>BNSU01000048.1:0-681000 GCA_016587475.1 Pyrus pyrifolia | reverse complement strand
GTATTTGTGGTGTGTTGTGTATGAAATGAGATGATATGAATGAATGGGAATGCAAGGGTATTTATAGGAGGAGTGGAGGGAACATATGGCTGTTTGTTTAAGCATTTGTGTGGAGGAATGATGGAAAAATAGCTAGGACACATGTGAAAACTGGAATTGCACAAGGGATGCACGGCATGGACAGTTTTGGTGCATGTGTTGGCTGATTTGTGTGATTGTTTGCATGTGTTTGGGAAGCTTTCTTGCTCATTTTCTGGATGCATGATGAAGAGTTAGATAAATAATGCATGTAGGTGGCTGAAATGATGAAGAATGAGTGGTGGAAATGCAAGGGAAAGCTGGAAAGTGGAAGGGATGCACGACATGGACAGTTTTGGTGCATGTGTTGGCTGATTTGTGTGATTGTTTTGTGGTGAATTGGAATGTGGTTGAATGATGAAAATGCATGTGATGAAGAGTGAATAAAGAAATGCATGTGGTTGAATTGAAGAAATGCAAATTGAATGAATAATGAAATGGGAAAGCATGTGGATTAGGTGGAATGTAAGGGGAATAATGATGAAGAAAAGCTGAAAATGCAAAGGAATGTTGGAAAGGCATGTGAAGGTGCGGCACAAGGATGTGGATGGTTTATGAGTGCATGTGGGTGAATGATTTGTGGTGCAATGATGAAGAGTGAATAAAGAATGCATGTAGGGTTAGCTAGGTTGGCTTTGTTTGGGTGCATGTGTGTTAATGGTGGTTTTGCATGTGAATTGATGGATTGTTTTTTTATGGAATGGATGGTTCTTTGCATGGCTTTTGAAGTGATTGTGGGCTTTGGAATTGAAAGGAAATGCATGGCCTTGGAAGTGATTGTGGGCTTTGGAATTGGAAGGAAATGCATGGCCTTGGGGTTGGTTTAAGAGTGAATGGGCTAGGCCCTTTGTTTTATGTCCAAAATGAATACAAGGCCTTCAAATTCGTCCAACACTTTGGCTCCAATCATATGCTATCCATTCCAAGCCCAATTTTGCTCCAAAATGCATCTTTTTGCTTCCTTAGCCATATGAACCTAAAAACACACGAAAATGGCTTAAACTACTAAAACAACTATGAATTAACAACATAGATGCACGAAAACAAGCTAAGTAAGTCGCCTAAATATGCTCCTATCAAACTCCCCCACACTTATATTTTGCTAGTCCTCGAGCAAAACAGAATAAAAACAAATAAACAAAACGAAACTAAACACGTAAAGCACAACCTACACCTTCCAACAATCGTTTCAGGGATTTCCAATGCACATGACAAGTTAAAAATCATTATTCCCACAGAATTTAGCCATCTTTACCCTTAAGTACATTCTTAATCATAGTCACCACATACTAGTTCACAATTAAGCATTTAAAACCATGTTTTGAATGTAGTAACATGCCTTAGAGAATTTGCTCAATTCCTTACAAGATATGCACTCAATTTTCACTCAGATTTTCTAACTACACACCCTAATCTAGTCATATGTGAGAAGATTGATGTAAACATGAAAACGAACACTCACATGTATGTATCACAAAGAACGCAATTTTTGGAGTTAATAAGCATGTTTAGATTATGATCTCATGAATGGAATGCTACTACTTAGACGCGAGAACCAGTGACACCATATGCTCATACCAAGTTCAAACTCCACAAATTGAAACACATAACACTCAAGATTGAAGTCACGGGTTGTAATGGGGCTTGGGGCGTGTGGATAACAAAGAAGGGATATGGAAAACAAAGGTTCTCAAAGAAATAGTGAGCAAGGCAATTGAATCAACTTAGAATTCACTTTTGAATGAAAACTCAACTTTGGAACAAAAGGGAGAATTTAGACAATTTTGGGCCAGAATTGGTGTTTTGAGCCCTTTCTTCAATCACTCATTTTTTTCAAGCTTTTTTTATTTTTTTTTTTTTTTTTATTTTTTTATTTTTTTCTTTTGAAACTCAAAACATACTTAAGAACAAGCATTCCTTCCCCCACACTCATTTTCTTGCATAATGTAACTCAAAAGGAATTCATTTAAGTCATGCTCACTATCTTTTAAGAACAAGGGTAGGGACGGTCATATTCTAGGTTAGGTGAAGATAAAGTGGGTTAACAAAGAACATGGGCTAACATGGCTCAACGGGGGTAAAACTTACAACATATACGAAATATGGGAAGTGAGGCTATTTGGCTATGGTGGCAACTACACAACTTCATCTTGATATATGTTATGCAAATCAATAACATGCTTTGAATGAAATGGGCATAAGTTCTAGCATTTGGAACTATATGATGAAACGCCTTCTAAGTAGTAACCAAGCAAAGAATAATGAGATCATGCAACGACTTTAGAAAACAAGAAATCACAGATTATACTTTCCAAAGAACGTTATAGGCTCAAGTCTCTCAGGGTTGTAGCGTTTGTTTGAGTTCCTTCCTTCAAGCATGTTACATAACTAATTTTTTCTTTTATGATTGCATGTGAACTCATACATTATAACCATAACCAAGCATATACCAAGAGTAAATCAAACTTTTCTCCATGTTTATAACTCTTTTTAACAGTCATGCAATTAGAAACCAAATCCTTATCATTGTGTTTGGAAGGTGACCTACGACACAAAAACGACTCAAAGCACTCTTTTTAGGCTTTTCAAAACATGTTTTTCAAATTTTTATGTGATTTTCGAATTTTTAAGTCAAAACACACTAAAACAGTTTAAAAACAACTTAAAAACGCCTTAAAACAGCAAGGAACAACATTTGAAGTTATGGGTGATAAAATCCCACGAATTTGCATAAATATACTTAGTTACCCCCCCACACTTAAATTAAATATTGTCCTCAATGTTTTAAGCATAGATTCACACAAAACATAAGTAAACACACAAAAAAAACAACTAAACATACTAAACATGGCAGAATGTAATTAACAAAGAGAAGAGTTTAGAGACGCAAATCTGGTTATAGAGTGTAAGTTCCATCTTCTCCTTGGTAATTGCATTGAGGCTTGGATCTTTGTGATTCCACAGGCTTACTCTTGAACTGCGCTGCTCCCATCGTTGATTTTCCTTTGTGCTACTCTTGAACTGGGCAGCAGGCTTCCTTTGGTCTCCCCCGAAGGTCTAAGCTTCCTCCTTTTATCTGTTTCTTTGTTTAATCTCTCCAATTCGTATTGAAGAGGGTTAGAGGATAGCTCAGCATATGCAGTTGCAGCTTGTCTCTACATGCTTCAATGTATCATTTTCACTTGCCTTACTTGCTCCCTTTTGCAGAAGTGGTCCCTTCTCTGGTAGTGTATCAACCGTTGAAGATGACTACTCGAGAGCAACGCTAGGTAAGCAATCAGGGAAGGGATTCCAGGCAGTTGGTACCAGATCGGAAGACTGACTCCAAGTGTCGGCTGATTGCTTCTTTCACTTTGCCATGCGAGTAAGAACAAGGACAAAGAAAAGGACAGGGAAAGAGCATGATATGAGATACTTTTGCTTTTGACCATGATGATATGAGATACCTTTGCTTTTGAAGAAGCGGTGAATGAATCAGCACATGTATTTGTGGTGCTATTTCCTCCTGGGTCATCTGTACTCCAGGCATCTGGTATCATCTTTGGGGAAGAAGAAAGAATGGAGTATTTCGAAAGACTTTGCTGGGAGTGCGCCCTCAGAGGTGATAAAGAGTTGCGCATTTTCTTCAGTTCTGTCTTGCCATAAAAAATGAAGGTCGACATATATAGGGAATTCAATAGCAAGTGGTGGTACTGTTCTTTTACCGTTGTCGACAAACGTTTTGATCCCGCAAATCCGGCTTTTTGAAATAGTGACGACTCTTCAATCTTTGAATGCGCCTCTTCTATTTCTGAGCAGTCGCCCCTTCGATTTTTGAACGACACGTAATAGTGCGGATGCGGCTCTGTCTGAGATCTTTTGACAAGTGGCACGCGTTTTCTGCAAAGCCAGGAGCTTTCGACAAATATGCACACGCTTTCAGGAAAGCCGGGAGCTTTCGGCTTTGTCTCCCACGTTTGTCGGCTAAAGTGTGCAGCTGATTTCTCGCCTTCCACGCGTCTTCTGAAAAGCTGGGATTGCGTCTGACGAGCTGGCGATCTTTACGCCGAAAATTCCGGTTTTGAAGAGTGGTGTCTCTTCATTCTGAATCGGTGAACGCCTCTCCTTTAATAGAGGTGATCGATCACCTCTTAGCATGCACACTTGAAAATTGCCCAGAAATCGTCTCCGACCCGTCGAGATTTCACTCCATCCAACCCTTCTCTTTTAACTTCGTGAACAATGGCTAGCTCATCCAACCCATCGAACCTTTGCTTAGATTTGAGTCTAAGCAGTGATCCGGTCGCGTCTCGTCAGGGTAAGGTATGGTGCCCGTCTTTCTTATCTTCCCATGGCCCTCTTACAGATAAGGACTCTGTGATGACGGATCCTACAACGGCTACGATAGTGGCTCGGAACCTCCTCACTCCCAAAGACAGTCAGCTGCTTTAAGGACGGTCCGATGAGTTGGCCGTTCAAGAATCCCTGGCTCTGAGTGTTCAGTGCGCTGGCTCTGTGTCCAACATGGGCCAACGCCTTCTTGCTCGCTCCCGTCAGGTTGAATCCTTGATGGCGGAGGTGGAGAGTCTTAAGCAGGAGATCAAACAGCTTAAGTACGAGAACCGAAGTTTGCACGTGCTTGCCAACAATTATTCGACAGGTATGAAGAGGAAACTGGATGAGCTTGATCACCGTCAAAGGCTTGCAGCTTTCTTCCAGAGGCACCTCTTTCCTGGGTCATCCAGCGTTCCACCAAGGTTTGGGGCCTTGAATGATCTATCTTCGGTGCCTCCCGCTCCGATGCCTTCCACTCCGATGCCTCTTGCTCCAATGCCTTCTGCTCCGAGACTTCCTGTTCCAATGCCTCCTGCTCCGAGAGTGTTGCCACGTAGTGGGGCCTCACGTACACAACCTTTGTAAAGGCTCCATCTTTCTGCCATGTTTAGACACAATTGTAATTTATCGAAAAAAATCAATGAACAAGCAAAAGTTTTATTTACTGTATTGGGTTGCCTCCCAAGTAGCGCTTTCTTTTACATCTTGCAGCCGGACGAGTACTCTCTTCAATCTTCATTTGAGCCCACGGAATGGAAAGGAATGTCTTCCACCACTTGCCCCACACCATGCTCGTAATATGGCTTCAACCGATGCCCGTTCACCTTGAATTCTACGCCATTCCTTAAGCTTTTTATGTGGACTGCACCATAAGGTAAAACGTTAGTAACAACAAACGGGCCAATCCATTTAGAACGCAACTTACCAGGAAACAAACGTAGGCGAGAGTTGAAAAGTAACACTTTCTGCCCAACTGTGAAGGTCTTGGTTCGAATCATTTTATCATGGAATGCTTTGGTCTTGGCTTTGTACATCCGGGCATTCTCATAGGCTTCATTCTGAATCTCCTCAAATTCATTCAATTGGAGCTTCCTATGAACTCCCGCTGCATCTATGTCCATGTTGAAAGTCTTCACAGCCCAATGTGCCTTGTGCTCTAACTCTACGGGCAAATGACATGGCTTACCATAGACGAGCCGAAAAGGTGACATCCCAATGGGTGTTTTGTACGCCGTAAGATATGCCCACAATGCATCATCTAAACGTAAGCTCCAATCCCTCCTTGTTGGTCCAACGGTCTTCTCCAAAATTTGTTTGATTTCTCGGTTAGACACCTCGGCTTGGCCATTTGTTTGAGGATGGTAAGGTGTGGAGACCTTATGGTTGACATGGTACTTTCTTAGCAATGCCTCAATGGTCCGATTGCAAAAGTGAGACCCTCCATCACTTATGATTACTCTCGGCATTCCAAACCTAGCAAAAATGTTAGTTTTCAAGAAATCTGCAACCACCTTAGAATCGTTAGTACGGGTGGCTGTTGCTTCCACCCATTTAGAAACATAATCAACGGCTAGCAAGATATAAGTGAAACCATAAGATGGAGGGAAAGGGCCCATGAAATCAATGCCCCAAACATCAAAAATTTCAACATTAAAGACAGGGGTTTGCGGCATTTGGTCCTTGGTACCTATGTTACCCATTCGTTGGCAACGATCACAAGACATACAAAAGGTTCTAGCATCCCTAAATATAGTCGGCCAATAAAAACCACACTCTAGAACCTTGAGGGCAGTGCGTTGTGTGCCAAAATGACCACCACATGCATATGTGTGACAAAAGCTTAGAATTGAGTGAAATTCAGAATCATGCACACATCTACGTACAATTTGATCTGAGCAATACTTCCACAAATAAGGGTCATCCCAAACATAGAAACGTGCATCATTTTTAAGCTTATCACGTTGGTGCTTGTTTAGTTCATTTGGAAATTGTTTAGCCACCAAGTAATTCACTAAATCTACATACCATGGTTCACTTACCTCAATGGATAGCAGCTGCTCATCGGGAAAAGCTTCAGGGATAGGTACGGCATGTTCATGCTCCTCGTGGATCATTCGGCTTAGATGGTCAGCCACTACATTTTCGCTTCCTTTCTTATCCCGGATTTCAATATCAAATTCTTGAAGAAGAAGAATCCAACGGATAAGCCTCGGCTTTGCTTCCTTTTTCGTGAGCAAGTACCTCAAAGCTGCATGATCAGTATAAACGATTACTTTAGTACCAATTAAATATGAACGGAATTTATCTAAAGCAAAAACCACAGCTAGAAGTTCTTTTTCCGTCGTGGAGTAGTTCAATTGGGCATCATCGAGAGTCCGAGAGGCATAGTATATGACATGCGGCCGCTTGTCTCTTCTTTGTCCTAGAACAGCTCCTAAGGCATAGTCGGATGCATCGCACATAAGCTCGAATGGAAGGCTCCAATCTGGAGGTACAATAATGGGGGCCGAGACTAGCTTCTCCTTGAGTTGGTTAAATGCCGAATTACACTCTTCATCAAACTTAAATGGCACATCTTTTTGAAGCAATCGGCAAAGAGGGTTGGACATCTTGGAGAAGTCCTTAATAAAACGCCTATAGAACCCTGCATGGCCAAGAAACGAACGTACCTCTCTAACCGAAGTAGGAGAGGGTAAGTGACGTACAAGGTCTATTTTCGATTTATCTACTTCAATTCCTTTTTCTGAAACAATATGTCCTAAAACTATACCTTGTTTCACCATAAAGTGACATTTCTCCCAATTCAAGACAAGGTTAGTTTCAACACATCGTTTCAAAATTAAGGTCAGATTATCCAAGCAATTACCAAATGAACTCCCAAATACACTGAAATCATCCATGAAAACCTTAATGATCTTTTCAACAAAATCGGAAAATATACTTACCATACACCTTTGGAAAGTGGCCGGTGTGTTGCATAAGCCAAATGGCATGCGACGATAAGCAAATGTTCCAAAGGGACATGTGAATGTGGTTTTCTCTTGATCATCCGGGGCTATCACAATTTGGTTATATCCAAAGTATCCATCAAGAAACAGTAAAAAGCATGATCGGCTAACCTTTCGAGCATCTGGTCGATGAATGGCAAAGGAAAGTGATCTTTCCTAGTCATGGCATTTAGCTTTCGGTAATCGATACATACTCGCCATCCAGTCTGAATGCGTGTAGGCATGAGCTCATTCTCATCATTCTTGATAACAGTTACTCCGGACTTCTTGGGAACGACTTGAACTGGAGAGACCCAACGGCTATCGGAGATAGGGTAGATCACTCCGCAATCCAAAAGCTTGATTATTTCCTTCTTCACCAATTCCATCATCGGAGGGTTGAGACGGCGTTGAGCTTCTCGGGATGGCTTAGTCCCCTCCTCAAGAAGTATACGATGCATGCATATGGTAGGGCTTATTCCTTTAATGTCGGCCAAAGTCCACCCTATGGCCGTTTTGTGTTCTCGCAGCACCCTCACAAGCTTCTCCTCCTCCATTGCCGTGAGACTTGATGAAATGATGACGGGCAATGTTTCGCCTTCTCCCAAAAACACATACTTCAAATGGTCCGGCAACGGCTTAAGTTCAAGCGATGGTGCCTGAACAACAGAAGGTAGCATCTTAGTGGAAACTGAATTTAAAAGTGAGAGTGGAACCTTACCATATTGTTGTGGCAATGACTCAAGGGCTGCCACAACCTCAATTATTTCTTCACTAGAACCCATGGCAAAGAATTCCTCCTCCTTGCCGTGGCCTTGCATTGGCCCAAATCCTTCATTTTTGCACTCTATGGCCTTAGTGATGGTTGTTTTCAGGGCGTCCTCGTTCAATTCTTCAAGGTATACCTGCGCCAAAGAATCGATAGCATCAATGGAAAAACAAGAATGGTCATCAACGGGATATCTCATAGTTTCAGAAATATTAAAATCAATCACTTCCCCATCGAATTCCATTGTCAAGGTGCCTTTGTATACATCAATCTTCGTTCGGGCCGTCTTCATGAATGGCCTACCAAGGAGAATCGGCAAAGATGTAGAATGGGCTGAATCCTCCATGTCTAGGATGTAGAAATCAGCCGGAAAAATTAAATGGTTCACCTGCACAAGCACATCTTCAAAACTCCTTTTGGATACGCGTTAGAACGATCGGCCAGTTGTATAATTACACCATCTTGTTTTAATTCACCCAAATTCATAGATGCATAAATAGAATAAGGCATGACATTTATGGATGCACCTAAATCAAGCATGGCATGTTCAAAACGATTATGTCCAATCACACAAGGAATCGTGAAACTACCGGGGTCTTTGCACTTGGTAGGCAGTTTACGTTGCAAAACAGCGGACACATTCTCGCTTACCTTCACTATCTCTTTGTTTGCCCTTCTTCTCTTTGTATTGCATAGGTCCTTGAGGAATTTAGCATACTTTGGAACCTGTTTGATTGCATCGAGAAGCGGTATGTTCACTTGCACCTTCCGGAACGTTTCAAGAATGTCCTTCTCGCTTTCTTCCTTTTTTTTCTTGCATGAACCTGCGAGGAAAAGGTACATTGAGTAAATTAGGACGTGAAGTACATGAATTTGAACTTAAATTATCTGATTTGGCCGAGTTAGGGTGATTGGGGGCCTGCGGCATTGGGTTTTTCACCCTTTCCGTGGGTGAGCTAGACACTTCCTCAGGTTGTGTCGTCTCTTCATCTACTTTTCTGGGCAGATTTGGGATTGTTTGGCTCGGTCCCAACTTCTTTTCCACCCCTTAGGGTGATGGCCTTGGGGGATTCGAATCCTCCCTTTGGATTGACTGTGGTTGAGCTAGGAAGCTTTCCTTGCTCTCTAATCTGTCCAAGGAACTCAGAAATCTGCCCTATTTGTTTCTTCATATCAATCATCTCCTTCTCGTTATTTTCTATCCGGTTGTTTTGATTTTGCAACCCCTGCGAAATAGAGGTTAGTAATTGCATAGCTTGATTACTTTCCAAGGACGTACCTGAATGAGATGATGCCGAAGGTTGTTGGGATTGTTGGGGTGCATACGGCTTGGAATAAAAACCAGGGGGTTTGGCCTAAATCCTCCCTGTTGGGCAGCTTGTTGTGGTTCCCTCCATTTGAAGTTTGGATGGTCCCTCCATCCGGCATTGTAAGTGTTCGAGTATGGGTTGTTTTGATTTTGTCCTTGGAAACCAATTGCATTGGCAGATTCCCACCCACCATTCTCGATTAGTTGAGGGCACTTGTCGGATGGATGCCCTTGAATTGAGCACACGCCACAAACTTGGTGTTCTTGTGCTTTTGGACCAATCACAACCTGAGAAACAAGAGAAGTAAGATTAGCAAGTTGTGATTGAATTTCAGAAATAACACTAACCTCATTTACACTTTGTTGCCGTGGGGCTTCCCTTTGGCCTACTCCTTCATATTGTTGAGCGTTGAGCGCTCGGTTGGCTATGAGAATCTTGGCATCCCTTGGTGTTTTGTCCACCAATGCTCCTCCCGCTGATGCATCAAGCATTTAACGTTCGATAGGAAGGAGGCCCTCATAGAAATATTGAAGGAGAAGTTCCTCCTTCATTTGATGTTGAGGACATGAAGCTACAAGGCCCTTGAAGCGCTCATAATAAGCCGGGAATGTCTCACCATGGTTCTGTTGAATACCACTAATTTTCTTCCGTAGAAGAATCACTCTCGAAGTAGGGAAGAATTTCTCCAAGAACGCACGCTTCATACTCTCCCACGAAGTCACAGTTCCCGGGGCTAGTTCGTAGAGCCAATCTTTGGCCTTGTCCATAAGTGAAAATGGAAAGGCCTTCATCTTTAATATACTCTCATCCACAGTGACGGGGGTCATGCTCAAACAAACCACCTCGAACACCTTCAAGTGTTTGTTGGGGTCTTCCATAGACAAGCCATGGAACTTCGGAATATGGTGTAACAAACTGGATTTGAGTTCAAACACCTCAGTCTTCCCCTCTGCAGCCGTGGGGTATTGGATACAAAGAGGCAATGCATTATCCAAACCCGAGGCCAAAAGCTCCTTGATGGTTCCATTATCTCCTGCCATGGCTTGTTCTTCTTCAAAAATCTGATCCGTGGGCTTTTCTTCTACACCTACTTCGTCTTCTTCAAGCCCAGGTTGTGGTGGAGGTTGTGGTGGCTCTTGTTGACTCCTCGTTCTCCTCAAAGTGCGTTCAAAATCACCGTCAAAGTCGGAGATGTTCTCTATAATAGACCAAGAGCTACGAGTCATACACAGTACCTGAAAAACAAGAAAACAAACAAACTAAGAATCTGAAATAAGAATGCACGAAAAACAAAAAATAAAAATAAAGACAAGGGACTAGCAAAGTTGCTAATCCCCGGCAACGGCGCCAAAATTTGATGCGAGAATTACTTGACACTCAAATTAAACCCTCGTTTGACAATTGTAGTAGAATGGATAAGTGAGGGATCGTTCTAGACCGGGGATTAGGAGGGCTTGCTAAAACCTTCTAAATTGACTTAAAAACGTAAAAACAATATAAAACACTAAACTATACTCAAAGAATGTGAAACTAAACGTTAAAACACTATGACAAACCAAAAGAATCAAAATGCTTTAAAAACACAAACTAAATTGATTTCTAACTATATTGAACATTAAAGCAAAAGGGGGATTGAGGTTTGACGAAAATTGAAATAACGAAACAAGTTAATAACTAGACAGAATGTAATTGATGAAATTGATGAAATAAGATGGTTGGTGAATTAGCTAGAGGTTCTTTCTCCACGCATGATATTTATGCATATGAATCAATTTCCAGTTATTCCTTCATTGAATTATGAACGACAATGCCCCAAATTAACCGTGACATCACTAGTTAACCCTCAGATTTTCCTTATATTATTGGATTGGATGGCATCATTCGACAACCCAAAACATTCTCAAAAGTTCCCTACATGTCATCATAATAGAGATACAATCGAAGATCATTAAGAATAATGAAAACCATAAGCATTGACAAAGCATTTGCAACTATGACATCATGTTACTCATGCTAAGAATTAAACTTAACGCGATCGTGACAAGCGACCTTCACTACTTTCAAGTATAAGTTAGTAACGATTATGTGAAACCTTCTTAAACTTTAGCCACACATTCATGCATGCTAATTAAGTGTCGACCCTCAATCAACAAACACAAATAAGTTAATCATCAAATAGTTAAGCCAATTGCATTCACGAATCAAGAGTTCATAACTGGAATTCATCAATTCATATTACATAAATAATCATGGTATTGAAATCACCCCTAGCCAAAAAGGGTTTAGTTCCTCATAACTTTGAAATCAAAGAAACACCTAAACATTCCAACAACTCAAACGTGAATTGTATGAACGTTTAGGCACTCTTCTCTTCCATTCCTCATATTACAAAACAAAGAGAATTGAATTTAAACATTGAAATCAAAGAAACGCGTAAACATTCCAACAACTCAAACGTGAATTGTATGAATGTTTAGGCCCTCTTATCTTCCTCTTTATTGTGGCACAAGGACTAAGGGATGTTGTTGGTGTGTTGAATGGATTGGGGGATTATGGAAATGGAAGAAATGGAGGAGAAATGGAAGGGAATGGTGCAGAAAATGGAGAGAAACTCACGGCTAGGGAGAAGATGGAAGTGTTTGTGGTGTGTTGTGTATGAAATGAGATGATATGAATGAATGGGAATGCAAGGGTATTTATAGGAGGAGTGGAGGGAACATATGGCTGTTTGTTTAAGCATTTGTGTGGAGGAATGATGGAAAAAGAGCTAGGACACATGTGAAAACTGGAATTGCACAAGGGATGCACGGCATGGACAGTTTTGGTGCTTGTGTTGGCTGATTTGTGTGATTGTTTGCATGTGTTTGGGAAGCTTTCTTGCTCATTTTGTGGATGCATGATGAAGAGTTAGATAAATAATGCATGTAGGTGGCTGAAATGATGAAGAATGAGTGGTGGAAATGCAAGGGAAAGCTGGAAAGTGGAAGGGATGCACGGCATGGACAGTTTTGGTGCATGTGTTGGCTGATTTGTGTGATTGTTTTGTGGTGAATTGGAATGTGGTTGAATGATGAAAATGCATGTGATGAAGAGTGAATAAAGAAATACATGTGGTTGAATTGAAGAAATGCAAATTGAATGAATAATGAAATGGGAAAGCATGTGGATTAGGTGGAATGTAGGGGGAATAATGATGAAGAAAAGCTGAAAATGCAAAGGAATGTTGGAGAGGCATGTGAAGGTGCGGCACAAGGATGTGGATGGTTTATGAGTGCATGTGGGTGAATGATTTGTGGTGCAATGATGAAGAGTGAATAAAGAATGCATGTAGGGTTAGCTAGGTTGGCTTTGTTTGGGTGCATGTGTGTTAATGGTGGTTTTGCATGTGAATTGATGGATTGTTTTTCTATGGAATGGATGGTTCTTTGCATGGCTTTTGAAGTGATTGTGGGCTTTGGAATTGAAAGGAAATGCATGGCCTTTGAAGTGATTGTGGGCTTTGGAATTGGAAGGAAATGCATGGCCTTGGGGTTGGTTTAAGAGTGAATGGGCTAGGCCCTTTGTTTTATGTCCAAAATGAATACAAGGCCTTCAAATTCGTCCAACACCTTGGCTCCAATCATATGCTATCCATTCCAAGCCCAATTTTGCTCCTAAATGCTCCAAAATGCATCTTTTTGCTTCCTTACCCATATGAACCTAAAAACACACGAAAATGGCTTAAACTACTAAAACAACTATGAATTAACAACATAGATGCACGAAAACAAGCTAAGTAAGTCGCCTAAATATGCTCCTATCAGGGACCCTTCTTTCTTATCTTCTAACGGTCCTCTTACAGGTGAAGACTCCGTGATGCAGGATGCCACAACAGCTACAATAGTAGCTAGGAACCTCCTCACTGCCAAAGATAGTCAGCTGCTTTCAGGACGGTCCGATGAGTTGGCCGTTCAAGAATCCATCGCACTTAGTTCCTCATGATACAAAACTAAGAGAATCAAAGAAACACCTAAACATTCCAACAACTCAAACTTGAATTGTATGAACGTTTAGGTCCTCTTCTCTTCCATTCCTCATTCGTAGAAAACAAAGAGTATTGAAATTAAACATTGAAATCAAAGAAACACCTAAACATTCCAACAACTCAAACTTGAATTGTATGAACGTTTAGGCCCTCTTATCTTCCTCTTCGTTGTAGCACAAGGTCTAAGGATAGTTTGATGGTGTGAATGGTTTGGGGGAGTGGTGAAAATGGAATGAGGAATGGTGTTTGGATTATAAGGGAATGGGGACTCACGGCTAGGAAGAAGTGGATGTGTTTGTGGTGTGGTGTTGTGTATGAAAAATGAGATGAGAATGAGTGGGAATGAATGCTTATTTATAGGCGAAATGGGGGGGAACATGACAGCTAGGAGGGAATGTGGCTGCATGTTTTGGTGTGGAGAAAGGAATAATCTAAAATGGGAGAGCATGTGGGTAGAAATGCATGTGGGTTAAAGTGGAATGATGATGGGAGATGCATGTGGCTGATTTATGCATGTGATTAAAGGGAGTGCATGTTTGAATGATTAAAGGGACATGTGAGGGTGCAATGATGAAGGAATAATCTGAAATGGGAGAGCATGTGGGTGGAAATGCATGTGGGTTAAAGTGGAATGATGATGGGAGATGCATGTGGCTGATTTAAAGGATGGAATGCATGTGCAATGGTTAAAGGAAAGGTTTAAATGTCCTAGAACTAAAGGGAACAAGGTTCCAACACTTTGGTCTTCAATTAGGTCTTCAATTTCGTCCAACACTTTGGCTCCAAGCATAAGCTATCCATCCTTAGCCCAAAAGTGCTCCAAAAGTCTCCAAAATGCATCTTTTTGCTCCTTTAGCCCTTTGGACCTACAAACACACGAAAATAGCTTAAAGTACTAAAATAACTAAAGAAACATAACGTAAATGCACGAGAACAAGCCATTTAAGTCGCATGAATATGCTCCTATCAAATACCCCCACACTTATCTTTTGCTAGTCCTCGAGCAAAACAAAACAAAAACAAATAAACAAAACGACACTAAACCTTCCAACAAACGTCTTAGGGATTTCCAATGCACATGACATGTTAAAAATCATCATTCTCACAGATTTTAGTCATCTTCACACTTAAGTACATTCTTAATCATAGTCACCACATACTATTTCACAATTAAGCATTTAAAACCATGTTTTGAATGTAGTAACATGCCTTAGAGAATTTGCTCAATTCCTTACAAGATATGCACTCGATTTTCACTCAGATTTTCTAACTACACACCCTAATCTAGTCATATGTGAGAAGATTAATGAAAACGAACACTCACATATATATATCACAATGAGAGCAATTTCCGGAGTTAATAAGCATGTTTAGATATGATCTCATGAATGGAATGCTACTACTTAGATGCGAGAACCAGTGACACCATATGCTCATACCAAATTCAAACTCCACAAATTGAAACACATAACACTCAAGATAGAAGTTAAGGGTTGTAATGGGGCTTGGGGTGTTGGTTAACAAGGAAAGGATAGGGAAAACAAACGTTCTTCAAGCAATAGTAAGCAAAGCAATGAAATTGAGACTTAGAATTCACTTGGATTGCAGAAATTAACTTTAAAACACAAGGGAAAGATTTAGACAACTCCTTAGGGCCGAATTCATTGTTTTGGAACCTTACTTCAACAAACAATACTTTGGAACTCTTTTTCTCAACTTTTCAACTTTTTCTTCATTCATTTTTTTTTTCTTTTTCCACGAATTTTTTTTTTTTCGTGCCTATAGCACACAATTGCTCATGAAAAACACTTCCCCCACACTTGTTTTCTGCCAACATAAATCAAAAGGACTTCAATTTGAATCATGCTTTGCTATGCTTCAAGAACAAGGGTATGGATAGTCCTAATCTAGGCTAGGTGAGGAAAACATGAGTTAACAAATAATGACGGCTAACAAGGCTCAATGGGGTTAAAAACCTACAAAACATAATGACACAGGGCACACGGCTTTTAGGCTAAGGTGGTGGTCACTACACAACTTCATCTTGAATGTGTGTTATGCAAATCAATAACATGCTTTGAATGAAATGGATATAAGTTCTAGCATTTAGTTCTATCATGATACAATTGCATTCTAAGTAGCAACCAAGCAAGGAATGATGAGATCATGCAACAACTTTAGAAAACAAAGAATCACAGAAAATAACTCTCCAAAGAACATTTAGGCTCAAGTCTCACAAAGTTGTAGCGTTTGTTTGAGTTCCTTCCTTCAAGCATGTTACAAAAACAATTTTTTTCTTTTATGATTGCATGTGAAGTCATACATTATAACCATAACCAAGCATATACCAAGAGTAAATCAAACTTTTCTCTATGTTCATAACTCTTTTTAACAGTCATGCAATTACAAACCAAATCCTTATCAGTGTGTTGGAAGGTACCCTAAGACACAAACACACAAAAACGACTCAAAACACTCTTTTTAGGCTTTTCAAAACATGTTTTTCAAATTTTTATGTGATTTTCGGAGTTATAAAAACAAAACATATTAAAACACTCTAAAACATCTTAAAAATACCTTAAAACAGCAAGGAACAACATTTGAAGTTATGGGTGATAAAATCCCACGAATTTGCATCAAATATACTTAGTTACCCCCCCCCCCCCCCCCCCACACTTAAATCAAACATTGTCCTCAAAGTTTTAAGTATAGATTCACACAAAACATAAGTAAACGCACAAAAGGCAACTAAACATACTAAACATGGCAGAATGTAGTTAACAAAGAGAAGAGTTTAGAGACGCAAATCTTGTTATAGAGTGTAAATTCCATCTTCTCCTTGGTAATTGCATTAAGGCTTGGATCTTTGTGATTCCACATGCTTACTCTTGAACTGCGCTGCTCCCATCGTTGATTTTCCTTTGTGCTACTCTTGAACTAGGCAGCAGGCTTCCTTTGGTCTCCCCCGAAGGTCTGAGCTTCCTCCTTTTATCTGTTTCTTTGTTCAATCTCTCCAATTCGTATTGAAGAGGGTTAGAGGATAGCTCAGCATATGCAGTTGTTGCTTGTCTCCACATGCTTCAATGTGTCATTTTCACTTGCCTTACTTGCTCCTCTTTGTAGAAGTTGTCCATTCTCTGGAAGTGTATCAACCGTTGAAGATGGCTACTCGAGAGCAACGCTAGGTAAGCAATCAGGAAAGGGATTCCCGGCCGTCGGAAGACTGACTCCAAGTGCCGGCTGATTGCTTCTTTTACTTTGCTATGCGAGTAATAACAAAGACAAAGGAAAAGACAGGGAAAGAGCATGATATGAGATACTTTTGCTTTTGACCTTGATGATATGAGATACCTTTGCTTTTGAAGAAGCGGTGAATGAATCAGCACATGTATTTGTTGTGCTGTTTCCTCCTGGGTCATCTGTACTCCAGGCATCTGGTATCATCTTTGGGGAAGAAGAAAGAATTGAGTATTTCGAAAGGCTTTGCTGGGAGTGCGCCCTCAAAAGTGAGGAAGAGTTGGGCATTTTCTTCAGGTTTGCCTTGCCATAAAAGATGAAGGTCGACATATATAGGGATTTCCCAATAGCAAGTGGTGGTATTGTTCTTTTACCCTTGTCGACAACGTTTTGATCCCGCAAATCCGGCTTTTTGAAATAGTGACGCCTCTTCGACTTCTGAACGACGCCTCTTCGATTTCTGAGCAGGCGCCCCTTCGATTTCTGAGTGACGCCCCTTCGCTTTCTGAATGACACGTAGTAGTGCGGATGCGGCTCTTTTGACAAAGCTGCATGCGTTTTCTGAAAAGTAGAGAAAGCGTCGTCGAACTTTGCGTTTGTCGGCTAAAGATGTGTAGTTGCGATGATGGCCTCCACGCGTTTTCACTTTGTCAGAGATCTTTTGACAAAGTGAACGCGTTTCCTGAAAAGCCGAGAGATCGTCGCCGAACTTTGCGCAGGAAATTTCGGCTTTTTGAATTGGTGGACGCGTCGCCTTGGCTTTTTATAGAGCTACCGATCACCTCAAACATACACACTCTGAAGACTGCCCATTTTTGAAAATTGTCTCTGGCCCTTTGAAATTTAACTTCATCCACCCCTTCTCTTGAACACCTTTGAAAAATGGCAAACCCATCGAACCTTAGCTTAGAATTGAGTCTCAGCAGTGATACGGGCGCGCCGCGTCAAGGTAACGTATGGCACCCTTCTTTCTTATCTTCTAACGGTCCTCTTACAGGTGAAGACTCCGTGATGCAGGATGCCACAACAGCTACAATAGTAGCTAGGAACCTCCTCACTCCCAAAGATAGTCAGCTGCTTTCAGGACGGTCCGATGAGTTGGCCGTTCAAGAATCCCTCGCACTTAGTGTTCAGTGTGCGAGCTATGTGTCCAACATGGGCCAACGCCTGCTTGCTCGGTCCCGTCAAGTGGAATCATTGATGGCAGAGGTGGAAAATCTTAAGCAGGAGATCAAACAGCTTAAGTACGAGAATAGAAGTTTGCATGTGCTTGCAAATAACTATTCGTCGGGCATGAAGAGGAAGCTTGATGAGCTGCAAGAATCTCAAGGTCGCGTTCAAAGTGACCGTCAAAGGCTTGCTTCTTTCTTCCAGAGGCACCTTTTTCCTGGGTCATCTAGCATTCCACCCAGTATTGAGGCCTGGAATGCTCTAGCTCTGATGCCTCCCGCTCTGATGCCTTCCGCTCCGATGCCTTCCGCTCCGATGCCTTCTGCTCTGACGCCTCGTAGTGGGGCTTCACGTAAACATCCTTTGTGAAGGCTCCATCTTTCTCCATGTTTAGTATCTTTTTTTTTTTACTTATTTATTTATTTATTTATTTTTTTTTTTTTATGAACATGCTTTGTTTTATTCAGTGCATTGGGTTGCCTCCCAAGTAGCGCTTTCTTTTACGTCTTGCAGCCGGACAAAGAACCCAATCACTCCAGGATATGTTCACGAATCGGATGAGAACTCCGAGTCATGAACTAGTACCTAAAACAAGAAACAAAACAAAATTAAGAATCTGGAAAAATAAAACAATCCAAGGGATTAGCAAAGTTGCTAATCCCCGGCAACGGCGCCAAAATTTGATGCGAGAATTATACGCACACAAATTAAACCCCCTTTTTGACAAATTGTAGTAAGGATGCAAGTAGGGATCGTTCTAGACCGGGGATTAGGAGGGCTTGCTAAAACCTCTAAATTAACTCAAAAACATAAAAACAAAGTTAAAAACGTTCACAAAGACTCAAAGGACTCAAAACAGGTTCAAAAGACTCAAAACTGCCTAAAAACACTAACTAGGCAGTTTCTGACCTTAAACACAAATTTGGACGAATTTAAGATTATAGGTTGATTCAAAACACTTTAACACACAAATTAAGACACTTTAACACTAAACTAGACTCAAAGAATGCAAAACTAAAAGTTAAAACACTTAAACAAACCTAAAACCCAAAACAGCAACTAGAAGACTCCAAATTGCCTAAAAACCACTTTCTGGGCAGTTTTGAGCACCTACACTAATTTGGACGAAATTGGATGAAAACTTGAATCAAAATATTTAGAAACACAAATCAAAACACTTTCTAACTAATCTAAGACTTCAAATTAAAGGGGGATTTGTTTTGGACGAAAATTGAAATAACAAAACAAAGTAACAAACTAGGCAGATTGTAAAACGAATTCCTTGAAAACAAGATGATGGACGGATTAGCTAAGGGGTTCATCTCCACACATGTTACACTTGCATACAAAACGATTTCTAATTGCTTTTCAATAAACCATGAATTCTCAACGCCCCGGGTTAATTAGGTCCGCTTAAATTAACCGTCAAGTTTTCCTTAAGTTAATGAATTGGATGATTGCATACGACAACCCAAAGCATTCCTCACAAGTTCCCTACATGAATTGCATAATAGAGATACAAGCAAGAATCATTAAGCATCATGAAAACTATAAGTGTTGACGAGGCATTCGTTACTATGATTGCATGAAACTTATGCCAAGAATTTGTTTAACGCGATTGTTTATAAGCAACCTCCACTACTTATGAATATAAGTTCATAACTATTACGTGAAACTCACTTATATTCTAGCGTCAAATTCATGCATGAAAATTAAGCGTGCACTCTTAATAAACATACATAAATAGGTTATCAATCAAACAGTTAAACAAATTGAATTCACAACTTCTGAAACGTAATTAGAAGTAATCAAATCATATTGCAAGCATAAACATATATTTCGAATCCCCCCCTAGCTAAGGGGGGGTTTAGTTCCTCATGATACAAAACTAAGAGAATCAAAGAAACACCTAAACATTCCAACAACTCAAACTTGAATTGTATGAACGTTTAGGTCCTCTTCTCTTCCATTCCTCATTCGTACAAAACAAAGAGTATTGAAATTAAACATTGAAATCAAAGAAACACCTAAACATTCCAACAACTCAAACTTGAATTGTATGAACGTTTAGGCCCTCTTATCTTCCTCGTCGTTGTAGCACAAGGTCTAAGGATAGTTTGATGGTGTGAATGGTTTGGGGGAGTGGTGAAAATGGAATGAGGAATGGTGTTTGGATTATAAGGGAATGGGGACTCACGGCTAGGAAGAAGAGGATGTGTTTGTGGAGTGGTGTTGTGTATGAAAAATGAGATGAGAATGAGTGGGAATGAATGCTTATTTATAGGCGAAATGGGGGGGAACATGACAGCTAGGAGGGAATGTGGCTGCATGTTTTGGTGTGGAGAAAGGAATAATCTGAAATGGGAGAGCATGTGGGTGGAAATGCATGTGGGTTAAAGTGGAATGATGATGGGAGATGCATGTGGCTGATTTATGCATGTGATTAAAGGGAGTGCATGTTTGAATGATTAAAGGGACATGTGAGGGTGCAATGATGAAGGAATAATCTGAAATGTGAGAGCATGTGGGTGGAAATGCATGTGGGTTAAAGTGGAATGATGATGGGAGATGCATGTGGCTGATTTAAAGGATGGAATGCATGTGCAATGGTTAAAGGAAAGGTTTAAATGTCCTATAACTAAAGGGAACAAGGTTCCAACACTTTGGTCTTCAATTAGGTCTTCAATTTCCTCCAACACTTTGGCTCCAAGCATAAGCTATCCATCCTTAGCCCAAAAGTGCTCCAAAAGTCTCCAAAATGCATCTTTTTGCTCCTTTAGCCCTTTGGACCTACAAACACACGAAAATAGCTTAAAATACTAAAATAACTAAAGAAACATAACGTAAATGCACAAGAACAAGCCATTTAAGTCGCATGAATATGCTCCTATCAATAAGTAATGATATGTGGGAGTGTGGCTGAAATGAAGGAGTGGAATGTTGGAATGTTATGCACGGCTAAGGATATAGGAGAGGTTTAAATGTCCTAAAACTAAAGGGAACAAGGTTCCAACACTTTGGTCTTCAATTAGGTCTTCAATTTCGTCCAACACTTTGGCTCCAAGCATAGGCTATCCATCCTTAGCCCAAAAGTGCTCCAAAAGTCTCCAAAATGCATCTTTTTGCTCCTTTAGCCCTTTGGACCTACGAACCCACGAAAATAGCTTAAAGTACTAAAATAACTAAAGAAACATAACGTAAATGCACGAGAACAACCCATTTAAGTCGCATGAATATGCTCCTATCAATCATCATAAACAATCAGCCATTCCACATGCTTCATAATCATTCAACCAACTTTGCACATGCATTCATCATTTAACCTAGCTGTCATTCCACTTTAATCCACATGCATTCCCTTCATAAATCAGCCACATGCACTCATAATCATTCAACCAACTTTGCACATGCATTCATCATCACAACCTAGCTGTCATATTCCCTCTTTTCTTCCTTCATTCACCTATAAATAAGCATCCATTGCATTCACCACCTCTCATACACATTCATTCACGCCAGAAATTCATTCCCTCTCTCTAACACAGCCATACTTCACCATTCTTCATATTTTCTGCCCAAAAACACTCCTTGCCTTCCCCTACATCCATCCCTACCCTAAACACATCATTCTACATCATCCATAACCCCCAAAACTCACCAAAACCTATCCTTAGACCTTGTGCCGCAACAAAGAGGAGGAGAAGGGCCTAAAAGTTCATACAATTCAAGTTTGAGTTGTTGGAATTTTTAGGTGTTTCTTTTCCTTGATTTCAATGTTTAATTTCAATTCTCTTTGTTTTGTGCGTATGAGGAACTAAACCCCCCCTTGGCTAGGGGGGGATTCGAAATATATGTTTATGCTTGCATTTTGATTTGATTACTTCTAATTGCGTTTCATAAGTTGTGGATTCGATTTGTTTAACTATTTGATTGATAACTTATTTATGTATGTTTATTGAGAGTGCACGCTTCATTTTCATGCATGAATATGACGCTAGAATATAAGTGAGTTTCACCTAATAGTTACGAACTTATATTCACAAGTAGTGGAGGTTGCTTATAAACAATCGCGTTAAACGAATTCTTGGCATGAGTTTCATGCAATCATAGTAACGAATGCCTCGTCAACACTTATAATTTTCATAGAGCGTAATGATTCTTGCTTGTATCTCTATTATGCAATCATCCAATTCAATAACGTTAGGAAGATTTGAAGGTTAATTAGTGCATCACGGTTAACTTGGGGTGTTGAGAATTCATGGTTTATTGAAATGCAATTGGAAATCTTTTTATTATGCAAGTGTAACATGTGTGGAGATGAACCCCTTGGCTAGCATCCATTCATTCCATTTCATCAATTTCATATTTACATTCTGTTTTAATTGCAATTTGTCATTTAGTTTAATTTCGTCAAAACTCAATCCCCCTTTACTTTATTGTCCAATTTAGTTAGAAAGTGCCTTAGTTTGTGTTTATAAGTGTTTTGATTCAAGTTATTACACAAATTCGTCCAAATTCACCAAAGTGCTCAAAACTGCCCAGAAAGTGATTTTAAGGCAGTTTTGAGTGTTTTGGGTGATGTTTGAGTCTTTTGGTTTGTTTTAGTGTTTTAAGCGTTTAGTTTCACATTCTTTGAGTCTAGTTTAGTGTTTTAAACTTTATTTTACGTTTTTGAGTCAGTTTCCAAGTGAATTGCAATCCCTCCTAATCCCCGGTTAAGAACGATCCCTACTTATACTTATACTACAAATGTCAAAAAGAGGGTTTAATTTGTGTGCGTATAATTGTCACATCAAACATATATTTCGAATCCCCCCTAGCCAAGGGGGGGTTTAGTTCCTCATACGTACAAAACAAAGAGAATTGAAATTAAACATTGAAATCAAAGGAAAAGAAACACCTAAACATTCCAACAACTCAAACTTGAATTGTATGAACGTTTAGGCCCTCTTCTCTTCCTCTTTGTTGCTGCACAAGGTCTAAGGAATGGTTGTGTGATGGTGTGAATCGTTTGGGGAGTGGTGGAAATGGAAGGATGGTGTTTGGATTGTAAGGGAGACACGGCAATGAATTTCTGGTGTGTGAATTGTGTATGAATGGGAATCCATTTTGTGGCTGCAATGGATGTTATTTATAGGTGAATGAAGGAAGAAAAAAAGGGAATATTGCAGCTGGGAGGGAATGAATGATTATGGGTGCATGTGGCTGAAATAATGAAGGGGGAATGCATGTGCAAAACAGCTAGGAAAAGTTGTGGAAAGCTGGAAATGGGATGGGAGTGTGCACGGCAAGGATTTGTGTTGGGTGATGGGTGCATTTGTTGGCTGATTTGTGGTGCAATGATAAAGAGTTGCATGTGGGTTGGAAATGCATGTGGAATGGCTGGAATGAAGGGGAAGTCACGGCACAAAGGTGGAATGACAGCTAGGTTATGATGATGAATGCATGTGGATTAGGTTTGGAATTGCATGTGGAATGGCTGGAATGAAGGGAAAGTCACGGCACAAAGGTGGAATGACAGCTAGGTTATGATGATGAATGCATGTGGATTAGGTTGGAATTGTCAAGGTTATGCACGGCATAGGGTGAATGGGTGATGGGTGCATGTGTTGGAATGTGGTGCAATGATGAATGATTTAAAGAATGGGAAAGCATGTGGCTGCAAGCTAGGGTGAATGATGATGAATGCATGTGGATTAAAAAGGAATATGGAAGTGAATAAATCAGAATAGGGCTGCAAGGTTAAGGGGCTAGGGTTTAAGTACATAGAATGGGCCTAAAATAAGGTGGTTTGCATGGCAAGGGAAGGGGAGAAGGGATAAGCCACGGCAAGGTTATGTAATTGGGCTAGGGCCATTGTTTTGTGTCCTAAAGTGCCTCAATTTCGTCCAACACCTTGGCTCCAAACATAAGCTATCCATCCTTAGCCCAAAAGTGTTCCAAAAGGCTCCAAAATGCACTTCTTTGCTCCTTAAGCCCTTAGAACCTGAAAACACACAAAAGAAGCATAAAGGACTAAAATAACTCAAGAAACATAACGTAAATGCACGAGAACAAGCCATTTAAGTCGCATGAATATGCTCCTATCAAATTCCCCCACACTTAGCTTTTGCTAGTCCTCGAGCAAAACAGAAAAAAACAAAACAAAACGAAACGAAACAAAACAAACCAAAGACAATCTTAAACCTTCCAACGTTGCCTCAGGGATTTCCAATGCACATGACATGTTAAAAATCATCATTCCCACAGATTTTGGTTATCTTTACACTTAAGTACATACTTAATCATAGTCACCACATACTAGTTCACAATTAAGCATTTAAAACCATGTTTTGAATGTAGTAACATGCCTTAGAGAATTTGCTCAATTCCTTACAAGATATGCACTCAATTTTTCACTCAGATTTTCTAACTACACACCCTAATCTAGTTACATGTGAGAAGATTGATGTAAACATGAAAACGAACACTCACTTATATGTATCACAAAGAAAGCAATTTCTGGAATTAATAAGCATGTTTAGGTATGATCTCATGAATGGAATGCTACTACTTAGATGCGAGAACCAGTGACACCATATGCTCATACCAAGTTCAAACTCCACAAATTGAAACACATAACACTCAAGATTGAAGTCACGGGTTGTAATGGGGCGCGGGGTGTGTGGATAACAAAGAAGGGATATGGAAAACAAAGGTTCTTAAAGAAATAGTGAGCAAAGCACTTGAATCAACTTAGAATTCACTTTTGAATGAAAACTCAACTTTTGAATGAAAACTCAACGTTTGAACAAACAGGGAGAATTTAGACAATTTAGGGCCATAATTGGTGTTTTGGACCCTTTCTTCACTCACTCATTCTTTCATTTTTTTCAAGCTCTTTTTTCTTTCTTTCTTTCTTTTCTTTTCTGTTTTTCTTTTCTTTTGAATCTCAAAACATACTTAAGAACAAGCATTCCTTCCCCCACACTCATTTTCTTGCATAATGTAACTCAAAAGGAATTCATTTAAGTCATGCTCACTATCTTTTAAGAACAAGGGTGTGGACTGTCCTAAACTAGGCTAGGTGAGGATAATGTGGGTTAACAAGGAATAATGGCTTAACAAGGCTCAACGGGGTTAACTTAAACATATAATGAAGTAGGATACACGGCAATTTGGCTTTGGTGGTGGTCACTACACAACTTCTTCTTGAATATGTGTTATGCAAATCAATAACATGCTTCGAATGAAATGGGCATGAGTTCTAGCATTTGGAACTATATGATGAAACGCCTTCTAAGTAGTAACCAAGCAAAGAATAATGAGATCATGCAACGACTTTAGAAAACAATAATGTACAGATTTTAACTCTCCAAATAACGTTTAGGCTCAAGTCTCACAAGGTTGTAGTTTTTGTTTGAGTTCCTTCCTTCAAGCATGTTACAAAAACTAATTTTTCTTTTATGATTGCATGTGAAGTCATACATTATAACCATAACCAAGCATATACCAAGAGTATATCAAACTTTTCTCCATGTTTATAACTCTTTCTTAACAGTCATGCAATTAAAAACCAAATCCTCATCATTGTGTTGGAAGGTGACCTACGACACAAACACACAAAAACGACTCAAAACACTCTTTTTAGGCTTTTCAAAACATGTTTTTCAAATTTTTATGTGATTTTCGGAGTTATAAAACAAAACACACTAAAACACTTTAAAATAGTGAGAAACAACATGTGAAGTGATAGGTGATAAAATCCAACGAATTTGCATCAACATACTTAGTTACCCCCCCACACTTCAATCAAACATTGTCCTTAATGTTTTAAGCCTAAATTCACACCAAACAAAAGTAAACACATAAACAACAACTAAACATACTAAACATGGCAGAATGTATCTAACAAAGAGAAGAGTTTAGGGATGCAAATCTGGTTATCGAGTGTAAATTCCATCTTCTCCTTAGTGATTGCATTGAGGCTTGATCGTGAGTTTTTCCACAGGCTAATCTTGAACAGGGCTGGAGGATTCTGACACATGGCAGGCAAGCACGAGGTGGAGGTGATGACCGGTTTCTTTGTTCAATCTTTCCAATTCGTATTGAAGAGGGTTAGAGGATAACTCAGCATATGCAGTTCTTGCGTTTGCTGACTATCCACAAGATTGATGTTTCCTCGTCACTCGTCTTAGCTGTTCTCCAAGCAGATGTGGTCCCTTCTCAAACTAGACTCTAGGACTCAATTTGGACGAAAATAGAATTGGTTTTGACTCAAAACACTCAAAAACACTAATTAGGACAGATTTGACACAACTAAATAAAGGGGATTGGATTTTTGACGAATTTAAGATAAAAACAAGTAACTAAACGACTTAAACAAGGTTTGGACGAATTTGGGGATATGGATGGGTGATTAGCTAGCTAGAGGGTCCTTCTCCACACATGACACACTTGCATACAAACTGATTTCCAGTTGCTTTTCGATAAACCATGAACCTCAACACCCCAGATTAACCGTGACATCACTAATTAACCCTCAGATTTTCCTTAAGTTATTGGATTGGATGACATCATACGACAACCCAAAGCATTCTGCAAAAGTCCCCTACATGGCATCATAATAGAGATACAATCAAAGATCATTACGTTCTATGAAAATCATAAGTATTGACAAAGCACTTGTAACTATGACATCATGATACTCATGCTAGGAATTTACTTAACATGATTGTGAAAACAACCTTAACTACTTGTGAATATAAGTTTGTAACGATTATGTGAAACTCCCTTATATTCTAGCCCCAAATTCATGCATGCAAACTAAGTGTGCACCCTTAATCAACAAACAAGAATAAGTTATCCATCAAACGGTTAAGTAAATTGCATTTACAATTTATGAAATCGCAACTGGAATTAATCAATTCATATTTCAAATATAATCATGGTTTCAAAGTCTCCCCTAGCCAAAACAAAATTAGTTCCTCATGTTTACAACAAAATAAAGAGAATATAAATTAAACATTGAAAACAAAGATTGAATACACCTAGAAACACTCCAAGTGGCTCCTCCTTCCTTCCTTGCTGCCAACAATGGGGATTTGTGTGAATTTAGGCTCTTGAGGTGTGGTGGATGGTGTGGTGTGAATTTGGGGTAGAGGGTGGTGGTTTTTGAGTGTTGTGGCATCAAGTATTTATAGGGTGAAGGGGAGGCACGAATTTTGGGCTGAAAAGGAGAGGAATTAGGACTCCAAATCACCAAAGAACAAGGATACTTCCAATCAGATTCCAAAGAGGACAAGGAATGGTCCTTATGGCAGATTCTAGAACTTCTAGAAGGGTTACATGTGGCATAAACTTAATGCACGAAAATAGGGCTTCTAGAACTTGATATTTAGGTGATTTAATGTGAAAAGGAGTCCTCTATGAAGTTGGAATTAAGGTAGGAAAAGATTAGGATAGGATAAGATAAGATAAGGTTGGATAAGGTTTGGATAAGATAAGGAAATTTGGATAAGGTTCCTTATTTCTTGCTCTTTCCTTATCTTCTTTGCATTTGGACTTCTTTCTCCAGATTTTTAGCCTTTCCTAGCATCTCTTGACTTCAATTTCGTCCATCTACATTGCTCCATAGTTAAGCTATCCAATCCATACCCAAAACTGCTCCAAATAGCCTCAAAATGCACTTTCTTGCTCCTTTTGTCATTAGGACCAAAAAACGTACGAAAATAGCTTAAAAGACTAAAATAGATAGTAATTAAGTAACTAAATGCAAGGAAACAACATAACTAGGTAGCATAAATATGCTCCTATCAGAAAGCGCATACAACAATTCAAAACATTCTCCGAAAGTCCTTTACATGAAAAGCACAATAAAGATACAATCAAAGATCATTAAGCAACATGAAAACTATATGTGTTGACGAGGCATTCGTTACTGATAGGAGCATATTCATGCGACTTAATTAGCTTGTTCTCGTGCATTTATGTTGTGTTTACTTATCTATTTTAGTGTTTAAGGCCACTTTTGTGTATTTTCAGATTATAAGGCCAAAGTGTGCAAGAAGATGCAAATTGGAGTCTTTTGGAGCGAAAGAGGAATGAATGAGTTGAAGACTTGAAGAAACGACGAATTCCTACGCCAACGATGAATTCTTACCAAAACGAGGAATCCTACTCAAACAAGGTTTCTTATTTTAGGAAAGTTGACCCTAAGTTTCCCGTTTTGGTAACCTTTCCTAATCTTAAACGTCCGCATTTTCTAGCCACTTTGAAGTCCTTGTAGGCTCTTTAGGACACAAAACGAAGGCCCTAGGGCCCTTAAAACCCTTTGCCGTGGGCTTTAGCCCAACTCCCTTCCCTTGCCGTGCAAGGGGGGGCATTTTAGGCCCAATTCATGCTTTAAACCCTAACCCTAAACCCTAATCACCCTAATTACATGCAGCCGCACCCTATTCCCTATCATTCTTTCAATTTTCAGCCACAATCCCTTTTTCCCATTCAAGCCGTAGCCTCCCATTGATTGATTCATCAAACCATCTCAGCCCTTCATCCTAATAACCCTAGTTCTACAACCTTGTAGCCGTCACCCCACAACCATCTCAGATTTTCACCCTAATTCTTCCTCCTAAGCTGCACACTTTCATACTCCCCCTTTAATCCGTAGCCATCCATTCATTCTATTCAGCCACAAATCTATCCTAGCCGTACCTTTTATTTTAACCTTGCAGCCCTGGCCGTCACTTCCCATTCTTCTCATCAGCCACATTCACAACCCGTGCATTCCATAACCCTAATTCATTCAGCCACTCTCTCCGATTATTCAACCTTAAGCCTTGCATCCATTCAGCCATACAACCTAATTCACCATACAATAATCAGCCACCATAACCCTCCCATTCTCTCAACCAGCCGCAGCCACCATCACCCATAACCCATTCAACCCGTGCATATTCCTCCATTGCAGCCATCTTCCACACACTTTCAAACCTGCCGCAGCCAACTCCACCACTTCCCACACCATTCCACACCATCCTACACCTTCCACCACCATTGCCGCACCACCAAACCTCCATAAAACCATCCCTAAACCAGAAACTCATCCCAAATCATCCAAAACCTTCTCTGCCGCAGCAAGGAGAAGAGGAAAGAGGAGCTTCGACGCGCAGAAATTCAAGTGGATTCGTTGGGCGTTCTAGGTGTAATCAATCCTTCGTGCTTTATGTTTAAATTCATTTGTAATCCTCTTTTTGTGAACATGAGAGGCTAAATCCCCCTAGTTAGCTAGGGGGTGATTCAAAACCATGTTTATGCTTGCAATATGAATTGATTACTTTTGGTTGGAATTTCATGAATGGTGGATTCAATTTGTTTAACTGTTTGATTGATAACTTATTTATGTATGTTTATTGAGAGTGCACGCTTAATTTTCATGCATGAATATGATGCTAGAAATAAGTGAGTTTCACCTAATAGTTATGAACTTATATTCACAAGTAGTGGAGGTTGCTTATAAACAATCGCGTTAAATGAATTCTTGGCACTAGTTTCATGCTCATTGTAGTAACGAATGCCTCGTCAACACTTATAGTTTTCATGTTGCTTAATGATCTGTGATTGTATCTTTATTGTGCTTTTCACGTAAAGGACTTTTGGAGAATGTTTTGAATTGCGTTGCGCTAACCCATCCAATTCATTAACTTAAGGAGAACTTGACGGTTAATTTAAGCGGACCTAATTAACCCGGAGTGTTGAGTTTCATAATTCATCGAAAGACTAACTGAAAATCAAAGTGTATGCAAGTGTGACATGTGTGGAGAAGAACCTTCTAGCTAGCATTCATCCATATTTTCATTACATTCATATTTAGAATCTGCCCTAATTTACAATTTGTGCATTTTAATTAATTTCGTCAAAAACTCAATCCCCCCTTACTTTTGTGTCCAATTTAGTTAGAAAGTGTCTTAGTTTGTGTTTATAAGTGTTTTGATTCATTTTATTACCCAAATTCGTCCAAAGTTGTCAAAGTGCTCAAAACTGCCCAGAAAGTGTTTTTAAGGCAGTTTTGAGTGTTTTGGGGCTGTTTTGAGTCTTTTGATTTGTTTTAGTGTTTTTATTTTTTAGTTTTGCATTCTTTGAGTCTAGTTTAGTGTTTCAAACTTCATTTTACGTTTTTGAGTCAGTATCCATGTGATTTTGCAATCCCTCCTAATCCCCGGTTAAGAACGATCCCTACTTATTCATATACTTGATAGGAGCATATTTAGGCGACTTACTTAGCTTGTTTTCGTGCATCTATGTTGTTAATTCATAGTTGTTTTAGTAGTTTAAGCCATTTTCGTGTGTTTTTAGGTTCATATGGCTAAGGAAGCAAAAAGATGCATTTTGGAGCAAAATTGGGCTTGGAATGGATAGCATATTTTTGGAGCCAAAGTGTTGGACGAATTTGAAAGCATTGTATGCACTTTGGACATAAAACAAAGGGCGTAGCCCAATCAAACAATCTTTTGAGCCATGCAAAACCTCTAGCCCAATCAACAAGCCTTAGCCACATGCACTCACATGCATTCACATGCATTTCCACCTTCCTACTTCATCATTTCACCACATTCTCCCTCTTTAACTCACATGCACCCAAACAAAGCCAACCTAGCTAACCCTACATGCATTATTTATTCACTCTTCATCATTGCATTCATCACCAAAGAACTCCCCATCATTGCCATGCATTCCCCCTAATTCCATCCATCTTCCACAACTTTCCAACCTAGCCACACCCTTTAATCATCCCCCCTTTAAGTTATGATTTTATTTCCTAACCCTACATGCATTATTTATTAACTCTTCATCATGCATCCACATTCATTCCAACACAAAACACACACATGCACTTATTCTTTCATCATTGCACCACCAATTCACCCACATGCATTTCCAACCATTCACACCCCTTTAATCATTCTCCTAGCTATCATTCACATGCTCTCCCATCCATTCTCTCCCTATATAAACCACACACACTTCATTCATTTGCATCATCTCATTCACAACACAACACTCCTCAAAATCATCCATTCTTCTTCCTAGCCGTGAGTCTCCCTTAGAATCCAAAAACCATTCTTCCATTTCCACCACTCCTCATCCACTTCCATAATTCCACACTTCCATTCCCCCAAACCAACTATCCTTAGACCTTATGCTACAACGAAGAGGAAGATAAGAGGGCCTAAACGTTCATACAATTCAAGTTTGAGTTGTTGGAATGTTTAGGCGTTTCTTTGATTTCAATGTTTAATTTCAATTCTCTTTGTTTTGTACGTATGAGGAACTAAACCCCCCTTAGCTAGGGGGTGATTCGAAATATATGTTTATGCTTGCAATATGATTTGATTACTTTTAATTACGTTTCATAAGTTGTGAATTCAATTTGTTTAACTATTTGATTGATATCCTATTTATGTATGTTTATTAAGAATGAACGCTTAATTTTCATGCATGAATTTGACGCTAGAATATAAGTGAGTTTCATGTAATAGTTATGAACTTATATTCACAAGTAGTGGAGGTTGCTTATAAACAATCGCGTTAAACAAATTCTTGGCATAAGTTTCATGCAATCATAGTAACGAATGCCTCGTCAACACTTATAGTTTTCATGTTGCTTAATGATTCTTGCTTGTATCTCTATTATGCAATTCGTGTAGGGAACTAGTGAGGAATGCTTTGGGTTGTCGTATGCAATCATCCAATTCATTAACTTAAGGAAAACTTGACGGTTAATTTAAGCGGACCTAATTAACCCGGAGCGTTGAGAATTCATGGTTTATTGAAATGCAATTAGAAATCTTTTTATTATGCAAGTGTAACATGTGTGGAGATGAACCCCTTGGCTAGCATCCATTCATTCCATTTCATCAATTTCATATTTACATTATGTTTTAATTGCAATTTGTTCATTTAGTTTAATTCCGTCCAAAACTCAATCCCCCTTTACTTTATTGTTCAATTTAGTTAGAAATCATTTTAGTTTGTGTTTTTAAAGCATTTTGAGTCTTTTGGTTTGTCTTAGTGTTTTAACGTTTAGTTTCACATTCTTTGAGTCTAGTTTAGTGTTTTATATTGTGTTATTACGTTTTTGAAGTCAAATCCAAGTGGTTAACAATCCCTCCTAATCCCCGGTCCAGAACGATCCCCACTTATACTTATACTACAATTGACAAAAAGAGGGTTTAATTTATGCGCGTATAAATTCTCGCATCAATACTACAATTGTCACAAGAGGGTTTTAATTTGTGTGCTTACTTAGTTTGCATCAGTTACTATGATGAGCATGAAACTAGTGCCAAGAATTCATTTAACGCGATTGTTTAAAAGCAACCTCCACTACTTGTGAATATAAGTTTATAACTATTAGGTGAAACTCACTTATATTCTAGCATCATATTCATGCATGAAAACTAAGCGTGCACTCTCAATAAACATACACAAATAAGTTATCAATCAAGCAGTTAAACAAATTGAATCCATAACTCATGAAATTCCAACCGAAGGTAATCAATTCATATTGCAAGTATAAACATGGTTTTGAATCACCCCCTAGCTAACTAGGGATTTAGCCTCTCATGTTCACAGAAAGAGAAACAAAATTGAAATTAAACATAAAGAACAAAAGATTGATTACACCTAAAACACCCAATGATTCCACTTGAATTTCTGCACGTTTAAGGTCCTCTCTCTTCTTCTCCTTGCTGCGGCAGAGATGGTTTGGGTTGTTTTTGGATGATTTTCTGGGTTATGGATGGTTTTAGGGAGGTGAAGGGTTGCGGCAAGGGTTGTGGAAGGTGCATGGAGGTTTGAATGGTGGCTGGAAGGGTAGGAATGGTTGCGGTAGAGAAGGGAATTGGTTGGAATGGATGGGAATGCTATGGATTGAAGGGAGAAAATGGAAGGTTGGCTGCGGCAGAGAGTGTTTTTGGCTGAAGGATGAAAAGAATGAATGAAAAGTGAATGATAAATCTCCCTAGGTGCGGCTAAGTGGTGGAGTACCTAGGGTTTTCAGAAATTAAAACCTTGGCTTATTTTTATTAATTAAAATTAAGTCAAAAGGTCTAGAATTAGGAAATAAAATCAGAAATTAAAAGGAAAGTGGCTGCAAGGTGCGGCTAGGGTTTAGTTTAGGAGAGGAGCATGTATTTAATTGCATAAAATGGGACAAAAATGCCCCCCCTTGCACGGCAAGGGAAGGGGAGAAGGGGAAAGGCCACGACAAAGGGGTTTAAGGGGGCTAGGGCATTTGTTTTGTGTCTTAAAGTGCCTACGAGGCCTTCAAAATGGCTAGAAAATACGGACGTTTAAGATTAGGAAAGGTTACCAAAATGGGAAACCTAGGGTTAACTTTCCTACTTCAAGTAGGAATTCATATTTCTTCAAGTCTTCATCTCATTCATTCCTCTTTTGCTCCAAAAGACTCCAATTTGCATCTTCTTGCACACTTTGGCTTTATAACCTGAAAACATGCAAAAGTGACTTTAAACACTAAAATAACTAAGGAAACACAACATAAATGCACAAGAACAAGCTAATTAAGTCGCATGAATATGCTCCTATCACTTCGACGGGAGGTGCGTTGGTGGATAAAACTCCCATGGCAGCCAAGAATCTCATTACGAACCGGGCTCTCAATGCACAACAATACGAAGGAATTGGGCAAAGGGACCCCCCACGGCAACAAGTGCATGAGGTAAGTTCTCAATCCGACATTCAATCTCAATTAGCTAATCTTACTTCTCTTGTGTCTCAGATGGCCGAAGGAATGAAGATTCAAGGTCCAATTGTATGTGGCGTATGTTCTATTCAAGGTCATCCTTCGGAAAAGTGCCCTCAATTGATTGAGAATGGGGGATGGGAGAGTGCAAACGCCATTGGATTTTCAAGCCAAAATCAGTCAAGGAATGATCCATATTCAAATACGTACAATCCGGGTTGGAGAGACCATCCAAACTTCAAGTGGAGGGAGCCTCAACAACCTTACCAACAAGGAGGCTTTAGGCAGCAACCCCCGGGGTTTTACACCAAAACCCACGGCCAAGACCAAAACCAACCTCAATCTGCCCAAAACCATCGAGGTACGTCTTTAGATAATGCTACAATTCTTAAGTTACTTACTAGTTTGTCTCAGGGGCAAGAAAATGATGCGAAATATATAAGCACACAAATTAAAACCCTCTTTTGACAATTGTAGTATATGTATAAGTAGGGATCGTTCTAAACCGGAGATTAGGAGAGATTGCTAAATCACTTGAAAACTGACTCAAAAACATAAAACAAAGATTAAAAACACTAAACTAGACTCAAAGAATGTAAAACTAACCACTAAAACACTAAAACAAACCAAAAGACTCAAAACAACAACAAAACACTCAAAACTGCCTTAAAAACACAATCTGGGCAGTTTTCAACACCTAACCTAATTTGGACGAATTTGGGTTACAACTTGAATCAATACACTTAGAAACACAAACTAAGACACTTTCTAACTAAATTGAACACTAAAGTAAAGGGGGATTTAGTTTTTGACGAAATTAAAACAAATAGCACGGATTGTAATTAAAACAGATGGTAAATACGAATTTGATGAAAATATGGATGGAATGCTAGCTAGAAGGTTCTTCTCCACACATGTCACACTTGCATACAAGATGATTTTCAGTTGGTCTTTCGATGAATCATGAAACTTAACACCCCAGGTTAATTAGGTTCGCTTAAATTAACCTTCAAGTTCTCCTTAAGTTAATGAATTGGATGGGAAAACGCGTACAACAATTCAAAACATTCTCCAAAAGTCCCTTACGTGAAAAGCACAATAAAGATACAATCAAATATCATTAAGCAACATGAAAACTATAAGTGTTGACAAGGCATTCGTTACTATGATGAGCATGAAACTAGTGCCAAGAATTCATTTAACGCGATTGTTTATAAGCAACCTCCACTACTTGTGAATATAAGTTTGTAACTATTAGGTGAAACTCCCTCATATTCTAGCATCATATTCATGCATGAAGACTAATGATAGGAGCATATTTAGGCGACTTAGCTAGCTTATTCTTGTGCATTTGTGTTATTATTTCTTAGTTAATGTTGTATTTCAACTCATTTTCGTGTGTTTGTAGGTCCAAAGGGTTGAAGTACCAAGAAAGTGCATGATGCATTTTGGAGCAGTTTTGGGCACTAAATGGATAGCACATGTATGGGCCAAGATGGATGGATGAATTTGGAGTTCAAAAGACTAGGAATCTGATAAGAAGAGGAAGAAATTAAAGTCAAGACAAAGAGGATAAGGAATCAGTTCAAAAGAGGAAACATTATCCAAAACCTTATCTAACCTTATCCAACCTTATCCTATCTTATCCTAACCTAATCTTGTTCCACCTTAATCCTAACTGCAAGTGGACCTAAAAACATGATTTCTAGAAGCCTTATCTAACCCTAAAAGGGTGCCACACCCTTCCCCCTTTTATTTCTTCTAGAAAACCCAAAATCAGCCACAAAACACCTAGTTTCTAGAAGGCCCAATTTTGGACGAATTTCCTAAACCTTTTTCCTTTTGGATTCTGATTTGTTATGCCTTAATCCTTGTGGATTTGGGTATACAAATCCTTTTATGAAACTAATTGGGCCAAACCCTCTCCTAAGTGGATTTAACTTGCATGTGCCAAACCCTAGGGCCTTAATCCATAAAATCTGCTAAGTGTAACCCTAATCTACTTAACCCTAGGACTATATAAACATAAAATTAGCCAAAAATTCGTAACACCCCTCATGCTATACAGAAAACACCTTGCCGCAACACTCTAGCCTCCATTCTCATCCTCCATCCACTCCATACACATCCATACACCTCTGCCGCACCTTCCCCACCATAATCAACCATCCTCCATCCCTCTAAACAAGGAAACACCATCCTAAAACCACCAATTCCAGCAAGGAACCAATCTGTGCATCAAATCCATCTTGGAATTGCTGAGCATTTAGGTGTAATCTTTCCTATGATTTCAATGTTTAAATTCAATACTTTTTGTTGTGCAAGCATGAGGAACTAATCCCCCCTTTAGCTAGGGGGGAATTTCGAAACCATGGTTGTATTTGCATGATGATTTGATTACTTTCAGTTGTGATTTCATGAATGATGAATTCAATTTGCTTATCTATTTTAATTAAAACTTGCTTATTGATAGGAGCATATTCATGCGACTTAATTAGCTTGTTCTCGTGCATTTATGTTGTGTTTACTTAGTTATTTTAGTGTCTAAGGCCACTTTTGTGTATTTTCAGATTATAAGGCCAAAGTGTGCAAGAAGATGCAAATTGGAGTCTATTGGAGCGAAAGAGGAATGAATGAGTTGAAGACTTGAAGAAACGACGAATTCCTACTCCAATGATGAATTCTTACCAAAACGAGGAATCCTACTCAAACAAGGTTTTCTATTTTAGGAAAGTTAACCCTAAGTTTCCCGTTTTGGTAACCTTTCCTAATCTTAAACGTCCGTATTTTCTAGCCACTTTGAAGTCTTTGTAGGCGCTTTAGGACACAAAACGAAGGCCCTAGACACTTTATAACCCTTTGCCGTGCCCTTTTATTTTCTTCCCTTCCCTTGCCGTGGAAAGGAGGGCAATTTTGTCCCCTTTTATGCACTTAAACCCTAAACCCTAATCACCCTAATTACATAGCAGCCGCACCCTTTAATCTTTCCCCCTTTAATTTATGATTTTTCCTAAATTCTAGAAGCCTTTGAATTTATTTTAGTTAATAAAAATAAGCTAGGGTTAATTTCTGGAACAAAAACATTTTTCAAACCCTAGTTCTACAACCTTGCAGCTGCACCTCTCATTCCAATTATTCAGCCACACATTTTCAGCCGCAAATCCCATCTAAAAAACCATTCACCCTAATTCATTCTTCCATCCGCAAGCTTCCCATTCATTCACCCTAAATTCTAATTCATTCACCCCTAATTACATATACAAACACACACCATTTTCACCCTAATTTTTTATTCCATAAGCCATGACCCCCATCTTACCATTCTCTCCAATTTTTTATTCATTAGTCGTCACTCCTCATTCCGCAGCCACTATCCCATTTATTTTCTTACCTTTGCTGTGCATTTCAGAATCATGCATCCTAATTCTCATTAATCCCACCATTCCATTTCAGCCGTGGCCCCCCCCCATTTATCAAAAAACCTAATAAACAAAAAAAAAAAAGTTATAAGCCGCAGCCACCATCCATTCTCTCCCAATCTGTGCATTTTCCATTCACCCTAATTTCATTCAGCCACCATTCTCTCCAAAACCGTGCAGCCACTTCCACATATTTCCAAACCTGCTGCAGCCAACTCCACCACTTCCCACACCATTCCACACCATCCTACACCACCCCATAACCATTGCCGCACCACTTTAACACCCTAAATCCATCCCTAACCCAGAAACTCACCCCAAATCATCCAAAACCCAATCTGCCGCAGCAAGGAGAAGAGGAAAGAGGAGCTTGGACGCGCCGAAATTCAAGTGGATTCGTTGGGCGTTCTAGGTGTAATCAATCCTTTGTTCGTTATGTTTAAATTCAATTTTATTTCTCTTTCTGTGAACATGAGAGGCTAAACCCCTAATTAGTTAGGGGGTGATTCGAAACCATGTTTATGCTTGCAATATGAATTGATTACTTTTGGTTGGAATTTCATGAATGTTGGATTCAATTTGTTTAACTGTTTGATTGATAACTTATTTATGTATGTTTATTGAGAGTGCACGCTTAATTTTCATGCATGAATATGACGCTAGAATATAAGTGAGTTTCACCTAATAGTTATGAACTTATATTCACAAGTAGTGGAGGTTGCTTATAAACAATCGCGTTAAATGAATTCTTGGCACTAGTTTCATGCTCATCATAGTAACGAATGCCTCGTCAACACTTATAGTTTTCATGATGCTTAATGATCTTTGATTGTATCTTTATTGTGCTTTTCACGTAAAGGACTTTTGGAGAATGTTTTGAATTGCGTTGCGCTAACCCATCCAATTCATTGACTTAAGGAGAACTTGACGGTTAATTTAAGCGGACCTAATTAACCCGGGGTGTTGAGTTTCATAATTTATCGAAAGACCAACTGAAAATCATTTTGTATGCAAGTGTAACATGTGTGGAGAAGAACCTTCTAGCTAGCATTCATCCAATTCATCACAATCTGCCTTAAATTTACAATATGTGCATTTAATTTATTTTCGTCAAAACCTCAATCCCCCTTTACTTTAGTGTCCAATTTAGTTAGAAAGTGTCTTAGTTTGTGTTTTTAAGCATTTTGATTCATTCTATTACCCAATTTCGTCCAAAGTTGTCAAAGTGCTCAAAACTGCCCAGAAAGTGATTTTAAGGCAGTTTTGAGTGTTTTGGGGCTGTTTTGAGTCTTTTGATTTGTTTGAGTGTTTTTATTGTTAGTTTTGCATTCTTTGAGTCTAATTTAGTGTTTCAAACTTTATTTTACGTTTTTGAGTCAGGTTCCAAGTGATTTTGCAATCCCTCCTAATCCCCGGTTAAGAACGATCCCTACTTATTCATATACTACAATTGTCACAAGAGGGTTTTAATTTGTGTGCTTACTTAGTCGCATCAAATTTTTGGCGCCGTTGCCGGGGATTAGCAACTTTGCTAATCCCTTGGATTGTTTAATTTCTGTTTATTTATTTATTTTGTTGAAGTTTCTGATTTTGTTTTGTTTTCCTTGTTTTAGGTACTAGTGCATGACTCGGAGTTCTCAACCGATTCGTGAAGATATCTTGGACTTTGACAGCGATTTTGAGAGGACTCTGAGACGAAGGAAGAAGCATCCCGAGTCAAATCCACCAAGCCCGGAACCTGAGCTTGAAGAACAAGGCCTAGAAGAGGAAGAAGAGGCCACGGCAGGGATCTTTGAGGAACCCACGGCAAGGGCATTTGAGGAGCCACAAGACATGGCCGTAGACACCCGGACACTCAAGGAGCTTTCCGCTTCGGGATTGGCTAATGCAGCACCCTTGTGCATCCAATATCCCCCACCGGCCGAAGGGAAGACCGAGGAGTTTGAGTTGAAGTCAAGCTTGCTCCACCACATTCCGAAGTACCATGGGATGTCCATGGAGGATCCGAACAAGCATCTAAAGGAATTTGAGGTGGTGTGCTCAAGCATGACTCCCGTCAACGTTGACGGAAGTATTTTGAAGATGAAGGCTTTTCCATTCTCTTTCATGGACAAAGCCAAGGATTGGTTGTACGACTTAGCTCCCGGAACCGTCACATTGTGGGAGAGCATGAAGAGGGCCTTTCTGGAGAAGTTTTTCCCAACTTCTCGAATCATCATTTTACGTAAAAGGATAAGTGGCATTCAACAAGATGAAGGTGAGTCATTTCCTACGTACTATGAACATTTTAAATCTCTTGTTTCTTCTTGTCCACAACACCAGATGAAGGAGGAGTTGCTTCTGCAATACTTCTACGAGGGGCTGATAGGAGCATATTCATGCGACTTAAATGGCTTGTTCTCGTGCATTTACATTATGTTTCTTTAGTTATTTTAGTACTTTAAGCTATTTTCGTGTGTTTGTAGGTCCAAAGGGCTAAAGGAGCAAAAAGATGCATTTTGGAGACTTTTGGAGCACTTTTGGGCTAAGGATGGATAGCTTATGCTTGGAGCCAAAGTGTTGGACGAAATTGAAGACCTAATTGAAGACCAAAGTGTTGGAACCTTGTTCCCTTTAGTTCTAGGACATTTAAACCTTTCCTATAACCATTGCACATGCATTCCATCCTTTAATTCACCCACATGCACTCATAATCATTCACACCTTGCATTCACATGCATTTCCAACCTAATCACTCACCCACAAAATCTGCCATCGTTCACACAAACACCATCATTGCCGTGAGTTTCATACACTTTCCAGCCATTCCACATGCCATTGTCATTCCACTTCATTTCACCTTGCATTTTCAGATTATTCCTTCATCATTGCACCCTCACATGTCCCTTTAATCATTCAAACATGCACTCCCTTTAATCACATGCATAAATCAGCCACATGCATCTCCCATCATCATTCCACTTTAACCCACATGCATTTCCACCCACATGCTCTCCCATTTCAGATTATTCCTTCATCATTGCACCCTCACATGTCCCTTTAATCATTCAAACATGCACTCCCTTTAATCACATGCATAAATCATCCACATGCATCTTCCATCATCATTCCACTTTAACCCACATGCATTTCCAACCCACATGCATCCTTTAATCATTCAAACATGCAGCCACATTCCCTCCTAGCTGTCATGTTCCCCCCCCATTTCTCCTATAAATAAGCATTCATTCCCACTCATTCTCATCTCATTTTTCATACACAACACCACACCACAAACACATCCACTTCTTCCTAGCCGTGAGTCCCCATTCCCTTATAATCCAAACACCATTCCTCCTTCCATTTTCACCACTCCCCCAAACCATTCACACCATCAAACTATCCTTAGACCTTGTGCTACAACGAAGAGGAAGATAAGAGGGCCTAAACGTTCATACAATTCAAGTTTGAGTTGTTGGAATGTTTAGGTGTTTCTTTGATTTCAATGTTTAATTTCAATACTCTTTGTTTTGTACGAATGAGGAATGGAAGAGAAGAGGACCTAAACGTTCATACAATTCAAGTTTGAGTTGTTGGAATGTTTAGGTGTTTCTTTGATTCTCTTTGTTTTGTATCATGAGGAACTAAACCCCCCCATTAGCTAGGGGGGGATTCGAAATATATGTTTATGCTTGCATTATGATTTGATTACTTCTAATTACGTTTCATAAGTTGTGAATTCAATTTGTTTAACTATTTGATTGATAACCTATTTATGTATGTTTATTGAGAGTGCACGCTTAATTTTCATGCATGAATTTGACGCTAGAATATAAGTGAGTTTCACGTAATAGTTATGAACTTATATTCACAAGTAGTGGAGGTTGCTTATAAACAATCGCGTTAAACAAATTCTTGGCATAAGTTTCATGCAATCATAGTAACAAGTGCTTCGTCAATGCTTATGGTTTTCAAAGAACTTAATGATTCTTGCTTGTATCTCTATTATGCAATTCATGTAGGGAACTTGTGAGGAATGCTTTGGGTTGTCGTATGCAATCATCCAATTCATTAACTTAAGGAAAACTTGACGGTTAATTTAAGCGGACCTAATTAACCCGGGGCGTTGAGAATTCATGGTTTATTGAAAAGCAATTAGAAATCGTTTTGTATGCAAGTGTAACATGTGTGGAGATGAACCCCTTAGCTAATCCATCCATCATCTTGTTTTCAAGGAATTCGTTTTACAATCTGCCTAGTTTGTTACTTTGTTTTGTTATTTCAATTTTCGTCCAAAACAAATCCCCCTTTAATTTGAAGTCTTAGATTAGTTAGAAAGTGTTTTGATTTGTGTTTCTAAATATTTTGATTCAAGTTTTCATCCAATTTCGTCCAAATTAGTGTAGGTGCTCAAAACTGCCCAGAAAGTGGTTTTTAGGCAGTTTGGAGTCTTCTAGTTGCTGTTTTGGGTTTTAGGTTTGTTTAAGTGTTTTAACTTTTAGTTTTGCATTCTTTGAGTCTAGTTTAGTGTTAAAGTGTCTTAATTTGTGTTTTAAAGTGTTTTGAATCAACCTATAATCTTAAATTCGTCCAAATTTGTGTTTAAGGTCAGAAACTGCCTAGTTAGTGTTTTTAGGCAGTTTTGAGTCTTTTGAACCTGTTTTGAGTCCTTTGAGTCTTTGTGAACGTTTTTAACTTTGTTTTTATGTTTTTGAGTCAATTTAGAGGTTTTAGCAAGCCCTCCTAATCCCCGGTCTAGAACGATCCCTACTTGCATCCTTACTACAATTTGACAACAAGAGGGTTTTAATTTGTGTGCTTATCTATTTCGCATCAAATTTTGGCGCCGTTGCCGGGGATTAGCAACTTTGCTAATCCCTTGGATTGTTTTATTTTCGTTTGTTTTTATTTTTCCAGATTCTTAATTTTGTTTTGTTTCTTGTTTTAGGTACTAGTTCATGACTCGGAGTTCTCATCCGATTCGTGAACATATCCTGGAGTGATTGGGTTCTTCGTCCGGCTGGCCCATGTTGGACACAGAGCCAGCGCACTGAACACTGAGAGCCAGGGACTCTTGAACGGCCAACTCATCGGACCGTCCTGAAAGCAGTTGACTATCTTTGGGAATGAGGAGGTTCCGAGCGACTATCGTAGCCGTTGTTGCATCCGTCATCATAGAGTCCTCATCTGTAAGAGGGCCATGAGAAGATAAGAAAGGCGGGCACCATACCTTATCCTGACGCGGCGCAACAGGATCATTGCTTAGACTCAAATCTAAGCAAATGTTCGATGGGTTAGATGAGCTAGCCATTTTTTCAAGAAGTTAAAAGAGAAGGGTTGGATGGAGTGAAATCTCGACGGGCCGGAGACGATTTCTAGGCAATTTTCAAGTGTGCATGCTAGAGGTGATCGATCACCTCTATTAAAGGAGAGGCATTCACCGATTCAGAAATGAAGAGACACCACTCTTCAAAACCGGAATTTCCGGCGTAAAGATCGCCAGCTCGTCAGACGCAATCCCGGCTTTTCAGAAAGGGTGTGTAACTTTGTCAAAAGCTCCCAGCTTTTCAGAAGACTCGTGGAAGGCGAGAAATCAACTGCATACTTTTGCCGACAAGCGTGGGAGACAAAGCCGAAAGCTCCCGGCTTTTCAGAAAGCGTGTGCCACTTTGTCGAAAGCTCCCAGCTTTTCAGAAAACGCGTGCCATTTTGTCAAAAGCTCTCTGACAAAGCTGAAGACGCGTGGAGGTAATTTCCGCATCCGCATTGCCACTTGCCATTACAATTCCTATATACATCAACATTCATGGCAAGGCATACACCCAGAAGCGCATGACTTTCCTTCTCGGCCGAGAATGTAAATGCAACCAACCCTCTCAAACATGCTCAGTTTTCTCCTTCTCTTGAGAACACACTTTCAACCATGGATGTATCCCCCAAAGAAGATACCAAATGCCTGGAGTACAAAGGAGGCAAGAGGAAACGGTGGATCGAAGCATGTGGATTCATTCGCTGCCTCTTCGAAAGCAAAGGTATCTCATATCATGCTCTTTCCCTGTCTTTTCCTTTGTCCTTGATATTACTTGCATGGCAAAGTGAAAAAAGCAATCAGCCAGCACTTAGAGTCTATCTGGACTCTATTCCCTGGTTGCTTACCTAGCGTTGCTCTCGAGTAGTCATCTTCAACGGTTGATACACTTCCAGAGAAGGGACCACTTCTGCAAAGGGGAGCAAGTAAGGCAAAGGAAAAAGATACATTGAAGCATGAGGAGACAAACATATGCTGAGCTATCCTCTAACCCTCTTCAATACGAATTGGAGAGATTGAACAAAGAAACAGATAAAAGGAGTAAGCTCAGACCTTCGGGGGAGACCAAAAGAATCCTGCTGCCCAGTTCAAGAGTAGCACAAAGGAAAATCAACGATCGGAGGAAACCAAAAGAATCTCCAGCTCAGTTCAAGAGTAGCCTATGGAAAAACTCACGATGAAGCCTCACCGCAATCACCAAGGAGAAGATGGAATTTACACTCCATAACCAGATTTGCATTCCTAAACTCTTCTCTTTGTTAGATACATTCTGCCATGTTTAGTATGTTTAGTTGCTATTTATGTGTTTACTTTTGTTTGGTGTGTTTTAAGCTTAAAACATTGAGGACAATGTTTGATTTAAGTGTGGGGGGGTAACTAAGTATATTTGATGCAAATTCGCAGGATTTTATCACCCATAACTTCTAGTGTTGTTCCTTGCTGTTTTAAAATGTTTTTAAACTGATTTGGAGTGTTTTAGTGTGTTTTGTGTTATAACTCCGAAAATCACATAAAAATTTGAAAAACATGTTTTGAAAAGCCTAAAAAGAGTGTTTTGAGTCGTTTTTGTGTCGTAGGCACCTTCCAACACTTGCCACAGGATTTGGTTTTTAATTGCATGACTGTTAAGAAGAGTTATAAACATAGAGAAAAGTTTGATTTACTCTTGGTATATGCTTGGTTATGGTTATAATGTATGACTTTACATGCAATCATAAAAGAAAAATTCGTTTTTGTAACATGCCTGAAGGAAGGAACTCAAACAAACGCTACAACCCTGAGAGACTTGAGCCTATAACGTTCTTTGGAGAGTTTTATCTGTGATTTCTTGTTTTCTAAATTCGTTGCATGATCTCATTATTCTTTGCTTGGTTACTACTTAGAAGGCGTTTCATCATATAGTTCCAAATGCTAGAACTCATGCCCATTTCATTCAAAGCATGTTATTGATTTGCATAACACATATTCAAGAAGAAGTTGTGTAGTGACCACCACCATAGCCAAATAGCCTTACTTCCCATATTTCGTATATGTTGTAAGTTTTAACCCCGTTGAGCCTTGTTTAGCCTTTATTCTTTGTTTACCCACATTTTCTTCACCTAGCCTAGTTTAGGACAATCCCCACCCTTGTTCTTAAAAGATAGTGAGCATGACTTAATTGAATTCCTTTTGAGTTACATTATGAAAGAAAATGAGTGTGGGGGAGAGAATGTTTAAGTGTTTATGTATGTTTTGAGATTCAAAAGAAAAGAAAAAAAAAAAAAAAAGAAAAGAAAGAAAGAAAGAGAAAAAAAAAAACTTGAAAAAAATGAAAGAATGAGTGATTGAAGAAAAGGTCCAAAACACCAATTCTGGCCGTAAATTGTCTAAATTCTCCCTTTTTGTTCAAAAGTTGAGTTTTCATTCAAAAGTGAATTCTAAGTTGATTCATGTGCTTTGCTCACTATTTCTTTAAGAACCTTTGTTTTCCATATCCCTTCTTTGTTATCCACACGCCCCGAACCCCATTACAACCCGTGACTTCAATCTTAAGTGTTATGTGTTTCAATTTGTGGAGTTTGAACTTGGTATGAGCATATGGTGTCACTGGTTCTCGCGTCTAAGTAGTAGCATTCCATTCATGAGATCATATCTAAACATGCTTATTAACTCCAGAAATTGCGTTCTTTGTTATAACATATGTGAGATACTAGTCTTTCATGTTTACATCAATCTCTCACATATAACTAGTGTAGGGTGTGTAGTCAGAAAATCTGTGTGAAAATAGAGTGCATTCTAGTAAGGAATTGAGGAAATTCTCTAAGGCATGTTACTACATTCAAATCATGGTTTTAAATGCTTAATTGTGAACTAGTATGTGGTGACTATGATTAAGAATGTACTTAAGTGTAACGATGGCAAAAATCTGTGGGAATAATGATTTTTAACTTGTCATGTGCATTGGAAATCCCTGAGACGATTGTTGGAAGGTTTAGGTTGTGTTTTTCTTGTTCAGTTTCGTTTTGTTTTTGGTTTCTTTTGTTTTGTTTTGCTCGAGGACTAGTGATGCGAGAATTACTTGACACTCAAATTAAACCCTCTTTTTGTTAATTGTAGTAAGTACGTAAGTAGGGATCGTTTTGGACCGGGGATTAGGAGGGATTGTTAATCTCTTGGAAACTGACTCAAAACGTAAAAACAATATAAAACACTAAACTAGACTCAAAGAATGTGAAACTAAACGTTAAAACACTAAGACAAACCAAAAGACTCAAAATGCTTTAAAAACACAAACTAAATTGATTTCTAACTAAATTGAACATTAAAGCAAAAAGGGGGATTGAGGTTTGACAAAAATTGAAATAACGAAACAAGTTAATAAACTAGACAGAATGTAAATATGAAATTGATGAAATGGAATGAATGGATGCTAGCCAAGGGGTTCATCTCCACACATGTTATACTTGCATACAAAACGATTTATAATTGCTTTTCTCTAAACCATGAATTCTCAACGCCCCGGGTTAATTAGGTCCGCTTAAATTAACCGTCAAGTTTTGATGCGAGAATTACTTGACACTCAAATTAAACCCTCGTTTGACAATTGTAGTAGAATGGATAAGTGAGGGATCGTTCTAGACCGGGGATTAGGAGGGCTTGCTAAAACCTTCTAAATTGACTTAAAAACATAAAAACTCAATATAAAACACTATTTAATGCTCGAAGAAAGCAAAACTAAAAATAAGAAAGATTAAGACTAAGACTTCAACGAAATAGGGGGGAATTGGATTTGGACGAATTTAAACTAAAATGGATACTTGGAAACAAAACAAATTGTAAATATGGATAGATTGCAAACAAGTGTTGTGAAATTAGATGGTTGGTGAATTAGCTAGAGGTTCTTTCTCCACACATGATATTTATGCATATGAATCAATTTCCAGTTATTCCTTCATTGAATTATGAACGACAATGCCCCAAATTAACCGTGACATCACTAGTTAACCCTCAGATTTTCCTTATATTATTGGATTGGATGGCATCATTCGACAACCCAAAACATTCTCAAAAGTTCCCTACATGTCATCATAATAGAGATACAATCGAAGATCATTAAGAATAATGAAAACCATAAGCATTGACAAAGCACTTGCAACTATGACATCATGTTACTCATGCTAAGAATTTAAACTTAACGCGATCGTGACAAGCGACCTTCACTACTTTCAAGTATAAGTTAGTAACGATTATGTGAAACCTTCTTAAACTTTAGCCACATATTCATGCATGTAATTAAGTGTCGACCCTCAATCAACAAACACAAATAAGTTAATCATCAAATAGTTAAGCCAATTGCATTCACGAATCAAGAGTTCATAACTGGAATTCATCAATTCATATTACATAAACAATCATGGTATTGAAATCACCCCTAGCTAAGGGGGGTTTAGTTCCTCATAACTTTGAAATCAAAGAAACACCTAAACATTCCAACAACTCAAACTCGAATTGTATGAACGTTTAGGCACTCTTATCTTCCATTCCTCATATTACAAAACAAAGAGAATTGAATTTACAACATTGAAATCAAAGAAACGCGTAAACATTCCAACAACTCAAACATGAATTGTATGAACGTTTAGGCCCTCTTATCTTCCTCTTTATTGTGGCACAAGGACTAAGGGATGTTGTTGGTGTGTTGAATGGATTGGGGGATTATGGAAATGGAAGAAATGGAGGAGAGATGGACGGAAAACTCACGGCCAATAGGGGGAAGAATGGATGATTTTTAAGAGTGTTGTGTTGTGAATGAGATGAGATGCCTTGAATGATGGGAATGCAAGGGCTTTTATAGGAGAATGAAGGTGTAAAATGGCTGTTTGTTTAAGCATGCAAGTTGCTAATTAATGATGGACAAACATTTAGGAAACATGTGAAAGCTGAAAATGGCATGTGTTTGCACGGCATGGAGTGTATGGGAAGAGTTGTGGTGCAATGATGAAGGATACATGAGGAATGGATGCAATGATGAAGGAATAATCTGAAAATGCATGTGTTGAATGATTAAATGGACATGTGGGGTGTACATGTTGCTGAAATGATGAAGTATGAGTGGTGAAAATGCAAGGGAAAGCTGGAAAGTTGAAGGGATGCACGGCATGGACTTCTTTGGTGCAGAAATGGGTGTTGTTTGCATGTGAAATTAAGTTTAGGGTGAATGATGATGAATGTATGTGGATTAAAGAATGAATGGTGGTGTAATGATGAAGTGGGATGGTTGAAGAATGTGGTTGGAAATGAAAAGAAAAGCTAGAAAGACATGTGAAGATGCTGGAATTGTGGAATGGTGCTCACGGCAAAGTGTTTTGGTGCATGTGTTGACTGTTTTGTTTGTTGGTTAAAGCTTGTGAAAGCATGTGCAATGTATGGTGGATGAATGAGATTGCATGTGGCTTTATGGTTGAATGTTTAAAGGGTGCATGTGGGTGGATATGTGGCTGAAAATGCATGTGCAACAACAAAGAAGAAAGCTGAAATTGTGATGGAGAGCCACGGCATTGATTGGATTTGTGGTGGGTGGATGAAAGAATAATGTCAAGGTGTGGGATTGTTAAAGGGGGAAGTGCATGTGAGTGGCTGATTTGAGTGTTGGGAAATCATGTGAATTAAAGGGATGAAGGTGGCTGCAATGATGAAGTGTGATGGTTGAAAATGTGTAAGGGAAGTCACTAAGGGGACTCACGGCAAAGGAGATGTTAAAGGGGTTGAGTGTGTTGGAAATGCATGTGATGTATGTCAAGGTTGGAGAAAAGGTGTGATAAGTGATAAGTGATAAGTGATAAGTGAATGGTATGTGGTGAGTGATAAGTGAATGATATGCTAAGTGAGTGATAAGTGAATGGAAGTGATAAGTGATTGGTTTGATAATTGATAAATGAATGATATGCTAAGTGATAAATGAATGATATGTTAAGTGATAAATGAGTGATATGTTAAGTGATGATAAGTAATGATAGGTGGTTATGATAGTTTGGTCTTTAATTTCGTCCATTCCTTTTGCTCCAAATATAAGCTATCCAATCCAAGTCCGATTTTGCTCCAAAATGCTCCAAAAGGCATCCTTTTGCATACCTTGCCCTTAGAACCTGAAAACACACAAAAGAAGCATAAAGGACTAAAATAACTAGAGAAACATAACGTAAATGCACGAGAACAAGCCATTTAAGTCGCATGAATATGCTCCTATCAAATACCCCCACACTTATCTTTTGCTAGTCCTCGAGCAAAACAGAAAGAAAAACAAAACAAAACGAAACGAAACAAGTAAAACACAACCTAAACCTTCCAACAACTGTCTTAGGGATTTCCAATGCACATGACACGTTAAAAATCGTCATTCCCACAGATTTTAGTCATCTTCACACTTAAGTACATTCTTAATCATAGTCACCATCTATTAGTTCACAATTAAGCATTTAAAACCATGTTTTGAATGTAGTAACATGCCTTAGAGAATTTGCTCAATTCCTTACAAGATATGCACTCGATTTTCACTCAGAATTTCTAACTACACACCCTAATTTAGTCATATGTGAGAAGATTGATGTAAACATGAAAACGACACTCACATATATGTATCACAAAGAACGCAATTTCTGGAGTTAATAATGACATGAATATGATCTCATGAATGGAATGCTACTACTTAGACGCGAGCACCAGTGACACCATATGCTCATACCAAGTTCAAACTCCACAATTGAAATACACAACACTCAAGATAGAAGTCAAGGGTTGTAACGGGGCTTGGGGTATTGGCTAACAATGGAAGGTGAAGGATAAACAAACATTCTTAGAGCAATAGTGAGCAAAGTATTGAATCAGGCACTTAGAATTCCCTTAAGAACGCAGAAGTCAACTTTGAACACCCAAGGGAAAGTCACACAAAACTTAGGGCCATATTCACTTTTTTGGACCCTTTCTTCAACCATCAACGCTCGTGAGTTCATCCTTACTTATTTTCTCTCTTTTTTTTTTTTTTTTTTTTTTTTTTTTTTTTTTTTTAATCATCAAATTTACATATAAACGTAAGAACAAACTTTTACTCCCCCATACTCATTTTCTTGCATAATGTAACTCAAAAGGAATTCATTTAAGTTATGCTCACTATCTTTTAAGAACAAGGGTGTGGATTGTCCTAAACTAGGCTAGGTGAGGAAAATGTGGGTAAACAAAGAATTAAAGGCTACACAAGGCTCAACGGGGTTAAAACTTACAACAAATACGAAATATGGGAAGTGAGGCTATTTGGCTGTGGTGGCAACTACACAACTTCATCTTGATATATGTTATGCAAATCAATAACATGCTTTGAATGAAATGGGCATGAGTTCTAGCATTTGGAACTATATGATGAAACGCCTTCTAAGTAGTAACCAAGCAAAGAATAATGAGATCATGCAACAACTTTGGAAAACAAGAAATCACAGATTATACTCTCCAAAGAACGTTATAGGCTCAAGTCTCTCAGGGTTGTAGCGTTTGTTTGAGTTCCTTCCTTCAAGCATGTTACATAACTAATTTTTTTCTTTTATGATTGCATGTGAAGTCATACATTATAACCATAACCAAGCATATACCAAGAGTAAATCAAACTTTTCTCCATGTTTATAACTCTTTTTAACAGTCATGCAATTAGAAACCAAATCCTTATCATTGTGTTGGAAGGTGACCTACGACACAAAAATGACTCAAAACACTCTTTTTAGGCTTTTCAAAACATGTTTTTCAAATTTTTATGTGATTTTCGAATTTTTAAGTCAAAACACACTAAACACACTTAAAAACAGCAAGAAACAACATTTGAAGTTATGGTGGATAAAACCCTACGAATTTGCATCAAAACACTTTAGTCACTCCCCCACACTTAAAACAAACATTGTCCTCAATGTTAAAAACCACACTAAACACAAACAAACATATAAACAGCATTTAAACATACTAAACATGGCAGAATGTATCTAACAAAGAGAAGAGTTTAGAGATGCAAATCTGGTTATGGAGTTTTCGTTCCATCTTCTCCTTGGTGATTGCAGTGAGGCTTGGATCTTTGTGATTCCACAGGCTTACTCTTGAACTGTGCTGCTCCCATCGTTGATTTTCCTTTGTGCTACTCTTAAACTGGGCAGCAGGCTTCCTTTGGTCTCCCCCGAAGGTCTGAGCTTCCTCCTCTTATCTGTTTCTTTGTTCAATCTCTCCAATTCGTATTGAAGAGGGTTAGAGGATAGCTTAGCAAAGCTAGGTAAGCAACCAGGGAATAGAGTCCATATAGACTCCAAGTGCCGGCTGATTGCTTCTTTCACTTTGCCATGCAAATAATATCAAGGACAAAGGAAAAGACAAGGAAAGAGCATGATATGAGATACCTTTGCTTTTGCCCTTGATGATATGAGATACCTTTGCTTTTGAAGAAGCGGTGAATGAATCAGCACATGTATTTGTTGTGCTGCTTCCTCCTGGATCATCTGTTCTCCAGGCATCTGGTATCATCTTTGGGGAAGAAGAGAGAATGGAGTATCTCGAAAGGCTTTGCTGGGAGTGCACCCTCAGAGGTGAGAGAGAGTTGGGCATTCTCTTCAGTTCTGTCTTGCCAAAAAAAATGAAGGTCGACATATATAGGGAATTCAATAGCAAGTGGTGATACTGTGCTTTTACCGTTGTCGACAGACATTTTGATCCCGCAAATCCGGCTTTTTGGAATAGTGGCGACTCTTCGATATTTGAAGACGCCTCTTCAATAAAGCTGCACGCGTTTTCTGAAAAGCAGATAAAGCGTCGTCGAACTTTGCGCTTGTCGGCTAAAGACGTGTAGTTGCGATGATGGCCTCCACGTGTTGAACGCGATTTCTGAAAAGCAAAGGCTTTTTGAATTGGTGGACGCGTTGCCTTGGCTTTTTATAGAGCTATCGATCACCGCCAACTCACACACTCTGAAGATTTTCCATTCTTGAAACTTGTCTCCGGCCCTTTGAAAATCTACTCCGTCCACCCCTTCTCTTTTAACTTCGTGAACAATGGCTAGCTCATCCAACCCATCGAACCTTTGCTTAGATTTGAGTCTAAGCAGTGATCCGGTCACGTCTCATCAGGGTAAGGTATGGTGCCCGTATTTCTTATCTTCCCATGGCCCTCTTACAGAAGAGGACTCTGTGATGACGGATCCCACAACGGCTACGATAGTGGCTCGGAACCTCCTCACTCCCAAAGACAGTCAGCTGCTTTCCGGACGGTCCGATGAGTTGGCCGTTCAAGAATCCCTGGCTCTGAGTGTTCAGTGTGCTGGCTCTGTGTCCAACATGGGCCAACGCCTTCTTGCTCGCTCCCGTCAGGTTGAATCCTTGATGGCGGAGGTGGAGAGTCTTAAGCAGGAGATCAAACAGCTTAAGTACGAGAACCGAAGTTTGCACGTGCTTGCCAACAATTATTCGTCAGGCATGAAGAGGAAACTTGACGAGCTTGATGACCGTCAAAGGCTTGCAGCTTTCTTCCAGAGGCACCTCTTTCCTGGTTCATCCAGCGTTCCACCAAGGTTTGGGGCCTTGAATGATCTATCTTCGGTGCCTCCCGCTCCGATGCCTTCCGCTCCGATGCCTCTTGCTCCGATGCCTTCTGCTCCGATGCCTCTTGCTCCGATGCCTCTTGCTCCAATGCCTTCTGTTCCGAGACCTCCTGTTCCGATGCCTTCTGCTCCGAGAGTGTTGCCACGTAGTGGGGCCTCACGTACACAACCTTTGTAAAGGCTCCATCTTTCTGCCATGTTTAGATACAATTGTAATTTATCGAAAAAATCAATGAACAAGCAAAAGTTTTATTTACTGTATTGGGTTGCCTAAGACACAAACAAACACCAAAATGACTCAAATGACTCTAAAAACACATCTTTTTGGGGTTTTCAAAAGTATTTTTTTTTTTTTTTCAAATTTTTATCAATTTTTCGGAGTTTTATGCCAAGACACTATAAAACACACTAAAATACTCTAAAAACGCTTAAAACAGCAAGAAACAACATTCTAAGTGATAGGTGAATAAATCCCACGAAATTCATGCAAAAACAAATTGTTTACCCCCCCAACTTAAATCAAACATTGTCCTCAATGTTTTAAGCATAGAGTCACAAAAGAGCAAATAAATAAACAAAAACGATAAAGAAAGCAAAGTAAAGGCAGTAAAGAAAAGGAAAGGAATAAAAATAAGTTCTTCTCTATTCGGATGCATGGGTTGCCTCCCACGAAGCGCTTTCTTTTACGTCTTGCAGCCGGACGAGTACTCTCTTCAATCTTTAATTGAGCCCACGGAATGGAAAGGAATGTCTTCCACCACTTGCCCCACACCATGCTCGTAATATGGCTTCAACCGATGCCCGTTCACGTTGAATTCTACGCCATTCCTTAAGCTTTTTATGTGGACTGCACCATAAGGTAAAACGTTAGTAACAACAAACGGGCCAATCCATTTAGAACGCAACTTACCAGGAAACAAACGTAGGCGAGAGTTGAAAAGCAACACTTTCTGCCCAACTGTGAAGGTCTTGGTTCGGATCATTTTATCATGGAATGCTTTGGTCTTGGCTTTGTACATCCGGGCATTCTCATAGGCTTCATTCCGAATCTCCTCAAGTTCATTCAATTGGAGCTTCCTATGAACTCCCGCTGCATCTATGTCCATGTTGAAAGTCTTCACGGCCCAATGTGCCTTGTGCTCTAATTCTACGGGCAAATGACATGGCTTACCATACACGAGCCGAAAAGGTGACATCCCAATGGGTGTTTTGTACGCCGTACGATATGCCCATAGTGCATCATCTAAACGTAAGCTCCAATCCCTCCTTGTTGGTCCAACGGTCTTCTCCAAAATTTGTTTGATTTCTCGGTTAGACACCTCGGCTTGGCCATTTGTTTGAGGATGGTAAGGTGTGGAAACCTTATGGTTGACATGGTACTTTCTTAGCAACGCCTCAATGGTCCGATTGCAAAAGTGAGACCCTCCATCACTTATGATTACTCTCGGCATTCCAAACCTAGCAAAAATGTTAGTTTTCACGAAATCTGCAACCACCTTAGAATCGTTAGTACGGGTGGCTTTTGCTTCCACCCATTTAGAAACATAATCAACGGCTAGCAAGATATACGTGAAACCATAAGATGGAGGGAAAGGGCCCATGAAATCGATGCCCCAAACATCAAAAATTTCAACATTAAAGACAGGGGTTTGCGGCATTTGGTCCTTGGTACCTATGTTACCCATTCGTTGGCAACGATCACAAGACATACAAAAGGTTCTAGCATCCCTAAATATAGTCGGCCAATAAAAACCACACTCTAGAACCTTGAGGGCAGTGCGTTGTGTGCCAAAATGACCACCACATGCATATGTGTGACAAAAGTTTAGAATTGAGTGAAATTCAGAATCATGCACACATCTACGTACAATTTGATCGGGACAAAATTTCCATAAGTACGGATCATCCCATACATAAAACCGTGCATCATGCCTAAGTTTGTCACGTTGGTGCCTATTGAGCTCATTTGGAATTTGTTTAGCCACCAAGTAATTTACTAAATCTGCATACCATGGTTCACTTACCTCAATGGATAGCAGCTGCTCATCGGGGAATGTCTCTGCAATGGGTAGGGACTCCTCATTATGCACCATTCGGCTTAGGTGGTCAGCCACCATGTTTTCACTTCCCTTCTTGTCACGAATCTCGATGTCGAACTCTTGAAGTAACAACATCCACCGAATTAGCCGGGGCTTGGCCTCCTTTTTGGTGAGCAAGTACTTTAGAGCTGCATGATCAGTGAAAACAATTACTTTAGTACCAATTAGATATGATCGAAATTTATCTAAAGCAAAGACAACGGCAAGAAGTTCTTTCTCCGTAGTGGAGTAGTTCAACTGGGCATCGTTCAACGTCCGTGAGGCATAGTAGATGACATGCGGCCTCTTGCACTTTCTTTGTCCCAAAACAGCCCCTAAAGCATAATCGGACGCATCGCACATAAGCTCGAACGGGAGGCTCCATTCTGGGGGAACAATAATGGGTGCCGTGGTCAACAACTCCTTGAGTTGGTTGAATGATGCCGTGCACTCCTTAGTGAATTCAAATGCCACGTCTTTTTGTAGGAGGCGGCAAAGAGGTTGTGCAACTTTTGAGAAATCTTTGATAAATCGCCTATAGAATCCTGCATGGCCAAGAAAAGAACGGACCTCTCTAACCGAAATAGGAGAGGGTAAGTGACGTACAAGATCTATTTTAGACTTATCAACTTCAATCCCTTTTTCTGAGATGATATGACCCAAAACTATACCTTGCTTAACCATAAAATGACATTTTTCCCAATTCAAAACAAGGTTAGTTTCCATGCATCTTTTCAAGATTAAAGTGAGATTATGCAAACAAGCATCAAATGAGTCTCCAAACACACTAAAATCGTCCATAAATACTTCAATTATCTTTTCAACATAATCAGAGAAGATACTTACCATGCATCGTTGGAAAGTGGCCGGTGCATTGCATAAACCAAATGGCATGCGACGATAAGCAAATGTTCCAAAGGGACATGTGAATGTGGTCTTCTCTTGATCATCCGGGGCTATCACAATTTGGTTATATCCAGAGTATCCATCAAGAAAACAGTAAAAAGCATGACCGGCTAACCTTTCGAGCATCTGGTCGATGAATGGCAAAGGAAAGTGATCTTTCCTAGTCATGACATTTAGCTTCCGGTAATCGATACATACTCGCCATCCAGTCTGAATGCGTGTAGGCACGAGCTCATTCTCATCATTCTTGATAACAGTTACTCCGGACTTCTTGGGAACGACTTGTACTGGAGAGACCCAACGGCTATCGGAGATAGGGTAGATCACTCCGCAATCCAAAAGCTTGATTATTTCCTTCTTCACCACTTCCATCATTGGAGGGTTGAGACGGCGTTGAGCCTCTCGGGATGGCTTAGTCCCCTCTTCAAGAAGTATACGGTGCATGCATGTGGTAGGGCTTATTCCTTTAATGTCGGCCAAAGTCCACCCTATGGCCGTTTTGTGTTCTCGCAGCACCCTCACAAGCTTCTCCTCCTCCATTGCCGTGAGACTTGATGAAATGATGACGGGCAATGTTTCGCCTTCTCCCAAAAATACATACTTCAAATGGTCCGGCAACGGCTTAAGTTCAAGTGATGGTGCCTGAACAACAGAAGGTAGCATCTTAGTGGAAACTGAATTTGAAAGTGAGAGTGGAACCTTACCATATTGTTGTGGCAATGACTCAAGGGCTGCCACAACCTCAATTATTTCTTCACTAGAACCAATGGCAAAGAATTCTTCTTCCTTGCTGTGACCCTGCATTGGCCCAAATCCGTCATTTTTGCACTCTATGGCCTTAGTGATGGTTGTTTCCAGGGCGTCCTCGTTCAATTCTTCAAGGTATACCTGCGCCAAAGAATCGATAACATTAATGGAAAAACAAGAATGGTCATCAACAGGATATCTCATAGTTTCAGAAATATTAAAATCAATCACTTCCCCATCGAATTCCATTGTCAAGGTGCCTTTGTATACATCAATCTTCGTTCGGGCCGTCTTCATGAATGGCCTACCAAGGAGAATCGGCAAAGATGTAGAATGGGCTGAATCCTCCATGTCTAGGATGTAGAAATCAGCCGGAAAAATTAAATGGTTCACCTGCACAAGCACATCCTCCAAAACTCCTTTTGGATATGCATTAGATCTATCGGCCAACTGAATAACCACACCATCATTTTTCAATTCACCAAGGTTCATTGAAGCATAAATAGAGTATGGCATGACGTTAATTGAAGCTCCTAAATCTAACATAGCATGTTCGAACTTAGTTTGACCAATAATACAAGGGATTGTAAAGCTACCTGGATCTTTGCACTTTGGTGGTAACTTTCTTTGTAAAACAGCGGAAACATTCTCACTTACCCTTACTACCTCTTTGTGTGACGCCCTCTTCCTCGTAGTACACAATTCCTTCAAGAACTTAGCGTATTTGGGCACTTGCTTTATGGCATCTAGGAGCGGGATATTGACTTGAACTTTCCTAAACGTTTCAAGAATGTCCTTCTCATGCTCCTCCTTCTTTGTTTGCAATAATCTGCGAGGAAAAGGTACATTGGGCAGATTAGGACGTGAAGTATATGAATTTGAACTTAAATTACCTGATTTGGCCGAGTTAGGGTGTTTGGGGGCCTGCGGCATTTGGTTTTTCACTCTTTCCGTGGGTGAGCTAGACACTTCCTCAGGTTGTGTCGTCTCTTCATCTACTTTCTGGGCAGATTTGGGATTGTTTGGCTCGGTCCCAACTTCTTTTCCACTCCTTAGGGTGATGGCCTTGGCGGATTCGAATCCTCCCTTTGGATTGACTGTGGTTGAGCTAGGAAGCTTTCCTTGCTCTCTAATCTGTCCAAGGAACTCAGAAATCTGCCCTATTTGTTTCTTCATATCCATCATCTCCTTCTCGTTATTTTCTATCCGGTTGTTTTGATTTTGCAACCCCTGCGAAATAGAGGTTAGTAATTGCATAGCTTGATTACCTTCCAAGGACGTACCTGAATGAGATGATGCCGAAGGTTGTTGGGGTTGTTGGGGTGCATACGGCTTGGAATAAAAACCAGGGGGGTTTGGCCTAAAACTCCCGCTGCATCTATGTCCATGTTGAAAGTCTTCACGGCCCAATGTGCCTTGTGCTCTAATTCTACGGGCAAATGACATGGCTTACCATACACGAGCCGAAAAGGTGACATCCCAATGGGTGTTTTGTACGCCGTACGATATGCCCATAGTGCATCATCTAAACGTAAGCTCCAATCCCTCCTTGTTGGTCCAACGGTCTTCTCCAAAATTTGTTTGATTTCTCGGTTAGACACCTCGGCTTGGCCATTTGTTTGAGGATGGTAAGGTGTGGAAACCTTATGGTTGACATGGTACTTTCTTAGCAACGCCTCAATGGTCCGATTGCAAAAGTGAGACCCTCCATCACTTATGATTACTCTCGGCATTCCAAACCTAGCAAAAATGTTAGTTTTCACGAAATCTGCAACCACCTTAGAATCGTTAGTACGGGTGGCTTTTGCTTCCACCCATTTAGAAACATAATCAACGGCTAGCAAGATATACGTGAAACCATAAGATGGAGGGAAAGGGCCCATGAAATCGATGCCCCAAACATCAAAAATTTCAACATTAAAGACAGGGGTTTGCGGCATTTGGTCCTTGGTACCTATGTTACCCATTCGTTGGCAACGATCACAAGACATACAAAAGGTTCTAGCATCCCTAAATATAGTCGGCCAATAAAAACCACACTCTAGAACCTTGAGGGCAGTGCGTTGTGTGCCAAAATGACCACCACATGCATATGTGTGACAAAAGTTTAGAATTGAGTGAAATTCAGAATCATGCACACATCTACGTACAATTTGATCGGGACAAAATTTCCATAAGTACGGATCATCCCATACATAAAACCGTGCATCATGCCTAAGTTTGTCACGTTGGTGCCTATTGAGCTCATTTGGAATTTGTTTAGCCACCAAGTAATTTACTAAATCTGCATACCATGGTTCACTTACCTCAATGGATAGCAGCTGCTCATCGGGGAATGTCTCTGCAATGGGTAGGGACTCCTCATTATGCACCATTCGGCTTAGGTGGTCAGCCACCATGTTTTCACTTCCCTTCTTGTCACGAATCTCGATGTCGAACTCTTGAAGTAACAACATCCACCGAATTAGCCGGGGCTTGGCCTCCTTTTTGGTGAGCAAGTACTTTAGAGCTGCATGATCAGTGAAAACAATTACTTTAGTACCAATTAGATATGATCGAAATTTATCTAAAGCAAAGACAACGGCAAGAAGTTCTTTCTCCGTAGTGGAGTAGTTCAACTGGGCATCGTTCAACGTCCGTGAGGCATAGTAGATGACATGCGGCCTCTTGCACTTTCTTTGTCCCAAAACAGCCCCTAAAGCATAATCGGACGCATCGCACATAAGCTCGAACGGGAGGCTCCATTCTGGGGGAACAATAATGGGTGCCGTGGTCAACAACTCCTTGAGTTGGTTGAATGATGCCGTGCACTCCTTAGTGAATTCAAATGCCACGTCTTTTTGTAGGAGGCGGCAAAGAGGTTGTGCAACTTTTGAGAAATCTTTGATAAATCGCCTATAGAATCCTGCATGGCCAAGAAAAGAACGGACCTCTCTAACCGAAATAGGAGAGGGTAAGTGACGTACAAGATCTATTTTAGACTTATCAACTTCAATCCCTTTTTCTGAGATGATATGACCCAAAACTATACCTTGCTTAACCATAAAATGACATTTTTCCCAATTCAAAACAAGGTTAGTTTCCATGCATCTTTTCAAGATTAAAGTGAGATTATGCAAACAAGCATCAAATGAGTCTCCAAACACACTAAAATCGTCCATAAATACTTCAATTATCTTTTCAACATAATCAGAGAAGATACTTACCATGCATCGTTGGAAAGTGGCCGGTGCATTGCATAAACCAAATGGCATGCGACGATAAGCAAATGTTCCAAAGGGACATGTGAATGTGGTCTTCTCTTGATCATCCGGGGCTATCACAATTTGGTTATATCCAGAGTATCCATCAAGAAAACAGTAAAAAGCATGACCGGCTAACCTTTCGAGCATCTGGTCGATGAATGGCAAAGGAAAGTGATCTTTCCTAGTCATGACATTTAGCTTCCGGTAATCGATACATACTCGCCATCCAGTCTGAATGCGTGTAGGCACGAGCTCATTCTCATCATTCTTGATAACAGTTACTCCGGACTTCTTGGGAACGACTTGTACTGGAGAGACCCAACGGCTATCGGAGATAGGGTAGATCACTCCGCAATCCAAAAGCTTGATTATTTCCTTCTTCACCACTTCCATCATTGGAGGGTTGAGACGGCGTTGAGCCTCTCGGGATGGCTTAGTCCCCTCTTCAAGAAGTATACGGTGCATGCATGTGGTAGGGCTTATTCCTTTAATGTCGGCCAAAGTCCACCCTATGGCCGTTTTGTGTTCTCGCAGCACCCTCACAAGCTTCTCCTCCTCCATTGCCGTGAGACTTGATGAAATGATGACGGGCAATGTTTCGCCTTCTCCCAAAAATACATACTTCAAATGGTCCGGCAACGGCTTAAGTTCAAGTGATGGTGCCTGAACAACAGAAGGTAGCATCTTAGTGGAAACTGAATTTGAAAGTGAGAGTGGAACCTTACCATATTGTTGTGGCAATGACTCAAGGGCTGCCACAACCTCAATTATTTCTTCACTAGAACCAATGGCAAAGAATTCTTCTTCCTTGCTGTGACCCTGCATTGGCCCAAATCCGTCATTTTTGCACTCTATGGCCTTAGTGATGGTTGTTTCCAGGGCGTCCTCGTTCAATTCTTCAAGGTATACCTGCGCCAAAGAATCGATAACATTAATGGAAAAACAAGAATGGTCATCAACAGGATATCTCATAGTTTCAGAAATATTAAAATCAATCACTTCCCCATCGAATTCCATTGTCAAGGTGCCTTTGTATACATCAATCTTCGTTCGGGCCGTCTTCATGAATGGCCTACCAAGGAGAATCGGCAAAGATGTAGAATGGGCTGAATCCTCCATGTCTAGGATGTAGAAATCAGCCGGAAAAATTAAATGGTTCACCTGCACAAGCACATCCTCCAAAACTCCTTTTGGATATGCATTAGATCTATCGGCCAACTGAATAACCACACCATCATTTTTCAATTCACCAAGGTTCATTGAAGCATAAATAGAGTATGGCATGACGTTAATTGAAGCTCCTAAATCTAACATAGCATGTTCGAACTTAGTTTGACCAATAATACAAGGGATTGTAAAGCTACCTGGATCTTTGCACTTTGGTGGTAACTTTCTTTGTAAAACAGCGGAAACATTCTCACTTACCCTTACTACCTCTTTGTGTGACGCCCTCTTCCTCGTAGTACACAATTCCTTCAAGAACTTAGCGTATTTGGGCACTTGCTTTATGGCATCTAGGAGCGGGATATTGACTTGAACTTTCCTAAACGTTTCAAGAATGTCCTTCTCATGCTCCTCCTTCTTTGTTTGCAATAATCTGCGAGGAAAAGGTACATTGGGCAGATTAGGACGTGAAGTATATGAATTTGAACTTAAATTACCTGATTTGGCCGAGTTAGGGTGTTTGGGGGCCTGCGGCATTTGGTTTTTCACTCTTTCCGTGGGTGAGCTAGACACTTCCTCAGGTTGTGTCGTCTCTTCATCTACTTTCTGGGCAGATTTGGGATTGTTTGGCTCGGTCCCAACTTCTTTTCCACTCCTTAGGGTGATGGCCTTGGCGGATTCGAATCCTCCCTTTGGATTGACTGTGGTTGAGCTAGGAAGCTTTCCTTGCTCTCTAATCTGTCCAAGGAACTCAGAAATCTGCCCTATTTGTTTCTTCATATCCATCATCTCCTTCTCGTTATTTTCTATCCGGTTGTTTTGATTTTGCAACCCCTGCGAAATAGAGGTTAGTAATTGCATAGCTTGATTACCTTCCAAGGACGTACCTGAATGAGATGATGCCGAAGGTTGTTGGGGTTGTTGGGGTGCATACGGCTTGGAATAAAAACCAGGGGGGTTTGGCCTAAATCCTCCTTGTTGGGCAGCTTGTTGTGGCTCCCTCCATTTGAAGTTTGGATGGTCCCTCCATCCAGCATTGTAAGTGTTCGAATATGGGTTGTTTTGATTTTGTCCTTGGAAACCAATTGCATTGGCAGATTCCCACCCACCATTCTCGATTAGTTGAGGGCAATTGTCAGATGGATGCCCTTGAATTGAGCACACGCCACAAACTTGGTGTTCTTGTGCTTTTGGACCAATCACAACCTGAGAAACAAGAGAAGTAAGATTAGCAAGTTGTGATTGAATTTCAGAAATAGCACTCACCTCATTTACACTTTGTTGCCGTGGGGCTTCCCTTTGGCCCACTCCTTCATATTGTTGAGCGTTGAGCGCTCGGTTGGCTATGAGAATCTTGGCATCCCTTGGTGTTTTGTCCACCAATGCTCCTCCCGCTGATGCATCAAGCATTTGACGTTCGATAGGTAGGAGGCCCTCATAGAAATATTGAAGGAGAAGTTCCTCCTTCATTTGATGTTGAGGACATGAAGCTACCAGGCCCTTGAAGCGCTCATAATAAGCCGGGAATGTCTCACCATGGTTCTGTTGAATACCACTAATTTTCTTCCGTAGGAGAATCACTCTCGAAGTAGGGAAGAATTTCTCCAAGAAAGCACGCTTCATACTTTCCCACGAAGTCACAGTTCCCGGGGCTAGTTCGTAGAGCCAATCTTTGGCCTTGTCCATAAGTGAAAATGGAAAGGCCTTCATCTTCAATATACTGCCATCCACAATGACGGGGGTCATGCTCGAACAAACCACCTCGAACTCCTTCAAGTGTTTGTTGGGATCTTCCATGGACAGTCCATGGTACTTAGGAATATGATGCAGCAAGCTTGACTTCAATTCGAACTCATCGGTCTTGCCTAGAGCCGCCCTAGGATATTGAATACATAGGGGTGCGGCATTGTCCAATCCCGAAGCGGAAAGCTCTTTGATTGTTCGGTTGTCTGCTGCCATGTCTTCTTCACCCGCTGTTGTCTTGGGTTCCTCTTCTTCAAATTCAGAAATGGACTCGGAGCTTTCGCTTGATTCGCTAGGTTCTGGGTTCTTTCTTTTTCGTCTCAATTCTCGCTCGAAATCTGCGTCAAAGACCGAGATAGGTTCACGAATCGGATGAGAACTCCTAGTCATAAACTAGTACCTAAAACAAGAAATAAAACAAGATCAAGAATCTGGAATAAAATAAAAGAAAATAAAACAATCCAAGAGATTAGCAAAGTTGCTAATCCCCGGCAACGGCGCCAAAATTTGATGCGAGAATTACTTGACACTCAAATTAAACCCTCGTTTGACAATTGTAGTAGAATGGATAAGTGAGGGATCGTTCTAGACCGGGGATTAGGAGGGCTTGCTAAAACCTTCTAAATTGACTTAAAAACATAAAAACTCAATATAAAACACTATTTAATGCTCGAAGAAAGCAAAACTAAAAATAAGAAAGATTAAGACTAAGACTTCAACGAAATAGGGGGGAATTGGATTTGGACGAATTTAAACTAAAATGGATACTTGGAAACAAAACAAATTGTAAATATGGATAGATTGCAAACAAGTGTTGTGAAATTAGATGGTTGGTGAATTAGCTAGAGGTTCTTTCTCCACACATGATATTTATGCATATGAATCAATTTCCAGTTATTCCTTCATTGAATTATGAACGACAATGCCCCAAATTAACCGTGACATCACTAGTTAACCCTCAGATTTTCCTTATATTATTGGATTGGATGGCATCATTCGACAACCCAAAACATTCTCAAAAGTTCCCTACATGTCATCATAATAGAGATACAATCGAAGATCATTAAGAATAATGAAAACCATAAGCATTGACAAAGCACTTGCAACTATGACATCATGTTACTCATGCTAAGAATTTAAACTTAACGCGATCGTGACAAGCGACCTTCACTACTTTCAAGTATAAGTTAGTAACGATTATGTGAAACCTTCTTAAACTTTAGCCACATATTCATGCATGTAATTAAGTGTCGACCCTCAATCAACAAACACAAATAAGTTAATCATCAAATAGTTAAGCCAATTGCATTCACGAATCAAGAGTTCATAACTGGAATTCATCAATTCATATTACATAAACAATCATGGTATTGAAATCACCCCTAGCTAAGGGGGGTTTAGTTCCTCATAACTTTGAAATCAAAGAAACACCTAAACATTCCAACAACTCAAACTCGAATTGTATGAACGTTTAGGCACTCTTATCTTCCATTCCTCATATTACAAAACAAAGAGAATTGAATTTACAACATTGAAATCAAAGAAACGCGTAAACATTCCAACAACTCAAACATGAATTGTATGAACGTTTAGGCCCTCTTATCTTCCTCTTTATTGTGGCACAAGGACTAAGGGATGTTGTTGGTGTGTTGAATGGATTGGGGGATTATGGAAATGGAAGAAATGGAGGAGAGATGGACGGAAAACTCACGGCCAATAGGGGGAAGAATGGATGATTTTTAAGAGTGTTGTGTTGTGAATGAGATGAGATGCCTTGAATGATGGGAATGCAAGGGCTTTTATAGGAGAATGAAGGTGTAAAATGGCTGTTTGTTTAAGCATGCAAGTTGCTAATTAATGATGGACAAACATTTAGGAAACATGTGAAAGCTGAAAATGGCATGTGTTTGCACGGCATGGAGTGTATGGGAAGAGTTGTGGTGCAATGATGAAGGATACATGAGGAATGGATGCAATGATGAAGGAATAATCTGAAAATGCATGTGTTGAATGATTAAATGGACATGTGGGGTGTACATGTTGCTGAAATGATGAAGTATGAGTGGTGAAAATGCAAGGGAAAGCTGGAAAGTTGAAGGGATGCACGGCATGGACTTCTTTGGTGCAGAAATGGGTGTTGTTTGCATGTGAAATTAAGTTTAGGGTGAATGATGATGAATGTATGTGGATTAAAGAATGAATGGTGGTGTAATGATGAAGTGGGATGGTTGAAGAATGTGGTTGGAAATGAAAAGAAAAGCTAGAAAGACATGTGAAGATGCTGGAATTGTGGAATGGTGCTCACGGCAAAGTGTTTTGGTGCATGTGTTGACTGTTTTGTTTGTTGGTTAAAGCTTGTGAAAGCATGTGCAATGTATGGTGGATGAATGAGATTGCATGTGGCTTTATGGTTGAATGTTTAAAGGGTGCATGTGGGTGGATATGTGGCTGAAAATGCATGTGCAACAACAAAGAAGAAAGCTGAAATTGTGATGGAGAGCCACGGCATTGATTGGATTTGTGGTGGGTGGATGAAAGAATAATGTCAAGGTGTGGGATTGTTAAAGGGGGAAGTGCATGTGAGTGGCTGATTTGAGTGTTGGGAAATCATGTGAATTAAAGGGATGAAGGTGGCTGCAATGATGAAGTGTGATGGTTGAAAATGTGTAAGGGAAGTCACTAAGGGGACTCACGGCAAAGGAGATGTTAAAGGGGTTGAGTGTGTTGGAAATGCATGTGATGTATGTCAAGGTTGGAGAAAAGGTGTGATAAGTGATAAGTGATAAGTGATAAGTGAATGGTATGTGGTGAGTGATAAGTGAATGATATGCTAAGTGAGTGATAAGTGAATGGAAGTGATAAGTGATTGGTTTGATAATTGATAAATGAATGATATGCTAAGTGATAAATGAATGATATGTTAAGTGATAAATGAGTGATATGTTAAGTGATGATAAGTAATGATAGGTGGTTATGATAGTTTGGTCTTTAATTTCGTCCATTCCTTTTGCTCCAAATATAAGCTATCCAATCCAAGTCCGATTTTGCTCCAAAATGCTCCAAAAGGCATCCTTTTGCATACCTTGCCCTTAGAACCTGAAAACACACAAAAGAAGCATAAAGGACTAAAATAACTAGAGAAACATAACGTAAATGCACGAGAACAAGCCATTTAAGTCGCATGAATATGCTCCTATCAAGTTTTCCTTAAGTTAATGAATTGGATGATTGCATACGACAACCCAAAGCATTCCTCACAAGTTCCCTACATGAATTGCATAATAGAGATACAAGCAAGAATCATTAAGCATCATGAAAACTATAAGTGTTGACGAGGCATTCGTTACTATGATTGCATGAAACTTATGCCAAGAATTTGTTTAACGCGATTGTTTATAAGCAACCTCCACTACTTGTGAATATAAGTTCATAACTATTACGTGAAACTTACTTATATTCTAGCGTCAAATTCATGCATGAAAATTAAGCGTTCATTCTTAATAAACATACATAAATAGGATATCAATCAAATAGTTAAACAAATTGAATTCACAACTTATGAAACGTAATTAAAAGTAATCAAATCATATTGCAAGCATAAACATATATTTCGAATCACCCCCTAGCTAAGGGGGGTTTAGTTCCTCATAACTTTGAAATCAAAGAAACACCTAAACATTCCAACAACTCAAAACTTTGAATTGTATGAACGTTTAAGCACTCTTTTCTTCCATTTCTCATACGTACAAAACAAAGAGAATTAAAATGAAACTTTGAAATCAAAGAAACACCTAAACATTCCAACAACTCAAAACTTGAATTGTATGAACGTTTAGGCACTCTTCTCTTCCTCGTTGTTGTAGCACAAGGTTTAAGGATAGGTTGGTTGGGGGGATGGAAGTGTTGGGGAATTATGGAAATGGATGAGGATTGGTGGAAATGGAAGATGAAAGGAATGTGTTTGTGGTGTGTTGTTGTGTTGTGAATGAGATGAAGAATGCCTTGAATGATGAGAATGCAAGGGTATTTATAGGAGTAGTGGAGGGAACATATAGGGAGAGAATGGATGGGAGAGCATGTGAATGATAGCTAGGAGAATGATTAAAGGGGTGTGAATGGTTGGAAATGCATGTGGGTGAATTGGTGGTGCAATGATGAAAGAATAAGTGCATGTGTGTGTTTTGTGTTGGAATGAATGTGGATGCATGATGAAAAGTTAATAAATAATGCATGTAGGGTTAGGAAATAAAATTATAACTTAAAGGGGGGATGATTAAAGGATGTGGCTAGGTTGGAAAGGTGTGGAAGATGGATGGAATTAGGGGGAATGCATGGCAATGATGGGGAGTTCTTTGGTGATGAATGCAATGATGAAGAGTGAATAAATAATGCATGTAGGGTTAGCTAGGTTGGCTTTGTTTGGGTGCATGTGAGTTAAAGAGGGAGAATGTGGTGAAATGATGAAGTAGGAAGGTGGAAATGCATGTGAGATGTTGGAAAGGAAATGGGAATATGAGTGCATGTGGGTGAATGATTTGTGGTGCAATGATGAAGAGTGAATAAAGAATGCATGTAGGGTTAGCTAGGAAAGTGGGAATGTGGTTGAATGATTAAAGGGACATGCATGTGGCTTGTTTGATTGCTTGGTGAGATGATGCATGCTTGTAGTTTAGGGTGTTGAATATGGATTTGCATGGCATTTGAATTGATTGTGGGCTTTGGAATTGGAAGGAAATGCATGGCAAAGGGCTTGGTTTAAGAGAGAATGGGCTAGGCCCTTTGTTTTATGTCCAAAGTGAATACAAGGCCTTCAAATTCGTCCAACATTTTGGCTCCAATCATATGCCATCCATTCCAAGCCCAATTTTGCTCCAAAATGCTCCAAAATGCATCTTTTTTCTTCCTTAAGCCCTTAGAACCTGAAAACACACAAAAGAAGCATAAAGGACTAAAATAACTAGAGAAACATAACGTAAATGCACGAGAACAAGCCATTTAAGTCGCATGAATATGCTCCTATCAAACTCCCCCACACTTATCTTTTGCTAGTCCTCGAGCAAAACAGAAAGAAAAACAAAACAAAACGAAACGAAACAAAACAAGTAAAACACACCTAAACCTTCCAACAACCGTCTTAGGGATTTCCAATGCACATGACAAGTTAAAAATCATCATTCCCACAGATTTTAGTCATCTTCACACTTAAGTACATTCTTAATCATAGTCACCATATACTAGTTCACAATTAAGCATTTAAAACCATGTTTTGAATGTAGTAACATGCCTTAGAGAATTTGCTCAATTCCTTACAAGATATGCACTCGATTTTCACTCAGAATTTCTAACTACACACCCTAATCTAGTCATATGTGAGAAGATTGATGTAAACATGAAAACGACACTCACATATATGTATCACAAAGAACGCAATTTCTGGAGTTAATAAGCATGTTTAGATATGATCTCATGAATGGAATGCTACTACTTAGACGCGAGAACCAGTGACACCATATGCTCATACCAAATTCAAACTCCACAATTGAAATACATAACACTCAAGATAGAAGTCAAAGGGTTGTAACGGGGCTAGGGTATTGGCTAACAATGATAGGTGAAGGGTAAACAAACATTCTTAAAGCAATAGTGAGCAAAGTATTGAATCAGGCACTTAGAATTCCCTTAAGAACGCAGAAGTCAACTTTGAACACCCAAGGGAAAGTCACACAAAACTTTAGGGCCATATTCACTTTTTGGACCCTTTCTTCAACCATCAACGCTCGTGAGTTCATTCTTACTTATTTTCACTTTTTTTTTTTTTTTTTTTTTTTTTTTTTTTTTTTTTGAATCTCAAAACATACATATAAACGTAAGAACAAGCATTCCTTCCCCCACACTCATTTTCTTGCAATACCTTAATCAAAAGGAATTCATTGCTTACTATGCTTCAAGAACAAGGGTAAGGACGGTCATATTCTAGGTTAGGTGAGGATAAAGTGGGTTAACAAAGAACATGGGCTAACACGGCTCAATGGGGTTAAACTTAAACACAAAATGAGTTAAGGGCACATGGCTTTTTGGCTTTGATGGTGGTCACTACACAACTTCATCTTGAATATGTGTTATGCAAATCAATAATATGCTTTGAATGAAATGGGCATGAGTTCTAGCATTTGGAACTATATGATGAAACGCCTTCTAAGTAGTAACCAAGCAAAGAATAATGAGATCATGCAACGACTTTAGAAAACAAGAAATCACAGATTATACTCTCCAAAGAACGTTATAGGCTCAAGTCTCTCAGGGTTGTAGCGTTTGTTTGAGTTCCTTCTGATGCGAGAATTATGCGCGCACAAATTAAACCCTCTTTTTGTCAATTGTAGTATAAGTATAAGTAGGGATCGTTCTGGACCGGGGATTAGGAGGGATTGTTAACCACTTGGATTTTGACTTCAAAAATGTAAAAACAAGTTTAAAACACTATACTAAACTCGAAGAATGCAAAACTAAAAGTAAGAAAGATTAAGACTAAAACTTAAACAAAATAAAGGGGGATTGGATTTGGACGAAATTAAACTAAAATGGAAACTTGGAAATAAAAACAGATTATAAAGATGAATGTGACGGAAATGAATGGATGGGATGGCTAGCTAAGGGGTTCATCTCCACACATGTTACACTTGCATAATAAAACGATTTCTAATTGCATTTCAATAAACCATGAATTCTCAACGCCCCGGGTTAATTAGGTCCGCTTAAATTAACCGTCAAGTTTTCCTTAAGTTAATGAATTGGATGATTGCATACGACAATCCAAAGCATTCCTCACAAGTTCCCTACATGAATTGCATAATAGAGATACAAGCAAGAATCATTAAGCAATATGAAAACTATAAGTGTTGACGAGGCATTCGTTACTATGATTGCATGAAACTTATGCCAAGAATTTGTTTAACGCGATTGTTTATAAGCAACCTCCACTACTTGTGAATATAAGTTCATAACTATTACGTGAAACTCACTTATATTCTAGCGTCAAATTCATGCATGAAAATTAAGCGTCGACTCTCAATAAACATACATAAATAGGTTATCAATCAAATAGTTAAACAAATTGAATTCACAACTTATGAAACGTAATTAGAAGTACTCAAATCATATTGCAAGCATAAACATATATTTCGAATCACCCCCTAGCTAAAGGGGGGGTTTAGTTCCTCATAACTTTGAAATCAAAGAAACACCTAAACATTCCAACAACTCAAACTTGAATTGTATGAACGTTTAGGCACTCTTCTCTTCCATTCCTCATACGTACAAAACAAAGAGAATTGAATTTAAGCACTGAAATCAAAGAAACACCTAAACATTCCAACAACTCAAACTTGAATTGTATGAACGTTTAGGCACTCTTCTCTTCCTCTTTATTGTGGCACAAGGTCTAAGGGATGTTGTTGGTGTGTTGAATGGATTGGGGAATTATGGAAATGGATGAGGAGTGGTGGAAATGGAAGAATGGTTTTTGGATTCTAAGGGAGAGAAATTCAAGGCTAAGGAAGTGTTTGTGGTGTGTTGTGTTGTGAATGAGATGATATGTGAATGAATGAATGCAAGGGTATTTATAGGAGGAGTGGAGATGTATATGGCTATTTGTTTAAGGTGTTTGTGGTGTTGTGAATGATGAAAGAATAAAGGGTGCATGTGGGGTGGAATTGAATGAATGCAAAGTGAATGAATAATGAAATGGGAAAGCATGACCAAGGTGGAAATGCATGTGATGGGTGGGAACAAAGGGGGAAACATGGCACAAGGGTGATGTTGTTGATGTGTGAATGCATGTGTTGAATTGGTGGTGCAATGATGAAAGAATAAGTGCATGTGTGTGTGAATGGTGGTAGCTAGGGTGAATTATGATAAATGCATGTGGAATAAAAATGGAGAAGGTGGTGAAATGATGAAGTAGGAAGGTGGAAATGCATGTGAGATGTTCTTTGGAGAAAGGTGGATGAATGTGCATGTGAATTAAGTTGTGAAAGCATGTGGAATGTTTTAAATGGTTGAAATGTGTAGATGATTATGAGTATGATAAGTGATAAGTGTATGGTTATGATAAGTGATAAATGAATGATATGTGGTGATAAATGAATGATATGTTAAGTAATAAATGAATGATATGTGGTGAGTGATAAGTGAATGGTTTGATAATTGATAAATGAATGATATGCTAAGTGATAAATGAATGATATGTTAAGTGATGATAAGTAATGATAGGTGGTTATGATAGTTTGGTCTTTAATTTCGTCCATTCCTTTTGCTCCAAATATAAGCTATCCAATCCAAGTCCGATTTTGCTCCAAAATGCTCCAAAAGGCATCCTTTTGCATACCTTGCCCTTAGAACCTGAAAACACACAAAAGAAGCATAAAGGACTAAAATAACTAGAGAAACATAACGTAAATGCACGAGAACAAGCCTTTTAAGTCGCATGAATATGCTCTTATCACCTTCCTTCAAGCATGTTACAAAAACGAATTTTTCTTTTATGATTGCATGTGAAGTCATACATTATAACCATAACCAAGCATATACCAAGAGTAAATCAAACTTTTCTCTATGTTTATAACTCTTTTTAACAGTCATGCACTTACAAACCAAATCCTTATCATTGTGTTGGAAGGTACCTACGACACAAAAACGACTCAAAACACTCTTTTTAGGCTTTTCAAAACATGTTTTTCAAATTTTTATGTGATTTTCGAATTTTTAAGTCAAAACACACTAAACACACTTAAAAACAGCAAGAAACAACATTTGAAGTTATGGTGGATAAAACCCTACGAATTTGCATCAAAACACTTTAGTATCTCCCCCACACTTAAATCAAACATTGTCCTCAATGTTAAAAACCACACTAAACACAAACAAACATATAAACAGCAATTAAACATACTAAACATGGCAGAATGTATCTAACAAAGAGAAGAGTTTAGAGATGCAAATCTGGTTATGGAGTTTTCGTTCCATCTTCTCCTTGGTGATTGCAGTGAGGCTTGGATCTTTGTGATTCCACAGGCTTACTCTTGAACTGCGCTGCTCCCATCGTTGATTTTCCTTTGTGCTACTCTTGAACTGGGCAGCAGGCTTCCTTTGGTCTCCCCCGAAGGTCTGAGCTTCCTTCTCTTATCTGTTTCTTTGTTCAATCTCTCCAATTCGTATTGAAGAGGGTTAGAGGATAGCTCAGCAAAGCTAGGTAAGCAACCAGGGAATAGAGTCCAGATAGACTCCAAGTGCCGGCTGATTGCTTCTTTCACTTTGCTATGCGATTAATAACAAAGACAAAGGAAAAGACAGGGAAAGAGCATGATATGGGATACTTTTGCTTTTGACCTTGATGATATGAGATACCTTTGCTTTTGAAGAAGCAGTGAATGAATCAGCACATGTATTTGTTGTGCTGCTTCCTCCTGGGTCATCTGTACTCCAGGCATCTGGTATCATCTTTGGGGAAGAAGAAAGAAGTGAGTGTTTCGAAAGGCTTTGCTGGGAGTGCGCCCTCAGAGGTGAGAAAGAGTTGGGCATTTTCTTCAGGTTTGCCTTGCCATAAAAGATGAAAGTCGACAAATATAGGGATAGCAAGTGGTGGTACTGTTCTCTTACCCTTGTCGACAAACGTTTTGATCCCGCAAATCCGGCCTTTTGAAATAGTGACGACTCTTCGATATTTGAAGACGCCTCTTCGATTTCTGAGCAGGCGCTTTCTGAAAAGCAGAGAAAGCGTCGCCGAACTTTGCGCTTGTCGGCTAAAGACGTGTAGCTGCGATGATGGCCTCCACGTGTTGAACGCGTTTTCTGAAAAGCTGAGGGAGCGTCGCCGAACTTTACGCCTCAAATTCCGGCTTTTTGAATCGGTGGACGCGTTGCCTTGGCTTTTTATAGAGCTATCGATCACCGCCAACTTACACACTCTGAAGATTTCCCATTCTTGAAACTCGTTTCCGGCCCTTTGAAAATTTACTCCGTCCACCCCTTCTCTTTGAACACTTTTTTTAAAAAATGGCAAACCCATCGAACCTTAGCTTAGAATTGAGTCTCCGCAGTGATACGGGCGTGCCGCTTCAAGGTAACGTATGGCGCCCTTCTTTCTTATCTTCTAACGGTCCTCTTACAGGTGAAGATTCCGTGATGCAGGACGCCACAACAGCTACGATAGTAGCTCGGAACCTCCTCACTCCCAGAGATAGTCAGCTGCTTTCAGGACGGTCCGATGAGTTGGCCGTTCAAGAGTCCCTGGCTCTCAGCGTTCAGTGCGCTGGTTCTGTGTCAAACATGGGCCAACGCCTCCTTGCTCGCTCCCGTCAGGTTGAATCATTGATGGCGGAGGTGGAGAACCTGAAGCAAAAGATAAAACAACTTAAGCACGAGAATAGAACTTTGCACGTGCTTGCAAATAATTATTCATCAGGCATGAAGAGGAAGCTTGATGAGCTTGATGACCGTCAACGGTTTGCAGCTTTCTTCCAGAGGCACCTCTTTCCTGGGTCATCCAGCGTTCCACCAAGGTTTGGGGCCTTGAATGATCTATCCTCGGTGCCTCCCGCTCCTATGCCTCCTGCTCCGATGCCTCCTGCTCCTATGCCTCCTGCTCCGATGCCTCCTGCTCCGAGACCTCTTGCTCCGAGAGTGTTGCCACGTAGTGGGGCCTCACGTACACAACCTTTGTAAAGGCTCCATCTTTCTGCCATGTTTAGATACAATTGTAATTTATCGAAAAAAAATCAATGAACAAGCAAAAATTTTATTTACTGTATTGGGTTGCCTCCCAAGTAGCGCTTGCTTTTACGTCTTGTAGCCGGACGAAGAACACAATCAAGCCTTAATGGAACCCACGGCATGGAGTTGATCATTGAATGGATGATGATACTTGAAATGTTCCGGCAATGGTTGAATTTCAAGAGTGGGTGCCCTAATCATTGACATCAACAACATATTAGTCAAAAACGACTTTGGATTTTGAGTTGGTGGCTTACCTATGGGCTGCAATATTGGCTCTAAATTCGCAGCACATTCAACAAATGCACAAGGGATGTTTTCATTCAGATTGGACATTTTGAAGGTCGTGGCTGTGTGATCCACTCCAATTTCCTCCTTGATGAATTCAAGATGCTCCTCAACCACTTTTTCCTCGTGAATTGTTGGAAAGGTGTCCAAGATGTCTTTCTTCCCCTCATCTTTCATGGATTGCATGAACCTGCCAAGGAAGGGTGCATTTGGGGGAACAAAGTTAGAAATAATTAAATTTGGAACAACCTTACTTGAATGGGGTGGTGTAGGAATATTGGGAGGTTGCGGCAAGGGTTGTTCTTCCCTTGCCGTGCCTTGTGCATCCTCCTCCTCTTCGAGCAATTCATCCATGGGCTCATCTTCAACCATTTGTTCTTGAATTTGTTCCATGCATTCTGCATTCTGCCTAAATTGACTGTTCCACTCAGCCAACTTTTTTGCTTGATAGAAATCCTCAATTGGTCGCCAAAATGCGTCTTGTTGAAATGGTTGAGCTTCCCTGCCCTGCTCCACATAATTCAGTTGTTGAATAACTTCATTATAATAATTTGATATACCTGAATTTGGATGTGAAGATTGAGGGGAAGGCTGTGGTGGTGCATATGAATCCTCATATGGTTGCCAATATGTTTCTTGGTGAGTCTCCTTAGCTTGATTTTGTGAACCCTGCACCAAAGAGTTTAATTCATTAAGAATTTGATTATAATCTATTGACGAATTTGAGTTTGGTTGGGCATATTGAATATGAGGTGGCTCCCAATATCTTTCTTGTTGAACATTTTGAGGTTCCCACCACATAGAAGTTGATTGATCACTCCAATCCGAATTGTAAGTATTGGAAAACACGTTATTCCTTGATTGAAGATCAACTATATCAACGTTTTGCATTTGGGACCTTTCCATGAGCTGTGACAAAAGATAAGCATTATCAAATGCCATGTTGTGCTTCTAAAATCAACAAAATAAAACTAAAAATATATACACACAAACGAAAATAAAACAATCCAAGGGATTAGCAAAGTTGCTAATCCCCGGCAACGGCGCCAAAATTTGATGCGAGAATTACTTGACACTCAAATTAAACCCTCTTTTTGTTAATTGTAGTAAGTACGTAAGTAGGGATCGTTCTGGACCGGGGATTAGGAGGGATTGTTAATCTCTTGGAAACTGACTCAAAACGTAAAAACAATATAAAACACTAAACTAGACTCAAAGAATGTGAAACTAAACGTTAAAACACTAAGACAAACCAAAAGACTCAAAATGCTTTAAAAACACAAACTAAATTGATTTCTAACTAAATTGAACATTAAAGCAAAAAGGGGGATTGAGGTTTGACGAAAATTGAAATAACGAAACAAGTTAATAAACTAGACAGAATGTAAATATGAAATTGATGAAATGGAATGAATGGATGCTAGCCAAGGGGTTCATCTCCACACATGTTATACTTGCATACAAAACGATTTATAATTGCTTTTCTCTAAACCATGAATTCTCAACGCCCCGGGTTAATTAGGTCCGCTTAAATTAACCGTCAAGTTTTCCTTAAGTTAATGAATTGGATGATTGCATACGACAACCCAAAGCATTCCTCACAAGTTCCCTACATGAATTGCATAATAGAGATACAAGCAAGAATCATTAAGCATCATGAAAACTATAAGTGTTGACGAGGCATTCGTTACTATGATTGCATGAAACTTATGCCAAGAATTTGTTTAACGCGATTGTTTATAAGCAACCTCCACTACTTGTGAATATAAGTTCATAACTATTACGTGAAACTTACTTATATTCTAGCGTCAAATTCATGCATGAAAATTAAGCGTTCATTCTTAATAAACATACATAAATAGGATATCAATCAAATAGTTAAACAAATTGAATTCACAACTTATGAAACGTAATTAAAAGTAATCAAATCATATTGCAAGCATAAACATATATTTCGAATCACCCCCTAGCTAAGGGGGGTTTAGTTCCTCATAACTTTGAAATCAAAGAAACACCTAAACATTCCAACAACTCAAAACTTTGAATTGTATGAACGTTTAAGCACTCTTTTCTTCCATTTCTCATACGTACAAAACAAAGAGAATTAAAATGAAACTTTGAAATCAAAGAAACACCTAAACATTCCAACAACTCAAAACTTGAATTGTATGAACGTTTAGGCACTCTTCTCTTCCTCGTTGTTGTAGCACAAGGTTTAAGGATAGGTTGGTTGGGGGGATGGAAGTGTTGGGGAATTATGGAAATGGATGAGGATTGGTGGAAATGGAAGATGAAAGGAATGTGTTTGTGGTGTGTTGTTGTGTTGTGAATGAGATGAAGAATGCCTTGAATGATGAGAATGCAAGGGTATTTATAGGAGTAGTGGAGGGAACATATAGGGAGAGAATGGATGGGAGAGCATGTGAATGATAGCTAGGAGAATGATTAAAGGGGTGTGAATGGTTGGAAATGCATGTGGGTGAATTGGTGGTGCAATGATGAAAGAATAAGTGCATGTGTGTGTTTTGTGTTGGAATGAATGTGGATGCATGATGAAAAGTTAATAAATAATGCATGTAGGGTTAGGAAATAAAATTATAACTTAAAGGGGGGATGATTAAAGGATGTGGCTAGGTTGGAAAGGTGTGGAAGATGGATGGAATTAGGGGGAATGCATGGCAATGATGGGGAGTTCTTTGGTGATGAATGCAATGATGAAGAGTGAATAAATAATGCATGTAGGGTTAGCTAGGTTGGCTTTGTTTGGGTGCATGTGAGTTAAAGAGGGAGAATGTGGTGAAATGATGAAGTAGGAAGGTGGAAATGCATGTGAGATGTTGGAAAGGAAATGGGAATATGAGTGCATGTGGGTGAATGATTTGTGGTGCAATGATGAAGAGTGAATAAAGAATGCATGTAGGGTTAGCTAGGAAAGTGGGAATGTGGTTGAATGATTAAAGGGACATGCATGTGGCTTGTTTGATTGCTTGGTGAGATGATGCATGCTTGTAGTTTAGGGTGTTGAATATGGATTTGCATGGCATTTGAATTGATTGTGGGCTTTGGAATTGGAAGGAAATGCATGGCAAAGGGCTTGGTTTAAGAGAGAATGGGCTAGGCCCTTTGTTTTATGTCCAAAGTGAATACAAGGCCTTCAAATTCGTCCAACATTTTGGCTCCAATCATATGCCATCCATTCCAAGCCCAATTTTGCTCCAAAATGCTCCAAAATGCATCTTTTTTCTTCCTTAAGCCCTTAGAACCTGAAAACACACAAAAGAAGCATAAAGGACTAAAATAACTAGAGAAACATAACGTAAATGCACGAGAACAAGCCATTTAAGTCGCATGAATATGCTCCTATCAACTAGCAAAAGATAAGTGTGTGGGTATTTGATAGGAGCATATTCATGCGACTTAAATGGCTTGTTCTCGTGCATTTACGTTATGTTTCTTTAGTTATTTTAGTCCTTTATGCTTCTTTTGTGTGTTTTCAGGTTCTAAGGGCAAAGTATGCAAAATGGTGCATTTTGGAGTAGTTTGGGGCGTTAAATGGATTGCATATACTTGAAGCCAAGTAGATGGACGAAATTGAAGACCAAATGAGGCCCTTTGTACCAGAAATTCACACCAACACATCCCATTTCAGATTGCATTCCAATCATTCCAGCCAAGCCACATGCACTCCCTTTAATTTATTCAACCTAGCTGTCAAAGCACATGCACATTCACCCTAATCATTCACATACACAATCTGCCATCATTCACACATTCATTCCACATGCATTCCCTTCACAAATCAGCCACATGCACTTTGCCTTTCATCATTGCACCATAAATCAGCCACATGCACCCATAATCATTCAACCAACTTTGCACATGCATTCATCATCATAACCTAGCTGTCATTACCCTTTAATCACATGCATAAATCAGCCACATGCATCTCCCATCACCATTCCAGATTTCCACCAAGTTCCTAGCTGTCATATTCCCTCCTTTTCACCTATAAATAAGCATCCATTGCAGCCACAATTCATTCATTCCCATTCATACACAATTCACTCTTCCATATTCAGAAATTCATCCATTCATACACATTCACACCATCAAACTATCCTTAGACCTTGTGCTACAACGAAGAGGAGGAGAAGAGTGCCTAAATGTTCATACAATTCAAGTTTGAGTCGTTGGAATGTTTAGGTGTTTCTTTTCCTCGATTACAATGTTTAATTTCAATTCTCTTTGTTTTGTACGTATGAGGAACTAAACCCCCCTTGGCTAGGGGGGGATTCGAAATATATGTTTATGCTTGCATTTTGATTTGATTACTTCTAATTGCGTTTCATAAGTTGTGGATTCAATTTGTTTAACTGTTTGATTAATAACTTATTTATGTATGTTTATTGAGAGTACACGCTTAATTTTCATGCATGAATATGACGCTAGAATATAAGTGAGTTTCACCTAATAGTTACGAACTTATATTCACAAGTAGTGGAGGTTGCTTATAAACAATCGCGCTAAATGAATTCTTGGCATAAGTTTCATGCAATCATAGTAACGAATGCCTCGTCAACACTTATAATATTCATAGAGCATAATGATTCTTGCTTGTATCTCTATTATGCAATCATGTAGGGGACTTGTGGGGAATGTTTTGGGTTGTCGTATGCAATCATCCAATTCAATAACGTTAGGAAGATTTGAAGGTTAATTAGTGCATCACGGTTAACTTGGGGTGTTGAGAATTCATGGTTTATTGAAATGCAATTGGAAATCTTTTTATTATGCAAGTGTAACATATGTGGAGATGAACCCCTTAGCTAGCCATCCCATCCATTCAATTCCATCACATTCATCTTTACAATCTGTTTTAAATTACAATATGTGCATTTTAGTTAATTTCGTCAAAAACTCAATCCCCCTTTACTTTAGTGTCCAATATAGTTAGAAAGTGTCTTAGTTTGTGTTTCTAAGTGTTTTGATTCAAGTTATTACCCAAATTCGTCCAAAGTACTCAAAGTGCTCAAAACTGCCCAGAAAGTGTTTTTAAGGCAGTTTTGAGTGTTTTGGGGCTGTTTTGAGTCCTTTGGTTTGTTTTAGTATTTTAAATGTTTAGTTTTGCATTCTTTGAGTCTAGTTTAGTGTTTTAAACTTTATTTTACGTTTTTGAGTCAGTTTCCAAGTGATTTGCAAGCCCTCCTAATCCCTGGTTAAGAACGATCCCCACTTATACTTATACTACAATTGTCAAAAAGAGGGTTTAATTTGTGTGCGTATAATTCTCGCATCAAAAAGAGGGAAAGTTTGTTCTTAAGTTTATATGTATGTTTTGAGATTCAAAAGAAAAGAAAAAAAAATTGTGAAAAACATATGAAAAAGAAAAAAAAAAACAGAAAAGAAAAGAAAGAAAGAAAGGAAAAGAGCTTGTTCTCCCTTTTTGTTCAAAAGTTGAGTTTTCATTCAAAAGGGATTTCTAAGTTGATTCAAGTGCTCTGCTCACTATTTCTTTAAGAACCTTTGTTTTCCATATCCCTTCTTTGTTATCCACACACCCCAAGCCCCATTACAACCCGTGACTTCAATCTTGAGTGTTATGTGTTTCAATTTGTGGAGTTTGAACTTGGTATGAGCATATGGTGTCACTGGGTCTCGCATCTAAGTAGGAGCGTTCCATTCATGAGATCATACCTAAACATACTTATTAACTCCAGAAATTGCTTTCTTTGTATATATATGTGAGTGTTCGTTTTCATTAATCTTCTAACATATAACTAGATTAGGGTGTGTAGTTAGAAAATCTGAGTGAAAATTGAGTACATATCTTGTAAGGAATTGAGCAAATTCTCTAAGGCATGTTACTACATTCAAAACATGGTTTTAAATGCTTAATTGTGAACTAGTATGTGGTGACTATGATTAAGAATGTACTTAAGTGTGAAGATGACTAAAATCTGTGGGAATGATGATTTTTAACATGTCATGTGCATTGGAAATCCCTGAGGCAAATGTTGGAAGGTGTAGCTTGTGTTTTGTTCGTTTTGTTTTGTTTTTGGTTTCTTTTGTTTTGTTTTGCTCGAGGACTAGCAAAAGCTAAGTGTGGGGGAATTTGATAGGAGCATATTTATGCGCCTTAGTTTGCTTGTTTTCGTGCATTTACGTTGTGTTTCTTTAGTTATTGTAGTGTTTAAAGTTATTTTCGTGCAATTTCAGGTTTTAGTTTCAAAGTATGCAAAAAGAAGCAATTTGGAGCATTCTAGAGCATTTTTGGGCCAAGATTGGATAGTGCAAGCATAGAGGCATGAGGATGGACGAATTTGAAAGGCTTGAATTCAGTTAGGGAGTTGCAAGGGGGCCTAAAAACCTGATTTCTAGAAGTCTACATTGCAGCCACATGCACTTCCATCCTTTAAGCCATTCCACATGCAATTCCAACCTAATCCACATGCATTCATCATCATAACCTAGCTGTCATTCCACCTTTATGCATTCATCATCATAACCTAGCTGTCATTCCACCTTTGTGCCATGACTTCCCCTTCATTCCAGCCATTCCACATGCATTTCCAACCCACATGCCCCTTTAATCATTCAAACATGCACCCTTTATTCTTTCATCATTCCAGCCACTCCACATTCATCACCATCACAATCATCAACAAAAGACCCTTTTCCTAGCTGTTTTGCACATGTATTCCCTTAATTATTTCAACCACATGCACCCATAATCATTCACACCTTGCAGCCACATGCACATTCACCCCTTTCTCTCCCTATAAAACCATGCAATGCATTCATACAAACCATTCCCATTCATTCACCATTCACGCCAGAAATTCATCCCCTCTCTATAACACATCCATACTTCACCATTCTTCATATTTTCTGCCCAAAAAATAAGCCTTGAAGTCCCCTACATCCATCCCTATCCTAAACACATCATTCTACACCATCCATAACCCCCAAAACCTATCTTTAGACCTTGTGCCGCAACAAAGAGGAGGAGAAGGGCCTAAACGTTCATACAATTCAAGTTTGAGTTGTTGGAATTTTTAGGTGTTTCTTTTCCTTGATTTCAATGTTTAATTTCAATTCTCTTTGTTTTGTGCGTATGAGGAACTAAACCCCCCCTTGGCTAGGGGGGGATTCGAAATATATGTTTATGCTTGCAATATGATTTGATTACTTCTAATTACGTTTCATAAGTTGTGAATTCAATTTGTTTAACTGTTTGATTGGTAACTTATTTATGTATGTTTATTGAGAGTGCACGCTTAATTTTCATGCATGAATATGACGCTAGAATATAAGTGAGTTTCACCTAATAGTTATGAACTTATATTCACAAGTAGTGGAGGTTGCTTATAAACAATCGAGTTAAATGAATTCTTGGCAAGAGTATCATGCATTCATAGTTACAATTGCCTCGTCAACACTTACAATTTTCATAGAGCATAATGATCTCATTGTATCTCTTCTATGCATTCATGTTGAGAACCATTGGAGAATGATTTGAATTGTCGCATGCATCATCCAATTCAATAACATAAGGAAAATTTGAGAGTTAATTAGTGCATCACGGTTAACTTGGGGTGTTGAGAATTCATGGTTTATTTAAAAGCAATTAGAAATTGTTTTGTGTGCAAGTGTGACATGTGTGGAGTAGAACCCTCTAGCTAGCATTTCATCCATATTTTCATCAAATTCATCTTTACAATCTGTTTGAATTACATTCTGTGCATTTTATTTAATTTCGTCAAAAACTCAATCCCCCTTTGCTTTAGTGTCCAATTAGTTAGAAAGTGTCTTAGTTTGTGGTTTTAAGTGTTTTGATTCATTTTATTACCCAATTTCGTCCAAAGTAGTCAAAGTGCTCAAAACTGCCCAGAAAGTGTTTTTCAGGCTGTTTTGAGTGTTTTGGGTGCTGTTTGAGTCTTTTGGTTTGTTTTAGTGTTTTAAGTGTTTAGTTTTGCATTCTTTGAGTCTAGTTTAGTGTTTTAAACTTTATTTTACGTTTTTGAGTCAGTTTCCAAGTGATTTTGCAATCCCTCCTAATCCCCGGTTAAGAACGATCCCTACTTATACTTATACTACAATTGATAAAAAAAGGGTTTAATTTGTGTGCGTATAATTCTCGCATCATAGGTCACCTTCCAACACAATGATAAGGATTTGGTTTCTAATTGCATGACTGTTAAAAAAAGTTATAAACATGGAGAAAAGTTTGATATACTCTTGGTATATGCTTGGTTATGGTTATAATGTATGACTTCACATGCAATCATAAAAGAAAAATTGGGTTTTGTAACATGCTTGAAGGAAGGAACTCAAACAAACGCTACAACCTTGTAAGACTTGAGCCTAAACGTTATTTGGAGAGTTAAAATCTGTGCATTATTGTTTTCCAAAGTCGTTGCATGATCTCATTATTCTTTGCTTGGTTACTACTTAGAAGGCGTTTCATCATATAGTTCCAAATGCTAGAACTCATGCCCATTTCATTCAAAGCATGTTATTGATTTGCATAACACATATTCAAGATGAAGTTGTGTAGTGACCACCATCAAAGCCAAATAGCCATGTGCCCTTCATTCATTTTATGTTTAAGTTAACCTCGTTGAGCCTTGTTAAGCCTTTATTCCTTGTTAACCCACATTATCCTCACCTAGCCTAGTTTAGGACAGTCCACACCCTTGTTCTTAAAAGATAGTGAGCATGACTTAATTGAATTCCTTTTGAGTTACATTATGAAAGAAAATGAGTGTGGGGGAGAGAATTTTTAAGTGTTTATATATGTTTTGAGATTCAAAAGAAAAGAAAAACAGAAAAGAAAGAAAGAAAGAAAAAAAAAAAAAAAAAAAAAAAAAAAAAAGAGCTTGAAAAAAAAAATAGTGATTGAAGAAAGGGTTCAAAACATCAATTCTGGCCCTAAATTGTCTAAATTCTCCCTTTTTGTTCAAAAGTTGAGTTTTCATTCAAAAGTGAATTCTAACTTGATTCAATTGCCTTGCTCAATATTTCTTTAAGAACCTTTGTTTTCCATATCCCTTCTTTGTTATCCACATACCCCAAGCCCCGTTACAACCCTTGACTTCTATCTTGAGTGTTGTGCATTTCAATTGTGGAGTTTGAATTTGGTATGAGCATATGGTGTCACTGGTTCTCGCGTCTAAGTAGTAGCATTCTATTCATGAGATCATATTCATGTCATTGTCGTAAATCCAGAAAATGCTTTCTTTGATATAACATATGTGAGTGTTAGAATTCATATTTACATCAATCTCCTCACATATACCTAGTGTAGGGTGTGGAGTTATAAAATCTATGTGAAAATTGAGTGCATCCTAGTAAGGAATTGAGGGAATTCTCTAAAGCATGTTACTACATTCAAAACATGGTTTTAAATGCTTAATTGTGAAATAGTATGTGGTGACTATGATTAAGAATGTACTTAAGTGTGAAGATGACTAAAATCTGTGAGAATGATGATTTTTAACATGTCATGTGCATTGGAAATCCCTAAGACGGTTGTTGGAAGGTTTAGGTTGTGTTTTACGTGTTTAGTGTCGTTTTGTTTATTTGTTTTTATTCTGTTTTGCTCGAGGACTAGCAAAAGCTAAGTGTGGGGGAGTTTGATAGGAGCATATTTAGGCGACTTACTTAGCTTGTTTTCGTGCATCTATGTTGTTGATTCATAGTTATTTTAGTCCTTTATGCTTCTTTTGTGTGTTTTCAGGTTCTAAGGGCAAAGTATGCAAAAGGATGCCTTTTGGAGCCTTTTGGAGCAAATTAGAGATTGGAATGGATTGCATATGCTTAAAGCCAAGTAGATGGACGAAATTGAAGATCAAACCATTCACTTATCACTACCATTCACTTATCATTTCCACTCACTTATCATTTATCACTTCCATTCACTTATCACTTATCAAACCATTCACTTATCATATCATTCACTTATCATATCATACACTTATCACTTATCACAACAACAACCTTGCACATGCACTTCCCCCTTTAACAATCCCACACCTTGACATTATTCTTTGATCAACCCACCACAAATCTAACTATGCCGTGCCTCCCATCATAATTACTCCACCAATTCAGCCACAAGACATTATCATTGCATAACATTCCATTTCCACCTCTTTCCAACCTAATTCACATGCATACCTATTCTTTAAATCAACACATGCATTCACATGCTTTCACAACCTAATCCACATGCACATTCATCCACCTTTCTTCCAAAACCACTCCACCTTGCCGTGCATTACTACCATCAGATTTCCAGCATTTCCATGTACTTTCCCCTTTGTTCTAGCCACCCCACATGTCCCTTTAATCATTTAAACATGCAGCCACATATTCCACCCTTTGCCGTGCAAAACATCTCCATACTTCACATGCAAAACAGCACCATTCACCCTTTTGCCATGGAATTCATTCCCCTTTCCAGCTTCCCTTTCATTTCCAGCCCTAACTCTTCATCATGCAGCCAGAAAATGAGCAAGAAAGCTTCCTAAACACATGCATACACACACCATTTCCAGCACACACATGCAATTCCAACATCAAAAACTGTCAATGCCGTGGGATCCTTGTGCTTTCCAACTTTCCTAGCAATTTTCCACCACATTCCAGCACATGCATGCTTAAACAAACAGCCATTTGCACCTCCATTTGTCCTATAAAAGCCCTTGCATTCCCATTACCAAATCATCTCATTCACAACACAACACCACACCACAAACACATCCCTTTCTCCCTTGTGCCGTGAGTCTCCCTTAGAATCCAAAAACCATTCTTCCATTTCCACCACTCCTCATCCACTTCCATAATTCCACACTTCCATTCCCCCAAACCAACTATCCTCAGACCTTATGCTACAACGAAGAGGAAGATAAGAGGGCCTAAACGTTCATACAATTCAAGTTTGAGTTGTTGGAATGTTTAGGCGTTTCTTTGATTTCAATGTTTAATTTCAATTCTCTTTGTTTTGTACGTATGAGGAACTAAACCCCCTTTAGCTAGGGGGTGATTCTAAATATATGTTTATGCTTGCAATATGATTTGAGTACTTCTAATTACGTTTCATAAGTTGTGAATTCAATTTGTTTAACTATTTGATTGATAACCTATTCATGTATGTTTATTGAGAGTTGACGCTTAATTTTCATGCATGAATTTGACGCTAGAATATAAGTGAGTTTCACGTAATAGTTATGAACTTATATTCACAAGTAGTGGAGGTTGCTTATAAACAATCGCGTTAAACATATTCTTGGCATAAGTTTCATGCAATCATAGTAACGAATGCCTCGTCAACACTTATAGTTTTCATGATGCTTAATGATTCTTACTTGTATCTCTATTATGCAATTCATGTAGGGAACTTGTGAGGAATGCTTTGGGTTGTCGTATGCAATCATCCAATTCATTAACTTAAGGAAAACTTGACGGTTAATTAAAGCGGACTAATTAACCCGGGGCGTAGAGAATTCATGGTTTATTGAAATGCAATTGGAAATCTTTTTATTATGCAAGTGTAACATGTGTGGAGATGAACCCCTTAGCTAGCCATCCCATCCATTAAATTCCATCACATTCATATTTACATTCATTTTTATAATCTGTTTTTATTTCCAAGTTTCCATTTTAGTTTAAATTCGTCCAAATCCAATTCCCCTTTATTTTGTTTAGTCTTAGTCTTAATCTTTCTTATTTTTAGTTTTGCATTCTTTGAGCCTAGCATAGTGTTTTATATTGTGTTTTTACGTTTTTAAGTCAAAATCCAAGTGGTTAACAATCCCTCCTAATCCCCGGTCCAGAATGATCCCTACTTATACTTATACTACAATTGACAAAAAGAGGGTTTAATTTGTGTGCGTATAATTCTCGCATCAATAGCGGAGTTCGTAGGACAATTTCAAGACCAAGGCAAACTCCCTATTTCAACCATGGCAAATCCGAAGGAAGGATTTGAAACTTCCAAGGAAATCATCTTGGGAAGTGGCAAGGAGGTTGGAACGGACCCTCAACCATCAAAATCAAATCACAAGGAGGATGAAAGATTGCAATTTGAGGAAGAGGAACACACCCAACACACGGCAAGGGAGGAAACACCTTTGCCGCAGGCACCTATTGCACCTACGCCATCCAATTCAGGTAAGGTTGTTCCAAAGTTAATTATTTCTAACCCCGTTCCACTGAATGTCCCTATTCCTTGCAGGATCATGCAATCCAAGGAAGAAGAGGGTGAGAAAGGCATCTTCGAATCCTTTCCAAAGAATCAAGAGCAAGATGTGACTGGGGAATGTCTAGAATTCATCAAAGAGGATATACTTGAGACAACAATTCGCAAAGAAATTGGATTTCATAACACAGGACAAGTCATAACGCTCAAAACACCAAATCTAGCTGAAATTTCTAGTCTTACAACTTTCGAAGGGGTGTTTATTCTTGAGTTTATGTCGGAGCACACAGGTAAGCCACCTCCCCGAATTTCAATTTTGGTTTATACAAATATGTTGTTAATGATTCAGGCACCCACTTTAGAATTTAAACCATTACCGGATCATCTCAAGTATCACCCCCCATTCAAAGATAAATTTCATACCGTGGGTTCCAATTGAGCCTAAGAAGGCTTCGTCCGGTGATGCGAGAATTATACGCACACAAATTAAACCCTCTTTTTATCAATTGTAGTATAAGTATAAGTAGGGATCGTTCTTAACCGGGGATTAGGAGGGATTGCAAAATCACTTGGAAACTGACTCAAAAACGTAAAATAAAGTTTAAAACACTAAACTAGACTCAAAGAATGCAAAACTAAACATTTAAAACACTAAAACAAACCAAAAGACTCAAACAGCACCCAAAACACTCAAAACTGCCTTAAAAACACTTTCTGGGCAGTTTTGAGCACTTTGACTACTTTGGACGAAATTGGGTAATAAAATGAATCAAAACGCTTAGAAACCCAAACTAAGACACTTTCTAACTAAGTTGGACACTAAAGTAAAGGGGGATTGAGTTTTTGACGAAATTAACTAAAATGCACAGATTGTAATTAAAAACAGATTGTAAAGATGAATGTGATGGAATTGAATGGATGGGATGGCTAGCTAAGGGGTTCATCTCCACACATGTTACACTTGCATAATAAAAAGATTTCCAATTGCATTTCAATAAACCATGAATTCTCAACACCCCAAGTTAATTAGGTCCGCTTAAATTAACCTTCAAATCTTCCTAACATTATTGAATTGGATGATTGCATACGACAACCCAAAACATTCCCCACAAGTCCCCTACATGATTGCATAATAGAGATACAAGCAAGAATCATTATGCTCTATGAAAATTATAAGTGTTGACGAGACATTCGTTACTATGATTGCATGAAACTTATGCCAAGAATTCGTTTAACGCGATTGTTTATAAGCAACCTCCACTACTTGTGAATATAAGTTCGTAACTATTAGGTGAAACTCACTTATATTCTAGCGTCATATTCATGCATGAAAATTAAGCGTGTACTCTCAATAAACATACATAAATAAGTTATCAATCAAACAGTTAAACAAATTGAATCCACAACTTATGAAACGCAATTAGAAGTAATCAAATCAAAATGCAAGCATAAACATATATTTCGAATCCCCCCCTAACCAGGAGGGGTTTAGTTCCTCATGATACAAAACAAAGAGAATCAAAGAAACGCCTAAACATTCCAACAACTCAAACTTGAATTGTATGAACGTTTAGGCCCTCTTCTCTTCCATTCCTCATTCGTACAAAACAAAGGGTATTGAAATTAAACATTGAAATCAAAGAAACACCTAAACATTCCAACAACTCAAACTTGAATTGTATGAACGTTTAGGCCCTCTTATCTTCCTCTTCGTTGTAGCACAAGGTCTAAGGATAGTTTGATGGTGAATGGTTTGGGGAGTGGTGGAAATGGAAGGATGGTGTTTGGATTGTAAGGGAGACACGGCATAAGGGGATTTTCTGAAATGGAAGAGTGAATTGTGTATGAATGGGAATGAATGAATTGTGGCTGCAATGGATGCTTATTTATAGGTGAAAATGAGGGAATATGACAGCTAGGAACTTGGTGGAAATCTGGAATGGTGATGGGAGATGCATGTGGCTGATTTATGCATGTGATTAAAGGGTAATGACAGCTAGGTTATGATGATGAATGCATGTGCAAAGTTGGTTGAATGATTATGGGTGCATGTGGCTGATTTATGGTGCAATGATGAAAGGCAAAGTGCATGTGGCTGATTTGTGAAGGGAATGCATGTGGAATGAATGTGTGAATGATGGCAGATTGTGTATGTGAATGATTAGGGTGAATGTGCATGTGCTTTGACAGCTAGGTTGAATAAATTAAAGGGAGTGCATGTGGCTTGGCTGGAATGATTGGAATGCAATCTGAAATGGGATGTGTTGGTGTGAATTTCTGGTACAAAGGGCCTCATTTGGTCTTCAATTTCGTCCATCTACTTGGCTTCAAGTATATGCAATCCATTTAACGCCCCAAACTACTCCAAAATGCACCATTTTGCATACTTTGCCCTTAGAACCTGAAAACACACAAAAGAAGCATAAATGACTAAAATAACTAAAGAAACATAACGTAAATGCACGAGAACAAGCCATTTAAGTCGCATGAATATGCTCCTATCATCCGGCTGCAAGACGTAAAAGAAAGCGCTACTTGGGAGGCAACCCAATGCACTGAATAAAACAAAGCTTGTTCATTAATTTTCGAGAAATTACAAATGTATCTAACAAAGAAAGAGAAAGGTGGAGCCTTCACAAGGGTTGTGTACGTGAGGCCCCACTACGTGGCAACATTCTCGGAGCAGGAGGCATCGGAGCAGGAGGCATCGGAGCAGAAGGCATCGGAGCAAGAGGCATAGGAGCGGGAGGCACCGAAGATAGATCATTGAAGGCCCCAATCCTTGGTGGAACGCTAGATGATCCAGGAAAGAGGTGCCTCTGGAAGAAAGCCGCAAGCCTTTGACGGTCATCAAGCTCATCAAGCTTCCTCTTCATGCCTGTCGAATAATTGTTGGCAAGCACGTGCAAACTTCGGTTCTCGTACTTAAGCTGTTTGATCTCTTGCTTAAGACTCTCCACCTCCGCCATCAATGATTCAACCTGACGGGAGCGAGCAAGTAGGCGTTGGCTCATGTTTGACACAGAGCCAGCGCACTGAACACTGAGAGCCAGGGACTCTTGAACGGCCAACTCATCGGACCGTCCTGAAAGCAGCTGACTATCTTTGGGAGTGAGGAGGTTCCGAGCTGCTATCGTAGCCATTGTTGCATCCATCATCACAGAGTCCTCATCTGTAAGAGGGCCATGAGAAGATAAGAAAGACGGGCACCATACCTTATCCTGACGCGGCGCAACAAGATCATTGCTTAGACTCAAATCTAAGCAAATGTTCGATGGGTTAGATGAGCTAGCCATTTTTCAAGAAGTTAAAAGAAAAGGGTTGGATGGAGTGAAATCTCGACGGGCCGGAGACGATTTCTGGGCAATTTTCAACTGTGCATGCTAGAGGTGATCGATCACCTCTATTAAAGGAGAGGCGTTCACCGATTCAGAAATGAAGAGACACCACTCTTCAAAACCGGAATTTCCGGCGTAAAGATCGCCAGCTCGTCAGACGCAATCCCAGCTTTTCAGAAAGCGTGTGTAACTTTGTCAAAAGCTCCCAGCTTTTCAGAAGACGCGTAGAAGGCGAGAAATCAGCTGCACACTTTTGCCGACAAGCGTGGGAGACAAAGCCGAAAGCTCCCGGCTTTTCAAAAAGCGTGTGCCACTTTGTCGAAAGCTCCCAGCTTTTCAGAAAACGCGTGCCATTTTGTCAAAAGCTCTCTGACAAAGCTGAAGACACGTGGAGGTAATTTCCGCATCCGCATTGCCACTTGCCATTACAATTCCTATATACATCAACATTCATGGCAAGGTATACACCCAGAAGCGCATGACTTTCCTTCTCGGCCGAGAATGTAAATGCAACCCTCTCAAACATGCTCAGTTTTCTCCTTCTCTTGAGAACACATTTTCAACCATGGATGTATCCCCCAAAGAAGATACCAAATGCCTGGAGTACAAAGGAGGCAAGAGGAAACGGTGGATCGAAGCATGTGGATTCATTCGCTGCCTCTTCGAAAGCAAAGGTATCTCATATCATCAAGGGCGAAAGCAAAGGTATCTCATATCATGCTATTTCCCTGTCTTTTCCTTTGTCCTTGATATTACTTGCATGGCAAAGTGAAAGAAGCAATCAGCCGGCACTTGGAGTCTATCTGGACTCTTTTCCCTGGTTGCTTACCTAGCGTTGCTCTCGTGTAGTCATCTTCAACGGTTGATACACTTCCAGAGAAGGGACCACTTCTGCAAAGGGGAGCAAGTAAGGCAAAGGAAAAAGATACATTGAAGCATGAGGAGACAAGCATATGTTGAGCTATCCTCTAACCCTCTTCAATACGAATTGGAGAGATTGAACAAAGAAACAGATAAAAGGAGTAAGCTCAGACCTTCCGGGGAGACCAAAAGAATCCTGCTGCCCAGTTCAAGAGTAGCACAAAGGAAAATCAATGATCGGAGGAAACCAAAAGAATCTCCAGCTCAGTTCAAGAGTAGCCTGTGGAAAAACTCACGATGAAGCCTCACTGCAATCACCAAGGAGAAGATGGAATTTACACTCCATAACCAGATTTGCAACCCTAAACTCTTCTCTTTGTTAGATACATTCTGCCATGTTTAGTATGTTTAGTTGCTGTTTATGTTTTACTTTTGTTTGGTGTGTTTTATGCTTAAAACATTGAGGACAATGTGTGATTTAAGTGTGGGGGTAACTAAGTATATTTGATGCAAATTCGTGGGATTTTATCACCCATAACTTCAAATGTTGTTCTTTGTTGTTTTAAGGTGTTTTTAAGATGTTTTAGAGTGTTTTAGTATGTTTTGTTTTTATAACTCCAAAAATCACATAAAAATTTGAAAAAAAATGTTTTGAAAAGCCTAAAAAGAGTGTTTTGAGTCGTTTTTGTGTGTTTGTGTCTTAGGGTACCTTCCAACATAATGATAAGGATTTGGTTTGTAATTGCATGACTATTAAAAAGAGTTATGAACATAGAGAAAAGTTTGATTTACTCTTGGTATATGCTTGGTTATGGTTATAATGTATGACTTCACATGCAATCATAAAAGAAAAATTCGTTTTTGTAACATGCTTGAAGGAAGGAACTCAAACAAACGCTACAACCCTGTGAGACTCGAGCCATTACCTTCTTTAGAGAGTTATAATCTGTGATTCTTTGTTTTCTAAAGTTGTTGCATGATCTCATTATTCCTTGCTTGGTTGCTACTTAGAATACAATTGTATCATGATAGAACTAAATGCTAGAACTTATATCCGTTTCATTCAAAGCATGACATTGAATTGCATAACATATATCAAGATGAAGTTGTGTAGTTGCCACCATAGCCAAATAGCCTTACTTCCCATATTTCGTATTTGTTGTAAGTTTTAACCCCGTTGAGTCTTGTTTAGCCTTTATTCTTTGTTTACCCACATTATCGTCACCTAGCCTAGTGTAGGACAGTCCACACCCTTGTTCTTAAAAGATAGTGAGCATGACTTAAATGAATTCCTTTTGAGTACATTATGAAAGAAAATGAGTGTGGGGGAGAGAATGTTTTGTTCTTAAGTGTTTATGTATGTTTGGAGAGTCAAAAGAAAAGAAAAAAAATTGTGAAAAACATATGAAAAAGAAAAACAGAAAAGAAAAGAAAGAAAGAAAGGAAAAAGAGCTTGTTCCCCCTGTTTGTTCAAAAGTTGAGTTTTCATTCAAAAGTGAATTCTAAGTTAATTCAAATGCTTTGCTCGCTATTTCTTTAAGAACCTTTGTTTTCCTTATCCCTTTTTTGTTAGCCAAACACCTTTAGCCCCGTTTCAACCCTTATGCTTCTATCTTGATCATTATGTGTTCAATAATGTGGAGTTTGGAATTGATATGAGCTTATGAAATCACTGGTTCTCATTCTAAGTAGTAGCATTCCATTCATGAGATCATATTCATGTCATTATCGTAAATCCAGAAAATGCTTTCTTTTGTCATAACATATGTGAGATACTAGTCTTTCATGTTTACATCAATCTCTCACATATAACTAGTGTAGGGTGTGTAGTCAGAAAATCTGTGTGAAAAACGAGAGTACATCTAGTAAGGAATTGAGGGAATTCTCTAAGGCATGTTACTACATTCAAAACATGGTTTTAAATGTTTAATTGTGAACTAGTATGTGGTGACTATGATTAAGAATGTACTTAAGTGTAAAGATGGCTAAAATCTGTGGGAATAATGATTTTTAATTTGTCATGTGCATTGGAAATCCCTGAGACGATTGTTGGAAGGTGTAGGTTGTGTTTTGTTCGTTTTGTTTTGTTTTTGGTTTCTTTTGCTTTGTTTTGCTCGAGGACTAGCAAAAGCTAAGTGTGGGGGAATTTGATAGGAGCATATTCATGCGACTTAAATGGCTTGTTCTCGTGCATTTACGTTATGTTTCTTTAGTTATTTTAGTCCTTTATGCTTCTTTTGTGTGTTTTCAGGTTCTAAGGGCAAAGTATGCAAAAGGGTGCATTTTGGTGCATTTTGGAGTAGTTTGGGGCGTTAAATGGATTGCATATACTTGAAGCCAAGTAGATGGACGAAATTGAAGACCAAAGGAGGCCCTTTGTACCAGAAATTCACACCAACACATCCCATTTCAGATTGCATTCCAATCATTCTAGCCAAGCCACATGCACTCCCTTTAATTTATTCAACCTAGCTGTCAAAGCACATGCACATTCACCCTAATCATTCACATACACAATCTGCCATCATTCACACATTCATTCCACATGCATTCCCTTCATATAAATCAGCCACATGCACCCATAATCATTCAACCAACTTTGCACATGCATTCATCATCATAACCTAGCTGTCATTCCACTTTAATCCACATGCATTCCCTTCACAAATCAGCCACATGCATCTCCCATCACCATTCCAGATTTCCACCAAGTTCCTAGCTGTCATATTCCCTCCTTTTCACCTATAAATAAGCATCCATTGCAGCCACAATGGATTCATTCCCATTCATAAACAATTCACTCTTCCATATTCAGAAATTCATCCATTCATACACATTCACACCATCAAACTATCCTTAGACCTTGTGCTACAACGAAGAGGAGGAGAAGAGTGCCTAAACGTTCATACAATTCAAGTTTGAGTTGTTGGAATGTTTAGGTGTTTCTTTTCCTCGATTACAATGTTTAATTTCAATTCTCTTTGTTTTGTACGTATGAGGAACTAAACCCCCCTTTGGCTAGGGGGGGATTCGAAATATATGTTTATGCTTGCATTTTGATTTGATTACTTCTAATTGCGTTTCATAAGTTGTGGATTCAATTTGTTTAACTGTTTGATTGATAACTTATTTATGTATGTTTATTGAGAGTACACGCTTAATTTTCATGCATGAATATGACGCTAGAATATAAGTGAGTTTCACCTAATAGTTACGAACTTATATTCACAAGTAGTGGAGGTTGCTTATAAACAATCGCGTTAAACGAATTCTTGGCATAAGTTTCATACAATCATAGTAACGAATGCCTCGTCAACACTTATAATTTTCATAGAGCGTAATGATTCTTGCTTGTATCTCTATTATGCAATCATGTAGGGGACTTGTGGGGAATGTTTTGGGTTGTCGTATGCAATCATCCAATTCAATAACGTTAGGAAGATTTGAAGGTTAATTAGTGCATCACGGTTAACTTGGGGTGTTGAGAATTCATGGTTTATTGAAATGCAATTGGAAATCGTTTTATTATGCAAGTGTAACATATGTGGAGATGAACCCCTTAGCTAGCCATCCCATCCATTCAATTCCATCACATTCATCTTTACAATCTGTTTTAAATTACAATCTGTGCATTTTAGTTAATTTCGTCAAAAACTCAATCCCCCTTTACTTTAGTGTCCAATATAGTTAGAAAGTGTCTTAGTTTGTGTTTCTAAGTGTTTTGATTCAAGTTATTACCCAAATTCGTCCAAAGTACTAAAAGTGCTCAAAACTGCCCAGAAAGTGTTTTTAAGGCAGTTTTGAGTGTTTTGGGGCAGTTTTGAGTCCTTTGGTTTGTTTTAGTATTTTAAATGTTTAGTTTTGCATTCTTTGTGTCTCATTTAGTGTTTTAAACTTTATTTTACGTTTTTGAGTCAGTTTCCAAGTGATTTGCAATCCCTCCTAATCCCTGGTTAAGAACGATCCCTACTTATACTTGTACTACAATTGTCAAAAAGAGGGTTTAATTTGTGTGCGTATAATTCTCGCATCACTAATTTGTCTCAGGGACAAGAGAATCAAGCCAAAGCCATGCAAAGCCAAGACAAGAGGATGGATCAATTGGAGAAACAAATTGGGCAGATTGCGGAGTTTGTAGGGCAATTCAGAGACCAATGCAAGCTCCGAAGCTCAACCATTCCAAACCCAAAGGGAGGGTTTGAAACGGCCAACGCAATCACCTTGAGAAGTGGAAAAGAAGTTGGCATTACATCTAAAACATCCAAAACAGGTCCTAATGAAGATGAGAAGGTGCAACATTGATGCGAACTAAATAAGCACACAAATTAAACCCTCTTTTTGTCAATTGTAGTAGTATGTAAGTAGGGATCGTTCTGGACCGGGGATTAGGAGGGATTGTTAATCACTTGGATTTGACTTCAAAAACGTAAAAACAAGTTTAAAACACTATACTAGACTCAAAGAATGCAAAACTCAAAATAAGATAGATTAAGACTAAGACTAAACAAAGTATGGGGGGGGGATTGAGGTTTTGACGAAATTAGACTAAAATGCACAAAAAGAAAACAAATTGTAAATACGAATTTGATGGAATTGAATGGATAGGAAGCTAGCTAAGGGGTTCATCTCCACACATGTTATACTTGCATACAAAATGATTTCTAATTGCTTTTCAATAAACCATGAATTCTCAACGCCCCAGATTAACCGTGAATTGCACTAATTAACCCTCAGGTTTTGATGCGAGAATTATACGCACACAAATTAAACCCTCTTTTTGACAATTGTAGTATAGATATGTAAGTAGGGATCGTTCTGGACCGGGGATTAGGAGGGATTGTTAATCACTTGGATTTGACTCAAAAACGTAAAAACACAATATAAAACACTATACTAGACTCAAAGAATGCAAAACTAAACTTTAAAACACTAAAACAAATCAAAAGACTCAAAACAGCACCAAAACACTCAAAACTGCCTTAAAAACACTTTCTGGGCAGTTTTGAGCACTTTGAGTACTTTGGACGAATTTGGGTAATAACTTGAATCAAAACACTTAGAAACACAAACTAAGACACTTTCTAACTATATTGGACACTAAAGTAAAGGGGGATTGAGTTTTTGACGAAATTAACTAAAATGCACAGATTGTATTTAAAAACAGATTGTAAAGATGAATGTGATGGAAGCTAGCTAAGGGGTTCATCTCCACACATGTTATACTTGCACACAAAACGATTTCTAATTGCTTTTCAATAAACCATGAATTCTCAACGCCCCAAGTTAATTAGGTTCGCTTAAATTAACCCTCAGATTTTCCTAACGTTATTGAATTGGATGATTGCATACGACAATCCAAAACATTCCCCACAAGTCCCCTACATGATTGCATAATAGAGATACAAGCAAGAATCATTAAGTTCTATGAAAACCATAAGCATTGACGAAGCACTTGTTACTATGATTGCATGAAACTTATGCCAAGAATTTACTTAACGTGATTGAGATCATCAACCTTTACTACTTGTGAATATAATTCCATAACGATTAGGTGAAATTTCCTTATATCCTAGCATCCAATTTATGCATGAAAATTAAGCGTGCACTCTCAACCAACACACACAAATCAAGGTAATTCACATAGATAAGTAAATTGAATTCACGACGTATGAAACGCAATTAGAAGTAATCAAATCATATTGCAAGCATAAACATGTGTTTCGAATCCCCCCCTAGCCAAGGGGGGGTTTAGTTCCTCATACGCACAAAACAAAGAGAATTGAAATTAAACATTGAAATCAAAGGAAAAGAAACACCTAGAAATTCCAAAGACGCGAACTTGAATTGCATGAACTTCCGAGCTTCCTTCTCCTCCTCCTTGGTGCGGTAAGGGTCTAGGGACAGGTTTTAGGGCCTTAGGTGTATGGATGTATGGTTATGGAGGGATGTAGTAGTGTTTAGGGGAAGGGGATGGTGTGGCAAGGCTTAAAACTAAGGAGAAAGGTGTTTGGTGGCTGCGGCAAGGGTGTGGAGAGGTTTGGACGAATTTCTGGAGTGAATGAATGGGTATGAGAGGTGGTAATCTGATCTAGGGGTTAATATGAGTATATATAAGCACTTAAAACCCTAGGGTAATCAGATATGAGCTTGTGACAAGCTAGGACGGCTAGGAGACAAGGTAGGACGGCTAGGAGACAAGCTAGGACGGCTAGGAGACAAGCTAGGACGGCTAGTGACAAGCTAGGACGGCTAGTGACAAGCTAGGACGGCTAGTGACAAGCTAGGACGGCTAGGAGACAAGGTAGGACGGCTAGTGACAAGCTAGGATGGCTAGTGACAAGCTAGGACGGCTAGGAGACAAGCTAGGACGGCTAGTGACAAGCTAGGACGGCTACTGACAAGCTAGGACGGCTAGGAGACAAGCTAGGACGGCTTGTTCTTCCAATACAGAAATTAGGCACCATGTGTGAATAGATAAAGCCTTCTAGAAATAAGGTTTTTAGGCCCCCTTGCAGCTCCCTAACTGAATTCAAGCCTTCAAATTCGTCCATCCTCATGCCTCCATGCTTGCACTATCCAATCTTGGCCCAAAAATGCTCTAGAATGCTCCAAATTGCTTCTTTTTGCATACTTTGACACTAAAACCTGAAATTGCACGAAAATGACTTTAAACACTAAACTAACTAAGGAAAAACAACATAAATGCATGAGAACAAGCCAATTAAGTCGCATAAAAATGCTCCTATCAAATTCCCCCACACTTAGTTTTTGCTAGTCCTCGAGCAAAACAAAGAAACAAAACAAGACAAAACAAACAAACATAATCTAAACCTTCCAACATTTGCCTCAGGGATTTCCAATGCACATGACATGTTAAAGATTATCATTCCCACAGATTTGAGTCAATTTAACACTTAAGCACATGCTTAATCATAGTCACTACTTACTAGTTCACAATTAACCAATTAAAACAATGTTTTGAATGTAGTAACATGCCTTAGAGAATTCCCTCAATCCTTAATAGATTTGCACTCTATTTTCACTCAGATTTTCTAACTACACACCCTATACTAGTTATATGTGAGAGAATTGATGTAGATATAAAAACGAATGCTCACATATATGTATCACAAAGAACGCAATTTCCGGAGTTAATAGGCATGATATGATCTCATGAATGGAATGCTACTACTTAGATGCGAGAACCAGTGACACCATATGCTCATACCAAATTCAAACTCAACAAATTGAAACACATAACACTCAAGATAGAAGTTTAAGGGTTGCAACGGGGCTTGGGGTATTGGTTAACAAAGAAAGGATAGGGAAAACAAGCGTTCTTCAAGCATTAGTAAGCAAAGTAATGAAATTAAGACTTAGAATTCACTTAGTTTGCAGAAATTAACTTAAAAACACAAGGGGAAGACTTTAAACAACTTCTTGGGGCCGAATTCAACTTTTTGGACCCTTTCTTCAACAAACAACACCTTGGAACTCTTCAACTCTTTTCATACTTTTTTTTTTTTTCATTTTTTTTTTCTTTTCTTTTCTTTCTACCCGTGCTTATGGCACATAATTCTCAAAATAAAAACTTCCCCCACACTTGGTTTCTGCCATAAAGGAATTCCATTTGAATCATGCTTTTTAAGAACGAGGGTATGGATAGTCCTAATCTAGGCTAGGTGAGGGTAATGTGGGTTAACAAAGAAAAGGCTAAACAAGGGTCAATGGGGTTAACACCTAAACATATAATGGAGTAGGGCACACGGCTTTTTGGCTAAAGTGGTGGTCACTACACAACTTCATCTTGAATATGTGTTATGCTAATCAATACCATGCTTTGAATGAAATGGGCATGACTTCTAGTGTTTGGAACTAAATGATGAAACGCCTTCTAAGTAGCAACCAAGCAAAGAATAATGGGTGATGCGAAAATTATACGCACACAAATTAAACCCTCTTTTTGACAATTGTAGTATGGATGTAAGTAGGGATCGTTCTGGACCGGGGATTAGGAGGGATTGTTAACCACTTGGATTTGACTTCAAAAACGTAAAAACAAGATAAAACACTAAACTAGACTCAAAGAACGTGAAACTAAACGTTAAAACACTAAGACAAAACAAAAGACTCAAAATGCTTTAAAAACACAAACTAAAATGATTTCTAACTAAATTGAACAATAAAGTAAAGGGGGATTGAGTTTTGGACGGAATTAAACTAAATGAACAAATTACAATTAAAACATAATGTAAATATGAAATTAATGAAATGGAATGAATGGATGCTAGCCAAGGGGTTTATCTCCACATATGTTACACTTGCATAATAAAAAGATTTCTAATTGCATTTCAATAAACCATGAATTCTCAACGCCCCGGGTTAATTAGGTCCGCTTAAATTAACCGTCAAGTTTTCCTTAAGTTAATGAATTGGATGATTCCATACGACAATCCAAAGCATTCCTCACAAGTTCCCTACATGAATTGCATAATAGAGATACAAGCAAGAATCATTAAGCATCATGAAAACTATAAGTGTTGACGAGGCATTCGTTACTATGATTGCATGAAACTTATGCCAAGAATATGTTTAACACGATTGTTTATAAGCAACCTCCACTACTTGTGAATATAAGTTCATAACTATTACGTGAAACTCACTTATATTCTAGCGTCAAATTCATGCATGAAAATTAAGCGTTCATTCTTAATAAACATACATAAATAGGTTATCAATCAAACAGTTAAACAAATTGAATTCACAACTTATGAACATAATTAAAAGTAATCAAATCATATTACAAACATAAACATAGTTTCGAATCACCCCCTAGCTAAAGGGGGTTTAGTTCCTCATAACTTTGAAATCAAAGAAACACCTAAACATTCCAACAACTCAAAACTTTGAATTGTATGAACGTTTAAGCACTCTTTTCTTCCATTTCTCATACGTACAAAACAAAGAGAATTAAAATGAAACTTTGAAATCAAAGAAACACCTAAACATTCCAACAACTCAAAACTTGAATTGTATGAACGTTTAGGCACTCTTCTCTTCCTCGTTGTTGTAGCACAAGGTTTAAGGATAGGTTGGTTGGGGGGATGGAAGTGTTGGGGAATTATGGAAATGGATGAGGATTGGTGGAAATGGAAGATGGTTTTTGGATTCTAAGGGAGAAAGGAATGTGTTTGTGGTGTGTTGTTGTGTTGTGAATGAGATGAGATGATTTGAATGAATGGGAATGCAAGGGTATTTATAGGAGGAGTGGAGGGAACATATGGATGTTTGTTTAAGCATTTGTGTGAAGGAATGATGAAGAATTGCATGTGGAATTAAAGAATGAGTGGTGGTGTAATGATGAAGTGAATGCATGTGGAATTAAAGAGGGAGAATGTGGTGAAATGATGAAGTAGGAAGGTGGAAATGCATGTGAGATGTTGGAAAGGAAATGGGAATATGAGTGCATGTGGGTGAATGATTTGTGGTGCAATGATGAAGAGTGAATAAAGAATGCATGTAGGGTTAGCTAGGAAAGTGGGAATGTGGTTGAATGATTAAAGGGACATGCATGTGGCTTGTTTGATTGCTTGGTGAGATGATGCATGCTTGTAGTTTAGGGTGTTGAATATGGATTTGCATGGCATTTGAATTGATTGTGGGCTTTGGAATTGGAAGGAAATGCATGGCAAAGGGCTTGGTTTAAGAGAGAATGGGCTAGGCCCTTTGTTTTATGTCCAAAGTGAATACAAGGCCTTCAAATTCGTCCAACATTTTGGCTCCAATCATATGCCATCCATTCCAAGCCCAATTTTGCTCCAAAATGCTCCAAAATGCATCTTTTTTCTTCCTTAAGCCCTTAGAACCTGAAAACACACAAAAGAAGCATAAAGGACTAAAATAACTAGAGAAACATAACGTAAATGCACGAGAACAAGCCATTTAAGTCGCATGAATATGCTCCTATCAAACTCCCCCACACTTATCTTTTGCTAGTCCTCGAGCAAAACAGAAAGAAAAACAAAACAAAACGAAACGAAACAAAACAAGTAAAACACACCTAAACCTTCCAACAACCGTCTTAGGGATTTCCAATGCACATGACAAGTTAAAAATCATCATTCCCACAGATTTTAGTCATCTTCACACTTAAGTACATTCTTAATCATAGTCACCATATACTAGTTCACAATTAAGCATTTAAAACCATGTTTTGAATGTAGTAACATGCCTTAGAGAATTTGCTCAATTCCTTACAAGATATGCACTCGATTTTCACTCAGAATTTCTAACTACACACCCTAATCTAGTCATATGTGAGAAGATTGATGTAAACATGAAAACGACACTCACATATATGTATCACAAAGAACGCAATTTCTGGAGTTAATAAGCATGTTTAGATATGATCTCATGAATGGAATGCTACTACTTAGACGCGAGAACCAGTGACACCATATGCTCATACCAAATTCAAACTCCACAATTGAAATACATAACACTCAAGATAGAAGTCAAAGGGTTGTAACGGGGCTAGGGTATTGGCTAACAATGAAAGGTGAAGGGTAAACAAACATTCTTAAAGCAATAGTGAGCAAAGTATTGAATCAGGCACTTAGAATTCCCTTAAGAACGCAGAAGTCAACTTTGAACACCCAAGGGAAAGTCACACAAAACTTTAGGGCCATATTCACTTTTTGGACCCTTTCTTCAACCATCAACGCTCGTGAGTTCATTCTTACTTATTTTCATTTTTTTTTTTTTTTTTTTTTTTTTTTTTTTTTTGAATCTCAAAACATACATATAAACGTAAGAACAAGCATTCCTTCCCCCACACTCATTTTCTTGCAATACCTTAATCAAAAGGAATTCATTGCTTACTATGCTTCAAGAACAAGGGTAAGGACGGTCATATTCTAGGTTAGGTGAGGATAAAGTGGGTTAACAAAGAACATGGGCTAACACGGCTCAATGGGGTTAAACTTAAACACAAAATGAGTTAAGGGCACATGGCTTTTTGGCTTTGATGGTGGTCACTACACAACTTCATCTTGAATATGTGTTATGCAAATCAATAATATGCTTTGAATGAAATGGGCATGAGTTCTAGCATTTGGAACTATATGATGAAACGCCTTCTAAGTAGTAACCAAGCAAAGAATAATAAGATCATGCAACGACTTTAGAAAACAAGAAATCACAAATTATACTCTCCAAAGAACGTTATAGGCTCAAGTCTCTCAGGGTTGTAGCGTTTGTTTGAGTTCCTTCCTTCAAGCATGTTACAAAAACGAATTTTTCTTTTATGATTGCATGTGAAGTCATACATTATAACCATAACCAAGCATATACCAAGAGTAAATCAAACTTTTCTCTATGTTTATAACTCTTTTAACAGTCATGCACTTACAAACCAAATCCTTATCATTGTGTTGGAAGGTACCTACGACACAAAAACGACTCAAAACACTCTTTTTAGGCTTTTCAAAACATGTTTTTCAAATTTTTATGTGATTTTCGAATTTTTAAGTCAAAACACACTAAACACACTTAAAAACAGCAAGAAACAACATTTGAAGTTATGGTGGATAAAACCCTACGAATTTGCATCAAAACACTTTAGTATCTCCCCCACACTTAAATCAAACATTGTCCTCAATGTTAAAAACCACACTAAACACAAACAAACATATAAACAGTAATTAAACATACTAAACATGGCAGAATGTATCTAACAAAGAGAAGAGTTTAGAGATGCAAATCTGGTTATGGAGTTTTCGTTCCATCTTCTCCTTGGTGATTGCAGTGAGGCTTGGATCTTTGTGATTCCACAGGCTTACTCTTGAACTGCGCTGCTCCCATCGTTGATTTTCCTTTGTGCTACTCTTGAACTGGGCAGCAGGCTTCCTTTGGTCTCCCCCGAAGGTCTGAGCTTCCTCCTCTTATCTGTTTCTTTGTTCAATCTCTCCAATTCGTATTGAAGAGGGTTAGAGGATAGCTCAGCAAAGCTAGGTAAGCAACCAGGGAATAGAGTCCAGATAGACTCCAAGTGCCGGCTGATTGCTTCTTTCACTTTGCTATGCAAGTAATATCAAGGACAAAGGAAAAGACAGGGAAAGAGCATGATATGAGATACCTTTGTTTTCGCCCTTGATGATATGAGATACCTTTGCTTTCGAAGAGGCAGCGAATGAATCCACATGTTTCGATCCACCGTTTCCTCTTCCTCATTCGTACTGCAGGCATTTGGTATCTTCTTTGGGGGATACATCCATGTTTGAAAGTGTGATCTCAAGAGAAGGAGAAATCTGAGCATGTTTGAGAGGGTTGGTTACAGCTTACATTTTCGGCTGAGAAGGAAAATTATGCATTTGTGGGTGTATGCCTTGCCATGAAGGTTGATGTATATAGGAATTGTAATGGCAAATGGCAGTGCGGATGCGGCAATGTCCTCCACGCGTCTTCTGAAAAGCTGGGAGCTTTTGACAAAGTGGCACGCGTCTTCTGAAAAGTCGGGAGCTTTTGACAAAGTTGCACTCGCTTTCTGGAAAGCCGGAAGCTTTCGGCTTTGTCACCCACGTTTGTCGGCTAAAGTGTGCAGCTGATTTCTCGCCTTCCACGCGTCTTCTGAAAAGCTGGGAGCTTTTGACAAATTTGCACACGCTTTCTGAAAAGCTTGGATTGCGTCTGAAGAGCTGGCGATCTTTACGCCAGAAAATCCGGTTTTTGAAGAGCGGTGTCTCTTCAATGCTGAATTGGTGATTGTGTCGCCTATCCTTTAATAAAGGTGATCGATCACCTCTATCTGCACACTTTGAAGACTTCCCAAAAATCATCTTCGGCCCGTCGAGATTTTCCTCCATCCAACCCTTTTCTTTTAACTTCTTGAACAATGGCTAGCTCATCCAACCCATCGAACATTTGCTTAGATTTGAGTCTAAGCAGTGACCCGGTCGCGCCTCGTCAGGGTAAGGTATGGTGCCCGTCTTTCTTATCTTCCCATGGCCCTCTTACAGATGAGGACTCTGTGATGATGGATCCCACAACGGCTACGATAGTGGCTCGGAACCTCCTCACTCCCAAAGACAGTCAGCTGCTTTCAGGACGGTCCGATGAGTTGGCCGTTCAAGAATCCCTGGCTCTGAGTGTTCAGTGCGCTGGCTCTGTGTCCAACATGGGCCAACGCCTTCTTGCTCGCTCCCGTCAGGTTGAATCCTTGATGGCGGAGGTGGAGAGTCTTAAGCAGGAGATCAAACAGCTTAAGTACGAGAACCGAAGTTTGCACGTGCTTGCCAACAATTATTCGTCAGGCATGAAGAGGAAACTTGACGAGCTTGATGACCGTCAAAGGCTTGCAACTTTCTTCCAGAGGCACCTCTTTCCTGGGTCATCCAGCGTTCCACCAAGGTTTGGGGCCTTGAATGATCTATCTTCGGTGCCTCCCGCTCCTATGCCTTCCGCTCCGATGCCTCTTGCTCCAATGCCTTCTGCTCCGAGACCTCCTGTTCCGATGCCTCCTGCTCCGATGCCTCTTGCTCCGAGAGTGTTGCCACGTAGTGGGGCCTCACGTACTCAACCTTTGTAAAGGCTCCATCTTTCTGCCATGTTTAGATACAATTGTAATTTATCGAAAAAAATCAATGAACAAGCAAAAGTTTTATTTACTGTATTGGGTTGCCTCCCAAGTAGCGCTTTCTTTTACGTCTTGCAGCCGGACAAAGAACCCAATCACTCCAGGATATGTTCACGAATCGGATGAGAACTCCGAGTCATGAACTAGTACCTAAAACAAGAAACAAAACAAATTTAAGAATCTGGAAAAATAAAAACAAACGAAAATAAAACAATCCAAGGGATTAGCAAAGTTGCTAATCCCCGGCAACGGCGCCAAAATTTGATGCGAAAATTATACGCACACAAATTAAACCCTCTTTTTGACAATTGTAGTATGGATGTAAGTAGGGATCGTTCTGGACCGGGGATTAGGAGGGATTGTTAACCACTTGGATTTGACTTCAAAAACGTAAAAACAAGATAAAACACTAAACTAGACTCAAAGAACGTGAAACTAAACGTTAAAACACTAAGACAAAACAAAAGACTCAAAATGCTTTAAAAACACAAACTAAAATGATTTCTAACTAAATTGAACAATAAAGTAAAGGGGGATTGAGTTTTGGACGGAATTAAACTAAATGAACAAATTACAATTAAAACATAATGTAAATATGAAATTAATGAAATGGAATGAATGGATGCTAGCCAAGGGGTTTATCTCCACATATGTTACACTTGCATAATAAAAAGATTTCTAATTGCATTTCAATAAACCATGAATTCTCAACGCCCCGGGTTAATTAGGTCCGCTTAAATTAACCGTCAAGTTTTCCTTAAGTTAATGAATTGGATGATTCCATACGACAATCCAAAGCATTCCTCACAAGTTCCCTACATGAATTGCATAATAGAGATACAAGCAAGAATCATTAAGCATCATGAAAACTATAAGTGTTGACGAGGCATTCGTTACTATGATTGCATGAAACTTATGCCAAGAATATGTTTAACACGATTGTTTATAAGCAACCTCCACTACTTGTGAATATAAGTTCATAACTATTACGTGAAACTCACTTATATTCTAGCGTCAAATTCATGCATGAAAATTAAGCGTTCATTCTTAATAAACATACATAAATAGGTTATCAATCAAACAGTTAAACAAATTGAATTCACAACTTATGAACATAATTAAAAGTAATCAAATCATATTACAAACATAAACATAGTTTCGAATCACCCCCTAGCTAAAGGGGGTTTAGTTCCTCATAACTTTGAAATCAAAGAAACACCTAAACATTCCAACAACTCAAAACTTTGAATTGTATGAACGTTTAAGCACTCTTTTCTTCCATTTCTCATACGTACAAAACAAAGAGAATTAAAATGAAACTTTGAAATCAAAGAAACACCTAAACATTCCAACAACTCAAAACTTGAATTGTATGAACGTTTAGGCACTCTTCTCTTCCTCGTTGTTGTAGCACAAGGTTTAAGGATAGGTTGGTTGGGGGGATGGAAGTGTTGGGGAATTATGGAAATGGATGAGGATTGGTGGAAATGGAAGATGGTTTTTGGATTCTAAGGGAGAAAGGAATGTGTTTGTGGTGTGTTGTTGTGTTGTGAATGAGATGAGATGATTTGAATGAATGGGAATGCAAGGGTATTTATAGGAGGAGTGGAGGGAACATATGGATGTTTGTTTAAGCATTTGTGTGAAGGAATGATGAAGAATTGCATGTGGAATTAAAGAATGAGTGGTGGTGTAATGATGAAGTGAATGCATGTGGAATTAAAGAGGGAGAATGTGGTGAAATGATGAAGTAGGAAGGTGGAAATGCATGTGAGATGTTGGAAAGGAAATGGGAATATGAGTGCATGTGGGTGAATGATTTGTGGTGCAATGATGAAGAGTGAATAAAGAATGCATGTAGGGTTAGCTAGGAAAGTGGGAATGTGGTTGAATGATTAAAGGGACATGCATGTGGCTTGTTTGATTGCTTGGTGAGATGATGCATGCTTGTAGTTTAGGGTGTTGAATATGGATTTGCATGGCATTTGAATTGATTGTGGGCTTTGGAATTGGAAGGAAATGCATGGCAAAGGGCTTGGTTTAAGAGAGAATGGGCTAGGCCCTTTGTTTTATGTCCAAAGTGAATACAAGGCCTTCAAATTCGTCCAACATTTTGGCTCCAATCATATGCCATCCATTCCAAGCCCAATTTTGCTCCAAAATGCTCCAAAATGCATCTTTTTTCTTCCTTAAGCCCTTAGAACCTGAAAACACACAAAAGAAGCATAAAGGACTAAAATAACTAGAGAAACATAACGTAAATGCACGAGAACAAGCCATTTAAGTCGCATGAATATGCTCCTATCAATGGGATCATGCAACGATTTTAGAAAACAAAGAATGCACAGATTTTAACTCTCCAAATAAACGTTTAGGCTCAAGTCTCACAAGGTTGTAGCGTTAATTTGAGTTCCTTCCTTCAAGCATGTTACAAAAACTGATATTTTTCTTTTATGATTGCATGTGAATTCATAAGTTATAACCACAACCAAGCATAGACATAGAGTAAATCAAACTTTCAGCCATGTTTACAACATTCTTTAATAGCCATGCAATTAAAACCAAAACCTCATCATTGTGTTGGAAGATACCCTAAGACACAAAAACAACTCTTTTTGGGTTTTTTGAAACAATTTTTCAAATTTTTATGGGATTTTCAGATTTTTAAGTGAACACACCCTAAAACACTCTAAAATAGCTTAAAAACAGTGGGAAACAAGTTTAGACATGTTAGGTGGTAATACCCTACGAATTTCATGCAAAAATATATCAAAACAGAATGTTACCCCCCCACACTTAAACTAAACATTGTCCTCAATGTTTTAGACACAATTAAAAACACAATACACATAACATAAAGTAAGCAACAAAGGAAAGGGTTTAGGGACGCAAATCTGAGTATGGAGCGATTCCCAAGTTCTTCCTTTGTTGATTGCATGGGTTGCCTCCCAAGTAGCGCTTGCTTTAACGTCTTCCAGCCGGACGAAACTTCCATTCAAACTTCCCTAGGTCCCACGACATGGAATTGATCCTTGAATGGAAGGTGATACTTGAAGTGAATCGGCATTGGTTTGAATTCTAGTGTAGGTGCCTGATTCATCAAAATCAGCCAGTTAGTATAAAATTTAATGGAATTTGGAGAAGATGACTTACTTGTTTTGTCCGACAAGAACTCAATGACAAACACCACTCCTTTGAAAGTTTCAGGGATATTGGACTTGGCCAGATTACATGTGATGGTTATGACTTGTCCAATGTCATCAAATTCAACTTCTTTGGGTTTTATGGTTTCAAATATATCCTCTTTGATGCCTTCTACATCTTCTCCAGCCACTACCTTCTCTTGAATCATTCTTCTTGGTGTACAAAGTCCTTTGAAGAATTCAACACCATCTAAAACTTGCTGTGTTGCACCAAGAATTGGAATAGCATTTTGCACCTTTGGGAAGGCTTCCACGATGTCCTTTTTACTCTCTTCTTGGTTGGAAATCAAAAACCTGCTAGGAATAGGGAGATTGGGTGGAATAGGGTTAGAAAGAATTAAAATTTGAACAACCTTACCTGAATTGGATGGCGTAGGTGCAATAGGTGCCTGCGGCAAAGGTGTTTCCTCCCTTGCCGTGTGTTGGGTGTGTTCCTCTTCCTCAAATTGCAATCTTTCATCCTCCTTGTGATTTGATTTTGATGGTTGAGGGTCCGTTCCAACCTCCTTGCTACTTCTCAAGATGATTTCCTTGGAAGTTTCAAATCCTTCCTTCGGATTTGCCATGGTTGAAATAGGGAGTTTGCCTTGGGCTTGAAATTGTCCTACGAACTCCGCTATCTGCCCAATTTGCTTTTCCAAGTGGTCCAACCTTTTGTCTTGATTTTGCTTGCTTTGTTTTGATCTTCTTGCCCCTGAGACAAATTGGCGAGTAACTTAATAACCGTATCATTATACAAAGACTCACTTGAATTTGTTTGGGCAGGTTGTGATGGCTGCATAGGTGTTGTATAGAACTCCTCATATGGTTGCCAATATTCTCCTTGTTGAGCCTCCTCGAGTTGGTTTTGTGAGCCCTGCACCAAAGAAATTAATTCATTAAGAGCTTGATTATAATCTATTGACAAACCCGAGTTTGGTTGGGCATATTGTATATGAGGTTGTGGTGGATGCATAGACGTTGAATAGAACTCCTCATAGGGCTGCCAATATCCTTCTTGTTGAATATGTTGAGGTTCCCACCATAAGTATTGGAAAACACGTTATTCCTTGATTGAAGATCAAATATATCAACGCTTTGCATTTGGGACCTTTCCATGAGCTGTGACAATAGAGAAGCATTATCAAGTGCCATGTTGTGCTTCTCTAGTACTTGAATTCAACAAACAAAACACAAATAAAAAAAACTAAAACTAAAATACATAACAGAAACGAACAATCCAAGGGATTAGCAAATTTGCTAATCCCCGGCAACGGCGCCAAAATTTGATGCGAGAATTATACGCACACAAATTAAACCCTCTTTTTGACAATTGTAGTATAGATATGTAAGTAGGGATCGTTCTGGACCGGGGATTAGGAGGGATTGTTAATCACTTGGATTTGACTCAAAAACGTAAAAACACAATATAAAACACTATACTAGACTCAAAGAATGCAAAACTAAACTTTAAAACACTAAGACAAATCAAAAGACTCAAAACAGCACCAAAACACTCAAAACTGCCTTAAAAACACTTTCTGGGCAGTTTTGAGCACTTTGAGTACTTTGGACGAATTTGGGTAATAACTTGAATCAAAACACTTAGAAACACAAACTAAGACACTTTCTAACTATATTGGACACTAAAGTAAAGGGGGATTGAGTTTTTGACGAAATTAACTAAAATGCACAGATTGTATTTAAAAACAGATTGTAAAGATGAATGTGATGGAAGCTAGCTAAGGGGTTCATCTCCACACATGTTATACTTGCACACAAAACGATTTCTAATTGCTTTTCAATAAACCATGAATTCTCAACGCCCCAAGTTAATTAGGTTCGCTTAAATTAACCCTCAGATTTTCCTAACGTTATTGAATTGGATGATTGCATACGACAATCCAAAACATTCCCCACAAGTCCCCTACATGATTGCATAATAGAGATACAAGCAAGAATCATTAAGTTCTATGAAAACCATAAGCATTGACGAAGCACTTGTTACTATGATTGCATGAAACTTATGCCAAGAATTTACTTAACGTGATTGAGATCATCAACCTTTACTACTTGTGAATATAATTCCATAACGATTAGGTGAAATTTCCTTATATCCTAGCATCCAATTTATGCATGAAAATTAAGCGTGCACTCTCAACCAACACACACAAATCAAGGTAATTCACATAGATAAGTAAATTGAATTCACGACGTATGAAACGCAATTAGAAGTAATCAAATCATATTGCAAGCATAAACATGTGTTTCGAATCCCCCCCTAGCCAAGGGGGGGTTTAGTTCCTCATACGCACAAAACAAAGAGAATTGAAATTAAACATTGAAATCAAAGGAAAAGAAACACCTAGAAATTCCAAAGACGCGAACTTGAATTGCATGAACTTCCGAGCTTCCTTCTCCTCCTCCTTGGTGCGGTAAGGGTCTAGGGACAGGTTTTAGGGCCTTAGGTGTATGGATGTATGGTTATGGAGGGATGTAGTAGTGTTTAGGGGAAGGGGATGGTGTGGCAAGGCTTAAAACTAAGGAGAAAGGTGTTTGGTGGCTGCGGCAAGGGTGTGGAGAGGTTTGGACGAATTTCTGGAGTGAATGAATGGGTATGAGAGGTGGTAATCTGATCTAGGGGTTAATATGAGTATATATAAGCACTTAAAACCCTAGGGTAATCAGATATGAGCTTGTGACAAGCTAGGACGGCTAGGAGACAAGGTAGGACGGCTAGGAGACAAGCTAGGACGGCTAGTGACAAGCTAGGACGGCTAGTGACAAGCTAGGACGGCTAGTGACAAGCTAGGACGGCTAGGAGACAAGGTAGGACGGCTAGTGACAAGCTAGGATGGCTAGTGACAAGCTAGGACGGCTAGGAGACAAGCTAGGACGGCTAGTGACAAGCTAGGATGGCTACTGACAAGCTAGGACGGCTAGGAGACAAGCTAGGACGGCTTGTTCTTCCAATACAGAAATTAGGCACCATGTGTGAATAGATAAAGCCTTCTAGAAATAAGGTTTTTAGGCCCCCTTGCAGCTCCCTAACTGAATTCAAGCCTTCAAATTCGTCCATCCTCATGCCTCCATGCTTGCACTATCCAATCTTGGCCCAAAAATGCTCTAGAATGCTCCAAATTGCTTCTTTTTGCATACTTTGACACTAAAACCTGAAATTGCACGAAAATGACTTTAAACACTAAACTAACTAAGGAAAAACAACATAAATGCATGAGAACAAGCCAATTAAGTCGCATAAAAATGCTCCTATCAGGTTTTCCTAACGTTATTGAATTGGATGATTGCATACGACAACCCAAAACATTCCCCACAAGTCCCCTACATGATTGCATAATAGGGATACAAGCAAGAATCATTACGTTCTATGAAAACCATAAGCATTGACGAAGCACTTGTTACTATGATTGCATGAAACTTATGCCAAGAATTTACTTAACGCGATTGTTTATAAGCAACCTCCACTACTTGTGAATATAAGTTCATAACTATTAGGTGAAACTCACTTATATTCTAGCGTCATATTCATGCATGAAAATTAAGCGTGCACTCTCAATAAACATACATAAATAAGTTGTCAATCACATAGATAAGTAAATTGAATTCACAACTTATGAAACATAATTAGAAGTAATCAAATCATATTGCAAGCATAAACATGTATTTCGAATCCCCCCTAGCCAAGGGTGGGTTTAGTTCCTCATACGTACAAGACAAAGAGAATTGAAATTAAACATTGAAATCGAGGAAAAGCAACACCTAAAAATTCCAACAACTCTAACTTGAATTGTATGAACGTTTAGGCACTCTTCTCCTCCTCTTTGTTGTGGCATAAGGTCTAAGGATAGGTTTGGAGGGATGGGGAGTGGTTGGAGTGGGGAGTTATGGAAATGGATGCAATGGAGGAGAAAATGGTGCAGAAATGGATGAGAGGTCACGACCAAGGGTGAATGGATGTGTTTTTGTGTTGGTTTGAGGTGTCTTTTGGTAATGGGAATGCAAGGGTTTTTATAGGAGGAATGGAGGTGTATATGGCTGTTTGTTTAGAATGCATGTGGCTGGTTAATGATGGAAAACAGCTAGGAAAGCATGTGAAAGCTGGAAATGGGATGGGTAGCCACGACATTGAGTGTGGATGAGCTGGAAATGCATGTGAAGACTGGAATTGTAAGGGTTATGCACGACATTGAGTGTGGATGAGCTGGAAATGCATGTGAAGATGCTGGAATTGTAAAGGTTATGCACGGCAAAGGCTTGTTGTTTGTGTGAAGTGTGTGTGAATGGTGGTTTTGCATGGCTTTGATGAATTGTTTGATTGGGCTAGAGGTTTTGCATGGCTCAAAGGTTTGTTTGATTGGGCTAGGCCCTTTGTTTTATGTCCCAAAGAGCAAACAAGGCCTTCAAATTCGTCCAACACTTTGGCTCCAAGCATAAGCTTTCCATTCTAAGCCCAATTTTGCTCCAAAATGCTCCGACATGCACCTTTTTGCCTCCTTAGCCATATTAACCTAGAAACACACGAAAATGGCATAAAGGACTAAAATAACTAAAGAAACACAACGTAAATGCACGAGAACAAGCCAATTAAGTCGCATAAATATGCTCCTATTGATAGGAGCATATTCATGCGACTTAATTAGCTTGTTCTCGTGCATTTATGTTGTGTTTACTTATCTATTTTAGTGTTTAAGGCCACTTTTGTGTATTTTCAGATTATAAGGCCAAAGTGTGCAAGAAGATGCAAATTGGAGTCTTTTGGAGCGAAAGAGGAATGAATGAGTTGAAGACTTGAAGAAAAGACGAATTCCTACGCCAACGATGAATTCTTACCAAAACGAGGAATCCTACTCAAACAAGGTTTCCTATTTTAGGAAAGTTGACCCTAAGTTTCCCGTTTTGGTAACCTTTCCTAATCTTAAACGTCCGCATTTTCTAGCCACTTTGAAGTCCTTGTAGGCGCTTTAGGATACAAAACGAAGGCCCTAGGGCCCTTAAAACCCTTTGCGGTGGGCTTTAGCCCAACTCCCTTCCCTTGACGTGCAAGGGGGGCATTTTAGGCCCAATTTATGCTTTAAACCCTAACCCTAAACCCTAATCACCCTAATTACATGCAGCCGCACCCTATTCCCTATCATTCTTTCAATTTTCAGCCACAATCCCTTTTTCCCATTCAAGCTGTAGCCTCCCATTGATTGATTCATCAAACCATCTCAGCCATTCATCCTAATAACCCTAGTTCTACAACCTTGTAGCCGTCACCTCACAATCATCTCAGATTTTCACCCTAATTCTTCCTCCTAAGCCGCACACTTTCATACTCCCCTTTTAATCCGTAGCCATCCATTTATTCTATTCAGCCACAAATCTATCCTAGCCGTACCTTTTATTTTAACCTTGCAGCCCTAGCCGTCACTTCCCATTCTTCTCATCAGCCACATTCACAACCCGTGCATTCCATAACCCTAATTCATTCAGCCACTCTCTCCCATTATTCAACCTTAAGCCGTGCATCCATTCAGCGATACAACCGAATTCACCCTACAATCCGCAGCACCTTCACACCCCATTCATCCACAAGCCGTGACTCCCATTAACCCTAAGCTATTCAGCCACACATCTCCATTCTAGCCCAAAAACCGTGCAGCCACCATCACCTATTCTCCCTTTGCCGCAGCAAACACTACCAATTCCCCTCCATTCCAGCCTTCCCTCATCACTGCCGCAGCCATTCCACCACTCTCCACCACCTCACACACCTTCCTACACCACCACATAACCTTGCCGCACCATTAAACCACCATTAAACCATCCCTAAACCAGAAACACATCCAAAAACCACCCATAACCAATCTGCCGCAGCAAGGAGAAGAGGAAAGAGGAGCTTCGACGCGCACCAATTCATGTGGATTCGTTGGGTGTTCTAGGTGTAATCAATCCTTTGTGCTTTATGTTTAAATTCATTTGTAATTCTCTTTTTGTGAACATGAGAGGCTAAATCCCCCTAGTTAGCTAGGGGGTGATTCGAAACCATGTTTATGCTTGCAATATGAATTGATTACTTTTGGTTGGAATTTCATGAATGTTGGATTCAATTCATTTAACTGTTTGATTGATAACTTGTTTGTGTATGTTTATTGAGAGTGCACGCTTAATGTTCATGCATGAATTTGACGCTAGAATATAAGTGAGTTTCACCTAATAGTTATGAACTTATATTCACAAGTAGTGGAGGTTGCTTATAAACAATCGCGTTAATTGAATTCCTGGCAAGAGTATCATGCTTTTCATAGTTACAAATGCCTTGTCGATGCTTATAATTTCCAAAGAACGTAATGATTCTAGCTTGTATCTTTATCATGTTGTTCATATAGAGAACTTGTTAGGAATAATTTGTTTGCGATGCATATTCATCCAATTCAATGATTCTAGGGAAATTTGAAGGTTAATTTAAGTGGACCTAATTAACTTGGAGGGTCGAGTTCCATAATTCATCGAAAGACCAACTGAAAATCAAAGTGTATGCAAGTGTGACATGTGTGGAGAAAAACCCCTTAGCTATTCCATCATCCATATTTTCATCAAATTTATATTTAGAATCTGCCTTAAATTTACAATCTGTGCATTTAATTTATTTTCGTCAAAACCTCAATCCCCCTTTACTTTAGTGTCCAATTTAGTTATAAAGTGTCTTAGTTTGTGTTTTTAAGCATTTTGATTCATTCTATTACCCAATTTCGTCCAAAGTTGTCAAAGTGCTCAAAACAGCCCAGAAAGTGTTTTTAAGGCAATTTTGAGTGTTTTGGGGCTGTTTTGAGTCTTTTGATTTGTTTTAGTGTTTTTATTGTTTAGTTTTGCATTCTTTGAGTCTAGTTTAGTGTTTAAAACTTTATTTTACGTTTTTGAGTCAGTTTCCAAGTGATTTAGTAATCCCTCCTAATCCCCGGTCTAGAACGATCCCTACTTATACATATACTACAATAGTCACAAGAGGGTTTTAATTTGTGTGCTTACTTAGTTTCGCATCAAATTTTTGGCGCCGTTGCCGGGGATTAGCAACTTTGCTAATCCCTTGGATTGTTTAATTTCTGTTTAATTAGTTGTTTTGTTAAAGTTTCTAATCTTGTTTTGTTTTTCTTGTGTTAGGTACTAGTGCATGACTCGGAGTTCTCAACCGATTCGTGAGGATATTTTGGACTTTGACAGCGATTTTGAGAGAACTTTGAGACGAAGGAAGAAGCATCACGAATCAAATCCGCCAAGCTCGGAACCTGAGCTTGAAGAACAAGTTCCAGAAGAGGAAGAAGAGGCCACGGCAGGGATCTTTAAGGAACCCACGGCAAGGGTAGTTGAAGAACCACAAGTCATGGCCGTGGACAACCGGACGCTTAAGGAGCTTTCCGCTTCGGGGTTGGATAACGCCGCACCCTTGTGTATCCAATATCCCCCACCTACTGAAGGGAAGACTGAGGAGTTCGAGTTGAGTCAAGCTTGCTCCACCATATTCCGAAGTACCATGGGTTGGCCATGGAGGATCCAAACAAGCACCTGAAGGAATTCGAGGTGGTGTGTTCAAGCATGACTCCCGTCAACGTCGATGGAAGCATATTGAAGATGAAGGCTTTTCCATTCTCTTTAATGGACAAAGCCAAGGATTGGTTGTACGATTTAGCTCCCGGAATCGTCACATCATGGGAGAGCATGAAGAGGGCTTTTCTGGAGAAGTTCTTCCCAACTTCTCGCATCATCCTTTTGCGTAAAAGGATAAGTGGCATTCAACAAGATGAAGGTGAGTCATTTCCTACGTATTATGAACGTTTTAAATCTCTTGTTGCTTCTTGTCCACAGCATCAGATGAAGGAGGAGTTGCTTCTGCAATACTTTTACGAGGGGCTCCTACCTATCGAACGTCAAATGCTCGATGCATCGGCGGGTGGAGCATTGGTGGACAAGACGCCCATGGCAGCCAAGGTCTTGATCGCGAACCGAGCGTTGAACGCTCAACAATATGAAGGAGTGGGACAAAGAGGACCCCCACGGCAGCAGGTTCATGAGGTAAGTTCCGCACCTGATATTCATTCACAGTTAGCTAATCTTACTTCCATTGTGTCTCAGATGGCCGAAGGCATGAGGATGCAAGGACCGATTGTATGCGGGGTGTGTTCGATCCAAGGACATGCTTCTGAGAAGTGCCCACAGCTCATAGAAAATGGTGGATGGGAAAGCGCCAACGCCATTGGATTTCAGGGCCAGAACCAACCACGGAACGATCCTTACTCAAATACTTATAATCCAGGTTGGAGAGACCACCCGAACTTCAAATGGAGGGAGCCTCAACAACCACCACAACAAGGAGGCTTTAGGCAACAACCACCGGGCTTCTACAACAAGCCATACGTCCCCACACAAGCACCTCCACAACCTGCCCAAACAAGTTCAGGTAACACGTTAGATAATGATACACTTCTTAAGTTACTAACGAATTTGTCTCAGGGGCAAGAAAACCAAGCTAAAGCCATGCAAAACTAAGACAAGAGGGTGGAGCAATTGGAGAAACAAATTGGGCAAATTGCAGATTTTGTAGGGAAGTTTTGTGAGCAAGGCCAACTTCCGAGTTCTACCATTCCAAACCCCAAGGGAGGCTTCGAAAGCGCAAAGGCCATACTTTTGAGAAGTGGAAAAGAAGTTGGGGCAGGTCCTACACCACCACCATCAAGTCTTAACGAGGACGAAAAGCTGAGAATGGAAGAGGAGGAGATAGGCCAACCCACGGCAAAGGTGGACACACCTTTGCCGCAAGCTTCAAATGGCTCCAACTTGTTTACTTCGGCCAAAAAGGGTAAAAATGTTTCAAATTTAGTTTCTACTAATGTTGTTCCGTCGAATGTGCCTTTTCCTAGTAGGTTCAGGCAAACGAAGAAAAAAGAAGCCGAAAAGGACATCCTTGAGACGTTTCGGAAAGTGCAAGTAAACATACCCCTTTTGGATGCAATAAAGCAAGTTCCGAGGTACGCCAAGTTCTTAAAGGAGCTTTGCACCACGAGGAAGAGGATGTCGACCAAGGAAGTGGTAAAGGTAGGAGAAAATGTCTCTGCCATCTTGCAACGCAAACTACCCCCCAAATGCAAAGATCCAGGTAGTTTTACCATTCCTTGTGTGATAGGTAATACACGTTTTGAATCTGCCATGTTAGACCTAGGAGCTTCTATAAATGTTATGCCATATTCAATATATGCATCTATGAACTTAGGAGTATTGAAAAATGATGGTGTAATAATACAATTGGCCGATAGATCTAACGCTTATCCAAAGGGAGTTTTGGAAAATGTGTTAGTGCAGGTAAATCATTTAATCTTTCCGGCGGACTTCTATGTGCTCGAGATGGATGAATCTGATCATGCCCCTTCGTTGCCAATCCTACTTGGCCGGCCATTCATGAAGACGGCGCGGACGAAGATTGACGTGTTTAATGGAACTTTGTCCATGGAATTTGATGGGGAAGTTGTTAATTTTAGTCTTTCAGATTCTATGAAGTATCCTAGTGAGGATCACTCATGTTTCTCCATTGATGTAAGTGACTCTTTGGCGCAGGGATATATGGAAGATGTGAATGCCGATGCGCTTGAAAACGTCATTACGAGAAGCATGGAGCTCAAAACCAAGGGAGGGGGATGGTTGCTAGGCCATGGCACACATGACCTATTGCATGCCGTGCCTTTTAGTGAGGAGTGTATGGAGTTGGTTGCTGCCCTAGAGTCACTTCCTAGGCACGAGGGTAAGTTTTCTAAATTTGAGTCGATTCCCATTTCGACTAACAAGTTGTTACCATCCATAGTTCAGGCACCCACCCTTGATCTCAAACCACTACCGGGCCATTTGAAGTACATTTTCTTGGGAGAAGAGGAGACTTTACCGGCCATCATTTCTTCATCACTCACGGCACAAGAAGAGGAGAAACTAGTGCGTGTTTTGAAGGAGTTCAAATCTGCCCTAGGTTGGACGTTGGCCGATATCAAAGGTATTAGTCCCGCCACATGCATGCATCATATATTTCTTGAGGAGGGGGCCAAACCAACTAGAGAGGCTCAACGCCGTCTTAACCCTCCAATGATGGAAGTTGTGAAGAAGGAAATACTCAAGCTTTTAGATTGTGGAGTTATCTATCCTATCTCGGATAGTAAGTGGGTTTCGCCTATCCAATGCGTGATAGGAGCATATTTATACGACTTAGTTAGCTTGTTTTCTTGCATTTAATTAGCTAAACTATGTTAATTATAGTGTTTAAAGTTATTTTCGTGCAATTTCAGGTTTTAGTGTCAAAGTATGCAAAAAGAAGCAATTTGGAGCATTCTAGAGCATTTTTGGGCCAAGATTGGATAGTGCAAGCATGGAGGCATGAGGATGGACGAATTTGAAAGGCTTGAATTCAGTTAGGGAGTTGCAAGGGGGCCTCAAAACCTGATTTCTAGAAGGCTACATTAGAGCCACATGCACTTCTATCCTTTTATCCATTGCAGCCACATGCAATTCCAACCTAATCCACATGCATTCATCTTCATAACCTAGCTGTCATTCCACCTTTATGCATTCATCATCATAACCTAGCTGTCATTCCACTTCATTGCACATGCATCTTCAAATAAATCAGCCATTCCACATGCTATTTCAGCCACATGCATTCCCCTTTTTGATGCGAAAATTAACTTAACACACAAATTAACCCTCTTTTGACAATTGTAGCATATAAATAAGTAGGGATCGTTCTTACACCGGGGATTAGGAGGGATTGCTAAACACTCTAAACTGACTCAAATAAATAAAATTAACCTTTCAAACACTTAAACTCACGTAAAAAGACTCAAACACGTTCACAAGACTCAAAATAGGCTAAAAACACTCAAAACTGCCTTAAAAACACAATCTGGGCAGTTTTGAGCCTAAACACAAACTTGGACGAAAATTGGTTCTAACTTGACTCAAAACTCTCAAAAACACAATCTAAAACATATTTGGACCAATTAGACACTCTAGAATCAATGGGGATTTGGTTTTGGACGAAAATAAACAAACAAAACAAGAAAGTAAACTAGGCAGATTTGGACGAATTTGATGGAATTAAGTGGATGGTGAGATGGCTAGGAGGTTTTTCTCCACACATGGCATACTTGCACATAATACAATTTCCAGTTGCTTAATCAATGAATTTATGAACCTCAACACCCCAAGTTAATTAGGTACGCTTAAATTAACTCTCAGATTTCCCTTAGGTCATTGAATTGAATGGAATTGGCGCATTGCAATCAACTTATTCCTTAAAAGTTTTCTATATGAAAGCGCATAAAAGAAAGACAATCAAAGATCATTAGATTCTATGGAAATCATAGGTGTTGACGAGGCATTCGTAACTATGAAAGCGCATGATACTTATGCCAAGAATTCACTTATCATAATTGTGACCAACAATCTTAACTACTCATGAATATAAGTTCCCTCATACCCTAGCATCATGTTTATGCATGCAAATCAAGCGTGCACTCTCAATTCATATACATAAGCAAGTTTTAATTAAAATAGATAAGCAAATTGAATTCACCATTCATGAAATCACAACTGAAAGTAATCAAATCATCATGCAAATATAACCATGGTTTCGAAATTCCCCCCTAGCCAAAGGGGGGATTAGTTCCTCATGCTTGCACAACAAAAAGTATTGAATTTAAACATTGAAATCATAAGAAAGAGTACACCTAAATGCTCAGCAATTCCAAGATGGATTCGATTCACAGATTGGCTCCTCTTCCTCCTACTTGCTGCGACACAAAGTGTAGGTGCTGGAATTGGTGGTTTTGGATGGTTTTTCCTTGTTTAGAGGGATGGAGGATGGTTGATTATGGTGGGGAAGGTGCGGCAAAGGTGTATGGATGTGTAGGGAGGTGTATGGAGGTCAAGAATGGAGAATGGAGGTGCGGCACAAGGGTTTCTGTCTAGCATAGGGTGTGGTACGAATTTTTGGCTGAAAGTATGCTTATATAGTCCTAGGGTTAAGTAGATTAGGGTTGGACTTAACAGATTTTATGGATTAGGGCCCTAGAATTCGGCCATGGGTTGTCAAATCCACTTAGGAAGAGGTTTTTGGCCCACATAGTTTTATAAAAGGATTTGTATACCCAAATCCACAAGGATTAGGCCTTGGAAATCAGAATCCCAAAGGGATTGGGCCTAGGGAGGTGCGGCTGATTTAGGGGAGAGGGTTGCTTGGCTTGCAAGGCAAGGCAAAGCCTTCTAGAAAGGTTTGGGGAGCCACTTTTCTAGGGCTTCTAGAAAGAATAGGTTTTGTGGCTGATTTGGGCCTTCTAGACTAAGATCCTTCTAGAAATAGGTTCTAGAATTATCCATTTAGGTCCCTGATAGGAGCATATTCATGCGACTTAATTAGCTTGTTTTCGTGCATTTACGTTGTGTTTACTTAGTTGTTTTAGTGTTTAAGGCCACTTTTGTGTATTTTCAGATTATAAGGCCAAAGTGTGCAAGAAGATGCAAATGGAGCCTTTTGGAGCGAAAGAGGAATGAATGAGTTGAAGACGTGAAGAAACGACAAATTCCTACTCCAACGATGAATTCTTACCAAAACGAGGAATCCTACTCAAACAAGGTTTCCTATTTTAGGAAAGTTAACCCTAAGTTTCCCGTTTTGGTAACCTTTCCTAATCTTAAACATCCGTATTTTCTAGCCACTTTGAAGTCCTTGTAGGCGCTTTAGGACACAAAACGAAGGCCCTAGGGACCTTAACATCCTTTTCCGTGGGCTTTAGCTCTTCTTTCCTTCCCTTGCCGTGCAAGGGGGGGTACTTTGGTCCCCTTTTGTGCACTTAAACCCTAACCCTAATCCCCCTAAATATATAGCAGCCGCACCTTTATATTTCTGTTTTAATTTCCTATTTTCGTAAGCCTTTGATTTAATTTTAAATAAGCTAGGGTTAGTTTTCTGAAATCATACATTTTCCTAACCCTAGCCGCACCCTTCCACAATCTCCCTTGAATCCGTGGCCTTTGATTCATCCAAAATCCATCTCAGCCATTCACCCAAATAAACCCTAAACTACAACCTTGTAGCCGTCACTCCCATTCCCCATTGATTCATTCATCATCTCATCTCAGCCGTGCCCTTTAGTTAACCCTAAAGACCTCTCATTGATTCTAGTCAGCCACCATCATACACATTCACACCCTAAGCCGTGCATCCATTCATTCCATATTCATTGAGCCACCATCCTAATAACCCTAATTCCCTCTAATCCGTGCAACACACATCCTCCATACATTCAATCCGCAGCCCCCTACACACACATATTCATTCCCAAGCCGTGCAATACCATTCCCCTTTCATTCATTCACAAATTCACTCCCCATTCATTCTTTAAACCGTATCATCCCATCACCCTAATCTCCTCCATCCGCAGCCACCATCATACATTCAGCCACCATTCTCCCCAAAACCGTGCAACCACTTCCACATATTTCCCAACCTGCCGCAGCCATCTCCACCACTCCTCACACAATTCCACACCATCCCCCACCTTCTACCACCATTGCAGCACCCCTAAACCACTCTAAACCCATCTGTAACCCAGAAATTCACCCAAAACCATCCAAAACCATCTCTGCCGCAGCAAGGAGAAGAGGAAAGAGGAGCTTCGACGCGCACCAATTCACGTGGATTCGTTGGGCGTTCTAGGTGTAATCAATCCTTTATGCTTTATGTTTAAATTCATTTGTAATTCTCTTTTTGTGAACATGAGAGGCTAAATCCCCCTAGTTAGCTAGGGGGTGATTCGAAACCATGTTTATGCTTGCAATATGAATTGATTACTTTTGGTTGGAATTTCATGAATGGTGAATTCAATTTGTTTAACTGCTTGATTGATAACTTATTTATGTATGTTGATTGAGAGTGCACGCTTAATTTTCATGCATGAATATGACGCTAGAATATAAGTGAATTTCACCTAATAGTTATGAACTTATTTTCACAAGTAGTGGAGGTTGCTTATAAACAATCGCGTTAAATAAATTCTTGGCATAAGTTTCATGCAATCATAGTAACGAATGCCTCGTCAATACTTATAGTTTTCATGATGCTTAATGATTCTTGCTTGTATCTCTATTATGCAATTCATGTAGGGAACTTGTGGGGAATGCTTTGGGTTGTCGCATGCAATCATCCAATTCATTAACTTAAGGAAAACTTGACGGTTAATTTAAGCGGACCTAATTAACCCGAGGTGTTGAGTTTCATAATTCATCGAAAGACCAACTGAAAATCAAAGTGTATGCAAGTGTAACATGTGTGGAGAAGAACCTTCTAGCTAGCATTCATCCATATTTTCATCACATTCATATTTAGAATCTGCCCTAATTTACAATCTGTGCATTTAGTTTAATTTCGTCAAAAACTCAATCCCCCTTTACTTTTGTGCCCAATTTAGTTAGAAAGTATCTTAGTTTGTGTTTTTAAGCATTTTGATTCATTCTATTACCCAATTTCGTCCAAAGTTACCAAAGTGCTCAAAACTGCCCAGAAAGTGATTTTAAGGCAGTTTTGAGTGTTTTGGGGCTGTTTTGAGTCTTTTGATTTGTTTTAGTGTTTTATTGTTTAGTTTTGCATTCTTTGAGTCTAGTTTAGTGTTTTTAAACTTTATTTTACGTTTTTGAGTCAATTTCCAAGTGATTTTGCCATCCCTCCTAATCCCTGGTTAAGAACGATCCCTACTTATTTATATACTACAATTGTCACAAGAGGGTTTTAATTTGTGTGCTTACTTAGTTCGCATCAGTCCCCTTGCAATTAGGATTAAGACATGATAGGGTTTGGATAGGATAAGATGAGATAAGGTTTGGATAATGTTTTGGATAATGTTGGATAAGGTTAGATAAGGTTTTGGATAATGTTTCCTCTTTTGAGCTCCTACCTTATCCACTTTGTCCCAAGCTTATTCCTTCCTCTTCTTATCACATTTCTAGCCTCTTGAAGTCCAAATTCGTCCATCCATGTTAGCCCATATGTAAGCTATCCACATAGTGTCCAAAATTGCTCCAAAATGCACCAAAATGCCCTTTCTTGATACTTTACCCCATAGGACCTACAAAAACACGAAATTGAGTTGTAATGCGACATTAACTAAGAAATAATAGCATAAATGCACAAGAATAAGCTAGTTAAGTTGCCTAAATATGCTCCTATCACTTTTGCATTTCCAGCTTTCCAACAAGTTCCTAGCTGTCATATTCCCTCTTTTTCACCTATAAATAAACATCCATTGCAGCCACAAGGGGGGGGGGGGAGTCATTCATTCAGAAATTCATTCATTCAAACACACATCCACACAACCCTTGGCCGTGCCTTATTCCACCATTCCATCCATTGCAGAAATTCAACCATCACACCATCCTTCCATTTCCACCACTCCCCAAACCATTCACACCATCACACAACCATTCCTTAAACCTTGTGCAGCAACAAAGAGGAAGAGAAGAGGGCCTAAACGTTCATACAATTCAAGTTTGAGTTGTTGGAATGTTTAGGTGTTTCTTTTCCTTTGATTTCAATGTTTAATTTTAATTCTCTTTGTTTTGTACGTGTGAGAAACTAAACCCCCCCTTTGGCTAGGGGGGGATTCGAAATATATGTTTATGCTTGCAATATGATTTTATTACTTCTAATTGCATTTCATAAGTTGTGAATTCAATTTGTTTAACTGTTTGATTGATAACTTATTTATGTATATTTATTGAGAGTGCACGCTTAATTTTCATGCATGAATATGACGCTAGAATATAAGTGAGTTTCACCTAATAGTTATGAACTTATATTCACAAGTAGTGGAGGTTGCTTATAAACAATCGCGTTAAATGAATTCTTGGCAAGAGTATCATGCATTCATAGTTACAATTGCCTCGTCAACACTTATAATTTTCATAGAACATAATGATCTCTCATTGTATCTCTTCTATGCATTCATGTTGAGAACCATTGGAGAATGATTTGAATTGTCGCATGCATCATCCAATTCAATAACATAAGGAAAATTTGAGAGTTAATTAGTGCATCACGGTTAACTTGGGGTGTTGAGCATCATGGTTTATTGAAAAGCAATTGGAAATCGTTTTATATGCAAGTGTAACATGTGTGGAGATGAACCCCTTAGCTAGCCATCCCATCCATTCTATTCCATCAAATTCATTTTACAATCTGTTTTGTTTCCAAGTTTTTGTTTTAATTTCAAATTCATCCAAAACCAATCCCCCTTTTACTTTCTTGTTCTTTAGTGCTTAGAATCTGTTTAGTTTATGTTTTAAAATGTTTTGAATCAAGCCATAATCTTAAGTTCGTCCAAAATTGGGTTTAAGGTCAGAAACTGCCTAGTTAGTGTTTTTAGGCAGTTTTGAGTCTTTTGAACTTGTTTTGAGTCCTTTGAGTCTTTGCAAATTAGTTAGAAAGTGTCTTAGTTTGTGTTTATAAGTGTTTTGATTCAATTTGTTGCACAAATTCGTCCAAATTCACCAAGGTGCTCAAAACTGCCCAGAAAGTGTTTTTAAGGCAGTTTTGAGTGTTTTGGGTGATGTTTGAGTCTTTTGGTTTGTTTTAGTGTTTTAAGCGTTTAGTTTCGCATTCTTTGAGTCTAGTTTAGTGTTTTAAACTTTATTTTACATTTTTGAGTCAGTTTCCAAGTGATTTGCAATCCCTCCTAATCCCCGGTTAAGAACGATCCCTACTTACATACTTACTACAATTGACAAAAAGAGGGTTTAATTTGTGTGCGTATAATTCTCACATCAATGCGTGCCGAAGAAATCTGGAGTGACGGTTGTGGAGAACGCGGAGAATGAGCTAGTGCCCACTCGAATCCAAACCGGTTGGCGCGTATGCACGGATTATAGAAAGATAAACGCCACCACGAGGAAGGACCACTTCCCATTGCCGTTCTTAGATCAAATGTTGGAAAGGTTAGCGGGTCATTCATTTTATTGTTTTCTTGATGGATACTCTGGCTATAATCAAATTGTTATTGCACCGGATGATCAAGAAAAGACTACTTTTACATGCCCCTTTGGTACATTTGCTTATTGTCGCATGCCATTTGGTTTATGTAATGCACCTGCTACATTTCAAAGATGCATGATGAGCATATTTTCAGATTATGTCGAGAAAATTATTGAGGTTTTTATGGATGATTTCAGTGTTTTTGGTAATTCATTTGATGGTTGTTTGAGTAATCTTAGTTTGATTTTGAACCGTTGTGTTGAAACAAATCTTGTGCTTAATTGGGAAAAATGTCACTTCATGGTTAAACAAGGTATTGTGCTAGGCCATATTATTTCTGAAAAAGGCATTGAAGTAGATAAATCTAAGGTAGACCTTGTTCGTCACTTACCCTCTCCAACTTCGGTTAGAGAGGTTCGTTCGTTTCTTGGTCATGCAGGTTTTTATAGGTGGTTCATAAAGGATTTCTCCAAGATTGCACAGCCACTATGTCGATTGCTTGAAAAAGAGGTGGCTTTCGAGTTTGATGATGCATGCTCCACGGCATTCAAGCACCTCAAGGAGGCTCTCACTTCGGCTCCCATTATCACACCTCCAGATTGGAGCCTTCCATTCGAGTTGATGTGCGATGCTTCGGACTACGCGATTGGTGCTGTTTTGGGGCAGCGAAAGGACAAACAACCTTATGTTATTTATTATGCATCTAGAACACTAAATGATGCTCAATTAAATTACTCAACCACTGAAAAAGAATTACTTACTGTGGTATTTGCATTAGATAGGTTTCGGTCGTACTTACTCGGTACTAAAGTTATTATTTTTACTGATCATGCAGCTCTCAAGTATTTGTTCACGAAAAAGGAGACCAAGCCTAGACTAATTCGATGGCTGTTGCTTTTACAAGAGTTTGACATTGAGATTCGGGATAAGAAGGGCGTGGAGAATGTGGTGGCTGACCACCTAAGTCGGATGATACATGAGGAAGCAACGCCAATTTCTGAAACCTTTCCCGATGAGCAATTAATGTCTATCCAGGTAAGTGAGCCTTGGTATGCAGATTTGGTGAACTTTTTGGTGACTAAACATACCCCTAGCACATTTAATAGGAATCAATGTGATAAGCTTAAAAAGGATGCTAGGGTTTATGTTTGGGATGACCCATACCTCTAGAAATTTTGTCCCGATCAGATTGTACGACGTTGTGTGAATGAATCTAGGTTTCAATCTATTTTAACATTCTGTCATTCATACGCATGTGGGGGACATTTTGGCACCCAACGTACTGCCCGTAAAGTCTTAGAATGTGGGTTTTATTGGCCAACCATTTTTAGGGATGCTAGGACATTTTGCCTTACATGTGATCGTTGTCAACGAATGGGTAATATAAGTGTTAAGGATCAAATGCCACAAAACCCTATACTTTCTGTTGAAATATTTGATGTGTGGGGAATTTATTTTATGGGTCCTTTTCCTTCATCACATGGTTTTCTCTATATCTTGTTGGCGGTGGATTATGTTTCCAAATGGGTGGAAGCAAAAGCCACCCAGACTAATGATTCAAAAGTGGTTGCAGATTTTGTGAAGTCTAACATTTTTGCTAGGTTTGGAATGCCTCGAGTCCTCATAAGTGATGGAGGTTCACATTTTTGCAATCGCACAATCGAGGCACTGCTCAAGAAGTATATGTTGGAAATATGCCCTGAAAGTCAATCTTTGGAAGAAACCTTTCAAGACAATGAATTGATGTATATATGACTCTTATACATCGGAAGGCAAAGATACTAATTAGGACTATCTCAATGAACGAAATATGTCCTAAATAGTGAATCCATGGACAATGGATCGATGGAAGAAGTAACCTAATGATGTTAGATTACAGAGACCTTCTTCTCATAACCATCATGTCCAAAAAGGTTCCTGGTCATAAGGATTGTCGGAGGGATACTGACAATCCATAGACTGGTACATACTATGTCCGCTTCAATTGGAAGGATGGAAAGTCTCATCCCATTCGTGTAGCGACACTAAGACAAGCATGTAGGTGCTCATTAAGGGAATGAGTTCACTGAACACAATCGAACGAGAGTACTTGCATGGAGGTCTACTCACATGTCAAGCAAGTAACTCTAATGGTTGGAATAATGTAAGTAATCATTTGACCTGAGGCATCGTCGTTGTCTTGTGGTTAATTACTTAATCTTTGATTATGTTAAAGTCATTCCATTCGAGAGTGTCCAAGGCATCGTTGGGGTTAAGCCACTTAGCCATGAAGGCAAGTGAATGCGCAACAAGGAATCTCTAATCCTCGATAAGAGAGGATGAATACTCTAAGATATGATTCAGGAATCTTCGGCCAAAGTATCGAGCGTAATAAAGGAAAGCGTTCCTATACGTCTCAAATGAATCGTATAAGAAGGAATAATCACATTAGGGGTTTGACATTATAAATCCATACCCTAGTAATGTGATTGAGAGTATTGTTTTAGAGAAGGATCGAATTACATTGTAATTCCAACTGAATAGGTTCTCCGAATAACTTCTACATTAGCTTGGGTAGCCATGATATATGGTTAGATGTCACTCATGGCTTGTGAGTTCTTCTAGATGATTAAATGTAGTCATTAAAAGGAAGGTGAATTAAAAGTAAGTTTTAATTCACTAAGTGATTGGATAATCAATTGGATTGGTGCCAATCACCTCACTGCCTTGCTAATTAGAACCTAAAAGATTGTTCACCAATACACTCTTGTAGTGAGTAACTAATGGATGAAGGAAATAATTAATTGGATTAATTAAGTGTTTTGATTAATTTAGAAAGTCTAAAGAAATCATAAAAGCGATAAAGATCGTTTTGGGCTTAAAGAAACGTTCGGGTTTAATTGGGCCCATTGGGCCAAAACCCATTGGGCTTTTATTCAAGCATTGGATGACTTGAAATAATTAAAAGCCCAAAGCCCAAACCAAACATCAAAGGCCGGCCAAAGAGAAGGGAGAGAGTGGGTCAATTGTTGACTTGTTTCTTTATGTAATAAAAGGAACATTATGATGAAACAAGAGTTAGTGTGTTAGGTGGTTCATAATACACAAAAGAAAAAGAAAATCTCTCTCTCTCTAACCTCAAAGGCCGGCCACCAAAGGGAATTCTAGCTAATCATCTTATCACCCTTTGGTTAATTCCTTCATCTTTCTCATTACAAAGTGGGTGAGGATCTTTAGAGGTTTTCATATCTTTGGAAACTTGAAGAGGACCTAGGAGCACTCATTCTCAACAAAGTGGAGGAGGCAAGGAGGGAGGCTAGGCTCAAGGAGTTCAAGGAGCAAAGAGCTTGGAGGTGGTCAATCCTTGGTCTTAGATCTAGATCAAGAGGTATAAAACTACTCCTAAACTTTGTTCTTCAATAAATTGTTTTTGATGCATCATATATAAACCTATGCATCTTGAAGGAGATTTGCATGACTATAGCTTTGATAAAATGTATGACATGCTTCCGTTGCTTTCGTATATAAATTTTGAATTGTATATGCATGCTAGTCACTAGAAATCCCACATAAATCTCATATTTTCCCTTCAAGTGGTATCAAGAGCCAAAGGTTTATGTATGATGTGTCCTTTTAGATTTTAGGCATATGGGTTTTAATTTTATGTATGTCATATTATTGCTTCATTCAAAATATGTTTATCTTTTGTTTTTTCAAAGTGTTGAAAAATTGTAAATCAAAAGTTGAAAAAGGATATGCAAGAAAAGTGTTTTTGATGCATGAATGAAGTTTGAGTTTAAATTGTTTTTCATTCAAAATATGTTTATCTTTTGTCTTTTCAAAATGTTGAAAAGGTGTATCAATAGTTGAGAAAGATATGTATGCAAAAATGTTTTGGATGCATGAATGAAAAGAGGGTTTAGAAACAAAAATTTTTGGGGTTTTATTCCTCAAAGGGGGTTCGGCTAAATGGGGATTTTTTGTTAGTGTTTGTGTTTTGTTTTGAACCTCACACACACACTTTGAAGCTAGAAAGTAGTGATCTTGTCACTTTTGTTTTTTGGGTTTGAAAAATCACCAAGAACATACAAATCTTGAAAATATGTTCATGGTTTTGTTCTTGGTGTTCATGGTTTGGTTTTTGGTGAAAATGGTTTTACATGCATTGTTTTGTGGTTATGGATGATGTACATACCATCCATAGCCTACACCAAAATTTAAATTAATACCTAGAATTGTCTAGATATATATTTCCATCATTCTTTTTCCCTAAAGTCCTTAAAGCAAAAATAAGTGACAAACAAGATGTATTTTTTTTCTTCTTTAAGTTGAAATAATGCAAGGTGGGTGAGACCTACCCACTTCCCCCTTCATTTGGCCGGCCAACTCAAGTGATTTTCCCACTTGAGGGTCCTTTTGTAATCATGAAAAGTTTGGTATTACTTTTAGTATTTATGGTTTGACCCCTAACTTTTTCATATTTGCATTTAGACCCCTACTATTTAAAAATTGAAATGTTTGATTTTAATTTTGTTTAATGTTTAAACTCATCATTGAATTATGCCCATATGCACTAAATCTAATTGATTATATGTTGCATTCCATTTGATTATTTAATATGATTAAGTAGTTAGAAAATGGGTGACTATGGACTTATGCCTTAAACGATAATTGAGCTATGAGATAAGGCGCTAAAATCAAATTGTTTGAACCTTGGGAATGTGTTTTAATTACTGTTTCAATTGGACCTTGTCACGTTTCGACATTAATCTATCTCTCCCTCTTAGTATGTGTAATTTGTAGGAATTTGTACAAATCGGTTTGTAATTCTTATTACTTCTTAATCTCTTTTAGTTAGTTGATTCCCTCTAGTGCTAGACTAGAGTTTCTTTAACTATTGGTAAGGAGACATAACTAAAAGAGGGTTTTGACATGAGATTCAAGATTAAATGGGTCCAACGCCCTAATAAGCAATGAATGATTGTCTTTCATTTCTAATGGCTCAATGAAAATGTTTTAATTGGATTGAAAAGCACGTAATTAAAATGACACAACCTCCCCGAGATCTTATTCAACAATGTTGGCTCGTTGTTGCAATAACCCAATAAGTCCATGGTCATCCAAGAGCCTAAGATAACTATAAAGTCCAATTTCAAAGGATTGCAAAAACCGTAGTAGTAGTAGTTACTTCCAATATTTGAAAAATTCGTTTTTGATATTGATTTGTTTTTCTTAAAACAAATAGTGGGAGTATCATACGCTACTAAACTATAATGATTTCAATTAGTAGTTATATATATCTCCAATATTTTGAAAAATGTTTTGATATTGATTTGTTTTATGAAAACGAATAGTGGGGATATCATATGCTACTAATTTCATTAACTTTGGACTAGTAGTTGTAATAGGACAATTTATTTGAATATGTTTAAATAAATAAAATTGATGAGACCTTAAAATCCCTCAACAAACGAATATTAAGTTGATAAACGAGAGATGTTTTGAACATTTCTTCGTAGGCCTTCCACCGTGGTGGGCTCCAATCGTTTGTGACTTGTACACCGGCTTCACCCTATCATGGGGGAGTACAAAGTGCATGCTTACACTTAGGAGGAGTCCATAAACATATGATGAGGTAAGTGTAGGCAACGAGGATAGCCAACATCGTATCATCGTGAGGTTATTCTTGAACCCCTACATGAACTAAGCATGGTGGGAATAACTTAACTAAGTGCAATAATGCCAACATCGTATCATCGTGAGGCAACATTCTCTAGAGGCCAAACTAGATGGGTAATTACAAGAGTTGTAAATGGGTAAGTGTACCCTCTCATTATTATTTTTGCTAGCCAACATCGTATCATCGTGAGGTGGGCTTGGTAATAGTGAGCCTCCTATAACCTGCTAGGAGCTTTCTTTGAAATCTCCCGGATTCCATCTTGAGGGATATGGAATTTGCCAAAAATGGTGGGTGGTGTCATTCGGTTTAAAGACCCGAATCGTGTGACTTAATCAACAATCAAACTAATTTATTTTATTGTTTATGTATTTAGATATGGTTGGAAGCACATTCGCGAAAATACTCGACAAACATTGCCTAGAGGGGCACGATTTCCCATCATGGTATCGTAATGTCAAGATTCTCCTAACATTGGAGAAGATTATTTACGTACTTGATAAGCCTCTTCCTGACATACCTCTTGGCCCTGAGGCCACAGAGGATGAACGTGCTAAGTATGACAAGCATATTGAGGATGATACACAAGCCAAGTGCTATCTGTTGGCTTCCATGAATGAGGAGCTACAGAGACAGCACGAGGGCATGGACAGTGCATTTTCCATAATACTCCATCTTACGGAGTTATATGGTGAAGGGACGCGCAACCGTCGCTTTAACACTGTTTGTGAACTTGTGAAGACCAAGATGGTCAAGGCGGCTCCAGTGCATCTACATGCACTGAAGATGATAGGATTCATTGAACAACTGGAGAACCTAGGTACTCCACTTGACGGGGAATTGGCCCAGGACTTTATATTGGCTTCTCTTTCTGATTCATTCTCACAGTTCGTAATGAACTACTAATGCGAGATTTATACGCACACAAATTAAACCCTCTTTTTGTCAATTGTAGTATAAGTATAAGTAGGGATCGTTCTGGACCGGGGATTAGGAGGGATTGCTAAAACCTTGGAAACTGACTCAAAAACGTAAAAACAAGATAAAACACTAAACTAGACTCAAAGAATGTGAAACTAAACGTTAAAACATTAAGACAAACCAAAAGATTCAAAACTAATTTTGGATGAATTTAAGATTATGGCTTGATTCAAATTACCTTAAAACATAAACTAAACAGATTCTAAGCACTAAAGAACAAGAAAGTAAAGGGGGGGGGAAGTTTTGATTTGACGAAAATTGAAATAACAAAACAAGTTAATAAACTGAGCGGAATGTAAATATGAAATTGTGATGGAATGAATGGAATGAAGGCTAGCTAAGGGGTTCTTCTCCACACATGTTATACTTGCATACAAGATTGATTCTCAGTTGGTCTTTCGATAAATTATGAAACTCAACACTTCGGATTAATTAGGTCCGCTTAAATTAACCGTCAAATTTTCCTTAAGTTAATGAATTGGATGGGTTTGCGCAACGCAATTCACAACATTCTCCAAAAGTCCTTTACGTGAACAGCACAATAAAGATACAATCAAAGATCATTAAGCATTATGAAAACTATAAGTGTTGACGAGGCATTCGTTACTATGATGAGCATGAAACTCGTGCCAAGAATTCATTTAACTCGATTGTTTAGAAGCAACCTCCACTACTTGTGAATATAAGTTCATAACGATTAGGTGAAATTCACTTATATTCTAGCGTCATATTTATGCATGAAAATTAAGCGCGCATTCTTAATAAACATTCATAAATAAGCTATCAATCAAACGGTTAAACAAATTGAATTCACAACTTATGAAATTCCAACGAAAGTTAATCAATTCATATTGCAAATATAAACATAGTTTCGAATCACCCCCTACCTAAAGGGGGTTTAGTTCCTCATAACTTTGAAATCAAAGAAACACCTAAACATTCCAACAACTCAAAACTTGAATTGTATGAACGTTTAAGCACTCTTCTCTTCCATACATACAAAACAAAGAGAATTAAAATGAAACTTTGAAATCAAAGAAACACCTAAACATTCCAACAACTCAAACTTGAATTGTATGAACGTTTAGGCACTCTTCTCTTCCTCGTTGTTGTAGCACAAGGTTTAAGGATAGGTTGTGTGATGGTATGAGGTGTTTTGGAGGGATGGGAAGTGATTGGATAGTGGCTGCAATAGAGGAGAAAAACTGCATAGAAATGGAAGGATATGCACGGCAAAGGTTTGGGAAATGGTGTGTTTGTGTATGAAAATGAGGAATGCCTTGAATGATGAGAATGCAAGGTATTTATAGGAGTAGTGGAGGGAACATATGGCTGCAATGCATGTGATAAAAGACTAGGAAAGTGGGTGGAAAGCTGGAATTTCACAAGGGGGCCAAAGGGAACCCACGGCAAAGGAAAGGATGGTGCATGTGTTGCTGATTTGTTTGTTGAAGAAGCATGTGTTTGGGAAGCTTTCTTGCTCATTTTCTGGATGCAATGATGAAAAGTTTAATAAATAATGCATGTAGGTAGCTGAAATGATGAAGAATGAGTGGTGGAAATGCAAGGGAAAGCTAGAAATACATGTGAAGATGCTGGAATTTCAAAGTGAAGTGCACGGCAATGATGCTTGTTTGTTGGTGAAAATGTGTTGGCTGCGTGTTTGTGAATGAATGGGGTGTAAAGGTGGTTGCAAGATTGAATGATTAAATGTGCATGTGGGTTGAAATGCAAGGTGAATGAATAATGAATGCATGTGTTAAGGTTAGAGAGAAGGGAAGGCACGGCTAGAGAAGGAATGGTGCTGAAAATGCATGTGAATTAAAGGGGTGTGAATGGTGGTGTAATGATGAAATGAAATGGCTAATTTATATTGCAATGATGAAGAGTTGCATGTGGGTTAGGTTGGAAATAGGATGGGGTACACGGCAAAGGAGATGTTAAAGGGTTGAGTGTGTTGGAAATGCATGTGATGCATGGCAAGGTTGGAGAAAAAGGTGTGATAAGTGATAAGTGATAAGTGAATGAAAGTGATAATTGAATGATATGTTAAGTGATAAATGAATGATATGTGGTGAGTGATAAGTGAATGATATGTGAATTGATAAATGAATGATATGTGGTTTGATAAATGAATGATATGTTAAGTGATAAATGATAAGTGTATGATATGATAGTTTGGTCTTCAATTTCGTCCATTCCTTTTGCTCCAAACATAAGCTATCCAATCCAAGTCCGATTTTGCTCCAAAATGCTCCAAAATGCATCTTTTTGCTCCTTTAGCCATATGAACCTAAAAACACACGAAAATGGCTTAAACTACTAAAACAACTATGAATTATCAACATAGATGCACGAAAACAAGCTAAGTAAGTCACCTAAATATGCTCCTATCAAATACCCCCACACTTAGCTTTTGCTAGTCCTCGAGCAAAACAGAAAGAAAAACAAAACAAAACGAAACGAAACAAAACAAGTAAAACACAACCTAAACCTTCCAACAACTGTCTTAGGGATTTCCAATGCACATGACATGTTAAAAATTATTTTTCCCACAGAATTTAGCCATCTTTACCCTTAAGTACATTCTTAATCATAGTCACCACATACTAGTTCACAATTAAGCATTTAAAACCATGTTTTGAATGTAGTAACATGCCTTAGAGAATTTGCTCAATTCCTTACAAGATATGCACTCAATTTTCACTCAGATTTTCTAACTACACACCCTAATCTAGTCATATGTGAGAAGATTGATGTAAACATGAAAACGAACACTCACATATATGTATCACAAAGAACGCAATTTCTGGAGTTAATAAGCATGTTTAGATATGATCTCATGAATGGAATGCTACTACTTAGACGCGAGAACCAGTGACACCATATGCTCATACCAAATTCAAACTCCACAATTGAAATGCACAACACTCAAGATAGAAGTCAAGGGTTGTAACGGGGTTTGGGGTATTGGCTCACAAGGAAAGGTAGGGATAAACAAAAGTTCTTTAAACAATAGCAAGCAAAGTAATGAAATTAAGGCTTAGAATTCACTTGGTATGCAGAAATCAACTTTTAGACATAAGGGGGAGATTCAACAACTCTTAGGGCCTAATTTATTGTTTTGGGCCCTTACTTCAACAAACAATACTTTTCAACTTTTTTTTTTTTTTTTTTTTTTCTTTTTGGCCGTGCCTATGGCACATCAACTCACATAAACACTCTTTCCCCCACACTTATTTTCTGCAATACCTTAATCAAAAGGAAATCATTGCTTATTATGCTTCAAGAACAAGGGTAAGGATGGTCATATTCTAGGCTAGGTGGGGATAATTGCGGGTTAACAAAGAAAATAGGCTACACAATGCTCAACGGGGTTAAATCCTACAAAACAAATAAAATTGGGAGATATGGCAATTTGGCTTTGGTGGTGGTCACTACACAACTTCTTCTTGAATATGTGTTATGCAAATCAATAACATGCTTTGAATGAAATGGGCATGAGTTCTAGCATTTGGAACTATATGATGAAACGCTTTCTAAGTAGTAACCAAGCAAAGAATAATGAGATCATGCAACGACTTTGGAAAACAATAATGCACAGATTTTAACTCTCCAAAGAACGTTATAGGCTCAAGTCTTTCAGGGCTGTAGCGTTTGTTTGAGTTCCTTCCTTCAGGCATGTTACAAAAACGAATTTTTCTTTTATGATTGCATGTGAAGTCATACATTATAACCATAACCAAGCATATACCAAGAGTAAATCAAACTTTTCTCTATGTTTATAACTCTTTTTAACAGTCATGCAATTAGAAACCAAATCCTTATCATTGTGTTGGAAGGTGACCTACGACACAAAAACGACTCAAAACACTCTTTTTAGGCTTTTCAAAACATGTTTTTCAATTTTTTATGTGATTTCAAATTTTTAAGTCAAAACACACTAAACACACTTAAAGACAGCAAGAAACAACATTTGAAGTTATGGTGGATAAAATCCTACGAATTTGCATTAAAACACTTTAGTAACTCCCCCACACTTAAATCAAACATTGTCCTCAATGTTAAAAACCACACTAAACACAAACAAACAGCAATTAAACATACTAAACATGGCAGAATGTATCTAACAAAGAGAAGAGTTTAGAGATGCAAATCTTGTTATGGAGTTTTCGTTCCATCTTCTCCTTGGTGATTGCAGTGAGGCTTGGATCTTTGTGATTCCACAGGCTTACTCTTGAACTGCGCTGCTCCCATCATTGATTTTCCTTTGTGCTACTTTTGAACTGGGCAGCAGGCTTCCTTTGGTCTCCCCCGAAGGTCTGAGCTTCCTTCTCTTATCTGTTTCTTTGTTCAATCTCTCCAATTCGTATTGAAGAGGGTTAGAGGATAGCTCAGCAAAGCTAGGTAAGCAACCAGGGAATAGAGTCTAGATAGACTCCAAGTGCCGGCTGATTGCTTCTTTCACTTTGCTATGCGATTAATAACAAAGACAAAGGAAAAGACAGGGAAAGAGCATGATATGGGATACTTTTGCTTTTGACCTTGATGATATGAGATACCTTTGCTTTTGAAGAAGCGGTGAATGAATCAGCACATGTATTTGTTGTGCTGCTTCCTCCTGGGTCATCTGTACTCCAGGCATCTGATATCATCTTTGGGGAAGAAGAAAGAAGTGAGTGTTTCGAAAGGCTTTGCTGGGAGTGCGCCCTCAGAGGTGAGAAAGAGTTGGGCATTTTCTTCAGTTCTGTCTTGCCAAAAAAAAATGAAGGTCGACATATATAGGGAATTCAATAGCAAGTGGTGATACTGTTCTTTTACCGTTGTCGACAAACATTTTAATCCCGTAAATCCGGCTTTTTGGAATAGTGACGACTCTTCGATCTTTGAAGACGCCTCTTCGATAAAGCTGCACGCGTTTTTTGAAAAGCAGATAAAGCGTCGCCGAACTTTGTGCTTGTCGGCTAAAGACGTGTAGTTGCGATGATGGCCTCCACGTGTTGAATGCGTTTTCTGAAAAGCTGAGGCTTTTTGAATCGGTGGACGCGTTGCCTTGGCTTTTTATAGAGCTATCGATCACCGCCAACTTACACACTCTGAAGATTTTTCATTCTTGAAACTCGTCTCCGGCCCTTTGAAAATCTACTCCGTCCACCCCTTCTCTTTTAACTTCGTGAACAATGGCTAGCTCATCCAACCCATCGAACCTTTGCTTAGATTTGAGTCTAAGCAGTGATCCGATCGCGTCTCGTCAGGGTAAGGTATGGTGCCCGTCTTTCTTATCTTCCCATGGCCCTCTTACAGATGAGGACTCTGTGATGACGGATCCCACAACGGCTACAATAGTGGCTTGGAACCTCCTCACTCCCAAAGACAGTCAGCTGCTTTCAGGACGGTCTGATGAGTTGGCCGTTCAAGAATCCCTGGCTCTGAGTGTTCAGTGCGCTGGCTCTGTGTCCAACATGGGCCAACGCCTTCTTGCTCGCTCCCGACAGGTTGAATCCTTGATGGCGGAGGTGGAGAGTCTTAAGCAGGAGATCAAACAGCTTAAGTACGAGAACCGAAGTTTGCACGTGCTTGCCAACAATTATTCAACAGGCATGAAGAGGAAGCTTGATGAGCTTGATGACCGTCAACGGTTTGCAGCTTTCTTCCAGAGGCACCTCTTTCCTGGGTCATCCAGCGTTCCACCAAGGTTTGGGGCCTTGAATGATCTATCTTCGGTGCCTCCTGCTTCGATGCCTTCCGCTCCGATGCCTCTTGTTCCGAGAGTGTTGCCACGTAGTGGGGCCTCAAGTACACAACCTTTGTGAAGACTCCATCTTTCTGCCATGTTTTTTTTTTTTTTTTTTTTTTTTTTTTTGTAATCACTCGGAAATCAATAAACAAGCTTTATTCACTGTATTGGGTTGCCTCCCAAGTAGCGCTTTCTTTTACGTCTTGCAGCCGGACGGTACCTCTGTTTAAGCTTGACTAGGTTCCACAGCATGGAGGGGTACCTCCTCCACGACATGCTCCTCAAACGTCTCGTAATAGGGCTTCAATCGATGCCCATTCACTTTGAATTCTTGCTGCGTCCTTGAACTTTTGATTTGTACTGCACCATGAGAGAAAACATTAGTGACAATAAAAGGGCCAACCCACTTTGAATGTAATTTACCGGGGAATAATCGAAGACGAGAATTGAATAACAACACTTTCTGCCCAATTGAGAAGGTTTTGCCTCTAATCATCTTGTCATGGACGCCCTTGGTCTTCTCCTTGTAAATCCGGGCATTCTCATACGCTTCATGCCTAATCTCTTCAAGCTCGCTCAATTGTAGCTTCCTATGGTTTCCAGCCGCGTCCACATCCATATTGAAGGTCTTGACCGCCCAATGTGCCTTGTGCTCAAGCTCTACGGGTAGATGGCACAGCTTGCCATAGACTAGCCGAAATGGGGACATACCAATGGGCGTTTTGTACGCCATTCGATAGGCCCATAGTGCATCCTCCAAGCGCAAGCTCCAATCTTTTCTATTCGGCCCAACGGTCTTTTCCAGGATTTGCTTGATTTCTCGATTTGAAACTTTGGCTTGGCCACTGGTTTGGGGGTGATAAGGTGTGGAAATCTTATGCATCACGTTGTACTTCTTGAGCAATGCTATAATGGTGCGGTTGCAAAAATGAGTCCCACCATCGCTTATGAGCACTCGAGGCATCCTAAATCTAGAGAAAATGTTAGATTTTACAAAATCTGCAACAACTCTAGAATCGTTAGTTCGGGTGGCTTTAGCTTCCACCCACTTTGACACATAATCAACGGCAAGTAAAATGTACGTAAAACCAAAAGACATAGGGAATGGACCCATAAAATCAATACCCCAAACATCAAAGATTTCAACAACAAGGATTGGGGTTTGCGGCATTTGGTCTCTTTGGCCTATACTTCCGGTCTTTTGACATCTATCACATGTTAAGCAAAAAGCCCTAGCATCTCTAAACAATGTAGGCCAATAAAAACCACTCTCAAGAACCTTAAACGCGGTGCGTTGTGTGCCAAAGTGTCCACCACATGCATATGTATGGCAAAAACTCAAAATGGAATTAAATTCAGATTCATGAACACAACGACGCACAATCTGATCAGGGCATATTTTCCACAAATAAGGGTCATCCCAAACATAAAAACGTGCATCCTTTTTTAATTTATCACGTTGAGCCTTGCTTAAGGTGTTAGGAACTTGCTTAGACACCAGAAAATTAACCAAATCAGCATACCAAGGCTCACTTACCTGGATAGACATTAATTGCTCATCGGGAAAGGTTTCAGAAATTGGCGCTACTTCCTCATGTACCATTCGACTTAGGTGGTCAGCCACCACATTCTCCACGCCTTTCTTATCTCGAATCTCAATGTCAAACTCTTGTAGAAGCAATATCCATCGAATCAATCTAGGCTTGGCCTCCTTTTTCGTGAGCAAATATTTGAGAGCTGCATGATCAGTAAAAATAACAACTTTAGTACCAAGTAAGTAAGATCGGAACTTATCTAATGCAAAAACCACAGCAAGTAATTCTTTCTCAGTGGTTGAATAATTTAATTGAGCATCATTTAGTGTCCTAGAAGCATAATAGATAACGTGGGGTTGCTTGTTCTTTCGCTGTCCCAAAACAGCACCAATGGCATAGTCCGACGCATCACACATTAACTCGAATGGAAGGCTCCAATCTGGAGGTGTGATAATAGGAGCCGAAGTGAGAGCTTCCTTCAAGTGCTTGAATGCCGTGGAGCATGCTTCATCAAACTCGAAAACCACCTCTTTTTGAAGAAACCAGCATAGTGGCTGTGCAATCTTGGAGAAATCCTTAATGAAACGCCTATAAAAACCTGCGTGGCCAAGAAACGAACGAACCTCTCTAACCGAAGTTGGAGAGGGTAAGTGGCGAACAAGGTCTACCTTAGATTTATCTACTTCAATGCCTTTTTCAGAAATGATATGGCCTAGAACAATACCTTGCTTAACCATGAAGTGGCATTTTTCCCAATTAAGTACAAGATTCGTTTCAACACAACGTTTCAAGATTAAAGTCAGATTATTCAAGCAATGATCAAATGAATTGCCAAACACGCTAAAATCATCCATGAATATCTCAATAATCTTCTCCACATAATCAGAGAATATACTCACCATGCATCGTTGAAACGTTGCCGGAGCATTGCACAAGCCAAATGGCATGCGTCTATATGCAAAAGTGCCAAAGGGGCACGTAAATGTTGTCTTTTCTTGGTCCTCCGGAGCGATCACAATCTGGTTATATCCGGAGTATCCATCAAGAAAGCAATAAAATTCATAACCGGCTAACCTTTCCAACATTTGGTCGAGGAATGGTAATGGAAAGTGATCCTTCCTTGTTATGGCATTTAACTTCCTGTAATCAATGCAAACACGCCAACCAGTCACAACACGAGTGGGGACAAGCTCTTGTTCTTCATTCTTCACCACTGTGACGCCAGACTTCTTTGGAACAACCTGCACAGGTGACACCCAACGACTATCAGAAATAGGATATATAACACCACAATCAAGTAATTTTATAACCTCCTTTTTCACTACTTCCATCATAGGTGGATTAAGGCGACGTTGAGCTTCACGAGATGGCTTGGCTTCCTCCTCCAAAAGGATGCGATGCATGCACGTGGTGGGACTAATGCCTTTGATATCCGCCAAAGTCCATCCAATGGCAGATTTGTGCTCTTTTAACACCCTTATCAACTTGTCTTCTTCTTGAGCCGTGATTAAGTTTGAAATGATGACGGGTAGCGTTTGATCTTGGCCTAAGAACACATACTTCAAGTGACTAGGTAATGGCTTTAACTCAAGTGTAGGTGGCTGCACAGTTGATGGAAGTAACTTGTTAGTCAAAACCGAATCTAAAAGTGAGATTGGAGACTTACCAGAGTGGAAGGGCAATGACTCGAGGGCAGCGACCATTTCAAGTACTTCATCACAAGGGGGCACGGCACTATGGTCAGATTGCATGCCGTGGGTTGCCAAGACTCCCTCACACTTATTTCTTGTTCCTATGCTGTGGACTAAGGCTACCTCAAGTGCATCTTCGTTCATTTGATCCAAATGCACCTGTGCCAAAGAATCAACAATATCAATAGCAAAACAAGAATGGTCCTCAATTGGATGTTTAATGGTTTCAGAAAGATTAAAATGAATAATGTCCCCATCAAACTCCATGGTCAATGTTCCCGTATACACATCAATCTTTGTTCTTGCTGTTTTCATGAAGGGACGGCCTAGCAAGATTGGCAATGATGGAGCATGGCTTGAATCCTCCATGTCTAAAACATAGAAATCTGCGGGGAAAATAAGGTGATTGACCTGCACTAAAACATCCTCAAGACTCCCTTGGGATAAGCGTTAGAACGATCGGCCAATTGAATTATAACGCCATCTTGTTTTAACTCACCAAGGTTCATTGATGCATAAATGGAATAAGGCATGACATTTATGGATGCACCTAAATCAAGCATGGCATGTTCAAAACGATTATGTCCAATCACACAAGGAATTGTGAAACTACCGGGGTCTTTGCATTTGGTAGGTAGTTTACGTTGCAAAACAGCAGACACATTCTCGCTTACCTTCACTACCTCTTTGTTTGCCCTTCTTCTCTTTGTATTGCATAGGTCCTTGAGGAATTTAGCATACTTTGGAACCTGTTTGATTGCATCGAGAAGCGGTATGTTCACTTGCACCTTCCGGAACGTTTCAAGAATGTCCTTCTCGCTTTCTTCCTTTTTTTCTTGCATGAACCTGCGAGGAAAAGGTACATTGGGCAGATTAGGACGTGAAGTACATGAATTTGAACTTAAATTACCTGATTTGGCCGAGTTAGGGTGATTGGGGGCCTGCGGCATTGGGTTTTTCACTCTTTCCGTGGGTGAGCTAGACACTTCCTTAGGTTGTGTCGTCTCTTCATCTACTTCCTGGGCAGATTTGGGATTGTTTGGCTCGGTCCCAACTTCTTTTCCACCCCTTAGGGTGATGGCCTTAGCAGATTCGAATCCTCCCTTTGGATTGACTGTGGTTGAGCTAGGAAGCTTTCCTTTATCTCTAATCTGTCCAAGGAACTCAGAAATCTGCCCTATTTGTTTCTTCATATCCATCATCTCCTTCTCGTTATTTTCTATTCGGTTGTTTTGATTTTGCAACCCCTGCGAAATAGAGGTTAGTAATTGCATAGCTTGATTACTTTCCAAGGACGTACCTGAATGAGATGATGTCGAAGGTTGTTGGGATTGTTGGGGTGCATACGGCTTGGAATAAAAACCAGGGGGGTTTGGCCTAAATCCTCCTTGTTGGGCAGCTTGTTGTGGCTCCCTCCATTTGAAGTTTGGATGGTCCCTCCATCCGGCATTGTAAGTGTTCGAGTATGGGTTGTGTTGATTTTGTCCTTGGAAACCAATTGCATTGGTAGATTCCCACCCACCATTCTCGATTAGTTGAGGGCACTTGTCGGATGGATGCCTTTGAATTGAGCACACGCCACAAACTTGGTGTTCTTGTGCCTTTGGACCAATCACAACCTGAGAAACAAGAGAAGTAAGATTAGCAAGTTGTGATTGAATTTCAGAAATAGCACTCACCTCATTTACACTTTGTTGCCGTGGGGCTTCCCTTTGGCCCACTCCTTCATATTGTTGAGCGTTGAGTGCTCGGTTGGCTATGAGAATCTTGGCATCCCTTGGTGTTTTGTCCACCAATGCTCCTCCTGCTGAGGCATCAAGCATTTGACGTTCGATAGGAAGGAGGCCCTCATTGAAATATTGAAGGAGAAGTTCCTCCTTCATTTGATGTTGAGGACATGAAGCTACAAGGCCCTTGAAGCGCTCATGATAAGCCGGGAATGTCTCACCATGATTCTGTTGAATACCACTAATTTTCTTCCGTAGGAGAATCACTCTCGAAGTAGGGAAGAATTTCTCCAAGAAAGCACGCTTCATACTCTCCCACGAAGTCACAGTTCCCGGGGCTAGTTCGTAGAGCCAATCTTTGGCCTTGTCCATAAGTGAAAAGGGAAAGGCCTTCATCTTCAATATACTCCCATCCACAGTGACGGGGGTCATGCTCGAACAAACCACCTCGAACTCCTTCAAGTGTTTGTTGGGGTCTGATAGGAGCATATTCATGCGACTTAAAAGGCTTGTTCTCGTGCATTTACGTTATGTTTCTCTAGTTATTTTAGTCCTTTATGCTTCTTTTGTGTGTTTTCAGGTTCTAAGGGCAAGGTATGCAAAAGGATGCCTTTTGGAGCATTTTGGAGCAAAATCGGACTTGGATTGGATAGCTTATATTTGGAGCAAAAGGAATGGACGAAATTAAAGACCAAACTATCATAACCACCTATCATTACTTATCATCACTTAACATATCATTCATTTATCATATCATTCATTTATCACCACATATCATTCATTTATCACTTATCATAACCATACACTTATCACTTAGCATACTCATAATCATCTACACATTTCAACCATTTAAAACATTCCACATGCTTTCACAACTTAATTCACATGCACATTCATCCACCTTTATCCAAAGAACATCTCACATGCATTTCCACCTTCCTACTTCATCATTTCACCACCTTCTCCATCTTTATTCCACATGCATTTATCATAATTCACCCTAGCTACCACCATTCACACACACATGCACTTATTCTTTCATCATTGAACCACCAATTCAACACATGCATTCACACACCCTTTAATCATCCCCCCTTTAAGTTATGATTTTATTTCCTAACCCTACATGCATTATTTATTAACTCTTCATCATGCATCCACATTCATTCCAACACAAAACACACACATGCACTTATTCTTTCATCATTGCACCACCAATTCACCCACATGCATTTCCAACCATTCACACCCCTTTAATCATTCTCCTAGCTATCATTCACATGCTCTCCCATCCATTCTCTCCCTATATAAACCACACACACTTCATTCATTTGCATCATTCAATTCATCCCACACTTCCATTTCATTCAATTCCATCTCTCCATTCTCACACCACAAATAAACATTTCTCCATTAGAATCCAAAAACCATCTTCCATTTCCACCAATCCTCATCCATTTCCATAATTCCCCAACACTTCCATCCCCCCAACCAACCTATCCTTAAACCTTGTGCTACAACAACAAGGAAGAGAAGAGTGCCTAAACGTTCATACAATTCAAGTTTTGAGTTGTTGGAATGTTTAGGTGTTTCTTTGATTTCAAAGTTTCATTTTAATTCTCTTTGTTTTGTACGTATGAGAAATGGAAGAAAAGAGTGCTTAAACGTTCATACAATTCAAAGTTTTGAGTTGTTGGAATGTTTAGGTGTTTCTTTGATTTCAAAGTTATGAGGAACTAAACCCCCTTTAGCTAGGGGGTAATTCGAAACTATGTTTATGTTTGTAATATGATTTGATTTCTTTTAATTACGTTTCATAAGTTGTGAATTCAATTTGTTTAACTGTTTGATTGATAACCTATTTATGTATGTTTATTAAGAATGAACGCTTAATTTTCATGCATGAATTTGACGCTAGAATATAAGTGAGTTTCACGTAATAGTTATGAACTTATATTCACAAGTAGTGGAGGTTGCTTATAAACAATCGTGTTAAACATATTCTTGGCATAAGTTTCATGCAATCATAGTAACGAATGCCTCGTCAACACTTATAGTTTTCATGATGCTTAATGATTCTTGCTTGTATCTCTATTATGCAATTCATGTAGGGAACTTGTGAGGAATGCTTTGGATTGTCGTATGCAATCATCCAATTCATTAACTTAAGGAAAACTTGACGGTTAATTTAAGCGGACCTAATTAACCCGGGGCGTTGAGAATTCATGGTTTATTGAAAAGCAATTAGACATCGTTTTGTATGCAAGTATAACATATGTGGAGATGAACCCCTTAGCTAGCTTCCCATCCATTCATTTCCGTCAAATCCATATTTACAATTTGTTTTGTTTCCAAGTTTCCATTTTTAGTTTAAAGTCCTCCAAATCCAATCCCCCTTTACTTTATTGTTCAATTTAGTTAGAAATCAATTTAGTTTGTGTTTTTAAAGCATTTTGAGTCTTTTGGTTTGTCTTAGTGTTTTAACATTTAGTTTCACATTCTTTGAGTCTAGTTTAGTGTTTTATCTTGTTTTTTACGTTTTTGAGTCAGTTTCCAAGGTTTTAGCAATCCCTCCTAATCCCCGGTCCAGAACGATCCCTACTTATACTTATACTACAATTGTCAAAAAGAGGGTTTAATTTGTGTGCGTATAAATCTCGCATCAAATTTTAGCGCCGTTGCCGGGGATTAGCAACTTTGCTAATCCCTTGGATTGTTTTATTTTCGTTTGTGTGTATATATTTTTAGTTTTATTTTGTTGATTTTAGAAGCACAACATGGCATTTGATAATGCTTATCTTTTGTCATAGCTCATGGAAAGGTCCCAAATGCAAAACGTTGATATAGTTGATCTTCAATCAAGGAATAACGTGTTTTCCAATACCTACAATTCGGATTGGAGTGATCATTCAACTTCTATGTGGTGGGAACCTCAAAATGTTCAACAAGAAAGATATTGGGAGCCACCTCATATTCAATATGCCCAACCAAACTCAAATTCGTTAATAGATTATAATCAAATTCTTAATGAATTAAACTCTTTGGTGCAGGGTTCACAAAATCAAGTTAAGGAAACTCACCAAGAAACATATTGGCAACCATATGAGGATTCATATGCACCACCACAACCTTCCCCTCAATCTTCACATCCAAATTCAGGTATATCAAATTATTATAATGAAGTTATTAAACAACTGAATTCTGTGGAGCAGGGCAGGGAAGCTCAACCATTTCAACAAGACGCATTTTGGCGACCAATTGAGGATTTCTATCAAGCAAAAAAGTTGGCTGAGTGGAACAGTCAATTTAGGCAGAATGCAGAATGCATGGAACAAATTCAAGAACAAATGGTTGAAGATGAGCCCATGGATGAATTGCTACTGCTCGAAGAGGAGGAGGATGCACAAGGCACGGCAAGGGAAGAACAACCCTTGCCGCAACCTCCCAATATTCCTACACCACCCCATTCAAGTAAGGCTGTTCCAAATTTAATTATTTCTAACTTTGTTCCCCCAAATGCACCCTTCCCTGGCAGGTTCATGCAATCCATGAAAGATGAGGGGAAGAAAGACATCTTGGACACCTTTCCAACAATTCACGAGGAAAAAGTGGTTGAGGAGCATCTTGAATTCATCAAGGAGGAAATTGGAGTGGATCACACAGCCACAACCTTCAAAATGTCCAATCTGAATGAAAACATCCCTTGTGCATTTGTTGAATGTGCTGCGACTTTAGAGCCAATATTGCAGCCCATAAGTAAGCCACCAACTCAAAATCCAAAGTCGTTTTTGACTAATATGTTGTTGATGTCAATGATTAGGGCACCCACTCTTGAAATTCAACCATTGCCGGAACATTTCAAGTATCATCATCCATTCAATGATCAACTCCATGCCGTGGGTTCCATTAAGGCATGATTGTGTTCTTCGTCCGGCTACAAGACGTAAAAGCAAGCGCTACTTGGGAGGCAACCCAATACAGTAAATAAAACTTTTGCTTGTTCATTGATTTTTTTCGATAAATTACAATTGTATCTAAACATGGCAGAAAGATGGAGCCTTTACAAAGGTTGTGTACGTGAGGCCCCACTACGTGGCAACACTCTCGGAGCAAGAGGTCTCGGAGCAGGAGGCATCGGAGCAGGAGGCATCGGAGCAGGAGGCATAGGAGCGGGAGGCACCGAGGATAGATCATTCAAGGCCCCAAACCTTGGTGGAACGCTGGAAGACCCAGGAAAGAGGTGCCTCTGGAAGAAAGCTGCAAACCGTTGACGGTCATCAAGCTCATCAAGCTTCCTCTTCATGCCTGATGAATAATTATTTGCAAGCACGTGCAAAGTTCTATTCTCGTGCTTAAGTTGTTTTATCTCTTGCTTCAGGTTCTCCACCTCCGCCATCAATGATTCAACCTGACGGGAGCGAGCAAGGAGGCGTTGGCCCATGTTTGACACAGAACCAGCGCACTGAACGCTGAGAGCCAGGGACTCTTGAACGGCCAACTCATCAGACCGTCCTGAAAGCAGCTGACTATCTCTGGGAGTGAGGAGGTTCCGAGCTACTATCGTAGCTGTTGTGGCGTCCTGCATCACGGAATCTTCACCTGTAAGAGGACCGTTAGAAGATAAGAAAGAAGGGCGCCATACGTTACCTTGAAGCGGCACGCCCGTATCACTGCGGAGACTCAATTCTAAGCTAAGGTTCGATGGGTTTGCCATTTTTTTTTTAAAAAGTGTTCAAAGAGAAGGGGTGGACGGAGTAAATTTTCAAAGGGCCGGAAACGAGTTTCAAGAATGGGAAATCTTCAGAGTGTGTAAGTTGGCGGTGATCGATAGCTCTATAAAAAGCCAAGGCAACGCGTCCACCGATTCAAAAAGCCGGAATTTGAGGCGTAAAGTTCGGCGACGCTCCCTCAGCTTTTCAGAAAACGCGTTCAACACGTGGAGGCCATCATCGCAGCTACACGTCTTTAGCCGACAAGCGCAAAGTTCGGCGACGCTTTCTCTGCTTTTCAGAAAGCGCCTGCTCAGAAATCGAAGAGGCGTCTTCAAAGATCGAAGAGTCGTCACTATTTCAAAAAGCTGGATTTGCGGGATCAAAACGTTTGTCGACAAGGGTAAAAGAACAGTACCACCACTTGCTATTGGGAAATCCCTATATTTGTCGACTTTCATCTTTTATGGCAAGGCAAACCTGAAGAAAATGCCCGACTCTTCCTCACCTCTGAGGGCGCACTCCCAGCAAAGCCTTTCGAAACACTCAATTCTTTCTCCAAAGATGATACCAGATGCCTGGAGTACAGATGACCCAGGAGGAAGCAGCACAACAAATACATGTGCTGATTCATTCACCGCTTCTTCAAAAGCAAAGGTATCTCATATCATCAAGGTCAAAAGCAAAGGTATCTCATATCATGCTCTTTCCCTGTCTTTTCCTTTGTCTTTGTTATTACTTGCATGGCAAAGTGAAAGAAGCAATCAGCCAGCACTTGAAGTCTATCTAGACTCTATTCCCTGGTTGCTTACCTAGCTTTGCTGAGCTATCCTCTAACCCTCTTCAATACGAATTGGAGAGATTGAACAAAGAAACAGATAAGAGAATGAAGCTCAGACCTTCGGGGGAGACCAAAAGAAGCCTGCTGCCCAGTTCAAGAGTAGCACAAAGGAAAATCAACGATGGAGCAGCGCAGTTCAAGAGTAAGCCTGTGGAATCACAAAGATCCAAGCCTCAATGCAATTACCAAGGAGAAGATGGAATTTACACTCTATAACCAGATTTGCGTCTCTAAACTCTTCTCTTTGTTAGATACATTCTGCTATGTTTAGTATGTTTAGTTGCTGTTTATGTGTTTACGTTCGTTTGGTGTGCTTTTAAGCTTAAAACATTGAGGACAATGTTTGATTTAAGTGTGGGAGGGTAACTAAGTATATTTGATGCAAATTCGTTGGATTTTATCACCTATCACTTCACATGTTGTTTCTCACTGTTTTAAACTGTTTTAGTGTGTTTTGACTTAAAAATTCGAAAATCCCATAAAAATTTGAAAAATTGTTTTGAAAAACCCAAAAAGAGTTGTTTTAAAGTTGTTTTTGTGTGTGTGTTTATGTCTTAGGATACCTTCCAACACAATGATAAGGATTTGGTTTGTAAGTGCATGACTGTTAAAAAGAGTTATAAACATAGAGAAAAAGTTGATTTACTCTTGGTATATGCTTGGTTATGGTTATAATGTATGACTTCACATGCAATCATAAAAGAAAAATTCGTTTTTGTAACATGCTTGAAGGAAGGAACTCAAACAAACGCTACAACCCTGAAAGACTTGAGCCTATAACGTTCTTTAGAGAGTATAATCTGTGATTTCTTGTTTTCTAAAGTCGTTGCATGATCTCATTATTCTTTGCTTGGTTACTACTTAGAAGGCGTTTCATCATATAGTTCCAAATGCTAGAACTCATGCCCATTTCATTCAAAGCATGTTATTGATTTGCATAACACATATTCAAGAAGAAGTTGCGTAGTGACCACCACCATAGCCAAATAGCCTTACTTCCCATATTTCGTATTTGTTGTAAGTTTTAACCCCGTTGAGTTTTGTTTAGCCTGTATTCTTTGTTTACCCACATTTTCCTCACCTAGCCTAGTTTAGGACAATCCACACCCTTGTTCTTAAAAGATAGTGAGCATGACTTAAATGAATTCCTTTTTACATTATGCAAGAAAATGAGTGTGGGGGAAGGAATGCTTGTTCTTAAGTATGTTTTGAGACAGTAAAGAAAAGAAAAACAGAAAAGAAAAGAAAGAAAGAAAGAAAGAAAAAAAAGAGCTTGAAAAAAATGAAAGAATGAGTGATTGAAGAAGGGATCCAAAAAGTGAATATGGCCCTAAGTTTTGTGTGACTTTCCTTTGGGTGTTCAAAGTTGACTTCTGCGTTCTTAAGGGAATTCTGTTTTGCTCGAGGACTAGCAAAAGATAAGTGTGGGGGTATTTGATAGGAGCATATTCATGCGACTTAAAAGGCTTGTTCTCGTGCATTTACGTTATGTTTCTCTAGTTATTTTAGTCCTTTATGCTTCTTTTGTGTGTTTTCAGGTTCTAAGGGCAAGGTATGCAAAAGGATGCCTTTTGGAGCATTTTGGAGCAAAATCGGACTTGGATTGGATAGCTTATATTTGGAGCAAAAGGAATGGACGAAATTAAAGACCAAACTATCATAACCACCTATCATTACTTATCATCACTTAACATATCATTCATTTATCATATCATTCATTTATCACCACATATCATTCATTTATCACTTATCATAACCATACACTTATCACTTAGCATACTCATAATCATCTACACATTTCAACCATTTAAAACATTCCACATGCTTTCACAACTTAATTCACATGCACATTCATCCACCTTTATCCAAAGAACATCTCACATGCATTTCCACCTTCCTACTTCATCATTTCACCACCTTCTCCATCTTTATTCCACATGCATTTATCATAATTCACCCTAGCTACCACCATTCACACACACATGCACTTATTCTTTCATCATTGAACCACCAATTCAACACATGCATTCACACACCCTTTAATCATCCCCCCTTTAAGTTATGATTTTATTTCCTAACCCTACATGCATTATTTATTAACTCTTCATCATGCATCCACATTCATTCCAACACAAAACACACACATGCACTTATTCTTTCATCATTGCACCACCAATTCACCCACATGCATTTCCAACCATTCACACCCCTTTAATCATTCTCCTAGCTATCATTCACATGCTCTCCCATCCATTCTCTCCCTATATAAACCACACACACTTCATTCATTTGCATCATTCAATTCATCCCACACTTCCATTTCATTCAATTCCATCTCTCCATTCTCACACCACAAATAAACATTTCTCCATTAGAATCCAAAAACCATCTTCCATTTCCACCAATCCTCATCCATTTCCATAATTCCCCAACACTTCCATCCCCCCAACCAACCTATCCTTAAACCTTGTGCTACAACAACAAGGAAGAGAAGAGTGCCTAAACGTTCATACAATTCAAGTTTTGAGTTGTTGGAATGTTTAGGTGTTTCTTTGATTTCAAAGTTTCATTTTAATTCTCTTTGTTTTGTACGTATGAGAAATGGAAGAAAAGAGTGCTTAAACGTTCATACAATTCAAAGTTTTGAGTTGTTGGAATGTTTAGGTGTTTCTTTGATTTCAAAGTTATGAGGAACTAAACCCCCTTTAGCTAGGGGGTAATTCGAAACTATGTTTATGTTTGTAATATGATTTGATTTCTTTTAATTACGTTTCATAAGTTGTGAATTCAATTTGTTTAACTGTTTGATTGATAACCTATTTATGTATGTTTATTAAGAATGAACGCTTAATTTTCATGCATGAATTTGACGCTAGAATATAAGTGAGTTTCACGTAATAGTTATGAACTTATATTCACAAGTAGTGGAGGTTGCTTATAAACAATCGTGTTAAACATATTCTTGGCATAAGTTTCATGCAATCATAGTAACGAATGCCTCGTCAACACTTATAGTTTTCATGATGCTTAATGATTCTTGCTTGTATCTCTATTATGCAATTCATGTAGGGAACTTGTGAGGAATGCTTTGGATTGTCGTATGCAATCATCCAATTCATTAACTTAAGGAAAACTTGACGGTTAATTTAAGCGGACCTAATTAACCCGGGGCGTTGAGAATTCATGGTTTATTGAAAAGCAATTAGACATCGTTTTGTATGCAAGTATAACATATGTGGAGATGAACCCCTTAGCTAGCTTCCCATCCATTCATTTCCGTCAAATCCATATTTACAATTTGTTTTGTTTCCAAGTTTCCATTTTTAGTTTAAAGTCGTCCAAATCCAATCCCCCTTTACTTTATTGTTCAATTTAGTTAGAAATCAATTTAGTTTGTGTTTTTAAAGCATTTTGAGTCTTTTGGTTTGTCTTAGTGTTTTAACATTTAGTTTCACATTCTTTGAGTCTAGTTTAGTGTTTTATCTTGTTTTTACGTTTTTGAGTCAGTTTCCAAGGTTTTAGCAATCCCTCCTAATCCCCGGTCCAGAACGATCCCTACTTATACTTATACTACAATTGTCAAAAAGAGGGTTTAATTTGTGTGCGTATAAATCTCGCATCAGGGTCTTCCATAGACAAGCCATGGAACTTCGGAATATGGTGTAACAAACTGGATTTGAGTTCAAACACCTCAGTCGTCCCCTCTGCAGCCGTGGGGTATTGGATACAAAGAGGCAATGCATTATCCAAACCCGAGGCCGAAAGCTCCTTGATGGTTCTATTATCTGCTGCCATGGCTTGTTCTTCTTCAAAAATCTGATCAGTGGGTTTTTCTTCTACACCTACTTCGTCTTCTTCAAGCCCAGGTTGTGGTGGAGGTTGTGGTGGCTCTTGTTGACTCCTCGTTCTCCTCAAAGTGCGTTCAAAATCACCGTCAAAGTCGGAGATGTTCTCTATAATAGGCCGAGAGCTACGAGTCATACACAGTACCTGACAACCAAGAAAACAAACAAACTAAGAATCTAAAATAAGAATGCACGAAAAACAAAAAAAATAAAAATAAAGACAAGGGACTAGCAAAGTTGCTAATCCCCGGCAACGGCGCCAAAATTTGATGCGAGATTTGTACGCACACAAATTAAACCCTCTTTTTGTCAATTGTAGTATAAGTATAAGTAGGGATCGTTCTGGACCGGGGATTAGGAGGGATTGCTAAAACCTTGGAAACTGACTCAAAAACGTAAAAACAAGATAAAACACTAAACTAGACTCAAAGAATGTGAAACTAAACGTTAAAACATTAAGACAAACCAAAAGATTCAAAACTAATTTTGGATGAATTTAAGATTATGGCTTGATTCAAAATACCTTAAAACATAAACTAAACAGATTCTAAGCACTAAAGAACAAGAAAGTAAAGGGGGGGGGGGAAAAAGTTTTGATTTGACGAAAATTGAAATAACAAAACAAGTTAATAAACTGAGCGGAATGTAAATATGAAATTGTGATGGAATGAATGGAATGAAGGCTAGCTAAGGGGTTCTTCTCCACACATGTTATACTTGCATACAAGATTGATTCTCAGTTGGTCTTTCGATAAATTATGAAACTCAACACTCCGGATTAATTAGGTCCGCTTAAATTAACCGTCAAGTTTTCCTTAAGTTAATGAATTGGATGGGTTTGCGCAACGCAATTCACAACATTCTCCAAAAGTCCTTTACGTGAACAGCACAATAAAGATACAATCAAAGATCATTAAGCATTATGAAAACTATAAGAGTTGACGAGGCATTCGTTACTATGATGAGCATGAAACTCGTGCCAAGAATTCATTTAACTCGATTGTTTAGAAGCAACCTCCACTACTTGTGAATATAAGTTCATAACGATTAGGTGAAATTCACTTATATTCTAGCGTCATATTTATGCATGAAAATTAAGCGCGCATTCTTAATAAACATTCATAAATAAGCTATCAATCAAACGGTTAAACAAATTGAATTCACAACTTATGAAATTCCAACGAAAGTTAATCAATTCATATTGCAAATATAAACATAGTTTCGAATCACCCCCTACCTAAAGGGGGTTTAGTTCCTCATAACTTTGAAATCAAAGAAACACCTAAACATTCCAACAACTCAAAACTTGAATTGTATGAACGTTTAAGCACTCTTCTCTTCCATACATACAAAACAAAGAGAATTAAAATGAAACTTTGAAATCAAAGAAACACCTAAACATTCCAACAACTCAAACTTGAATTGTATGAACGTTTAGGCACTCTTCTCTTCCTCGTTGTTGTAGCACAAGGTTTAAGGATAGGTTGTGTGATGGTATGAGGTGTTTTGGAGGGATGGGAAGTGGTTGGATAGTGGCTGCAATAGAGGAGAAAAACTGCATAGAAATGGAAGGATATGCACGGCAAAGGTTTGGGAAATGGTGTGTTTGTGTATGAAAATGAGGAATGCCTTGAATGATGAGAATGCAAGGTATTTATAGGAGTAGTGGAGGGAACATATGGCTGCAATGCATGTGATAAAAGACTAGGAAAGTGGGTGGAAAGCTGGAATTTCACAAGGGGGCCAAAGGGAACCCACGGCAAAGGAAAGGATGGTCCATGTGTTGCTGATTTGTTTGTTGAAGAAGCATGTGTTTGGGAAGCTTTCTTGCTCATTTTCTGGATGCAATGATGAAAAGTTTAATAAATAATGCATGTAGGTAGCTGAAATGATGAAGAATGAGTGGTGGAAATGCAAGGGAAAGCTAGAAATACATGTGAAGATGCTGGAATTTCAAAGTGAAGTGCACGGCAATGATGCTTGTTTGTTGGTGAAAATGTGTTGGCTGCGTGTTTGTGAATGAATGGGGTGTAAAGGTGGCTGCAAGATTGAATGATTAAATGTGCATATGGGTTGAAATGCAAGGTGAATGAATAATGAATGCATGTGTTAAGGTTAGAGAGAATGGAAGGCACGGCTAGAGAAGGAATGGTGCTGAAAATGCATGTGAATTAAAGGGGTGTGAATGGTGGTGTAATGATGAAATGAAATGGCTAATTTATATTGCAATGATGAAGAGTTGCATGTGGGTTAGGCTGGAAATAGGATGGGATACACGGCAAAGGAGATGTTAAAGGGTTGAGTGTGTTGGAAATGCATGTGATGCATGGCAAGGTTGGAGAAAAAGGTGTGATAAGTGATAAGTGATAAGTGAATGAAAGTGATAATTGAATGATATGTTAAGTGATAAATGAATGATATGTGGTGAGTGATAAGTGAATGATATGTGAATTGATAAATGAATGATATGTGGTTTGATAAATGAATGATATGTTAAGTGATAAATGATAAGTGTATGATATGATAGTTTGGTCTTCAATTTTGTCCATTCCTTTTGCTCCAAACATAAGCTATCCAATCCAAGTCCGATTTTGCTCCAAAATGCTCCAAAATGCATCTTTTTGCTCCTTTAGCCATATGAACCTAAAAACACACGAAAATGGCTTAAACTACTAAAACAACTATGAATTATCAACATAGATGCACGAAAACAAGCTAAGTAAGTCGCCTAAATATGCTCCTATCAACTACAATATGAATAAAATAGATAGTACTCTCTCTGAGTTACTAAACATGTTAGTAACTGCTGAGAAGACTATGAAAGAGAACGTTGTAGGGACTGTTGCAGTAGCCTACAACAAGCCATCCTCTTCCAATCCTAAGCCGTATGGCAAAGGAAAGGGGAAGGAGATAAAGTCTCCCACTCCTAAGCCAAAAGGAGGAGTGAAGAAAAAGAAAAAGGAAATGGAGCCCAAGGGGACTTGCCACCACTGTGGAAAGGAGGGGCATTGGAGGAGGAATTGCAGGTTTTACCTTGCAACTCTTAAGGACAAGCCACAAGGTATGGTTTATGTTCTCATCTTCAATTCTAATTGTTAGATCTTCTAAATATTTATATTTGATATAAAGTGCTAATCACTTGTATAATTGTATATAGGTGGAGGAGCTAAGTAGAAGAGGAACAAGCAAATAAAAGAGTGAAGAAGGGTTCGGTCACCATGATTTTGCTTACTACTTGGGAAGTTTGTTTAGGCATTTAAAGATTGTCTTTAAACTTTCTTATTGTGTTAAGAACGTATTATGTGGCTTCATATGATGGAAGACCACTATTAATGCCTAAATGTTTGAAGGTACTTAAATAAGTCTCTAAATGTTTAGAGCTAATTCCTTTTAAGTTAAACATTGTGAATGTTTGTGTTATCATATTAATGTAATGTGATGAATGCCTTCTAATATATTATTTCCTTAAAGTAGTGTTATGAATTGAATATTGTCTTGTTGTATCCTAGTTGAGATACAAGATTTATATCACATTATAATGATATAAGTAATAAGAAAAACGTTTTCTTTGGTTATCACTTAAAACACAATAATCAAGGTCACTCGTGATTCAATTAGTAGTTTTGAACAACTAATTGGGCATTCTTAAAATTGTTTTAAAATGTTAAGTGTGTTAGTGATTAAAACCAAGAAAGAAGTGTCTAAATCTATAAAAAGTTTAAAGATTTTAATCACTTAATAACAAGGCATCAACTTAATGAAGGTTGAAAACAGATGAGCTTGAAAGGTTTTAAAGCTACTACACAATGTCCTCTACTCGTACATTCCACGTTTATACATTTTTGAATGTATGAAATCATTTCTCATTAAAGTCATAAGAAATAGTGGGAGGTGTTAAAATGGATATAAACTTGAATATGATTGGTTTATAGTTGTCTAAATAATAATAGTATTTGACTATTATTAAGAGTTTGAAATTTTAATTGTTAAAAGACTCAAGCTCTTCAAAACGTTAAAAATCTATGTTGTGTAACATTCTAAAGAATAGTCTTTGAATGTTGGTTTCGTCAACCTAGCATAAAATGGTTATATGTTGGAAGTTGTCCATCATTCTCTTTTATGAGAACAAGCTAATAACAAAGCATATGGACAAGTTGATGAAACAAAAGGGAATAGTTTCAAAATGAGTCACAACATATAGTTTAACAAAGACAATTCAAATTCGTCACCTCATGGTTCAAATCATAAAATTTTCTTATATGATAGAAAATCATTTTCATATGTGTCATAAAATCACAAAAGGGACACATGTATGGACTTGTGAGTAGATATCCAAAAGTGAAAGACCATGGGTTATCACTTTAAGATATTACTATATCCCAGGATCAGAACCAAAGCAACTGATAGAGTATTATTGCCTTTAAGAAAGGAACATCAAAGTGGGACTTTGGAAGCGTGCATTCACTTAGGTTACGAACCAAAGTGAAAATAACCCATTTTAACAAATGGAACTTCATAATGGATGAAGTACTAATCATATGAATGTATTGTTAGTATCGTACTACAATGGTCTCAAGGTTGGAGCAAAGTTTGTATAAAGTATACAAACGAAATATATATATCGATATATTGTTTTAGAAACTGCTTCAAAAGGTGTTTTGAATGGAAGGGGTTCTTTTAGAACCAATGATTGAATCCAAACCATAAGGTCGTTAGTAGGATACTACGACGTAATGGGGCGATAGCTCAAGCCATGGAATCAAGGTCTCATCAAAGTATTCGAACACAAGAAAGAGACATCATCAAAATGTTTTAGAAACATTTGATAAGTAAATCCCTTTTAAATTAAAAGGTGATTAAATACATAACCAAGTTAAGCTACGAGCATAAGAGAGGGAGATTGTTGGATGTATAAGATACACTAGTGATTGACTTTAGTGCAAGTGGGAGATTGTTGGAAATATGCCCTGAAAGTCAATCTTTGGAAGAAACTTTCAGGACAATGAATTGATGTATATATGACTCTTATACATCGGAAAGCAAAGATACTAATTAGGACTATCTCAATGAACGAAATATGTCCTAAATAGTGAATCCATGGACAATGGATCGATGGAAGAAGTAACCTAATGATGTTAGATTACAGAGACCTTCTTCTCATAACCATCATGTCCAAAAAGGTTCCTGGTCATAAGGATTGTCGGAGGGATACTGACAATCCATAGACTGGTACATACTATGTCTGCTTCAATTGGAAGGATGGAAAGTCTCATCCCATTCGTGTAGCGACACTAAGACAAACATGTAGGTGCTCATTAAGGGAATGAGTTCACTGAACACAATCGAACGAGAGTACTTGCATGGAGGTCTACTCACATGTCAAGCAAGTAACTCTAATGGTTGGAATAATGTAAGTAATCCTTTGACCTGAGGCATCGTCGTTGTCTTGTGGTTAAGTACTTAATCTTTGATTATGTTAAAGTCATTCCATTCGAGAGTGTCCAAGGCATCGTTGGGGTTAAGCCACTTAGCCATGAAGGCAAGTGAATGCGCAACAAGGAATCTCTAATCCTCGATAAGAGAGGATGAATACTCTAAGATATGATTCGGGAATCTTCGGCCGAAGTATCGAGCGTAATAAAGGAAAACGTTCCTATACGTCTCAAATGAATCGTATAAGAAGGAATAATCACATTAGGGGTTTGACATTATAAATCCATACCCTAGTAATGTGATTGAGAGTATTGTTTTAGAGAAGGATCAAATTACATTGTAATTCCAACTGAATAGGTTCTCCGAATAACTTCTACATTAGCTTGGGTAGCCATGATATATGGTTAGATGTCACTCATGGCTTGTGAGTTCTTCTAGATGATTAAATGTAGTCATTAAAAGGAAGGTGAATTAAAAGTAAGTTTTAATTCACTAAGTGATTGGATAATCAATTGGATTGGTGCCAATCACCTCACTGCCTTGCTAATTAGAACCTAAAAGATTGTTCACCAATACACTCTTGTAGTGAGTAACTAATGGATGAAGGAAATAATTAATTGGATTAATTAAGTGTTTTGATTAATTTAGAAAGTCTAAAGAAATCATAAAAGCGATAAAGATCGTTTTGGGCTTAAAGAAACGTTTGGGTTTAATTGGGCCCATTGGGCCAAAACCCATTGGGCTTTTATTCAAGCATTGGATGACTTGAAATAATTAAAAGCCCAAAGCCCAAACCAAACATCAAAGGCCGGCCAAAGAGAAGGGAGAGAGTGGGTCAATTGTTGACTTGTTTCTTTATGTAATAAAAGGAACATTATGATGAAACAAGAGTTAGTGTGTTAGGTGGTTCATAATACACAAAAGAAAAAGAAAATCTCTCTCTCTCTAACCTCAAAGGCCGGCCACCAAAGGGAATTCTAGCTAATCATCTTATCACCCTTTGGTTAATTCCTTCATCTTTCTCATTACAAAGTGGGTGAGGATCTTTAGAGGTTTTCATATCTTTGGAAACTTGAAGAGGACCTAGGAGCACTGATTCTCAACAAAGTGGAGGAGGCAAGGAGGGAGGCTAGGCTCAAGGAGTTCAAGGAGCAAAGAGCTTGGAGGTGGTCAATCCTTGGTCTTAGATCTAGATCAAGAGGTATAAAACTACTCCTAAACTTTGTTCTTCAATAAATTGTTTTTGATGCATCATATATAAACCTATGCATCTTGAAGGGGATTTGCATGACTATAGCTTTGATAAAATGTATGACATGCTTCCGTTGCTTTCGTATATAAATTTTGAATTGTATATGCATGCTAGTCACTAGAAATCCCACATAAATCTCATATTTTCCCTTCAGTATAACGTGACACATAGGGTTTCTACACCCTATCATCCTCAAACAAGCGGGCAAGCCGAGGTGTCGAATCGGGAGGTAAAACAGATTCTTGAGAAGACGGTTGGGCCAAGAAGAAAAGATTGGAGCTTGAGGTTAGAGGATGCATTGTGGGCTTATAGGACCGCCTACAAAACACCCATAGGAATGTCCCCCTTTCGGCTTGTGTATGGCAAACCATGTTGTTGATGTATATTTCTTTCCTAATGCTAGAATATATTTAGTATAATGGCACAAGCAAGGGTGTCGAATCCACAGGGACTAATTGGACCTATGTAATTACTTGTTTTGCAAGAACTCTATGAAATGAATCAAACCAGTCTAAATAGGCAGATTTAGAAATGAATCAAACTAGTCTAAATAGGCAGATTTATTGTTGTAACTTGAAAGTATAAGAAAATGAAGTAAACACAAATAAATGAATCAACACTTAATACAATGAGATAGTTCCAATGGAAATGAAGCTAGGGATTCAATTTCACCATTGCTCAACTAAATCCATGTTTGTTAAGTTAGTTTGTACTCATTCATCTACCTATTTCTTGAGTTTGTTTCACTTGGATATGATCAACCATATGATGTGTGGATTTGATCAAATGTCTCTAATCATGAACCTAATTGTGATGTGCAACTTTGGTTCATAATCTAGAGTATGTAATGCACAAGAAACTTTCATAAAACCAAAGGGAATAACTCGGCAGGATGTTTGCTAAACATTTCCTTCATTCATTCACATATCTACCAAGATTATGCATGATGTGTGTTTTAATCTTGGCTACACAACTTTGTGATTAATTCAAATGATGATCAAACATTAAAATCAACACACTAAGTCACCATTAAATCAGAGAATGAAACAAGAAATAGATGGACAAACTGAGCATTCTAACTTAATTACATGGCAAACTTTGCAAGGTTACATCGAATCCCTAGAGGAAGATTAGTTACACTTCATGTTTACAAAGGTTTAACATAAAAATAAATAACATGAGTGAACATAAGATTAAGAAGGGAAACCCTTGAAGCAAAACTGATGTTGAAGTCCTTGAAGAGTTCCTTGGTGTTGCTTCTCCAAATGTGGTGCGGATGAAGGTAGAATGGTTATGTTTGAATGGTTTCTGCCCTTGGGACAGAAATGGACAGAGAATGGAGTGAAATGGGAGAGGTTATGTGTGTGTAATGGACTGAACGAAGAAGGAAAAATGCGGAACCCTCTTGTGTGAAGTGAGACTTGTTTTATAGAAAGGAATGTGTCCCCAACATTCAGATTGGATCTGGAATTTGTTTAACTCAGATGGCAGAGCATAAGTGATGGAATGATGGTTTTCTGAGGTAGTGGACGCATGGTATGGACAAAATCTGCAAGTAAGGGTTAATGTATTCAAAGAAGCATGTACCCTTGCTGCAACAAGTGAGTGGAACCTGCAAAGGTGAATTGGACCACCAGAAATTGCTTTGTACAAATCTGGAAAGGGGAAAAAGAACACACGGCATGGACAAAGGGGAAATATGCAGGCTTAGGGTTTATTTAATTGAGGTGCATGTGTATTTCTGCAAAGATGAAGTGTAGAAAGGTAATGGAATGCATGGAAATGAATGTTAGCATGCATGTGACTGCATGTTTGGTGTTTAGAAGTGCATAATATGATGGGATGGCATGAGAATGCACGGCCAAGGTTGTGAACTTGCATGTGAATGCATGTTTTGATGTTGGAACCACATAGCTGACTTCCATGTTTTTGCTTTGTTTAGAATCACCCAATATGGCCGAATTGCATCTCTTAACACTTCACATCTTCTCTGGAATGTTTTTACTTCATTTGCCTTCCCATTAATCCAATTTCACACTTGACTGCACACTAACACCAAATAATGTAAAATGCAACTAGTTTATTCCAAAACAATCACAAAGACACCAAATAAGGAAGATACAAATGCATGCAAAATGTGACTTATCAAATACCCCCAAACCTGGTTTTTGCTAGTCCTCGAGCAAACTTAAAACTAACACACAAAACACAAACATCTAACTAAACCACTTTCGCTGGCTAAATGATTGCACTGAGCATTGATAGGAGCATATTCATGCGACTTAATTAGCTTGTTCTCGTGCATTTATGTTGTGTTTACTTAGTTGTTTTAGTGTTTAAGGCCACTTTTGTGTATTTTCAGATTATAAGGCCAAAGTGTGCAAGAAGATGCAAATTGGAGTCTTTTGGAGCGAAAGAGGAACGAATGAGTTGAAGACTTGAAGAAACGACGAAATCCTACTCCAACGATGAATTCTTATCAAAACGAGGAATCCTACTCAAACAAGGTTTCCTATTTTAGGAAAGTTAACCCTAAGTTTCCCGTTTTGGTAACCTTTCCTAAACTTAAACGTCCGTATTTTCTAGCCACTTTGACGGCCTTATAGGCACTTTAGGACACAAAACCAAGGCCCTAGCCCTATTTCCCTTCCTAGCCGCACCTTTATATTTATGTTTTAATTTCCTATTTTCGTAAGCCTTTGATTTAATTTTAAAATAAGCTAGGGATTAATTTCTGGAACAAAAACATTTTTCAAACCCTAGGTTCTACCATCTTTGCCGCATCTCCCATTGCTCCATTATTCATATCAGCCACCATATCATTTTTTATCCTTAAGCCGTGACCATCCCATTTTTCTCTCATTCATATTTTTTTTTTATGCAGCCCATTATCCCATTTTTTGGCCTTTAGCCGCATGCACCCATACACCATAATTCACAACCTGTGCATTCCAAAAACCCTAGGCCATTCACTCCATTCTTTCCCATTATTCTTCTCATAAGCCGCACCATAGACTTCATAAAAAACCTAATATTCAATCCAGCCGCATATCCCATTGATGCCATTTTAATATTCAGCCATTCTCCCATAATTCCCCCTAAGCCGTGGCACCCCCCCCCCCCCCCCCCCCATTTTACCATTCAACCTAATAAACCCAAAAAACATCCAGCCGCATATCCCTTGCATTGCACTAACCCTAAATAAAATATTCAGCCATTCTCTCCCATTTTTACACCCTAATCCCATTCATCTTCTCCATCAGCCGCACCATCTCCCCTTCCATTCCAAACCTGCCGCAGCACCACCATCCATTCTCCCTCCATTCCACACCTCCACACACCTCCACACACCCTTGCCGCACCACCCAACCTCCCTAAATCCATCCCCAAATCAGAAAAACCTCCATAAATTCCCTAGACCATCTCTGCCGCAATAAAGAGAAGAGGAAAGAGGAGCTTCGACGCGCACCAATTCACGTGGATTCGTTGGGCATTCTAGGTGTAATCAATCCTTTGTGCTTTATGTTTAAATTCATTTGTAATTCTCTTTTTGTGAACATGAGAGGCTAAATCCCCCTAGTTAGCTAGGGGGTGATTCGAAACCATGTTTATGCTTGCAATATGAATTGATTACTTTTGGTTGGAATTTCATGAATGGTGAATTCAATTTGTTTAACTGCTTGATCGATAACTTATTTATGTATGTTGATTGAGAGTGCACGCTTAATTTTCATGCATGAATATGACGCTAGAATATAAGTGAATTTCACCTAATAGTTATGAACTTATTTTCACAAGTAGTGGAGGTTGCTTATAAACAATCGCGTTAAATAAATTCTTGGCATAAGTTTCATGCAATCATAGTAACGAATGCCTCGTCAATACTTATAGTTTTCATGTTGCTTAATGATTCTTGCTTGTATCTCTATTATGCAATTCATGTAGGGAACTTGTGGGGAATGCTTTGGGTTGTCGCATGCAATCATCCAATTCATTAACTTAAGGAAAACTTGACGGTTAATTTAAGCGGACCTAATTAACCCGGAGTGTTGAGTTTCATAATTTATCGAAAGACCAACTTAAAATCATTTTGTATGCAAGTGTAACATGTGTGGAGAAGAACCTTCTAGCTAGCATTCATTCCATATTTCATCACATTCATATTTAAATTCTGCCTTTAAATTACAATTTGTGCATTTAATTTATTTTCGTCAAAATCTCAAACCTCCTTTACCTTAGTGTCTAATTTAGTTAGAAAGTGCCTTAATTTGTGTTTATAAGTGTTTTGTATTCTTTGAGTCTTTTGGTTTGTTTTAGTTTTTATTGTTAGTTTTGCATTCTTTGAGTCTAGTTTAGTGTTTCAAACTTTATTTTACGTTTTTGAGTCAGTTTCCAAGTGATTTTGCAATCCCTCCTAATCCCCGGTTAAGAACGATCCCTACTTATTTATATACTACAATTGTCACAAGAGGGTTTTAATTTGTGTGCTTACTTAGTTCGCATCAAATTTTTGGCGCCGTTGCCGGGGATTAGCAACTTTGCTAATCCCTTGGTTCTTTTCTTTTTGGTTTAGTTGTTTTCGTTTTAGTTTCTAACTTAGTGTTGTTTTCTTTGTTTGTTGTTACTTTTGATATTTGATTTAGTTCTCTTTCTTTGATTTTAGGTACTAGAGAAGTAAGATATGGATTTTGCTAGCATTCAAGCTCAATTGGCAAATCTTACTTCTCAATTGTCGCCGTATGCCGAAAGGACCACAATGCAGAGTGTCCCTACATTTGGTGCTTCATATAGGCAAGGATTTCAAGCCAATCAATGTCCACAAAGAGATTGGAGGGATCATTCAAACTCTATGTGGTGGGAAGCTCAACAAGTTCAACGTGAAGCATATTGGCAACCATATGAGGAGTTCTATTCAAGACCTATGCAGCCACCACAACTTCATACGCAATATGCTCAATTAAATTCAAGTTCGTTAATAGATTATAATCAAATTCTTAATGAATTAAATTCTTTGGTGCAGGGGTCACAAAATCAAGCCAAGGAGGCTCAACAAGAAGCATATTGGCAACCATATGAGGAGTTCTATACAACACCTATGCAGCCACCACAACCTCCCCCACAACAATTCCAATCAAGTTCAAGTATGTCCATGGATAATGATAAAAATTTTCAATTACTAACCTCTTTGACGCAGGACGAACAAAATCAAGACAAGAAGTTGGGTAAATTGGAGGAGCAAATTGGGCAGATTATGGAGTTCATGAAACAAATTTAAGAGCAAAGTGAACTCTGCAACTCAACTATTGAAAACTCGAAGGAAGATTTTGAAATCCATAATGCTATCACTTTGGGAAGTGCTATGGAGGTTGGAGCTGACCTAAAAATGTCCAAACATAGCCTAGAAGTGGATGAGGAGCTGCTAATTGAGGAGGAGGAAGAAGACATGCACATGGCAAGGGTAGAACAACCCTTGCCGCAGCCCCCTAAGCCCTCTAAACCACCCACCACAAGTAAGGACGTCCCAATTCCATGTTGTTCTGATGTTATTCCACCCAATGTCCCTTTTCCTAGCAGGTTTTTGATTCCCAACCAAGAAGAGAGTAAAGAGGACATCGTGGAAGCCTTCCCAAAGGTGCAAAATGCTATTCCAATTCTTGGTGCAACACCGCAAATTTTAGATGGTGTTGAATTCTTCAAAGGACTTTGTACACCAAGAAGAATGATTCAAGAGAAGGTAGTGGCTGAAGAAGATGTAGAAGGCATCAAAGAGGACATATTTGAAACCACAAAACCCAAAGAAGTTAAATTTGATGACATTGGACAAGTCATAACCATCACATGCAATCTGGCCAAGTCCAATATCCTTGAAACTTTCAAAGGAGTGGTGTTTGTCATTGAGTTCTTGTCGGACAAAACAAGTAAGTCATCTTCTCCAAATTCCATTACATTTTATACTAACTGGCTGATTTTGATGAATCAGGCACCTACACTAGAATTCAAACCAATGCCGGTTCACTTCAAGTATCACCTTCCATTCAAGGATCCATTCTATGCCGTGAGCCCTAGTGGAGATTAAAAGAAGGTTTCGTCCGGCTGGAAGACGTTAAAGCAAGCGCTTCGTGGGAGGCAACCCATGCAATCAACAAAGGAAGAACTTGGGAATCGCTCCACACTCAGATTTGCGTCCCTAAACCCTTTCCTTTGTTGCTTACTTTATGTTATTTGTAATGTTTTTAATTGTGTCTCAAACATTGAGGACAATGTTTAGTTTAAGTGTGGGGGGGTAACATTATGTTTTGATATAGTTTTGCATGAAATTCGTAGGGTTTTACCACCTAGCATGTCTAAACTTGTTCCCACTGTTTTTAAGTGTTTTTAAGCTATTTTAGAGTGTTTTAGAGTGTGTTGTCTTAAAAATCCGAAAATACCATAAAAATTTGAAAAATCCGAAAATACCATAAAAATTTGAAAAAATTGCTTTGAAAAACCCAAAAAGAGTTGTTTGTGTGTGTTTGTTTGTGTCGTAGGGTACCTTCCAACACAATGATGAGGATTTGGTTTTTAATTGCATGATGGTTAAAGAAAGTTACAAACATGGATGGACGTTTGATATACTCTTGGTTTATGCTTGTTTGTCGTTATAGTTTACGAATTCACATGTAATCACAAAGAAAAAAAATTAGTTTTTGTAACATGCTTGAAGGAATGAACTCAAACTAACGCTACATCCCTGTGAGACTTGAGCCTAAACGTTATTTGGAGAGTAATAATCTATGCGTCATTGTTTTCTAAAGTCGTTGCATGATCTCATTATTCTTTGCTTGGTTACTACTTAGAAGGCGTTTCATCACTTAGTTCCAAATGCTAGAACTCATGCCCATTTCATTCAAAGCATGTCATTGATTTGCATACCACATATTCAAGATGAAGTTGTGTAGTGACCACCATCAAAGCCAAACAGCCATGTGCCCTTCACTCATTTTGTGTTTAAGTTTCACCACATTGAGCCGTGTTAGCCCATATTCTTCGTTAACCCGCATTATCCTCACCTAGCCTAGATTAGGACCATCCTTACCCTTGTTCTTGAAGCATAGTAAGCAATGAATTCCTTTTGATTAATGTGTTGCAGAAAATAAGTGTGGGGGAAGGATTATGGATGTGAGTTTTTGTGCCATAGGCACAGTTAGAAAAAGAAAAAAAAAAAAAAGAAAAGAAAAGAAAAAATGAAAAAGAGTTGAAAAGAAGTGAAAAAGAGTTCCAAAGTATTGGTTGTTGAAGTAAGGGCCCAAAACAATGAATTAGGCCCTAAGAGTTGTTTGAATCTCCCCTATTTGTTTAAAAGTTGATTTCTGCATTCTAAGGGAATTCTAGGTCTTAATTTCATTACTTTGCTTGTTATTGCTTAAAGAACTTTTGTTTATCCCTACCTTTCCTTGTGAGCCAATACCCCAAGCCCCGTTACAACCCTTGACTTCTATCTTGAGTGTTGTGCATTTCAATTGTGGAGTTTGAATTTGGTATGAGCATATGGTGTCACTGGTTCTCGCATTTAAGTAGTAGCATTCCATTCATGAGATCATATCCAAACACGTTTAATTACTCTAGAAATTGCTTTCTTTGTTATAACATATGTGAGTACTAGTCTTTCATGTTACATCAATCTGCTCACATATAACTAGTGTAGGGTGTGTAGTCAGAAAATCTGAGTGAAAATTGAGTGCATAACTAGTGAGGAATTGAGGGAATTCTCTAAGGTATGTTATTACTTTCAAAATATGTTTTAATTGATTAAATGCGAACTAGTGAATGGTGACTATGATTAAGTATGTGCTTAAGGGGAAAGAAGACTAAAAGCTATGTGTGTAATGATCTTTGACATGTCATGTTTCATTGGAAATCCCTGAGGCAAACGTTGGAAGGTTTAGGTTATGTTTTGTTTGTTTTGTTGCGTTTTGTTTACTTTAGTTGTTTTGTTTTGCTCGAGGACTAGCAAAAGTTAAGTGTGGGGGAATTTGATAGGAGCATATTCATGCGACTTAATTAGCTTGTTCTCGTGCATTTATGTTGTGTTTACTTAGTTGTTTTAGTGTTTAAGGCCACTTTTGTGTATTTTCAGATTATAAGGCCAAAGTGTGCAAGAAGATGCAAATTGGAGTCTTTTGGAGCGAAAGAGGAACGAATGAGTTGAAGACTTGAAGAAACGACGAAATCCTACTCCAACGATGAATTCTTACCAAAACGAGGAATCCTACTCAAACAAGGTTTCCTATTTTAGGAAAGTTAACCCTAAGTTTCCCGTTTTGGTAACCTTTCCTAAACTTAAACGTCCGTATTTTCTAGCCACTTTGACAGCCTTATAGGCACTTTAGGACACAAAACCAAGGCCCTAGCCCTATTTCCCTTCCTAGTCGCCCCTTTATATTTATGTTTTAATTTCCTATTTTCGTAAGCCTTTGATTTAATTTTAAAATAAGCTAGGGATTAATTTCTGGAACAAAAACATTTTTCAAACCCTAGGTTCTACCATCTTTGCCGCATCTCCCATTGCTCCATTATTCATATCAGCCACTATATCATTTTTTATCCTTAAGCCGTGACCATCCCATTTTTCTCTCATTCATATTTTTTTTTATGCAGCCCATTATCCCATTTTTTGGCCTTTAGCCGCATGCACCCATACACCATAATTCACAACCCGTGCATTCCAAAAACCCTAGGCCATTCACTCCATTCTTTCCCATTATTCTTCTCATAAGCCGCACCATAGACTTCATAAAAAACCTAATATTCAATCCAGCCGCATATCCCATTGATGCCATTTTAATATTCAGCCATTCTCCCATAATTCCCCCTAAGCCGTGGCGCCCCCCCCCCCCCCGCCCGCCCCATTTTACCATTCAACCTAATAAACCCAAAAAACATCCAGCCGCATATCCCTTGCATTGCACTAACCCTAAATAAAATATTCAGCCATTCTCTCCCATTTTTACACCCTAATCCCATTCATCTTCTCCATCAGCCGCACCATCTCCCCTTCCATTCCAAACCTGCCGCAGCACCACCATCCATTCTCCCTCCATTCCACACCTCCACACACCTCCACACACCCTTGCCGTACCACCCAACCTCCCTAAATCCATCCCCAAATCAGAAAAGCCTCCATAAATTCCCTAGACCATCTCTGCCGCAATAAAGAGAAGAGGAAAGAGGAGCTTCGACGCGCACCAATTCACGTGGATTCGTTGGGCATTCTAGGTGTAATCAATCCTTTGTGCTTTATGTTTAAATTCATTTGTAATTCTCTTTTTGTGAACATGAGAGGCTAAATCCCCCTAGTTAGCTAGGGGGTGATTCGAAACCATGTTTATGCTTGCAATATGAATTGATTACTTTTGGTTGGAATTTCATGAATGGTGAATTCAATTTGTTTAACTGCTTGATCGATAGCTTATTTATGTATGTTGATTGAGAGTGCACACTTAATTTTCATGCATGAATATGACGCTAGAATATAAGTGAATTTCACCTAATAGTTATGAACTTATTTTCACAAGTAGTGGAGGTTGCTTATAAACAATCGCGTTAAATAAATTCTTGGCATAAGTTTCATGCAATCATAGTAACGAATGCCTCGTCAATACTTATAGTTTTCATGTTGCTTAATGATTCTTGCTTGTATCTCTATTATGCAATTCATGTAGGGAACTTGTGGGGAATGCTTTGGGTTGTCGCATGCAATCATCCAATTCATTAACTTAAGGAAAACTTGACGGTTAATTTAAGCGGACCTAATTAACCCGGAGTGTTGAGTTTCATAATTTATCGAAAGACCAACTTAAAATCATTTTGTATGCAAGTGTAACATGTGTGGAGAAGAACCTTCTAGCTAGCATTCATTCCATATTTCATCACATTCATATTTAAATTCTGCCTTTAAATTACAATTTGTGCATTTAATTTATTTTCGTCAAAATCTCAAACCCCCTTTACCTTAGTGTCTAATTTAGTTAGAAAATGCCTTAATTTGTGTTTATAAGTGTTTTGTATTCTTTGAGTCTTTTGGTTTGTTTTAGTTTTTATTGTTAGTTTTGCATTCTTTGAGTCTAGTTTAGTGTTTCAAACTTTATTTACGTTTTTGAGTCAGTTTCCAAGTGATTTTGCAATCCCTCCTAATCCCCGGTTAAGAACGATCCCTACTTATTTATATACTACAATTGTCACAAGAGGGTTTTAATTTGTGTGCTTACTTAGTTCGCATCAAGCATGTGCAACAAGCCTTTGAACCCCTAGGTGTCCCTAGTTGGAGGAGTTGTGTCTCCTGAGGGTTTACAGTGATGACACCCACAAACATCTACAAACACTGCAAACAATTTGGCTAATTCATGCTTTAAACAAACTAATAAGAACCAATGAAGATTTTGTCATTCATTCAACTCAAAAGTTTTGCCACTTCAAAGAATCGTATCAATTGTAACGTATAAAGATATTTCTCCATATCTTACAACTTCAAGGTCACCATACCCAAATGCTTAAGATAGAATTCGCCTCAACTCTACTCCTCTCAGTTTCCACTCAAGTTCTCACTCAGATCTTAAGGTTTAGTCTCTCAACAACATATATGAGTGAAATTATGTAAATGGAATCAAAATTCTCACATATGAAATCTGAAATGGAAGCACAGTTTCTGAGTAGATCTCATGAAATGAATCAAACGCTAAGAATACAGATAACACACACACTTACCATCACCCATGAATACATCCTCAATGATCAGCTAGGTCTTTTTCAAGATTGTAATGCAAGGCTTAGGGTATAGGTTATGAAAGAAGTGATATGAAAAACTAGAGCTTGGGGCATACCAAGGTGTCTTTGAGGCTCTTCACTGGCATTTGTCTTCTTTTGTTTTTGGCGTCCAGGCCCTATGCTTTATAATGAGGTGATTTGGAATTTGTATCCACTTTGATCCTCTTTTTTCTTTTTTTTTAGAAACATTTTCAACATAGGTGCCCTCGGTACACGCCACAATCTTGCTCTATAACTCAATCTGCTCTTAGTCTTCATCATATTGGTATTCCCCAAACTATAAGGTATGGCTTGTAATGGGCTAGAATGGGTAGATTATGGTGTGGGTGATGAAAGAATTAGGCTAAAGTGTTTGGCTGCAACAAGGGTGAATGGAGCACACAAATGGGTAGGATTTAAGCCTTTTAGTAGTTAAACATGCATAGCCTAACATCATCTCATTGAGTTCATTCATGAATGATACTAAACACATGGTATCTGCAACGGAGAATGATTCTTAGTATCCAAACAAAATAGAAGTAATGAGATCATTTAGAGTGAAATTGAAAGAAAAAAAATAGGAGTAGAAACACTTTAAATCCTCTCAAAGAAGCAATTAGGCTCAAAATAACTCACTAGGGTAGTCTCCACTATTCTTCTTCCAGAATTTAAGTATGGTACCTCCATGATCATAATTTCAAGAGTTAAAGCTTTATACATGACAATAAGATACAACACTTTTTCATAGCAACCCAATCGTTTGTTTTCAAACATAACCCTCATATACATTCATATTAGTAAGCAAAACACACTTAACTAACACGAACCCACACAAATTGAACAAAATGAAAGCAAAACACTCTTAACTAAAACAAACCCACACAAATTGAACAAAATGAAAGCAAAACACTCTTAACCAAACTAACACATAAAACAAATACAAACACAAACTTTCCATCCCACACCCCCAAACCTAACCTAAGCATTGTCCTCGATGCTTAAAATTGTATGCAAAGTAAATAGGCAAAGAATATGGAATGGAAATAACATAAACACAAAATAAGGAAAGAACACAAACCACACTAGGTTGCCTCCTAGCAAGCGCTTTATTTAATGTCTAGGCAAGACATGGTAGCTTGTTCATGGTGTTGTAAACTCAAGAAAATCTACAACTTGATACACTGGCTCCTCCTCTACTTTCTCCAAATATGGTTTCAATCGCTGCCCATTGACTTTAAAAGAGGTGCCATTCTTCATGTTCTCTATCTCCACAGCTCCATGGGGAAATGTTTGCAGCACTTTGAATGGTCCCACCCACCTAGACTTCAGTTTTCCTGGAAGAAGTCTCAAACGTGAGTCATACAAAAGTACTTTCATACCTTGGTGAAACTCTTTCCTTAGGATGGCCTTGTCATGATAGAGCTTAGTCCGTTCCTTGTAGATTTTGGCATTCTCATATGCCTCATTTCTAAGCTCTTCCAACTCATTAAGTTGGAACTTCCTTGCTATTCCAGCATCCTTGTAATCAAAGTTGAACTTCTTGATGGCCCAATATGCACGGTGTTCAAGCTCCATTGGCAAATGACAAGCTTTCCCAAACACAAGGCGATAAGGACTCATGCCAATGGGGGTCTTGTATGCTGTTCTATATGCCCATAGTGCATCATTCAACCTCAATGACCAATCCTTCCTTGTAGGACTCACAGTCTTCATCAGAATGTTCTTGATCTCCCTGTTGCTAATCTCCACTTGTCCTGAGGTTTGAGGATGGTATGGGGTTGCCACTTTGTGGTTGATGTTGTATTTCTTCATCAAGGATTCAAAGGGTTTGTTGCAGAAATGGTTGCCACCATCACTAATAATAGCTCTTGGAGTTCCAAACCTACAAAAAATCACATCTTTAAGAAAATTCAACACAACCTTATGATCATTAGTTCTTGTAGCAATGGCTTCAACCCATTTGGACACGTAATCCACTGCCACTAATATGTATAAGTAGCCAAAAGAGGAGGGAAATGGTCCCATGAAATCTATTCCCCAAACATCAAAGAGCTCCACCACCAAAATGTTGTTCAATGGCATTTCATTTCTTCGGCTAATGTTCCCCATTCTCTGGCACCTATCACACTTAGAACAAAAGTCAAAAGCATCTTTGAATAAAGTGGGCCAAAAGAAACCAGATTGTAAAACCTTTAGAGATGTCTTTTTGGCACCAAAATGTCCTCCACATGCCAATGTATGGCTAAATGTTAGAATGCTTTGTTGCTCACTCTCTGGGACACATCTCCTAATGATTTGATTAGGGCAATATTTAAACAAATATGGTTCGTCCCAAACGTAGTGCTTTACCATGGCCAGGAACTTCTTTCTTTCCTGAAAATAAAGGTCATTTCTCATTACACCACAAGCCAGATAATTAACAAAATCAGCATACCATGGCTCTTGTTCTTGAACAACAAGGAGTTGTTCATCTGGAAATGATTCATTTAGAGGTAAGGGTTGTGCCACTCCATGGTTTTCATTAAGCCTGGACAAATGGTCAGCCACAACATTATCACTGCCCTTCTTGTCTCGAATTTCCAAGTCAAACTCTTGTAGTAAGAGTATCCATCTAATCAAGCGTGGTTTAGCATCCTTCTTTGTCATCAAGTACCTAAGAGCTGCATGATCAGAAAACACAATAACTTTAGATCCCACAAGATATGACCTAAACTTTTCTAAGGCAAAAACAACAGCAAGCAACTCCTTTTTAGTTGTGGAATAGTTAAGTTGAGCATCATGCAGAGTCCGGCTTGCCTAGTAGATCACATGTGGAAGCTTGTTCACCCTTTGCCCTAAAACTGCACCAACAGCATAGTCAGAGGCATCACACATTAATTCAAAAGGTAACGACCAATCTGGTGCCATAATAATAGGGGCCGAGGTTAGTTCATTTTTCAAAGTATTGAATGCATCCATACAAGCCTTATCAAACTGAAATACAACATCTTTAGCTAACAGATTGCATAATGGACAAGTGATCATTGAAAAGTTCTTAATGAAACGACGATAAAAACCCGCATGACCCAAAAAACTTCTTACTCCCTTCATAGTGGTGGGGGCTACCATATTGGTGATGACGTCAATTTTGGCTTTGTCTACCTCCATTCCTTTGCTAGAGATTACATGTCCCAACACAATTCCTTGTTTCACCATAAATTGGCATTTTTCCCAATTGAGAACCAAATTTGTTTCCTGACATCTTTGAAGTACTAACGATAGATGGTTAAGACATTCATCAAAAGAGGAACCAAACACTGAGAAGTCATCCATAAATACCTCAATGAACCTTTCTTCCATGTCAGAAAAGATGGCCAACATGCATCTTTGGAATGTTGCTGGAGCGTTGCAAAGTCCAAAAGGCATTCTCCTATATGCAAATGTGCCAAAGGGGCAAGTAAAGGTTGTTTTCTCTTGATCCTCCGGAGCGATTGCAATTTGATTGTAACCTGAGTAACCATCCAGAATACAATAATGTGAGTAACCTGCCAATCTCTCAAGCATTTGATCTGTGAAAGGCATAGGAAAATAATCTTTTCTAGTGCTAGAATTCAACTTCCTGTAATCGGTGCAAACACGCCAACTAGCAGTGGGCTTTGTGGGCACCAGCTCATTGTTTTCATTCCTCATCACAATGATTCCCACCTTCTTAGGTACCACCTGAATAGCACTCACCCATTTGCTATCAGAAATGGGATATATGATCCCCACATCTAACAGTTTCAACACTTCATTCCTAACAACTTCCTTCATGTGTGGGTTAAGTCTTCTTTGTGGCTCACGGGTTGACTTTGCCCCTTCCTCCAAAAGAATCCTATGCATGCACATGGTAGGGCTTATTCCCTTGAAATCTGCAATAGACCAACCAAAAACTGATTTGAATTCTTTTAACACCTTAATTAGTTTATCTTCTTCATTTGGGGTGAGATCAGAAGCTATGATAATTGGAAGAGTTTCAAATTCAGCTAGATATGCATATTTTAGATGTGGTGGAAGTGGTTTAAGTTCAAGTTTTGGTGCCTTAACAGTAGAAGGAGTTAAATGTGACATTGATGATTCTAAAGGCTCTAACAGAGGTGAAACATTCAAAGGATACAATGTTAATGCTTCCAAAGCAGCTACTTCTTCCATGAGTGCATCTTCTTCATCAAACCCATCTTGAGATTGACTCAAAACAGTTTGTAATGGTTCATTCGATTGTGCCTGCAAGAACTTAGAGAATACAAGTGAATCAAGCACATCAATGGCATAACAATCAAGAGATGAAGAAGGATGAGCAAGAGATTCAAACACTTTGAATTGAACTGTCTCTCCTAACACTGTCATAGTGAGGAGTCCATTTTGCACATCAATGATGGTCTTGGCCGTGGCCATGAAGGGTCTCCCAAGCAATATAGGCGCTTCTTCCATGTCCAACACTACAAAATCTGCAGGCAAGATTAGTTTATCAACTTGAACCAGAATATCTTCTACTATACCTCTTGGATATTTCACGGATCTGTCTGCAAGTTGTAATGAAATGGTGGTGGCTTTCAAATCTCCCAAACCTAGTTGAAGATACACTGAATAAGGTATTAAGTTGATGCTAGCACCCAAATCAAGCATTGCTTCTCTACTTTCTTGTCCCCTATGGTGATGTTGATAGAGAAACTTCCTGGATCCTTGAGTTTTGGTGGAAGTTTTCTTTGCAAAACTGCACTCACATTCTCAGACACTACTACCTTCTCATGTGGTCCATACTTCCTTTTGTAGCTGTTTAACTCCTTGAAGAACTTCCCATATGCTGGCATGTTCCTAATGACATCAAGCAAAGGTAACTTAACATTCACTTTGCTTAGTATATCAAAAATTTCTTTGAATGACTTATCCTGCTTGATCTTGGCAAGTCTTTCAGGGAATGGTATTGGTGGAGTGTAAAGTTTCTTGGCCTTGTGAAGATTTGGTGCTTCAAGTGAGGAAGTAGCATGGCTTGGTTCCTCATTTGGTCTATCATTATCTCCTTGAGTAACACCTGCATTCACATAATCATATTCATTAGTAACTTCATTGCCAACCCTATTATCAATAACCTTACCACTTCTAAGTGTAGTGATTGCTTTGGCTTGCTCTTGGTTCCTTTGGAGTATCACTGGTTGGCTTGGAAACTTTCCAACTTCTCTTTGGTTCAAGGCATCTGCAATCTGCCCCAATTGTGTCTCCATTTTGGTTAGAGCTGCTGAATGTTGTTGGAGAGTGCTATTGGTGGAATGTTGGAATTGCAAGGTGTTTTGGGCTAACAATTTAACCGTGTCCTCAAGGGTAGGGGCAGGTTTTGGTTGGAAATTTTGGAATTGATTGTTGTTCTTCCATAAAAGGTTGGGATGATCTCTCCAACTTGAGTTATATGTATTTGAATACACATCATTCCTTGGCCTTTGGTTGTAAGAATTCATGAGGTTCACTTGTTCTTGAACATACTCGGGGTAAGCTTCCCTAGATGGACATTGGTGAGTAGGATGGCTTGGTATGTTGCAAATGGCACACACTTCATTAGCTTTTGGCACCATGTTGAGCACGGATTCAAGCTTCCTTTCTAGGTTAGCTACCTGCAACAAAAGCTCATGATTAGAACTTGTTTCATAGACTCCAACTTTCTTACCCCTTAAATCTTTGTGTTGAGCATTAGACCCCAACATCTCATAAATGTTATATGACTCTTGAGCATTCTTTTTCTTCAATGCTCCACCTGCTGCATTATCAACAGTTGATTGACAATTTTGGGTTAGTCCATCATAGAAAATTTGCATTTGTAAGTGAAAAGGTAACCCATGGTGTGGACATTGCAACAAAAGGCCTTTAAAACGCTCCCAACACTCATTGAAAGGTTCTCCATCATCTTGCTTGAAGTTGAAGATTTGTCCCCTTAATGTGGCTGTCTTTTGAGTGGAAAAGAACTTCTCCAATAACTTCTTAGCCACGGCATCCCATGTGGTGAGGGAACCTGGTGTTAGAGTCATCAACCAACTCTTGGCCTTATCTTTCAAGGTGTAAGGAAACACTCTCATCCTCAAATTTGCTTCACTCACTCCCTGCAAAGGTAAACCACTCACAGCATTGTAAAATTCTTTAATATGAGCTAAAGGGTCTTCATTAGGTAAGCCATAAAATGAGGGAAACATATGAAAATGTGAAGATTTGAGATCATAGTTTCTAGCTTCTGTGGGTAGCAAGATGCATGAAGGTGAATTTGGTATGATTGGTTGAGCAAAGTCCTCCAAAGCTCTAAGTTCATCTTGGTTGCCCGCCATCTCTTCCTCTCTTTCCCAATTAAATTGCTCAGATCTTTTACTTGTTGAACTAGGTGAAATCCTTTCCTTTTCCTCACGGATAAAGGATGAACTTGATGGCACAAAGTTGTCCAAAGTGTGGCCCTTTAACCGTTCAATTCTTTGGCCTAACTCAACAAGTCTATTTGACATATACTACCTGAAATAAAATAGCACAAATGTGAATGAAGATCAACTAGCAAACAACAATGAAATGAACAAAAATAAACTTAAAAACGTTTGAAAGGACTCAAGGGACTCAAAACAGATTCACAAGACTCAAAACAAGCTAACAACTCTCAAAACTGCCTAAAAACACAAACTGGGCAGTTTTGACACTAAACTCAACTTTGGACGAAAATTAGATTTGGGCTTGACTCAAAATGCTTCAAAACACAAGATAAGACAGATTCTAAGCCTAAGACTTAACAAAATATGGGGGGAATTTGTATTTGGACGAAATTCAATTAAATGGACAGATTGTAAAGCAAATTGATGTAAACCAATGGATAATGGAGTTGCTTCAAGGGATTATTCTCCACACATGAAATATATGCAACTTAAATCAACTTCCAGTTATCAATTCGACAAGTTATGAACCTCGACACTAATAAAAATAGCAAACAAGCAAATAAGCAATTACAAGGGACTGAAATCAGTCCCCGGCAACGGCGCCATTTTTGTTGATGTATATTTCCTTCCTAATGCTAGAATATATTTAGTATAATGGCACAAGCAAGGGTGTCGAATCCACAGGGACTAATTGGACCTATGTAATTACTTGTTTTGCAAGAACTCTATGAAATGAATCAAACTAGTCTAAATAGGCAGATTTAGAAATGAATCAAACTAGTCTAAATAGGCAGATTTGTTGTTGTAACTTGAAAGTATAAGAAAATGAAGTAAACACAAATAAATGAATCAACACTTAATACAATGAGATAGTTCCAATGGAAATGAAGCTAGGGATTCGATTTCACCATTGCTCAACTAAATCCATGTTTGTTAAGTTAGTTTGTACTCATTCATCTACCTATTTCTTGAGTTTGTTTCACTTGGACATGATCAACCATATGATGTGTGGATTTGATCAAATGTCTCTAATCATGAACCTAATTGTGATGTGCAACTTTGGTTCATAATCTAGAGTATGTAATGCACAAGAAACTTTCATAAAACCAAAGGGAATAACTCGGCAGGATGTTTGCTAAACATTCCCTTCATTCATTCACATATCTACCAAGATTATGCATGATGTGTGTTTTAATCTTGGCTACACAACTTTGTGATTAATTCAAATGATGATCAAACTTTAAAATCAACACACTAAGTCACCATTAAATCAGAGAATGAAACAAGAAATAGATGGACAAACTGAGCATTCTAACTTAATTACATGGCAAACTTTGCAAGGTTACATCGAATCCCTAGAGGAAGATTAGTTACACTTCATGTTTACAAAGGTTTAACATAAAAATAAATAACATGAGTGAACATAAGATTAAGAAGGAGAAACCCTTGAAGCAAAACTGATGTTGAAGTCCTTGAAGAGTTCCTTGGTGTTGCTTCTCCAAATGTGGTGCGAATGAAGGTAGAATGGTTATGTTTGAATGGTTTCTGCCCTTGGGACAGAAATGGATAGAGAATGGAGTGAAATGGGAGAGGTTATGTGTGTGTAATGGACTGAATGAAGAAGGAAAAATGCGGAACCCTCTTGTGTGAAGTGAGACTTGTTTTATAGAAAGGAATGTGTCCCCAACATTCAGATTGGATCTGGAATTTGTTTAACTCAGATGGCAGAGCATAAGTGATGGAATGATGGTTTTCTGAGGTAGTGGACGCATGGTATGGACAAAATCTGCAAGTAAGGGTTAATGTATTCAAAGAAGCATGTGCCCTTGCCGCAACAAGTGAGTGGAACCTGCAAAGGTGAATTGGACCACCAGAAATTGCTTTGTACAAATCTGGAAAGGGGAAAAAGAACACACGGCATGGACAAAGGGGAAATATGCAGGCTTAGGGTTTATTTAATTGAGGTGCATGTGTATTTCTGCAAAGATGAAGTGTAGAAAGGTAATGGAATGCACGGAATGAATGTTAGCATGCATGTGACTGCATGTTTGGTGTTTAGAAGTGCATAATATGATGGGATGGCATGAGAATGCACGGCCAAGGTTGTGAACTTGCATGTGAATGCATGTTTTGATGTTGGAACCACATAGCTGACTTCCATGTTTTTGCTTTGTTTAGAATCACCCAATATGGCCGAATTGCATCTCTTAATACTTCACATCTTCTCTGGAATGTTTTTACTTCATTTGCCTTCCCATTAATCCAATTTCACACTTGACTGCACACTAACACCAAATAATGTAAAATGCAACTAGTTTATTCCAAAACAATCACAAAGACACCAAATAAGGAAGATACAAATGCATGCAAAATGTGACTTATCACATGTCACTTACTTGTGGAGTTGGAGCACAAGGCTCATTGGGCCGTGAGGAAGTTCAACATGGATTTAGACGAGGCGGGAATTCATCGTAAGCTTTAATTGAATGAACTTGAGGAAATACGAAATGAAGCTTACGAGAATGCTCGAATTTACAAGGAAAAGACGAAGGCCTTTCATGACAAGATGATTTGCACCAAGTCCTTCTCTGTTGGACAAAAAGTGTTGTTGTTTAATTCTCGTCTTCGTCTATTTCCGGGTAAGCTACGTTCACGTTGGTTTGGACCCTTTGTTATTACTAATGTTTTTCCTCATGGTGTAGTCCAAGTTCGTAGTTTCAAAACAGGTCAAGAGTTCAAGGTGAATGGGCATCGCTTGAAGCCTTACTACGAGAGCTTTGTAGAACATGATGTGGAGGAGACAACCCACTATGCCATGGGTTCCCATGAAGGTTGATCAATGTGGCATCGTCCAGCTGGAAGACGTTAAAGCAAGCGCTACTTGGGAGGCAACCCATGCAATCAACAAAGGAAGAACTTGGGAATCGCTCCACACTCAGATTTGCGTCCCTAAACCCTTTCCTTTGTTGCTTACTTTATGTTATGTGTATTGTGTTTTTAATTGTATCTAAAACATTGAGGACAATGTTTAGTTTAAGTGTGGGGGGGGTAATATTCTGTTTTGATATATTTTTGCATGAAATTCGTAGGGTATTACCACCTAACATGTCTAAACTTGTTTCCCACTGTTTTTAAGTGTGTTTAAGCTATTTTAGAGTGTTTTAGAATGTGTTGACTTAAAAATCCGAAAATACCATAAAAATTTGAAAAATTGTTTGAAAAACCCAAAAAGAGTTGTTTTTGTGTGTTTGTTTGTGTCGTAAGGTACCTTCCAACACAATGATGAGGATTTGGTTTTTAATTGCATGATGGTTAAAGAAAGTTACAAACATGGATGGACGTTTGATATACTCTTTGGTTTATGCTTGGTTGTCGTTATAGTTTACAAATTCACATGTAATCACAAATGATAAAAATTAGTTTTTGTAACATGCTTGAAGGAATGAACTCAAACTAGCGCTACATCCCGGTGAGACTTGAGCCTAAATGTTATTTGCTAGTCCTCGAGCAAAACAGAAAAACAAAACAAAACCTAAACCTTCCAACAATGGTCTCAGGGATTTTCAATGCACATGACATGTTAAAAATTCATTATCTCCATAGATTTTAGTCATCTTCACAATTAGGTACATTCTTAATCATAGTCACCACATACTAGTTCACAATTAAGCATTTAAAACCATGTTTTGAATGTAGTAACATGCCTTAGAGAAATCACTTAATTCCTTACAAGATATGCACTCAATTTTCACTCAGATTTTCTAACTACACACCCTAATCTAGTCATTTGAGAAGATTGATGTAAACATGAAAACGAACACTCACATATATGTATCACAAAGAAAGCAATTTCTGGAGTTAATAAGCATGTTTAGATATGATCTCATGAATGGAATGCTACTACTTAGACGCGAGAACCAGTGACACCATATGCTCATACCAAGTTCAAACTCCACAAATTGAAACACATAACACTCAAGATTGAAGTCACGGGTTGTAATGGGGCTTGGGGCGTGGGGCGTGTGGATAACAAAGAAAGGGATATGGAAAACAAAGGTTCTTAAAGAAATAGTGAGCAAAGCACTTGAATCAACTTAGAATTCACTTTTGAATGAAAACTCAACTTTTGAACAAAAAGGGAGAATTTAGACAATTTAGGGCCAGAATTGGTGTTTTGGACCCTTTCTTCAACATTATCACTCATTCTTTCATTTTTTTTTTCAAGCTCTTTTTCTTTCTTTCTTTCTTTTCTTTTCTGTTTTTTCTTTTCTTTTGAATCTCAAAACATACATAAACACTTAAGAACAAGCATTCCTTCCCCCACACTCATTTTCTTGCATAATGTAACTCAAAAGGAACTCATTTAAGTCATGCTCACTATCTTTTAAGAACAAGGGTGTGGACTGTCCTAAACTAGGCTAGGTGAGGATAATGTGGGTTAACAAGGAATAAAGGCTTAACAAGGCTCAACGGGGTTAACTTAAACAAATAATGAAGTAGGATATACAGCAATTTGGCTTTGGTGGTGGTCACTACACAACTTCATCTTGAATATGTGTTATGCAAATCAATAACATGCTTTGAATGAAATGGGCATGAGTTCTAGCATTTGGAACTATATGATGAAACGCCTTCTAAGTAGTAACCAAGCAAAGAATAATGAGATCATGCAACGACTTTAGAAACAATAATGCACAGATTTTAACTCTCCAAATAACGTTTAGGCTCAAGTCTCACAAGGTTGTAGCGTTTGTTTGAGTTCCTTCCTTCAAGCATGTTACCAAAACTAATTTTTCTTTTATGATTGCATGTGAAGTCATACATTATAACCATAACCAAGCATATACCAAGAGTAAATCAAACTTTTCTCCATGTTTATAACTCTTTTTAACAGTCATGCAATTACAAACCAAATCCTGAGGCAAGTGTTGGAAGGTACCCTAAGACACAAACACACAAAAACGACTCTTTTTGGTATTTTTCAAACTTTTTTTTTTTCGAATTTTTCTAGGGTTTTCTGTTATATAACACTAAAACACATCAAAACACACTAAAAACACTTTAAAACAGTGAGAAACAACATCTGAAGTGAATTGATTACTTTTGGTTGGAATTTCATGAATGGTGGATTCAATTCGTTTAACTGTTTGATTGATAACTTATTTGTGTATGTTTATTGAGAGTGCACGCTTAATTTTCATGCATGAATATGACGCTAGAATATAAGTGAGTTTCACCTAATAGTTATGAATTTATATGCACAAGTAGTGGAGGTTGCTTATAAACAATCGCGTTAAATGAATTCTTGGCACTAGTTTCATGCTCATCATAGTAACGAATGTCTCGTCAACACTTATAGTTTTCTGATAGGAGCATATTCATGCGACTTAAATGGCTTGTTCTCATGCATTTACGTTATGTTTCTTTAGTTATTTTAGTCCTTTATGCTTCTTTTGTGTGTTTTCAGGTTCTAAGGGCAAGGTATGCAAAAGGATGCCTTTTGGAGCCTTTTGGAGCAAATTAGAGATTGGAATGGATATCATATGCTTGTAGCCAAGAGGATGGACGAAATTAAAGACTTGAAGTAGGAAAGTTAAATCCTAAAAGACCTCATGTTTAAGCATCATTGAAGACTCCTACGCATTTTAGAACACAAAAACAACATTCCTTGCAACCTTAGGACATTGTCGTGTGTTTCCTTGTGTCTCCCTTCCTTGCCATGCAAGGAAGGGCTTTGTTCCCTATTTTAAACACTTAAAGCATTCACTTATCATATCATTCACTTAACATATCATTCAATTATCATATCATTCACTTATCATATCATACACTTATCACTTATCACTTCCATTCACTTATCACTCACCACATATCATTCATTTATCACTTAACATATCATTCACTTATCACTTATCATACTCATAATCATCTACACATTTCAACCATTTAAACATATGCATTTCAACTCACATGCACACCCACCTCTTTCCACCTAATCTACATGCATTCATACACATGCACATCATTCATTCTTCTTCCTAGCCGTGCATCCCTTTAGCCATTTCCAACCACATTCTTCCACTTCCCACTTCATCATTACACCACCTAATCCACATGCACTCCCATCCATTTCATCATTGCATTCATCACCAAAGAACCAACAACAATGTCGTGCATTACTCATCAATTCCAGTCACATTCCACATGTTTTCACAACCTAATTCACATGCACATTCAGCCACCTTTCTCCCAAAAACAGTGCACATGCATTCATTATTCATTCACTTTGCATTCCCTTTGCATTTACACCCCACATGTCCCCTTAATCATTCAACCACATTCCCATTAACCACAAAACAAATCACACAACACACCAACACACATGCATCCTGAAATTCTTTGCCGTGCAAACACATGCATTTCCCTTGACATTTTCAGCCATCACACTTCATCATTACACCACCATTCATTCTTTAATCCACATACATTCATCATCATTCACCCTAAACTTCAATTCACATGCAAACAACACCCATTTCTGCACCAAAGAAGTCTATGCCGTGACCATCCTAGCAATTCCAGCTTTTCCCTTTACATTTCACATGCATTCCATACTTCTCCTAGCTGTTTTCCATCATTATTTCAACCACCATTCACTCTTTAACCTACACACACTTCACACAAACAACATTCACATGCATTCACATGCATTTCCAACACAACACACACTCAAAACCGTGGCCACCTTTGCATTTCAGCATTCCCATTTGCATTTTCAGATTTTCAGCTTTCCAACCTAGCCACATTCACATGCATTCACTCATAATCATTCACCAAACTTGCAGCCACATTTCCACCCACCTCCTAGCTGTCATGTTCCCTCCATTACTCCTATAAATACCCTTGCATTCATTCATTCAAGGATCATCTCATCCCTTTCTCCCTTGTGCCGTGAGTCCCCCTTAGAATCCAAAAACCATTCTTCCATTTCCACCACTCCTCATCCACTTCCATAATTCCACACTTCCATCCCCCCAACCAACTATCCCTAGACCTTATGCCACAACAAAGAGGAAGAGAAGAGTGCCTAAACGTTCATACAATTCAAGTTTGAGTTGTTGGAATGTTTAGGCGTTTCTTTGATTTCAATGTTTAATTTCAATTCTCTTTGTTTTGTACGTATGAGGAACTAAACCCCCCTTAGCTAGGGGGTGATTCGAAATATATGTTTATGCTTGCAATATGATTTGATTACTTTTAATTATGTTTCATAAGTTGTGAATTCAATTTGTTTAACTATTTGATTGATATCCTATTTATGTATGTTTATTAAGAATGAACACTTAATTTTCATGCATGAATTTGACGCTAGAATATAAGTGAGTTTCACGTAATAGTTATGAACTTATATTCACCAGTAGTGGAGGTTGCTTATAAACAATCGCGTTAAACAAATTCTTGGCATAAGTTTCATGCAATCATAGTAACGAATGCCTCGTCAACACTTATAGTTTTCATGTTGCTTAATGATTCTTGCTTGTATCTCTATTATGCAATTCATGTAGGGAACTTGTGAGGAATGCTTTGGGTTGTCGTATGCAATCATCCAATTCATTAACTTAAGGAAAACTTGACGGTTAATTTAAGCGGACCTAATTAACCCGGAGCGTTGAGAATTCATGGTTTATTGAAATGCAATTAGAAATCTTTGTATTATGCAAGCGTAACATGTGTGGAGATGAACCCCTTGGCTAGCATCCATTCATTCCATTTCATCAATGTCATATTTACATTCTGTTAGTTTATTAACTTGTTTCGTTATTTCAATTTTCGTCAAACCTCAATCCCCCTTTTGCTTTAATGTTCAATTTAGTTAGAAATCAATTTAGTTTGTGTTTTTAAAGCATTTTGAATCTTTTGGTTTGTCTTAGTGTTTTAACATTTTAGTTTTACATTCTTTGAGTCTAGTTTAGTGTTTTATATTGTTTTTACGTTTTTGAGTCAGTTTCCAAGAGATTAACAATCCCTCCTAATCCCCGGTCCAGAACGATCACTACTTACGTACTTACTACAATTGACAAAAAGAGGGTTTAATTTGTGCGCGTATAAATTCCCGCATCAAATTTTGGCGCCGTTGCCGGGGATTAGCAACTTTGCTAATCTCTTGGATTGTTTTATTTTCGTTTGTGTGTATATATTTTTAGTTTTATTTTGTTGATTTGAGAAGTAAGACATGGCACTTGATAGTGCTTCTCTTTTGTCACAGCTTATGGAAGAGTACCAAACGCAAAGAGTTGGTACATTTGATCATAATCAATCAAGGAACGACGTGTTTTCCAATACTTACAATTCGGATTGGAGTGATCATTCAAACTCTATATGGTGGGAACCTCAACATATTCAACAAGAAGGATATTGGCAGCCTTATGAGGAGTTTTATTCAACGTCTATGCATCCACCACTGCCCAAAGCAATGTAAGTAATTCAAGTGATAATGATACGATTTTTCAATTACTTACTACTTTGACGCAGGAAGTCCAAACTCAAAACAAGGCCGAACAAAATCAAGACAAGAAGTTGGGTAAATTGGAGGAGCAAATTGGGCAGATTATGGAGTTCATGAAACAAATTCAAGAGCAAGAAGTGGATGAGGAGTTGCTAATTGAGGAAGAGGAACACACGCAACCTATGGCAAGGGTGGAAACACCTTTGCCGCAGGCACCTATTGCTCCTACGCCATCCAATTCAGGTTCATGAATTCCAAGGAAGAAGAAGGTGAGAAAGACATCTTGGAAGCCTTTCCAAAAGTGCAAAGTATGGAATGTCTAGAATTCATCAAAGAGGATATACTTGAGGCAAACAACTGATAGGAGCATATTCATGCGACTTAAATGGCTTGTTCTCGTGCATTTACGTTATGTTTCTTTAGTTATTTTAGTACTTTAAGCTATTTTCGTGTGTTTGTAGGTCCAAAGGGCTAAAGGAGCAAAAAGATTCATTTTGGAGACTTTTGGAGCACTTTTGGGCTAAGGATGGATAGCTTATGCTTGGAGCCAAAGTGTTGGACGAAATTGAAGACCTAATTGAAGACCAAAGTGTTGGAACCTTGTTCCCTTTAGTTCTAGGACATTTAAACCTTTCCTTTAACCATTGCACATGCATTCCATCCTTTAATTCACCCACATGCACACATAATCATTCACACCTTGCATTCACATGCATTTCCAACCTAATCACTCGCCCACACAATCTGCCATCATTCACACAAACACCATCATTGCCGTGAGTTTCATACACTTTCCAGCCATTCCACATGCCATTGTCATTCCACTTCATTTCACCTTGCATTTTCAGATTATTCCTTCATCATTGCACCCTCACATGTCCCTTTAATCATTTAAACATGCACTCCCTTTAATCACATGCATAAATCAGCCACATGAATCTCCCATCATCATTCCACTTTAACCCACATGCATTTCCACCCACATGCTCTCCCATTTCAGATTATTCCTTCATCATTGCACCCTCACATGTCCCTGTAATCATTCAAACATGCACTCCCTTTAATCACATGCATAAATCAGCCACATGCATCTCCCATCATCATTCCACTTTAACCCACATGCATTTCCACCCACATGCTCTCCCATTTCAAATTATTCCTTTCTCCACACCAAAACATGCAGCCACATTCCCTCCTAGCTGTCATGTTCCTCCCCATTTCGCCTATAAATAAGCATTCATTCCCACTCATTCTCATCTCATTTTTCATACACAACACCACACCACAAACACATCCACTTCTTCCTAGCCGTGAGTCCCCATTCCCTTATAATCCAAACACCATTCCTCCTTCCATTTTCACCACTCCCCCAAACCATTCACACCATCAAACTATCCTTAGACCTTGTGCTACAACGAAGAGGAAGATAAGAGGGCCTAAACGTTCATACAATTCAAGTTTGAGTTGTTGGAATGTTTAGGTGTTTCTTTGATTTCAATGTTTAATTTCAATACTCTTTGTTTTGTACGAATGAGGAATGGAAGAGAAGAGGACCTAAAAGTTCATACAATTCAAGTTTGAGTTGTTGGAATGTTTAGGTGTTTCTTTGATTCTCTTTGTTTTGTATCATGAGGAACTAAACCCCCCCTTGGCTAGGGGGGGATTCGAAATATATGTTTATGCTTGCATTTTGATTTGATTACTTCTAATTACGTTTCATAAGTTTTGAATTCAATTTGTTTAACTGTTTGATTGATAAGCTATTTATGTATGTTTATTGAGAGTGCACGCTTAATTTTCATGCATGAATTTGACGCTAGAATATAAGTGAGTTTCACATAATAGTTATGAACTTATATTCACAAGTAGTGGAGGTTGCTTATAAACAATCGCGTTAAACAAATTCTTGGCATAAGTTTCATGCAATCATAGTAACGAATGCCTCGTCAACACTTATAGTTTTCATGATGCTTAATGATTCTTGCTTGTATCTCTATTATGCAATTCATGTAGGGAACTTGTGAGGAATGCTTTGGGTTGTCGTATGCAATCATCCAATTCATTAACTTAAGGAAAACTTGACGGTTAATTTAAGCGGACCTAATTAACCCGGGGCGTTGAGAATTCATGGTTTATTGAAAAGCAATTACAAATCGTTTTGTATGCAAGTGTAACATGTGTGGAGATGAACCCCTTAGCTAATCCATCCATCATCTTGTTTTCAAGGAATTCGTTTTACAATCTGCCTAGTTTGTTACTTTGTTTTGTTATTTCAATTTTTGTCCAAAACAAATCCCCCTTTAATTTGAAGTCTTAGATTAGTTAGAAAGTGTTTTGATTTGTGTTTCTAAATATTTTGATTCAAGTTTTCATCCAATTTCGTCCAAATTAGTGTAGGTGCTCAAAACTGCCCAGAAAGTGGTTTTTAGGTAGTTTGGAGTCTTCTAGTTGCTGTTTTGGGTTTTAGGTTTGTTTAAGTGTTTTAACTTTTAGTTTTGCATTCTTTGAGTCTAGTTTAGTGTTAAAGTGTCTTAATTCGTGTTTTAAAGTGTTTTGAATCAACCTATAATCTTAAATTCGTCCAAATTTGTGTTTAAGGTCAGAAACTGCCTAGTTAGTGTTTTTAGGCAGTTTTGAGTCTTTTGAACCTGTTTTGAGTCCTTTGAGTCTTTGTGAACGTTTTTAACTTTGTTTTTATGTTTTTGAGTCAATTTAGAGGTTTTAGCAAGCCCTCCTAATCCCCGGTCTAGAACGATCCCTACTTGCATCCTTACTACAATTTGACAACAAGAGGGTTTAATTTGTGTGCTTGTCTATTTCGCATCAGGCCACGGCAACAAAGTGTGAATGAGGTAAGTGCAATTTCTGATATTCAATCACAATTGGCTAATCTTACTTCTCTTGTGTCTCAGGTTGTCAAGGGATCAAAACCACAAGACAACCAAGTGTGTGGCGTGTGTTCAATGCAAGGGCATCCATCCGAGACATGCCCTCAGTTGATAGAGAATGGAGGATGGGAATCTGCCAGTGCCATTGGTTTCCAAGGCCAAAACCAACCCAAACATGATCCATACTCCAACACCTACAACCTCGGATGGAGAGATCACCCCAATTTCAAGTGGAGGGAGTCCCAACAATCTGCACCACAAAGGGGATTTCAACAAAACCCCCCTGGGTTCCCACGGCCATACCAAGCAACCCAACCACCATCGTCCCAAAACAACTCAGGTTCGTCTTTTGATAATTCTCAAGTTATTCAATTACTAACTACATTGGCGCAGGGGCAAGAAAAACAAGCCAAAGACATGCAAAATTACGCCAATGAGGTACAAAATCAAGCTCGAGAGGTGACGGATTTGAAGAGACAAGTGGGACAAATGGCGGAATTCATGGGGCAATTTAGTAGAGAACAAGGTAAGTTACCAAGTTCAACCCAAGTGAATCCGAAAGGTGGATTCGAATCTGCCAAAGCCATAGTGTTGAGAAGCGGAAAAGAAGTTGGGGCAGGTTCTTCATCAAAAACATGTCACAAAGAGGATGAAAAACTGTATTTTGAAGAGGGGGAAGTAACCAAACCCACGGCAAGGGTGGAACTCCCTTTGCCACAAGCTTCTAGCGGCTCTAAACCACCCAATCTGTCCAATAAAGGGAAAAACGTGTTAAGTTCAGTTCCTACTAATATTTTTCTTTCGAATGTGCCTTTTCCTAGTAGGTTCATGCAAACAAAGAGCGAGGAAGCCGAAAAAGACATTCTCGAAACGTTTCGGAAAGTTCAAGTCAATATCCCTCTTTTGGATGCAAACAAGCAAGTCCCGCGGTACGTGATGCGTGAATTATACGCACACAAATTAAACCCTCTTTTTATCAATTGTAGTATAAGTATAAGTAGGGATCGTTCTAGACCGGGGATTAGGAGGGATTGCTAAACACTTGGAAACGGACTTAAAAACTCAAAAACAAAGTTTAAAACACTAAACTCGACTCAAAGAATGCAAAACTAAAAGTTAAAACACTTAAACAAACCTAAAACCCAAAACAGCAACTAGAAGACTCAAAACTGCCTAAAAACCACTTTCTGGGCAGTTTTGAGCACCTACACTACTTTGGACGAAATTGAGATTATAGGTTGATTCAAAACACTTTAAAACACAAATTAAACAGATTCTAAACACTATAGAACAAGAAAGTAAAGGGGGGGGGGGTTTGATTTGACGAAATAAAACTAAATGAACAAATTGCAATTAAAACAGAATGTAAATATGAAATGGATGAATTGGAATGAATGGATGCTAGCCAAGGGGTTCATCTCCACACATGTTACACTTGCATAATAAAAACATTTCCAATTGCATTTCAATAAACCATGAATTCTCAACACCCCAAGTTAACCGTGATGCACTAATTAACCTTCAAATCTTCCTAACGTTATTGAATTGGATGATTGCATACGACAACCCAAAACATTCCCCACAAGTCCCCTACATGATTGCATAATAGAGATACAAGCAAGAATCATTACGCTCTATGAAAATTATAAGTGTTGACGAGGCATTCGTTACTATGATTGCATGAAACTTATGCCAAGAATTCGTTTAACGCGATTGTTTATAAGCAACCTCCACTACTTGTGAATATAAGTTCGTAACTATTAGGTGAAACTCACTTATATTCTAGCGTCATATTCATGCATGAAAATTAAGCGTGTACTCTCAATAAACATACATAAATAAGTTATCAATCAAACAGTTAAACAAATTGAATCCACAACTTATGAAACGCAATTAGAAGTAATCAAATCAAAATGCAAGCATAAACATCTATTTCGAATCCCCCCCTAGCCAAGGGGGGGTTTAGTTCCTCATGATACAAAACAAAGAGAATCAAAGAAACACCTAAACATTCCAACAACTCAAACTTGAATTGTATGAACGTTTAGGCCCTCTTCTCTTCCATTCCTCATTCGTACAAAACAAAGAGTATTGAAATTAAACATTGAAATCAAAGAAACACCTAAACATTCCAACAACTCAAACTTGAATTGTATGAACGTTTAGGCCCTCTTATCTTCCTCTTCGTTGTAGCACAAGGTCTAAGGATAGGTTTGGAGGGATGGGGAGTTATGGATGGTGTAGAATGATGTGTTTAGGATAGGGATGGATGTAGGGGACCTCAAGGCTTCTTTTTGGGCAGAAAATATGAAGAATGGTGAAGTATGGATGTGTTATAGAGAGGGGATGAATTTCTGGCGTGAATGGTGAATGAATTGTGTATGAATGGGAATGAATGCAATGCATGGTTTTATAGGGAGAGAAGGGATGGGAGAACATGTGAATGGCAGCTAGGAATGATTAAAGAAGGGAATACATGTGTAATGACAACTAGATTGGTTGGTGGAAATCTGAAATGGATGGGAGAGGGAACATGACAGCTAGGTAAAGTGAATGTGGCTGCATGTTTGAATGATTAAATGATGCATGTGGGTTGGAAATGCATGTGCAATGATTCTTTGGTGCTGAAAATGCATGTGTAAGCATGTGTTGGCTGAATTAAAGAATGTGAGGGAATGATGAAAGGGGAAACATGACAGCTAGGTTGAATTATGAAGAGAGAATGCATGTGGCTGATTTATGTGAATGATTATGGGTGATTATGATAAGTGATAAGTGGTGATGATAAGTGTATGATATGTGATTATGATAAGTGATAAGTGGTGATGATAAGTAATGATTTATGATAAGTGATAAGTGGTGATGATAAGTAATGATATGTGATTATGATAAGTGATAAGTGGTGATGATAAGTAATGATATGTGGGAGTGTGGCTGAAATGAAGGAGTGGAATGTTGGAATGTTATGCACGGCTAAGGATAGAGGAAAGGTTTAAATGTCCTAAAACTAAAGGGAACAAGGTTCCAACACTTTGGTATTCAATTAGGTCTTCAATTTCGTCCAACACTTTGGCTCCAAGCATAGGCTATCCATCCTTAGCCCAAAAGTGCTCCAAAAGTTTCCAAAATGCATCTTTTTGCTCCTTTAGCCCTTTGGACCTACAAACACACGAAAATAGCTTAAAGTACTAAAATAACTAAAGAAACATAACGTAAATGCACGAGAACAAGCCATTTAAGTCGCATGAATATGCTCCTATCAGTACGCTAAGTTTTTGAAGGAGCTTTGCACTAATAAAAGGAAGATTTCGACCAAGGAGGTTGTCAAAGTGGGTGAAAATGTCTCCGCCATCTTGCAAAGAAAACTGCCCCCTAAATGCAAGGATCCGGGTAGTTTTACAATTCCATGTGTTATTGGTAATACTCGTTTCGAATCTGCCATGTTAGATTTAGGTGCATCAATAAATGTCATGCCATATTCAATTTATGCATCTATGAATCTAGGAGCATTGAAAAATGATGGTGTTATTATACAATTGGCCGATAGATCTAATGCCTATCCAAAGGGAGTTTTGGAAGATGTTTTAGTACAGGTCAATCATTTAATCTTTCCGGCGGATTTCTATGTGCTTGAAATGGATGAGTGATGCGAGAATTATACGCACACAAATTAAACCCTCTTTTTATCAATTGTAGTATAAGTATAAGTAGGGATCGTTCTTAACCGGGGATTAGGAGGGACTGCAAAATCACTTGGAAACTGACTCAAAAACGTAAAATAAAGTTTAAAACACTCACAAAGACTCAAAGGACTCAAAACAGGTTCAAAAGACTCAAAACTGCCTAAAAACACTAACTAGGTAGTTTCTGACCTTAAACACAAATTTGGACGAATTTAAGATTATAGGTTGATTCAAAACACTTTAAAACACGAATTAAGACACTTTAACACTAAACTAGACTCAAAGAATGCAAAACTAAAAGTTAAAACACTTAAACAAACCTAAAACCCAAAACAGCAACTAGAAGACTCCAAACTGCCTAAAAACCACTTTCTGGGCAGTTTTGAGCACCTACACTAATTTGGACGAAATTGGATGAAAACTTGAATCAAAATATTTAGAAACACAAATCAAAACACTTTTTAACTAATCTAAGACTTCAAATTAAAGGGGGATTTGTTTTGGACGAAAATTAAAATAACAAAACAAAGTAACAAACTAGGCAGATTGTAAAACGAATTCCTTGAAAACAAGATGATGGATGGATTAGCTAAGGGGTTCATCTCCACACATGTTACACTTGCATACAAAACGATTTCTAATTGCTTTTCAATAAACCATGAATTCTCAACGCCCCGGGTTAATTAGGTCCGCTTAAATTAACCGTCAAGTTTTCCTTAAGTTAATGAATTGGATGATTGCATACGACAACCCAAAGCATTCCTCACAAGTTCCCTACATGAATTGCATAATAGAGATACAAGCAAGAATCATTAAGCATCATGAAAACTATAAGTGTTGACGAGGCATTCGTTACTATGATTGCATGAAACTTATGCCAAGAATTTGTTTAACGCGATTGTTTATAAGCAACCTCCACTACTTGTGAATATAAGTTCATAACTATTATGTGAAACTCACTTATATTCTAGCGTCAAATTCATGCATGAAAATTAAGCGTGCACTCTCAATAAACATACATAAATAGGTTATCAATCAAACAGTTAAACAAATTGAATTCAAAACTTATGAAACGCAATTAGAAGTAATCAAATCAAAATGCAAGCATAAACATCTATTTCGAGTCCCCCCCTAGCCAAGGGGGGGTTTAGTTCCTCATGATACAAAACAAAGAGAATCAAAGAAACACCTAAACATTCCAACAACTCAAACTTGAATTGTATGAACGTTTAGGCCCTCTTCTCTTCCATTCCTCATTCGTACAAAACAAAGAGTATTGAAATTAAACATTGAAATCAAAGAAACACCTAAACATTCCAACAACTCAAACTTGAATTGTATGAACGTTTAGGTCCTCTTCTCTTCCATTCCTCATTCGTACAAAACAAAGAGTATTGAAATTAAACATTGAAATCAAAGAAACACCTAAACATTCCAACAACTCAAACTTGAATTGTGTGAACGTTTAGGCCCTCTTATCTTCCTCTTCGTTGTAGCACAAGGTCTAAGGATAGTTTGATGGTGTGAATGGTTTGGGGGAGTGGTGAAAATGGAAGGAGGAATGGTGTTTGGATTATAAGGGAATGGGGACTCACGGCTAGGAAGAAGTGGATGTGTTTGTGGTGTGGTGTTGTGTATGAAAATGAGATGAGAATGAGTGGGAATGAATGCTTATTTATAGGCGAAATGGGGGGGAACATGACAGCTAGGAGGGAATGTGGCTGCATGTTTTGGTGTGGAGAAAGGAATAATCTGAAATGGGAGAGCATGTGGGTGGAAATGCATGTGGGTTAAAGTGGAATGATGATGGGAGATGCATGTGGCTGATTTATGCATGTGATTAAAGGGAGTGCATGTTTGAATGATTAAAGGGACATGTGAGGGTGCAATGATGAAGGAATAATCTGAAATGGGAGAGCATGTGGGTGGAAATGCATGTGGGTTAAAGTGGAATGATGATGGGAGATGCATGTGGCTGATTTAAAGGATGGAATGCATGTGCAATGGTTAAAGGAAAGGTTTAAATGTCCTAGAACTAAAGGGAACAAGGTTCCAACAATTTGGTCTTCAATTAGGTCTTCAATTTCGTCCAACACTTTGGCTCCAAGCATAAGCTATCCATCCTTAGCCCAAAAGTGCTCCAAAAGTCTCCAAAATGCATCTTTTTGCTCCTTTAGCCCTTTGGACCTACAAACACACGAAAATAGCTTAAAGTACTAAAATAACTAAAGAAACATAACGTAAATGCACGAGAACAAGCCATTTAAGTCGCATGAATATGCTCCTATCAATGAGTCCGACCATGCCCCTTCATTGCCCATCCTCCTTGGAAGGCCATTCATGAAAACTGCTCGTACAAAGATTGACGTATATAATGGCAATTTGACAATGGAATTTGATGGGGAAGTTATTAAGTTCAATCTTTCTAATTCTATGAAGTACCCTAGTGAGAATCATTCGTGTTTTGCTATTGATATAATTGATTCTCTGGTGCAGGACCATTTGGACAATTTGAAAGACGATGCACTTGAATTGGTCATTGCACAAGGAAGGGACGTGCAGAACATTGAGACAACCACCAAGGAACCCCACGGCATGCATGAGGAGTCCTTGGCCGTGCCCCCTAGTGAGGATATGATGGAGATGGTGGCTGCACTCGAGTCATTGCCATCCCATTCAGGTAAGTTTTTGGACCCTATTTTAAGTTCTGTTTCAACTAATAAAATGCTTCCCTCAGTTGTGCAGCCACCTACACTTGAACTTAAGCCGTTGCCGAGTCACTTGAAGTACGTGTTCTTGGGAGAGGATGAGACATTGCCCGTCATTATTTCATCCTCACTCACGGCACAAGAGGAGAGCAAATTAGTGCGAGTGCTTAAAGAGTACAAGACGGCAATTGGATGGACTTTGGCCGACATAAAGGGAATCATTCCTACTATGTGCATGCATCGCATTCTTCTAGAGGAGGGGTCCAAAACATCTCGAGAGGCTCAACGCCGTCTTAACCCTCCGATGATGGAAGTAGTGAAGAAAGAGGTAATCAAATTGCTTGATTGTGGAGTGATTTATCCTATTTCTGATAGCAGGTGGGTTTCGCTCGTGCAATGCGTTCCAAAGAAATCCGGAGTGACTGTGGTTGAAAACGCCGAGAATGAGATTGTTCCTACGCGCATTCAAACTGGTTGGAGGGTGTGCATCGACTATAGGAAGTTAAACGCCACCACAAGGAAGGACCACTTCCCATTGCCGTTCATTGACCAAATGCTCGAAAGGTTAGCGGGATATGCTTTCTATTGTTTTCTTGATGGTTACTCTGGTTATAATCAAATTGTCATAGCACCCGAGGACCAAGAAAAAACCACTTTCACTTGCCCTTTTGGTATATTTGCATATTGTCGCATGCCTTTTGGTTTATGTAATGCACCTGCTACGTTTCAAAGATGCATGATGAGTATATTTTCTGATTATGTTGAGAAAATCATTGAAGTTTTTATGGATGATTTTAGCGTCTTTGGTAATTCTTTTGATGGTTGCTTGCATAATCTGAGTTTGATTCTAAAATGTTGTGTTGAAACTAACCTTGTTCTTAATTGGGAAAAGTGTCATTTCATGGTTAAACAAGGCATAGTTTTAGGGCACATTATCTCTGAAAACGGCATTGAAGTAGACAAATCTAAAATAGATCTTGTACGTCACTTACCCTCTCCAACTTCGGTTAGAGAGGTTCGTTCTTTTCTTGGCCATGCAGGATTCTATCGTAGGTTTATAAAGGACTTCTCAAAAGTTGCACAACCTCTTTGCTGTCTCCTACAAAAAGAAGTGGCGTTTGAATTCACCAAGGAGTGCACGGCTTCATTCAATCAACTCAAGGAGTTGTTGACCACGGCACCAGTCATTGCTCCCCCTGATTGGAGTCTCCCTTTTGAATTGATGTGTGACGCCTCTGATTATGCTCTAGGGGCTGTTTTAGGGCAAAGGAAAGACAAAAGGCCGCATGTCATCTACTATGCCTCACGGACGTTGAATGATGCACAACTAAATTATTCTACAACCGAAAAAGAACTCTTGGCTATTGTATTTGCATTAGATAAGTTTAGATCATATCTTCTTGGTACTAAAGTCATTGTTTTCACTGACCATGCAGCCTTGAGGTATCTTTTCACAAAAAAGGAGGCCAAGCCAAGACTCATTCGATGGATGCTCCTACTTCAAGAGTTCGATCTTGAAATTCGAGACAAGAAAGGGTGTGAAAACGTAGTGGCTGACCACCTAAGTAGAATGGTGCATGAGGAAGAGCCCGTTCCCATTGTAGAGACATTCCCGGATGAACAACTTCTGTCCATTGAGGTAAGAACCCCTTGGTATGCCGATTTGGTCAATTTCTTGGTGTCTAAGCAAGTTCCTAGTACCCTAAACAAATTCCAACGTGATAAACTTGTTCATGATGCACGTTTTTATGTTTGGGATGATCCATATTTATGGAAATTCTGCCCAGTGCGTAGATGTGTGCCCGAATCTGATTTTAATTCCATTCTTACATTCTGCCATACTTATGCATGTGGGGGACATTTTGGCACCCAAAGGACAGCCCTAAAGGTGTTACAATCTGGATTTTATTGGCCTAATCTCTTTAAAGATGCTAAAATGTTTTGTTTAACATGTGATAAGTGTCAAAGAACAGGTAACATAGGGCCTAAGGACCAAATGCCGCAACAATCTCTCTCCTTTGTGGAAATTTTTGATGTTTGGGGTATTGATTTCATGGGCCCCTTCCCTCCATCTTTTGGTTTCACTTATATCTTGCTAGCTGTCGATTATGTTTCCAAATGGGTGGAAGCCAAAGCCACCCGTACTAACGATTCTAAGGTTGTTGCAGATTTTGTGAAATCTAATATTTTTGCTAGGTTTGGGATGCCACGAGTTTTAATTAGTGATGGGGGTTCTCACTTTTGTAACCGCACCATTGAAGCTTTGCTCAAGAAGTACAACGTTACTCATAAGGTTTCCACACCTTATCACCCTCAAACTAATGGGCAAGCGGAGGTTTCAAATAGGGAGATCAAACAAGTCCTAGAGAAAACCGTGGGACCCTCAAGAAGAGATTGGAGTTTGCGCTTGGACGATGCATTGTGGGCCTATCGTACGGCTTACAAAACTCCCCTTGGCATGTCACCTTTTCGGCTTATATATGGTAAGCCATGTCATTTGCCCGTTGAGTTAGAGCACAATGCACATTGGGCTGTGAAAACCTTCAATTTAGACATAGACGCTGCTGGAGTTCATAGGAAGCTCCAATTAGATGAACTTGAGGAGATTAGGAACGAGGCTTACGAGAATGCTCGCATCTACAAGGACAAAACGAAGGCTTATCATGATAAGATGCTTCGTACCAAAACGTTCTCCAAGGGGCAGAAAGTGTTGCTTTTTGATTCAAGACTTCGGTTATTCCCTGGTAAGTTACGTTCTAAATGGATTGGACCTCTTGTTGTTACTAATGTTTTTCCTCATGGTGCAGTCCAAGTCCAAAGCTTAAAAAGTGGCCACGAGTTCAAGGTGAACGGACATAGATTGAAGCCATACTATGAGAACTTTGTGGAGCATGTTGTGGAAGAGCTTCCCTTGGGTGCCGTGGGCTCCAATCTGGAGTGATTGGGTTCTTCGTCCGGCTGTACGACGTTAAAGCAAGCGCTACTTGGGAGGCAACCCATGCATTCAACAAAGGAAGACCTAGAAAGCACTCCAATTCCAGATTTGCGCTCCTAAACTCTTCTCTTTGTTGCTATTTCGTTTCTGCCATGTTAGGTTGTTTAGTTGTTGTTTTGTTTGTTTGTTTGTTAATTGTGTGAGTCTATGCTTGAAACATTGAGGACAATGTTTGATTTAAGTGTTGGGGGGGGGGGGTAACTAAAGTGTTTTGATGCAAATTCGTAGGGTTTTATCCACCATAACTTCTAATGTTGTTTCTTGCTGTTTTTAAGTGTTTTTAAACTGTTTTAGTGTGTTTTGACTTAAAAATTCGAAAATCCCATAAAAATTTGAAAAACTGTTTCAAAAAAAACCCAAAAAGAGTTGTTTTTGTGTCTTAGGGTACCTTCCAACACAATGATGAGGATTTGGTTTTAATTGCATGCATGCTTGAACGAAGGAACTTAAACTAAAGCTACATCCTTGTGAGACTTGAGCCTATAACGTTCATTGGAGAGTATAAATCTGTGATTTCTTGTTTTCTAAAGTCGTTGTATGATCTCATCATTCTTTGCTTGGTTGCTACTTGGAATGCATTTCATTATAGTTCCAAATACTAGAACTCATGCCCAATTCATTCAAAGCATGATATTGATTGCATAACATACAATAAGATGAAGTTGTTAGTCAAGCCAAAGCCAAAAAGCCTATCCCTTTTCACATGTATTGTAGGATTACCTCTTTTGAGCCTTTTCAAGCTTATTTTCTTTGTTAACCACATTATCCTCACCTAGCCTAGATTAGGACTTTCCATACCCTTGTTCTTAAAGGATAGTGAAGCATGACTTAGAATGAACTCCTTTTGATCAATATATTGCAGAAAATAAGTGTGGGGGAAGATAATAGGGCACGGCCAAAGAATGAAATAAAGAAAAAAAAAAGAAAAAAAAAATTCGTGGAAAAATAAAAAGAAAATAGAAAAGTGTTGAAAAGAAAGAAAAAGAGTTGAAAAATAAGTGAGAATGATCTCACAAGTATTGGTTATTGAAGGAAGGGTCCAAAAGAGTGAATTTGACCCTAGTTGTTGCATGAATCTTCCCTTGTGTTTAAAAGTTGATTTCTGCCATTAAAAGTGAGTTTAAGTGTCAATTTCATAACTTCGCTTCCTATTACTTTAAGAACCTTTGTTTTACTTTACCTTTCTTTGTTAAACCATTACCCTTAGCCCCGTTACAACCCTCAACTTCTATCTTGATGTTATGTGTTCAAATTGTGGAGTTTGAATTTGGTATGAGCATATGGAATCACTGGTTCTCATTCCAAGTAGTAGCATTCCATTCATGAGATCATATTCATGTCATTGTCGTAAATCCAGAAATGCTTTCTTTGATATAACATATGTGAGTGTTAGAATTCATATTTACATCAATCTCCTCACATATACCTAGTGTAGGGTGTGGAGTTAGAAAATCTGTGTGAAAATTGAGTGCATTCTAGTAAGGAATTGAGGGAATTCTCTAAGGCATGCTACTACATTCAAAATGTTGTTTTAATTGATTAAACGTGAAATAATAAGTGGTAACTATGATTAAGTGTTTGTTGAAGTGTAAAGTAGGCTAAATATCGTGGGAATGATGTTCTATATTGTGTCATGTTCGTTTGAAATCCCTGAGATACATGTTGGAAGGTTTAGATTGTGTTTTGTTTTTGGTTTCTTTTGTTTTGTTTTGCTCGAGGACTAGCAAAAGCTAAGTATGGGGGAATTTGATAGGAGCATATTTAGGGGACTTAGTTAGCTTGTTTTCTTGCATTTAATTAGCTAAACTATGTTAATTATAGTGTTTAAAGTTATTTTCGTGCAATTTCAGGTTTTAGTGTCAAAGTATGCAAAAAGAAGCAATTTGGAGCATTCTAGAGCATTTTTGGGCCAAGATTGGATAGTGCAAGCATGGAGGCATGAGGATGGACGAATTTGAAAGGCTTGAGTTCAGTTAGGGAGTTGCAAGGGGGCCTAAAAACCTGATTTCTAGACGGCTACATTGCAGCCACATGCACTTCCATCCTTTAATCCATTTCGGCCACATGCACTCCCATCCTTTAATCCATTGCAGCCACATGCACTTCCATCCTTTCATCATTGCACCACAAATCAGCCACATGCACTCCCATGCTCTCCCATTAATTAATTCAAGTCCATATCTGATTTCCCTAGGGTTCTAAGTGCCTATATATACTCATATTAACCCCTAGATCAGATCACCACCTCTCATACACATTCATTCACGCCAGAAATTCATTCCCTCTCTCTAACACAACCATACTTCACCATTCTTCATATTTTCTGCCCAAAAACACTCCTTGCCTTCCCCTACATCCATCCCTACCCTAAACACATCATTCTACATCATCCATAACCCCCAAAACTCACCAAAACCCCTTGTGCCGCAGCAACTAGAGGAGAAGAGGCTTAAACGTTCATACAATTCAAGATTGAGTTGTTGGAATTTTTAGGTGTACTTCGATTCTTGTTTACAATGTTTACTTTGTTATTGATGCGAGAATTACTTGACACTCAAATTAAACCCTCGTTTGACAATTGTAGTAGAATGGATAAGTGAGGGATCGTTCTAGACCGGGGATTAGGAGGGCTTGCTAAAACCTTCTAAATTGACTTAAAAACATAAAAACACAATATAAAACACTATTTAATGCTCGAAGAAAGCAAAACTAAAAATAAGAAAGATTAAGACTAAGACTTCAACGAAATAGGGGGGAATTGGATTTGGACGAATTTAAACTAAAACGTAAAAACAAGATAAAACACTAAACTAGACTCAAAGAATGTGAAACTAAACGTTAAAACACTAAGACAAAACAAAAGACTCAAAATGCTTTAAAAACACAAACTAAAATGATTTCTAACTAAATTGAACAATAAAGTAAAGGGGGATTGAGTTTTGGACGGAATTAAACTAAATGAACAAATTGCAATTAAAACATAATGTAAATATGAAATTAATGAAATGGAATGAATGGATGCTAGCCAAGGGGTTTATCTCCACACATGTTACACTTGCATAATAAAAAGATTTCTAATTGCATTTCAATAGACCATGAATTCTCAACGCCCCGGGTTAATTAGGTCCGCTTAAATTAACCGTCAAGTTTTCCTTAAGTTAATGAATTGGATGATTGCATACGACAATCCAAAGCATTCCTCACAAGTTCCCTACATGAATTGCATAATAGAGATACAAGCAAGAATCATTAAGCATCATGAAAACTATAAGTGTTGACGAGGCATTCGTTACTATGATTGCATGAAACTTATGCCAAGAATATGTTTAACACGATTGTTTATAAGCAACCTCCACTACTTGTGAATATAAGTTCATAACTATTACGTGAAACTCACTTATATTCTAGCGTCAAATTCATGCATGAAAATTAAGCGTTCATTCTTAATAAACATACATAAATAGGTTATCAATCAAACAGTTAAACAAATTGAATTCACAACTTATGAAACGTAATTAAAAGTAATCAAATCATATTACAAACATAAACATAGTTTCGAATCACCCCCTAGCTAAAGGGGGTTTAGTTCCTCATAACTTTGAAATCAAAGAAACACCTAAACATTCCAACAACTCAAAACTTTGAATTGTATGAACGTTTAAGCACTCTTTTCTTCCATTTCTCATACGTACAAAACAAAGAGAATTAAAATGAAACTTTGAAATCAAAGAAACACCTAAACATTCCAACAACTCAAAACTTGAATTGTATGAACGTTTAGGCACTCTTATCTTCCTCTTCGTTGTAGCACAAGGTTTAAGGATAGGTTGGTTGGGGGGGATGGAAGTGTTGGGGAATTATGGAAATGGATGAGGATTGGTGGAAATGGAAGATGGTTTTTGGATTCTAAGGGAGAAAGGAATGTGTTTGTGGTGTGTTGTTGTGTTGTGAATGAGATGATTTGAATGAATGGGAATGCAAGGGTATTTATAGGAGGAGTGGAGGGAACATATGGATGTTTGTTTAAGCATTTGTGTGAAGGAATGATGAAGAATTGCATGTGGAATTAAAGAATGAGTGGTGGTGTAATGATGAAGTGAATGCATGTGGAATTAAAGAGGGAGAATGTGGTGAAATGATGAAGTAGGAAGGTGGAAATGCATGTGAGATGTGGGAAAGGAAATGGGAATATGAGTGCATGTGGGTGAATGATTTGTGGTGCAATGATGAAGAGTGAATAAAGAATGCATGTAGGGTTAGCTAGGAAAGTGGGAATGTGGTTGAATGATTAAAGGGACATGCATGTGGCTTGTTTGATTGCTTGGTGAGATGATGCATGCTTGTAGTTTAGGGTGTTGAATATGGATTTGCATGGCATTTGAATTGATTGTGGGCTTTGGAATTGGAAGGCAATGCATGGCAAAGGGCTTGGTTTAAGAGAGAATGGGCTAGGCCCTTTGTTTTATGTCCAAAGTGAATACAAGGCCTTCAAATTCGTCCAACATTTTGGCTCCAATCATATGCCATCCATTCCAAGCCCAATTTTGCTCCAAAATGCTCCAAAATGCATCTTTTTTCTTCCTTAAGCCCTTAGAACCTGAAAACACACAAAAGAAGCATAAAGGACTAAAATAACTAGAGAAACATAACGTAAATGCACGAGAACAAGCCATTTAAGTCGCATGAATATGCTCCTATCAAACTCCCCCACACTTATCTTTTGCTAGTCCTCGAGCAAAACAGAAAGAAAAACAAAACAAAACGAAACGAAACAAAACAAGTAAAACACACCTAAACCTTCCAACAACCGTCTTAGGGATTTCCAATGCACATGACAAGTTAAAAATCATCATTCCCACAGATTTTAGTCATCTTCACACTTAAGTACATTCTTAATCATAGTCACCATATACTAGTTCACAATTAAGCATTTAAAACCATGTTTTGAATGTAGTAACATGCCTTAGAGAATTTGCTCAATTCCTTACAAGATATGCACTCGATTTTCACTCAGAATTTCTAACTACACACCCTAATCTAGTCATATGTGAGAAGATTGATGTAAACATGAAAACTACACTCACATATATGTATCACAAAGAACGCAATTTCTGGAGTTAATAAGCATGTTTAGATATGATCTCATGAATGGAATGCTACTACTTAGACGCGAGAACCAGTGACACCATATGCTCATACCAAATTCAAACTCCACAATTGAAATACATAACACTCAAGATAGAAGTCAAAGGGTTGTAACGGGGCTAGGGTATTGGCTAACAATGAAAGGTGAAGGGTAAACAAACATTCTTAAAGCAATAGTGAGCAAAGTATTGAATCAGGCACTTAGAATTCCCTTAAGAACGCAGAAGTCAACTTTGAACACCCAAGGGAAAGTCACACAAAACTTTAGGGCCATATTCACTTTTTGGACCCTTTCTTCAACTATCAACGCTCGTGAGTTCATTCTTACTTATTTTCACTTTTTTTTTTTTTTTTTTTTTTTTTTTTTTTTTTGAATCTCAAAACATACATATAAACGTAAGAACAAGCATTCCTTCCCCCACACTCCTTTTCTTGCAATACCTTAATCAAAAGGAATTCATTGCTTACTATGCTTCAAGAACAAGGGTAAGGACGGTCATATTCTAGGTTAGGTGAGGATAAAGTGGGTTAACAAAGAACATGGGCTAACACGGCTCAATGGGGTTAAACTTAAACACAAAATGAGTTAAGGGCACATGGCTTTTTGGCTTTGATGGTGGTCACTACACAACTTCATCTTGAATATGTGTTATGCAAATTAATAATATGCTTTGAATGAAATGGGCATGAGTTCTAGCATTTGGAACTATATGATGAAACGCCTTCTAAGTAGTAACCAAGCAAAGAATAATGAGATCATGCAACGACTTTAGAAAACAAGAAATCACAGATTATACTCTCCAAAGAACGTTATAGGCTCAAGTCTCTCAGGGTTGTAGCGTTTGTTTGAGTTCTTTCCTTCAAGCATGTTACAAAAACGAATTTTTCTTTTATGATTGCATGTGAAGTCATACATTATAACCATAACCAAGCATATACCAAGAGTAAATCAAACTTTTCTCTATGTTTATAACTCTTTTTAACAGTCATGCACTTACAAACCAAATCCTTATCATTGTGTTGGAAGGTACCTACGACACAAAAACGACTCAAAACACTCTTTTTAGGCTTTTCAAAACATGTTTTTCAAATTTTTATGTGATTTTCGAATTTTTAAGTCAAAACACACTAAACACACTTAAAAACAGCAAGAAACAACATTTGAAGTTATGGTGGATAAAACCCTACGAATTTGCATCAAAACACTTTAGTATCTCCCCCACACTTAAATCAAACATTGTCCTCAATGTTAAAAACCACACTAAACACAAACAAACATATAAACAGCAATTAAACATACTAAACATGGCAGAATGTATCTAACAAAGAGAAGAGTTTAGAGATGCAAATCTGGTTATGGAGTTTTCGTTCCATCTTTTCCTTGGTGATTGCAGTGAGGCTTGGATCTTTGTGATTCCACAGGCTTACTCTTGAACTGCGCTGCTCCCATCGTTGATTTTCCTTTGTGCTACTCTTGAACTGGGCAGCAGGCTTCCTTTGGTCTCCCCCGAAGGTCTGAGCTTCCTTCTCTTATCTGTTTCTTTGTTCAATCTCTCCAATTCGTATTGAAGAGGGTTAGAGGATAGCTCAGCAAAGCTAGGTAAGCAACCAGGGAATAGAGTCTAGATAGACTCCAAGTGCTGGCTGATTGCTTCTTTCACTTTGCTATGCGATTAATAACAAAGACAAAGGAAAAGACAGGGAAAGAGCATGATATGGGATACTTTTGCTTTTGACCTTGATGATATGAGATACCTTTGCTTTTGAAGAAGCGGTGAATGAATCAGCACATGTATTTGTTGTGCTGCTTCCTCCTGGGTCATCTGTACTCCAGGCATCTGGTATCATCTTTGGGGAAGAAGAAAGAAGTGAGTGTTTCGAAAGGCTTTGCTGGGAGTGCGCCCTCAGAGGTGAGAAAGAGTTGGGCATTTTCTTCAGGTTTGCCTTGCCATAAAAGATGAAAGTCGACAAATATAGGGATAGCAAGTGGTGGTACTGTTCTCTTACCCTTGTCGACAAACGTTTTGATCCCGCAAATCCGGCCTTTTGAAATAGTGACGACTCTTCGATATTTGAAGACGCCTCTTCGATTTCTGAGCAGGCGCTTTCTGAAAAGCAGAGAAAGCGTCGCCGAACTTTGCGCTTGTCGGCTAAAGACGTGTAGCTGCGATGATGGCCTCCACGTGTTGAACGCGTTTTCTGAAAAGCTGAGGGAGCGTCGCCGAACTTTACGCCTCAAATTCCGGCTTTTTGAATCGGTGGACGCGTTGCCTTGGCTTTTTATAGAGCTATCGATCACCGCCAACTTACACACTCTGAAGATTTCCCATTCTTGAAACTCGTTTCCGGCCCTTTGAAAATTTACTCCGTCCACCCCTTCTCTTTGAACACTTTTTTTAAAAAAATGGCAAACCCATCAAACCTTAGCTTAGAATTGAGTCTCCGCAGTGATACGGGCGTGCCGCTTCAAGGTAACGTATGGCGCCCTTCTTTCTTATCTTCTAACGGTCCTCTTACAGGTGAAGATTCCGTGATGCAGGACGCCACAACAGCTACGATAGTAGCTCGGAACCTCCTCACTCCCAGAGATAGTCAGCTGCTTTCAGGACGGTCCGATGAGTTGGCCGTTCAAGAGTCCCTGGCTCTCAGCGTTCAGTGCGCTGGTTCTGTGTCAAACATGGGCCAACGCCTCCTTGCTCGCTCCCGTCAGGTTGAATCATTGATGGCGGAGGTGGAGAACCTGAAGCAAGAGATAAAACAACTTAAGCACGAGAATAGAACTTTGCACGTGCTTGCAAATAATTATTCATCAGGCATGAAGAGGAAGCTTGATGAGCTTGATGACCGTCAACGGTTTGCAGCTTTCTTCCAGAGGCACCTCTTTCCTGGGTCATCCAGCGTTTCACCAAGGTTTGGGGCCTTGAATGATCTATCCTCGGTGCCTCCCGCTCCTATGCCTCCTGCTCCGATGCCTCCTGCTCCTATGCCTCCTGCAACGATGCCTCCTGCTCCGAGACCTCTTGCTCCGAGAGTGTTGCCACGTAGTGGGGCCTCACGTACACAACCTTTGTAAAGGCTCCATCTTTCTGCCATGTTTAGATACAATTGTAATTTATCGAAAAAAATCAATGAACAAGCAAAAGTTTTATTTACTGTATTGGGTTGCCTCCCAAATAGCGCTTTCTTTAACGTCTTGTAGCCGGACGAAGAACACAATCATGCCTTAATGGAACCCACGGCATGGAGTTGATCATTGAATGGATGATGATACTTGAAATGTTCCGGCAATGGTTGAATTTCAAGAGTGGGTGCCCTAATCATTGACATCAACAACATATTAGTCAAAAACGACTTTGGATTTTGAGTTGGTGGCTTACCTATGGGCTGCAATATTGGCTCTAAAGTCGCAGCACATTCAACAAATGCACAAGGGATGTTTTCATTCAGATTGGACATTTTGAAGGTTGTGGCTGTGTGATCCACTCCAATTTCCTCCTTGATGAATTCAAGATGCTCCTCAACCACTTTTTCCTCGTGAATTGTTGGAAAGGTGTCCAAGATGTCTTTCTTCCCCTCATCTTTCATGGATTGCATGAACCTGCCAGGGAAGGGTGCATTTAGGGGAACAAAGTTAGAAATAATTAAATTTGGAACAACCTTACTTGAATGGGGTGGTGTAGGAATATTGGGAGGTTGCGGCAAGGGTTGTTCTTCCCTTGCCGTGCCTTGTGCATCCTCCTCCTCTTCGAGCAGTAGCAATCCATCCATGGGCTCATCTTCAACCATTTGTTCTTGAATTTGTTCCATGCATTCTGCATTCTGCCTAAATTGACTATTCCACTCAGCCAACTTTTTTGCTTGATAGAAATCCTCAATTGGTCGCCAAAATACGTCTTGTTGAAATGGTTGAGCTTCCCTGCCCTGCTCCACAGAATTCAGTTGTTGAATAACTTCATTATAATAATTTGATATACCTGAATTTGGATGTGAAGATTGAGGGGAAGGCTGTGGTGGTGCATATGAATCCTCATATGGTTGCCAATATGTTTCTTGGTGAGTCTCCTTAGCTTGATTTTGTGAACCCTGCACCAAAAAGTTTAATTCATTAAGAATTTGATTATAATCTATTGACGAATTTGAGTTTGGTTGGGCATATTGAATATGAGGTGGCTCCCAATATCTTTCTTGTTGAACATTTTGAGGTTCCCACCACATAGAAGTTGATTGATCACTCCAATCCGAATTGTAAGTATTGGAAAACACGTTATTCCTTGATTGAAGATCAACTATATCAACGTTTTGCATTTGGGACCTTTCCATGAGCTGTGACAAAAGATAAGCATTATCAAATGCCATGTTGTGCTTCTAAAATCAACAAAATAAAACTAAAAATATATACACACAAACGAAAATAAAACAATCCAAGGGATTAGCAAAGTTGCTAATCCCCGGCAACGGCGCCAAAATTTGATGCGAGAATTACTTGACACTCAAATTAAACCCTCGTTTGACAATTGTAGTAGAATGGATAAGTGAGGGATCGTTCTAGACCGGGGATTAGGAGGGCTTGCTAAAACCTTCTAAATTGACTTAAAAACATAAAAACACAATATAAAACACTATTTAATGCTCGAAGAAAGCAAAACTAAAAATAAGAAAGATTAAGACTAAGACTTCAACGAAATAGGGGGGAATTGGATTTGGACGAATTTAAACTAAAACGTAAAAACAAGATAAAACACTAAACTAGACTCAAAGAATGTGAAACTAAACGTTAAAACACTAAGACAAAACAAAAGACTCAAAATGCTGTAAAAACACAAACTAAAATGATTTCTAACTAAATTGAACAATAAAGTAAAGGGGGATTGAGTTTTGGACGGAATTAAACTAAATGAACAAATTGCAATTAAAACATAATGTAAATATGAAATTAATGAAATGGAATGAATGGATGCTAGCCAAGGGGTTTATCTCCACACATGTTACACTTGCATAATAAAAAGATTTCTAATTGCATTTCAATAGACCATGAATTCTCAACGCCCCGGGTTAATTAGGTCCGCTTAAATTAACCGTCAAGTTTTCCTTAAGTTAATGAATTGGATGATTGCATACGACAATCCAAAGCATTCCTCACAAGTTCCCTACATGAATTGCATAATAGAGATACAAGCAAGAATCATTAAGCATCATGAAAACTATAAGTGTTGACGAGGCATTCGTTACTATGATTGCATGAAACTTATGCCAAGAATATGTTTAACACGATTGTTTATAAGCAACCTCCACTACTTGTGAATATAAGTTCATAACTATTACGTGAAACTCACTTATATTCTAGCGTCAAATTCATGCATGAAAATTAAGCGTTCATTCTTAATAAACATACATAAATAGGTTATCAATCAAACAGTTAAACAAATTGAATTCACAACTTATGAAACGTAATTAAAAGTAATCAAATCATATTACAAACATAAACATAGTTTCGAATCACCCCCTAGCTAAAGGGGGTTTAGTTCCTCATAACTTTGAAATCAAAGAAACACCTAAACATTCCAACAACTCAAAACTTTGAATTGTATGAACGTTTAAGCACTCTTTTCTTCCATTTCTCATACGTACAAAACAAAGAGAATTAAAATGAAACTTTGAAATCAAAGAAACACCTAAACATTCCAACAACTCAAAACTTGAATTGTATGAACGTTTAGGCACTCTTATCTTCCTCTTCGTTGTAGCACAAGGTTTAAGGATAGGTTGGTTGGGGGGGATGGAAGTGTTGGGGAATTATGGAAATGGATGAGGATTGGTGGAAATGGAAGATGGTTTTTGGATTCTAAGGGAGAAAGGAATGTGTTTGTGGTGTGTTGTTGTGTTGTGAATGAGATGATTTGAATGAATGGGAATGCAAGGGTATTTATAGGAGGAGTGGAGGGAACATATGGATGTTTGTTTAAGCATTTGTGTGAAGGAATGATGAAGAATTGCATGTGGAATTAAAGAATGAGTGGTGGTGTAATGATGAAGTGAATGCATGTGGAATTAAAGAGGGAGAATGTGGTGAAATGATGAAGTAGGAAGGTGGAAATGCATGTGAGATGTGGGAAAGGAAATGGGAATATGAGTGCATGTGGGTGAATGATTTGTGGTGCAATGATGAAGAGTGAATAAAGAATGCATGTAGGGTTAGCTAGGAAAGTGGGAATGTGGTTGAATGATTAAAGGGACATGCATGTGGCTTGTTTGATTGCTTGGTGAGATGATGCATGCTTGTAGTTTAGGGTGTTGAATATGGATTTGCATGGCATTTGAATTGATTGTGGGCTTTGTAATTGGAAGGAAATGCATGGCAAAGGGCTTGGTTTAAGAGAGAATGGGCTAGGCCCTTTGTTTTATGTCCAAAGTGAATACAAGGCCTTCAAATTCGTCCAACATTTTGGCTCCAATCATATGCCATCCATTCCAAGCCCAATTTTGCTCCAAAATGCTCCAAAATGCATCTTTTTTCTTCCTTAAGCCCTTAGAACCTGAAAACACACAAAAGAAGCATAAAGGACTAAAATAACTAGAGAAACATAACGTAAATGCACGAGAACAAGCCATTTAAGTCGCATGAATATGCTCCTATCAGTTATTATCTTCTAAGTTTGCTGTAATCATGAGTGGCTAAACCCCTAATTAGTTAGGGGAAAGTTTGAAGCCATGAACATGTTTGAGATATGAATTGATTTCTTCCAATTGTGATTTGTTAAGTTGTGATTGCAATTCAATTATCTGTTTTATTCATAACTTGTTCTTGTATGTTGATTAAGGATGCATACTTAGTTTTCATGCATGAACTTGATGCTAGTTTATAAACGAGTTTCACCTAATCGTCACAAGTTTATAAACATGAGTAGTGAAGGTTGCTAGTCACAACCGCGTTAATTGAATTCTTGGCAAGAGTATCATGCATTCATAGTTACAATTGCCTCGTCAACACTTATAATTTTCATAGAGCATAATGATCTCTCACTGTATCTCTTCTATGCATTCATGTTGAGGACCGTTGGAGAATACTTTGAATTGTCGCATGCATCATCCAATTCATTGACATAAGGAAAAATTGAAGGTTAATTAGTGCATCACGGTTAACTTGGGGTGTTGAGCATCATAGTTAGTGAAAATCAATTGGAGAATCGATTCATATACAAATGTGTCTTGTGTGGAGAATGGACCTCTAACTAATCCATCCATCATCTTGTTTCTCAAATTCGTTTTACAATTCTGCCTAGTTTATTAACTTGTTTTGTTATTTCAATTTTCGTCAAATCAAAACCCCCCCCCCCTTTACTTTCTTGTTCTTTAGTGCTTAGAATCTGTTTAGTTTATGTTTTAAAATGTTTTGAATCAAGCCATAATCTTAAATTCGTCCAAAATTGGGTTTAAGGTCAGAAACTGCCTAGTTAGTGTTTTTAGGCAGTTTTGAGTCTTTTGAATTTGTTTTGAGTCCTTTGAGTCTTTGTATTGTCCAAATTAGTTAGAAAGTGTCTTAGTTTGTGTTTATAAGTGTTTTGATTCAATTTGTTGCACAAATTCGTCCAAATTCACCAAGGTGCTCAAAACTGCCCGGAAAGTGTTTTTAAGGCAGTTTAGAGTGTTTTGGGTGATGTTTGAGTCTTTTGGTTTGTTTTAGTGTTTTAAGCGTTTAGTCTCGCATTCTTTGAGTCTAATTTAGTGTTTTAAACTTGTTTTTATGTTTTTGAGTCAATTTAGAGGTTTTAGCAAGCCCTCCTAATCCCCGGTCTAGAACGATCCCTACTTGCATCCTTACTACAATTCGACAACAAGAGGGTTAATTTGTGTGCTTAACTATTTTCGCATCACAAGGCAATTGAATCAACTTAGAATTCACTTTTGAATGAAAACTCAACTTTTGAACAAAAAGGGAGAATTTAGACAATTTAGGGCCAGAATTGGTGTTTTGAACCCTTTCTTCAATCACTCATTCTTTCATTTTTTTTTTTCAAGCTCTTTTTTTTTCTTTCTTTCTTTCTTTTCTTTTCTGTTTCAAAACATACTTAAGAACAAGCATTCCTTCCTCGACACTCATTTTCTTGCATGATGTAACTCAAAAGGAATTCATTTAAGTCATGCTCACTATCTTTTAAGAACAAGGGTGTGGATTGTCCTAAACTAGGCTAGGTGAGGATAATGTGGGTTAACAAAGAATAAAGGCTAAACAAAGCTCAACGGGGGTAAAACTTACAACATATACGAAATATGGGAAGTGAGGATATTTGGCTATGGTGGCAACTACACAACTTCATCTTGATATATGTTAAGCAAATCAATAATATGCTTTGAATGAAATGGGCATGAGTTCTAGCATTTGGAACTATATGATGAAACGCCTTCTAAGTAGTAACCAAGCAAAGAATAATGAGATCATGCAACGACTTTAGAAAACAAGAAATCACAGATTATAACTCTCCAAAGAAGGTAATGGCTCGAGTCTCACAGGGTTGTAGCGTTTGTTTGAGTTCCTTCCTTCAAGCATGTTACAAAAACGAATTTTTCTTTTATGATTGCATGTGAAGTCATACATTATAACCATAACCAAGCATATATCAAGAGTAAATCAAACTTTTCTCTGTGTTCATAACTCTTTTTAACAGTCATGCAATTACAAACCAAATCCTTATCATTGTGTTGGAAGGTACCCTAAGACACAAACACACAAAAACGACTCAAAACACTCTTTTTAGGTTTTTCAAAACATGTTTTTCAAATTTTTATGTGATTTTCGAATTTTTAAGTCAAAACACACTAAAACAGTTTAAAAACACTTAAAAAAAACAGCAAGAAACAACATTTGAAGTTATGGTGGATAAAACCCAACGAATTTGCATCAAAACACTTTAGTAACTCCCCCACACTTAAATCAAACATTGTCCTCAATGTTTTAAGCTTAAAACCACACTAAACACAAGCAAACATATAAACAGCAATTAAACATACTAAACATGGCATAATGTATCTAACAAAGAGGAGAGTTTAGGGATGCAAATCTGGTTATGGAGTGTAAATTCCATCTTCTCCTTGGTGATTGCAGTGAGGCTTCATCGTGAGTTTTTCCACAGGCTACTCTTGAACTGAGCTGGATATTCTTTTGGTTTCCTCCGATCGTTGATTTTCCTTTGTGCTACTCTTGAACTGGGCAGCAGGATTCTTTTGGTCTCCCCCGAAGGTTTGAGCTTACTCCTTTTATCTGTTTCTTTGTTCAATCTCTCCAATTCGTATTGAAGAGGGTTAGAGGATAGCTCAGCATATGCTTGTCTCCTCATGCTTCAATGTATCATTTTCCTTTGCCTTACTTGCTCCCCTTTGCAGAAGTGGTCCCTTCTATGGAAGTGTATCAACCGTTGAAGATGACTACTCGAGAGCAACGCTAGGTAAGCAACCAGGGAATAGAGTCTAGATAGACTCCAAGAGCCGGCTGATTGCTTCTTTCACTTTGCCATGCAAGTAATATCAAGGACAAAGGAAAAGACAGGGAAAGAGCATGATATGAGATACCTTTGCTTTCGAAGAGGCAGCGAATGAATCCACATGCTTCGATCCACCGTTTCCTCTTGCCTCCTTTGTACTCCAGGCATTTGGTATCTTCTTTGGGGGATACATCCATGGTTGAAAGTGTGTTCTCAAGAGAAGGAGAAAACTGAGCATGTTTGAGAGGGTTGGTTGCATTTACATTCTCGGTCGAGAAGGAAAGTCATGCGCTTTTGGGTGTATGCCTTGCCATGAATGTTGATGTATATAGGAATTGTAATGGCAAGTGGCAATGCGGATGCGGAAATTACCTCCACGCGTCTTCTGAAAAGCCGGGAGCTTTTGACAAAGTGGCACGCGTCTTCTGGAAAGCCGGGAGCTTTTGACAAAGTTGCACTCGCTTTCTGGAAAGCCGGGAGCTTTCGGCTTTGTCACCCACGTTTGTCGGCTAAAGTGTGCAGCTGATTTCTCGCCTTCCACGCGTCTTCTGAAAAGCTGGGAGCTTTTGACAAAGTTACACACGCTTTCTGAAAAGCCGGGATTGCGTCTGACGAGCTGGCGATCTTTACGCCGGAAATTCCGGTTTTGAAGAGTGGTGTCTCTTCATTTCTGAATCGGTGAACGCCTCTCCTTTAATAGAGGTGATCGATCACCTCTAGCATGCACACTTGAAAATTGCCCAGAAATCGTCTTCGGCTTGTCGAGATTTCACTCCATCCAACCCTTCTCTGTTAACTTCTTGAAAAATGGCTAGCTCATCTAACCCATCGAACATTTGCTTAGATTTGAGTCTAAGCAATGATCCAGTTGCGCCGCGTCAGGATAAGGTATGGTGCCTGATGCGAGAATTATACGCACACAAATTAACCCTCTTGTTGTCAAATTGTAGTAAGGATGCAAGTAGGGATCGTTCTAGACCGGGGATTAGGAGGGCTTGCTAAAACCTCTAAATTGACTCAAAAACATAAAAACAAAGTTAAAAACGTTCACAAAGACTCAAAGGACTCAAAACAGGTTCAAAAGACTCAAAACTGCCTAAAAACACTAACTAGGCAGTTTCTGACCTTAAACACAAATTTGGACGAATTTAAGATTAAAGGTTGATTCAAAACACTTTAAAACACAAGGTAAGACACTTTAACACTAAACTAGACTCAAAGAATGCAAAACTAAAAGTTAAAACACTTAAACAAACCTAAAAACCAAAACAGCAACTAGAAGACTCAAAACTGCCTAAAAACCACTTTCTGGGCAGTTTTGAGCACCTACACTAATTAGGACGAAATTGGATGAAAACTTGAATCAAAATACTTAGAAACACAAATCAAAACACTTTCTAACTAATCTAAGACTTCAAATTAAAGGGGGATTTGTTTTGGAGGAAAATTGAAATAACAAAACAAGTTAATAAACTAGACAGAATGTAAATATGAAATTGATGAAATGGAATGAATGGATGCTAGCCAAGGGGTTCATCTCCACACATGTTACACTTGCATAATAAAAAGATTTCCAATTGCATTTCAATAAATTATGAAACTCATCACCCTGGGTTAATTAGGTCCGCTTAAATTAACCTTCAAATCTTCCTAATGTTATTGAATTGGATGATTGCATACGACAACCCAAAACATTTCCCACAAGTCCCCTACATGATTGCATAATAGAGATACAAGCAAGAATCATTACGCTCTATGAAAATTATAAGTGTTGACGAGGCATTCGTTACTATGATTGCATGAAACTTATGCCAAGAATTCGTTTAACGCGATTGTTTATAAGCAAGCTCCACTACTTGTGAATATAAGTTCGTAACTATTAGGTGAAACTCACTTATATTCTAGCGTCATATTCATGCATGAAAATTAAGCGTGCACTCTCAATAAACATACATAAATAAGTTATCAATCAAACAGTTAAACAAATTGAATCCACGACTTATGAAATGCAATTAGAAGTAATCAAATCAAAACGCAAGCATAAACATATATTTCGAATCCCCCCCTAGCCAAGGGGGGGTTTAGTTCCTCATGATACAAAACAAAGAGAATCAAAGAAACACCTAAACATTCCAACAACTCAAACTTGAATTGTATGAACGTTTAGGCCCTCTTCTCTTCCATTCCTCATTCGTACAAAACAAAGAGTATTGAAATTAAACATTGAAATCAAAGAAACACCTAAACATTCCAACAACTCAAACTTGAATTGTATGAACGTTTAGGCCCTCTTATCTTCCTCTTCATTGTAGCACAAGGTCTAATGGATAGTTTGATGGTGTGAATGGTTTGGGGAGTGGTGAAAATGGAAGGAGGAGGCCACGGCAATGGGATGATTTCTGGTGTGGTGTTTGGATTATTAGGGAGAGAGCATGGCACAAGGGAATGGTTGGTGTTTGTGACTGAAATGTGTATGGAAGAATGAATGAGAATGAGTGGGAATGAATGCTTATTTATAGGCGAAATGGGGGGGAACATGACAGCTAGGAGGGAATGTGGCTGCATGTTTGAATGATTAAAGGATGCATGTGAATAAGGGGAGTGCATGTTTGAATGATTAAAGGGACATGTGAGGGTGCAATGATGAAGGAATAATCTGAAATGGGAGAGCATGTGGGTGGAAATGCATGTGGGTTAAAGTGGAATGATGATGGGAGATGCATGTGGCTGATTTATGCATGTGATTAAAGGGAGTGCATGTTTGAATGATTAAAGGGACATGTGAGGGTGCAATGATGAAGGAATAATCTGAAAATGCAAGGTGAAATGAAGTGGAATGACAATGGCATGTGGAATGGTTATAGGAAAGGTTTAAATGTCCTAGAACTAAAGGGAACAAGGTTCCAACACTTTGGTCTTCAATTAGGTCTTCAATTTCGTCCAACACTTTGGCTCCAAGCATAAGCTATCCATCCTTAGCCCAAAAGTGCTCCAAAAGTCTCCAAAATGCATCTTTTTGCTCCTTTAGCCCTTTGGACCTACAAACACACGAAAATAGCTTAAAGTACTAAAATAACTAAAGAAACATAACGTAAATGCACGAGAACAAGCCATTTAAGTCGCATGAATATGCTCCTATCAGTGCCCGTCTTTCTTATCTTCTCATGGCCCTCTTACAGATAAGGACTCTGTGATGACGGATGCAACAACGGCTACGATAGTAGCTCGGAACCTCCTCACTCCCAAAGATAGTCAGTTGCTTTCAGGACGGTCCGATGAGTTGGCCGTTCAAGAGTCCTTGGCTCTTAGCGTTCAGTGCGCTAGATCTGTGTCCAACATGGGCCAACGCCTTCTTGCTCGCACCCGTCAGGTCGAATCCTTGATGGCGGAGGTAGAGAGTCTTAAGCAGGAGATCAAACAGCTTAAGTACGAGAACCGAAGTTTGCACGTGCTTGCCAACAATTATTCGACAGGCATGAAGAGGAAGCTTGATGAGCTTGATGACCGTCAAAGGCTTGCAGCTTTCTTCCAGAGGCACCTTTTTCCTGGGTCATCCAGCGTTCCACCAAGGGTTGGGGCCTTGAATGATCTATCTTCGGTGCCTCTCGCTCCTATGCCTCTCGCTCCGATGCCTTCTGCTCCGATGCCTCCTGCTCTGATGCCTCTTGCTCCGAGAGTGTTGCCACGTAGTGGGGCCTCACGTACACAACCCTTGTGAAGGCTCCATCTTTCTCTTTCTTTGTTAGATACAAATGTAATTTCTCGAAAAATCAATGAACAAGCTTTGTTTTATTCACTGTATTGGGTTGCCTCCCAAGTAGCGCTTTCTTTTACGTCTTGCAGCCGGACGAAACCTTCTTAGGCTCATTTAGGACCCATGACATGGAATTTATCTCTAAATGGGGGGTGATACTTGAGATGATCCGGTAATGGTTCAAATTCTAAAGTGGGTGCCTGGATCATTAACAACATATTAGTATAAAAGAAAATTGAAATTCGGGGAGGCGGCTTACCTGTGTGCTCCGACAAGAACTCAAGGATAAACACATCTTCTTTGAACGTTTCAGGGACTTTGCACTCGCCCAGATGTGGTGTGAGGATTGGTCCTTGTCCTGTGTCATAAAATTCAATTTCTTTGGGGTTGGTTGCCTCAAGAACATCCTCTTTGATGAATTCTTGATATTCCATACTTTGCACTTTTGGAAGGGCTTCCAAGATGTCTTTCTCACCTTCTTCTTCCTTGGAATTCATGAACCTGCAAGGAATAGGGACATTCAGTGGAACGGTGTTAGAAATAATTAACTTTGGAACAACCTTACCTGAATTGGATAACGTAGGAGCAATAGGTGCCTGCGGCAAAGGTGTTTCCACCCTTGCCATAGGTTGCGTGTGTTCCTCTTCCTCAATTAGCAACTCCTCATCCACTTCTTGCTCTTGAATTTGTTTCATGAACTCCATAATCTGCCCAATTTGCTCCTCCAATTTACCCAACTTCTTGTCTTGATTTTGCTCGTCCTTGTTTTGAGTTTGGACTTCCTGCGTCAAAGTAGTAAGTAATTGAAAAATCGTATCATTATCGCTTGAATTACTTACATTGCTTTGGGCAGGTTGTGGTGGCTGCATGGGTGCTGTATAGAACTCCTCGTATGGTTGCCAATATTCTCCTTGTTGAGCCTCCTCGACTTGGTTTTGTGAGCCCTGCACCGAAGAAATTAATTCATTAAGAGCTTGATTATAATCTATTGACAAACCTTGGTTTGGTTGGGCATATTGTATATGAGGTTGTGGTGGATGTATAGACGTTGAATAGAACTCCTCATAGGGCTGCCAATATCCGTCTTGTTGAATATGTTGAGGTTCCCACCACATAGAGTTTGAATGATCACTCCAATCCGAATTGTAATTATTGGAAAACATGTCGTTTCTTGATTGATTATGATCAAATGTACCAACTCTTTGCATTTGGTACTCTTCCATAAGTTGTGACAAAAGAGAAGCACTATCAAGTGCCATGTCTTGCTTCTAAAATCAACAAAATAAAACTAAAAATATATACACACAAACGAAAATAAAACAATCCAAGAGATTAGCAAAGTTGCTAATCCCTGGCAACGGCGCCAAAATTTGATGCGAGAATTATACGCGCATAAATTAAACCCTCTTTTTGTCAATTGTAATATAAGTATAAGTAGGGATCGTTCTGGACCGGGGATTAGGAGGGCTTGTTAACCACTTGGATTTGACTTCAAAAACGTAAAAACAAGTTTAAAACACTATACTAAACTCGAAGAATGCAAAACTAAAAGTAAGAAAGATTAAGATTAAAACTTAAACAAAATAAAGGGGGATTGGATTTGAACGAAAATTGAAATAACGAAACAAGTTAATAAACTAGACAGAATGTAAATATGAAATTGATGAAATAGAATGAATGGATGCTAGCCAAGGGGTTCATCTCCACACATGTTATACTTGCATACAAAACGATTTCTAATTGCTTTTCAATAAACTATGAATTCTCAACGCTCCGGGTTAATTAGGTCCGCTTAAATTAACCGTCAAGTTTTCCTTAAGTTAATGAATTGGATGATTGCATACGACAACCCAAAGCATTCCTCACAAGTTCCCTACATGAATTGCATAATAGAGATACAAGCAAGAATCATTAAGCAACATGAAAACTATAAGTGTTGACGAGGCATTCGTTACTATGATTGCATAAAACTTATGCCAAGAATATGTTTAACGCGATTGTTTATAAGCAACCTCCACTACTTGTGAATATAAGTTCATAACTATTACGTGAAATTCACTTATATTCTAGCGTCAAATTCATGCATGAAAATTAAGCGTCAACTCTCAATAAACATACATAAATACGTTATCAATCAAATAGTTAAACAAATTGAATTCACAACTTATGAAACGTAATTAGAAGTACTCAAATCATATTGCAAGCATAAACATATATTTCGAATCACCCCCTAGCTAAGGGGGGGTTTAGTTCCTCATACGTACAAAACAAAGAGAATTGAAATTAAACATTGAAATCAAAGAAACGCCTAAACATTCCAACAACTCAAACTTGAATTGTATGAACGTTTAGGCCCTCTTATCTTCCTCTTTATTGTGGCATAAGGTCTAAGGGATGTTGTTGGTGTGTTGAATGGATTGGGGAATTATGGAAATGGATGAGGAGTGGTGGAAATGGAAGAATGGTTTTTGGATTCTAAGGGGGACTCACGGCACAAGGGAGAAAGGGATGTGTTTGTGGTGTGTTGTGTATGAAATGAGATGATGAATGAATGAATGAATGCAAGGGTATTTATAGGAGTAGTGAAGGTGTATATGGCTGTTTATTTAAGCATGCATGTGGCTTGAATGTGGTGGAAAAACAGCTATGAAAGCATGTGAAAATCTGGAAAGCATAAGGATCCCACGACATGGCTTGTTGTTGGTGCTGGAATTGCATGTGTGTGCATGTGTTTGGGAAGTTTTTGATGATTTTCTGGCTGCAATGATGAAGAGTTTAATAATTAATGCATGTAGGTGGCTGAAATGATGAAGAATGAGTGGTGGAAATGAAAGGGAAAGCTGGAAAGACATGTGAAGATGCTGGAATTTCAATGTGAGGTGCACGGCAATGTGTTTTCAGGATGGTTCTTTGTGTTTGTGATGCATGTGATTGCATGTGTTGATGAATAGGATTGTGGAAAGGCAAGGGAATGCACGGGTTAGGCTTGAAGAAAAGGTGTGTGAATGGGATAATTGAATGATTAAAGTGCATGTGGGTTGGATATTAAAGGATGGAATGCATGTGAAGAATGCTGGAAAGGCAAGGGAAGTGCACGGCATGGGCTTCTTTGGTGCAGAAATGGGTGTTGTTTGCATGTGAATTGAAGTTTAGGGTGAATGATGATGAATGTATGTGGATTAAAGAATGAATGGTGGTGTAATGATGAAGTGTGATGGCTGAAAATGTCAAGGGAAATGCATGTGTTTGCACGGCAAAGAATTCCAGGATGCATGTGTGTTGGTGTGTTGTGTGATTGTTTTGTGGTTGAATGATTAATTGGCTGAATTAAAGAATGGGAGTTGATGCGTGAATTATACGCACACAAATTAAACCCTCTTTTTGACAATTGTAGTATAGATATGTAAGTAGGGATCGTTCAGGACCGGGGATTAGGAGGGATTGTTAATCACTTGGATTTGACTCAAAAACGTAAAAACACAATATAAAACACTATACTAGACTCAAAGAATGCAAAACTAAACTTTAAAACACCAAAACAAACCAAAAGACTCAAAACAGCACCAAAACACTCAAAACTGCCTTAAAAACACTTTCTGGGCAGTTTTGAGCACTTTGAGTACTTTGGACGAATTTGGGTAATAACTTGAATCAAAACACTTAGAAACACAAACTAAGACACTTTAACACTAAACTAGACTCAAAGAATGCAAAACTAAACACTTAAAACACTAAAACAAACCAAAAGACTCAAACAGCACCCAAAACACTCAAAACTGCCTTAAAAACACTTTCTGGGCAGTTTTGAGCACTTTGACTACTTTGGACGAAATTGGGTAATAAAATGAATCAAAACACTTAGAAACACAAACTAAGACACTTTCTAACTAAGTTGGACACTAAAGTAAGGGGGGATGAGTTTTTGACGAAATTAACTAAAATGCACAGATTGTAATTAAAAGCAGATTGTAAAGATGAATGTGATGGAATTGAATGGATGGGATGGTTAGCTAAGGGGTTCATCTCCACACATGTTACACTTGCATAATAAAAAGATTTCCAATTGCATTTCAATAAACCATGAATTCTCAACGCCCCGAGTTAATTAGGTCCGCTTAAATTAACCGTCAAGTTTTCCTTAAGTTAATGAATTGGATGATTGCATACGACAACCCAAAGCATTCCTCACAAGTTCCCTACATGAATTGCATAATAGAGATACAAGCAAGAATCATTAAGCAACATGAAAACTATAAGTGTTGACGAGGCATTCGTTACTATGATTGCATGAAACTTATGCCAAGAATTTGTTTAACGCGATTGTTTATAAGCAACCTCCACTACTTGTGAATATAAGTTCATAACTATTACGTGAAACTCACTTATATTCTAGCGTCAAATTCATGCATGAAAATTAAGCGTTCATTCTTAATAAACATACATAAATAGGATATCAATCAAATAGTTAAACAAATTGAATTCACAACTTATGAAACGTAATTAAAAGTAATCAAATCATATTGCAAGCATAAACATATATTTCAAATCCCCCCCCTAACCAGGGGGGGTTTAGTTCCTCATACGTACAAAACAAAGAGAATTGAAATTAAACATTGGAATCGAGGAAAAGAAACACCTAAACATTCCAACAACTCAAACTTGAATTGTATGAACGTTTAGGCACTCTTCTCCTCCTCTTCGTTGTAGCACAAGGTCTAAGGATAGGTTTGGAGGGATGGGGAGTTATGGATGGTGTAGAATGATGTGTTTAGGATAGGGATGGATGTAGGGGACCTCAAGGCTTCTTTTTGGGCAGAAAATATGAAGAATGGTGAAGTATGGATGTGTTATAGAGAGGGGATGAATTTCTGGCGTGAATGGTGAATGAATTGTGTATGAATGGGAATGAATGAATTGTGGCTGCAATGGATGCTTATTTATAGGTGAAAAGGAGGGAATATGACAGCTAGGAACTTGGTGGAAATCTGGAATGGTGATGGGAGATGCATGTGGCTGATTTATGCATGTGATTAAAGGGTAATGACAGCTAGGTTATGATGATGAATGCATGTGCAAAGTTGGTTGAATGATTATGGGTGCATGTGGCTGATTTATGGTGCAATGATGAAAGGCAAAGTGCATGTGGCTGATTTGTGAAGGGAATGCATGTGGAATGAATGTGTGAATGATGGCAGATTGTGTATGTGAATGATTAGGGTGAATGTGCATGTGCTTTGACAGCTAGGTTGAATAAATTAAAGGGAGTGCATGTGGCTTGGCTGGAATGATTGGAATGCAATCTGAAATGGGATGTGTTGGTGTGAATTTCTGGTACAAAGGGCCTCCTTTGGTCTTCAATTTCGTCCATCTACTTGGCTTCAAGTATATGCAATCCATTTAACGCCCCAAACTACTCCAAAATGCACCAAAATGCACCATTTTGCATACTTTGCCCTTAGAACCTGAAAACACACAAAAGAAGCATAAAGGACTAAAATAACTAAAGAAACATAACGTAAATGCACGAGAACAAGCCATTTAAGTCGCATGAATATGCTCCTATCAGGAGTGCATGTGGCTTAGGTGGTGTAATGATGAAGTGGGAAGTGAAAGAATATGGTTGGAAAGTAGAAGGGAAGGCACGGCACAAAGGGGGAAGTGTTGGAAATGCATGTGATGCATGGCAATGTTGTCTTTTGGTGCATGTGTGTGTTGAATGGTGTCCTTTAATTATGCACGGTTTAGGGCTGTTAAGGGGAGAGAAATGGGAGTGAATGTGGCTTAATGATGAAGGAGGAAAGCTTGGAAAGCATGTGGCAAGGTTGGTTGAATGATGATGATGATTATGAGTATGATAAGTGATAAATGTATGGTTATGATAAGTGATAAGTGAATGATATGTTAAGTGATAAATGAATGATATGTGGTGAGTGATAAGTGAATGGAAGTGATAAGTGATAAGTGAATGGAAGTGATAAGTGAATGGTTTGATAAGTGAATGGTTTGATCTTCAATTTCGTCCATCTACTTGGCTCCATGGATAAGCTATCCAATCCATGCACAAAAATGCTCCAAATAGCCTCAAAATGCACTTTCTTGCTCCCTAAGCCCTTAGAACCTGAAAACACACAAAAGAAGCATAAAGGACTAAAATAACTAGAGAAACATAACGTAAACGTACGAGAACAAGCCATTTAAGTCGCATGAATATGCTCCTATCACTAGGGCCTTCGTTTTGTGTCCTAAAGCGCCTACAAGGACTTCAAAGTGGCTAGAAAATACGGATGTTTAAGATTAGGAAAGGTTACCAAAACGGGAAACTTAGGGTTAACTTTCCTAAAATAGGAAACCTTGTTTGAGTAAGATTCCTCGTTTTGGTAAGAATTCATCGTTGGAGTAGGAATTCGTCGTTTCTTCAAGTCTTCAACTCATTCATTCCTCTTTCGCTCCAAAAGACTCCAATTTGCATCTTCTTGCACACTTTGGCCTTATAATTTGAAAATACACAAAAGTGGCCTTAAACACTAAAATAGCTAAATAAACACAACATAAATGCACGAGAACAAGCTAATTAAGTCGGATGAATATGCTCCTATCACCCCAACAACCACCACAACAAGGAGGTTTTAGGCAACAACCACCGGGCTTCTACAACAAGCCATACGTCCCCACTCAAGCACCTCCACAACCTGCCCAAACAAGTTCAGGTAACACTTTAGATAATGATACACTTCTTAAGTTACTAACGAATTTGTCTCAGGGGCAAGAAAACCAAGCTAAAGCCATGCAAAACCAAGACAAGAGGGTGGAGCAATTGGAGAAACAAATTGGGCAAATTGCAGATTTTGTAGGGAAGTTTCGCGAGCAAGGCCAACTTCCAAGTTCTACCATTCCAAACCCCAAGGGAGGCTTCGAAAGCGCAAAGGCCATACTTTTGAGAAGTGGAAAAGAAGTCGGGGCAGGTCCTACACCACCACCATCAAGTCTTAACGAGGACGAAAAGCTGAGAATTGAAGAGGAGGAGATAGGCCAACCCACGGCAAAGGTGGAAACACCTTTGCCGCAAGCTTCAAATGGTGCCAACTTGTCTACTTCGGCCAAAAAGGGTAAAAATGTTTCAAATTCAGTTTCTACTAATGTTGTTCCGTCGAATGTGCCTTTTCCTAGTAGGTTCAGGCAAACGAAGAAAGAAGAAGCCGAAAAGGACATCCTTGAGACGTTTCGGAAAGTGCAAGTAAACATACCCCTTTTGGATGCAATCAAGTGATGCGAAATAGATAAGCACACAAATTAGACCCTCTTTTTATCAATTGTAGTAAAGATGTAAGTAGGGATCGTTCTAGACCGGGGATTAGGAGGGATTGCTAAACACTTGGAAACTGACTTAAAAACTCAAAAACAAAGTTTAAAACACTAAACTCAACTCAAAGAATGCAAAACTAAAAGTTAAAACACTTAAACAAACCTAAAACCCAAAACAGCAACGAGAAGACTCAAAACTGCCTAAAAACCACTTTCTGGGCAGTTTTGAGCACCTACACTAATTTGGACGAAATTGGATGAAAACTTGAATCAAAATACTTAGAAACACAAATCAAAACACTTTCTAACTAATCTAAGACTTCAAATTAAAGGGGGATTTGTTTTGGTCGAAAATTTAACATAAAACAGAAACTTTAAACTAAACAGATTGTAGAATGTTTTTGGATAAAAAGGATGGATAAAAGGCTAGTTAGGAGGTTCTTCTCCACACATATCACACTTGCAAACAAAACGATTTTCAGTTGTTCTTCCAATAAATTATAAATACTCAACGCCCCAAATTAACCGTGAATTGCACTAATTAACCCTCAGTTTTTCCACAAGTTATTAAGTTGGATGATTGCATACGACAACCCAAAACATTCCCTACAAGTTCCCTACATGAATTGCATAATAGAGATACAAGCAAGAATCATTAAGTTCTATGAAAAACATAAGCACTGACGGAGCATTCGTTACTATGAATTGCATGAAACTTATGCTAAGAATTCATTCAACGCGATCGTTTTCAAGCGACCTTCACTACTTGTGATTATAAGATTGTAACTATTAGGTGAAACTCCCTCATAATCTAGCATCATATTCATGCATGAAAACTAAGCGTGCACTCTCAATCAACATACACAAATAAGTTATCAATCAAATAGATGAACGAATTGAATCCACAACTTATGAAATAACAACTGAATGTAATCAAATCATATTGCAAGCATGTACATGGTTTCGAATTCCCCCCTAACCAAGGGGGTTTAGCCACTCATGATTACAACAAACTTAGAGAGTAATAACAAAGTAAACATTGAAAACAAGAATCGAAGTACACCTAAAAATTCCAACAACTCAATCTTGAATTGTATGAACGTTTAAGCCTCTTCTCCTCTAGTTGCTGCGGCACAAGGGGTTTTGGTGAGTTTTGGGGGTTATGGATGATGTAGAATGATCTGTTTAGGGTAGGGATGGATGTAGGGGAAGGCAAGGAGTGTTTTTGGGCAGAAAATATGAAGAATGGTGAAGTATGGCTGTGTTAGAGAGAGGGAATGAATTTCTGGCGTGAATGAATGTGTATGAGAGGTGGTGATCTGATCTAGGGGTTAATATGAGTATATATAGGCACTTAGAACCCTAGGGAAATCAGATATGGACTTGAATTAATTAATGGGAGAGCATGGGAGTGCATGTGGCTGATTTGTGGTGCAATGATGAAAGGCAAAGTGCATGTGGCTGATTTGTGGTGCAATGATGAAAAGGCAAAGTGCATGTGGCTGATTTGTGGTGCAATGATGAAAGGCAAAGTGCATGTGGCTGATTTGTGATGCAATGATGAAAGGATGGAAGTGCATGTGGCTGCAATGGATTAAAGGATGGGAGTGCATGTGGCTGAAATGTAGCCTTCTAGAAATCAGGTTTTTAGGCCCCCTTGCAACTCCCTAACTGAATTCAAGCCTTTCAAATTCGTCCATCCTCATGCCACCATGCTTGCACTATCCAATCTTGGCCCAAAAATGCTCTAGAATGCTCCAAATTGCTTCTTTTTGCATACCTTGACACTAAAACCTGAAATTGCACGAAAATAACTTTAAACACTATAATTAACATGGTTTAGCTAATTAAATGCAAGAAAACAAGCTAACTAAGTCGTATAAATATGCTCCTATCATCAAGCAAGTCCCGAGGTACGCCAAGTTCTTAAAGGAGCTTTGCACCACGAGGAAGAGGATGTCGACCAAGGAAGTGGTAAAGGTAGGTGAAAATGTCTCTGCCATCTTGCAACGCAAACTACCTCCCAAATGCAAAGATCCAGGTAGTTTTACCATTCCTTGTGTGATAGGTAATACACGTTTTGAATCTGCCATGTTAGACCTAGGAGCTTCTATAAATGTTATGCCATATTCAATATATGCATCTATGAACTTAGGAGTTTTGAAAGATGATGGTGTAATCATACAATTGGCCGATAGATCTAACGCTTATCCAAAGGGAGTTTTGGAAGATGTGTTAGTGCAGGTAAATCATTTAATCTTTCCGACGGACTTCTATGTGCTCGAGATGGATGAATCTGACCATGCCCCTTCGTTGCCAATCTTACTTGGCCGGCCATTCATGAAGACGGCGCGGACGAAGATTGACGTGTTTAATGGAACTTTGTCCATGGAATTTGATGGGGAAGTTGTTAATTTTAGTCTTTCGGATTCTATTAAGTATCCTAGTGAGGATCACTCATGTTTCTCCATTGATGTAATTGACTCTTTGGCGCAGGGATATATGGAAGATTTGAATGCCGATGCGCTTGAAAACGTCATTACAAGAAGCATGGAGCTCAAAACCAAGGGAAAGCTTTTGCTAGGCCACGACACACACTTTCCAACCCATGCCGTGCACCCTAGTGAGGAATGTATGGAGTTGGTTGCTGCCCTAGAGTCGCTTCCTAGGCACGAGGGTAAGTTTTCTAAATTTGAGTCAATTCCCATTTCGACTAATAAATTGCTTCCATCCATAGTTCAGGCACCTACGCTTGATCTCAAACCATTACCGGGCGATTTGAAGTACATTTTCTTAGGGAAAGAGGAGACATTACCGGCCATCATTTCTTCATCACTCACGGCACAAGAAGAGGAGAAACTAGTGCGTGTTTTGAAGGAGTTCAAATCTGCCCTAGGTTGGACGTTGGCCGATATCAAAGGTATTAGTCCCGCTACATGCATGCATCACATATTTCTTGAGGAGGGGGCCAAACCAACTAGAGAGGCTCAACGCCGTCTTAACCCTCCGATGATGGAAGTTGTGAAAAAGGAGACAATCAAGCTTTTAGATTGCGGAGTCATCTATCCAATCTCGGATAGTAAGTGGGTGTCACTTATCCAATGTGTGCCGAAGAAATCTGGAGTGACGGTTGTGGAGAACGCGGAGAATGAGCTAGTGCCCACTCGAATCCAAACCGGTTGGCGCGTATGCACTGATTATAGGAAGATAAATGCTACCACAAGGAAGGACCACTTCCCATTGCCGTTCCTAGATCAAATGTTGGAAAGGTTAGCGGGTCATTCATTTTATTGTTTTCTTGATGGATACTCTGGTTATAATCAAATTGTTATTGCACCGGATGATCAAGAAAATACTACTTTTACATGCCCCTTTGGTACATTTGCTTATCGTCGCATGCCATTTGGTTTATGTAATGCACCTGCTACATTTCAAAGATGCATGATGAGCATATTTTCAGATTATGTTGAGAAAATTATTGAGGTTTTTATGGATGATTTCAGTGTTTTTGGTAATTCATTTGATGGTTGTTTGAGTAATCTTAGTTTGATTTTGAACCGTTGTGTTGAAACAAATCTTGTGCTTAATTGGGAAAAATGTCACTTCATGGTTAAACATGGTATTGTTCTAGGCCATATTATTTCTGAAAAAGGCATTGAAGTAGATAAATCTAAGGTAGACCTTGTTCGTCACTTACCCTCTCCAACTTCGGTTAGAGAGGTTCGTTCGTTTCTCAAAGATTGCACAGCCACTATGCCGATTGCTGCAAAAAGAGGTGGCGTTTGAGTTTGATGATGCATGCTCCACGGCATTCAAGCACCTCAAGGAGGCTCTCACTTCGGCTCCCATTATCACACCTCCAGATTGGAGCCTTCCATTCGAGTTGATGTGCGATGCTTCGGACTATGCGATTGGTGCTGTTTTGGGGCAGCGGAAGGACAAACAACCTCATGTTATTTATTATGCGTCTAGAACATTAAATGATGCTCAATTAAATTACTCAACAACTGAAAAAGAATTACTTGCTGTGGTATTTGCATTAGATAAGTTTCGGTCGTACTTACTTGGGACTAAAGTTATTATTTTTACTGATCATGCAGCTCTCAAGTATTTGTTCAAGAAAAAGGAGGCCAAGCCTAGACTAATTCGATGGCTTTTGCTTTTACAAGAGTTTGACATTGAGATTCGGGATAAGAAGGGCGTGGAGAATGTGGTGGCTGACCACCTAAGTCGAATGGTACATGAGGAAGTAGCGCCAATTTCTGAAACCTTTCCCGATGAGCAATTAATGTCTATCCAGGTAAGTGAGCCTTGGTATGCCGATTTGGTTAATTTTTTGGTGTCTAAGCAAGTTCCTAACACTTTAAGCAAGGCTCAACGTGATAAATTAAAAAAGGATGCACGTTTTTATGTTTGGGACGACCCTTATTTGTGGAAAATATGCCCTGATCAGATTGTGCGTCGTTGTGTTCATGAATCTAAATTTAATTCCATTCTGAGTTTTTGCCATACATATGCATGTGGTGGACACTTTGGCACACAATGCACAGCGCTTAAGGTTCTTGAGAGTGGTTTTTATTGGCCTACGTTGTTTAGAGATGCTAGGGTTTTTTGCTTAACATGTGATGGATGTGAAAAGACCGGAAGTATAGGCCAAAGAGACCAAATGCCGCAAACCCCAATCCTTCTTGTTGAAATCTTTGATGTTTGGGGTATTGATTTTATGGGTCCGTTCTCTATGTCTTTTGGTTTTACGTACATTTTACTTGCCGTTGATTATGTGTCAAAGTGGGGTATTGATTCTAGAGTTGTTGCAGATTTTGTAAAATCTAACATTTTCTCTAGATTTGGGATGCCTCGAGTGCTCATAAGCGATGGTGGGTCACATTTTTGCAACCGCACCATTGCGGAATTGCTCAAGAAGTACAACGTGTTGCATAAGGTTTCCACACCTTATCACCCCCAAACCAGTGGCCAAGCAGAGGTTTCAAATCGAGAAATCAAGCAAATTCTGGAAAAGACCGTTGGGCCGAATCGAAAAGATTGGAGTTTGCGTTTGGAGGATGCACTGTGGGCCTATCGAACGGCTTACAAAACGCCTATTGGTATGTCCCCGTTTCGGTTAGTCTATGGCAAGCCGTGCCATTTACCCGTAGAGCTTGAGCATAAGGCACATTGGGCGGTCAAGACCTTCAATATGGATGTGGACGCGGCTGGAAACCATAAGAAGCTACAATTGAGCGAGCTTGAAGAGATTAGGCATGAGGCGTATGAGAATGCTCGGATTTACAAGGAGAAGACCAAGGTCGTCTATGACAAGATGATTAGAGGCAAAACCTTCTCAATCGGGCAGAAAGTGTTGCTATTCAATTCCCGTCTTCGATTATTCCCCGGTAAGTTAAGTTCTAAGTGGGTTGGTCCATTTGTTATCACTAATGTTTTTGTGCATGGTGCAGTCCAAATACAAAGTTTGAAAACTGGACAAGAATTCAAGGTGAATGGCCATAGGTTGAAACCCTACTACAAGAACTTTGTCGAGCATGTTGTGGAGGAGATCCCATTGCATGCCGTGGGCTCCAATGGGGAATGAGCTGAACGTCGTCCGGCTGTAAGACGTAAAAGAAAGCGCTACTTGGGAGGCAACCCATGCAATCAACAAAGGAAGAACTTGGGAATCGCTCCACACTCAGATTTGCGTCCCTAAACCCTTTCCTTTGTTGCTTACTTTATGTTTTGTGTAATGTTTTTAATTGTGTCTAAAACATTGAGGACAATGTTTAGTTTAAGTGTGGGGGGGGTAACATTCTGTTTTGAGACTTTGTGCATGAAATTCGTAGGGTATTACCACCTAACATGTTTAAACTTGTTCTTTGCTGTTTTTAAGTGTTTTTAAGCTATTTTAGAGTGTTTTAGAGTGTGTTGTCTTAAAAATCCGAAAATACCATAAAAATTTGAAAAATTGTTTTGAAAAACCCAAAAAGAGTTGTTTTTGTGTGTTTGTTTGTGTCGTAGGTCACCTTCCAACACAATGATGAGGATTTGGTTTTTAATTGCATGATGGTTAAAGAAAGTTACAAACATAGATGGACGTTTGATTTACTCTTTGGTTTATGCTTGTTCGTAGTTATAGTTTACGAATTCACATGTAATCACAAATGATAAAAATCAGTTTTTGTAACATGCTTGAAGGAAGGAACTTAAACAAACGCTACATCCCTGTGAGACTTGAGCTTAAACGTTATTTGGAGAGTTAAAATCTATGCATTAATGTTTTCTAAAGTCGTTGCATGATCTCATTATTCTTTGCTTGGTTACTACTTAGAAGGCGTTTCATCACTTAGTTCCAAATGCTAGAACTCATGCCCATTTCATTCAAAGCATGTTATTGATTTGCATAACACATATTCAAGATGAAGTTGTGTAGTGAACACCATAGCCAAATTGCCATATTTCCCTTTTCATTTGTTTTGTAGGATTTAACCCCGTTGAGCCTTGTGTAGCCTACTTTCTTTGTTAACCCACATTATCCTCACCTAGCCTAGATTAGGACCATCCTTACCCTTGTTCTTGAAGCATAGTAAGCAATGAATTCCTTTTGATTAATGTGTTGCAGAAAATAAGTGTGGGGGAAGGATTATGGATGTGAGTTTTTGTGCCATAGGCACGGTTAGAAAAAAAAAAAGAGAAAGAAAAGAAAAGAAAAAAAAATGAAAAAAAATTGAAAAGTATTGGTTGTTGAAGTAAGGGCCCAAAACAATGAATTAGGCCCTAAGAGTTGTTTGAATCTCCCCTATTTGTTTAAAAGTTGATTTCTGCATTCTAAGGGAATTCTAGGTCTTAATCTCATTACTTTACTTACTATTGCTTAAAGAACTTTTGGTTATCCCTACCTTTCCTTGTGAGCCAATACCCCAAGCCCCGTTACAACCCTTGACTTCTATCTTGAGTGTTGTGCATTTCAATTGTGGAGTTTGAATTTGGTATGAGCATATGGTGTCACTGGTTCTCGCATCTAAGTAGTAGCATTCCATTTATGAGATCATATCGAAACACGTTTAATTACTCCAGAAATTGCGTTCTTTGTTATAACATATGTGAGTACTAGTCTTTCATGTTTACATCAATCTTCTCACATATAACTAGTGTAGGGTGTGTGGTCAGAAACTCTGAGTGAAAATTGAGTGCATAACTAGTGAGGAATTGAGGGAATTCTCTAAGGCATGTTACTACATTCAAAATATGTTTTAATTGATTAAATGCGAACTAGTGAATGGTGACTATGATTAAATATGTGCTTGAGGGGAAGGAAGACTAAAAGCTATGTGAGTAATGATCTTTGACATGTCATGTTTCATTGGAAATCCCTGAGGCAAACGTTGGAAGGTTTAGGTTATGCTTTGTTTGTTTTGTTGCGTTTTGTTTACTTTAGTTGTTTTGTTTTGCGCGAGGACTAGCAAAAGTTAAGTGTGGGGGAATTTGATAGGAGCATATTCATGCGACTTAATTAGCTTGTTCTCGTGCCTTTATGTTGTGTTTACTTAGTTGTTTTAGTGTTTAAGGCCACTTTTGTGTATTTTCAGATTATAAGGCCAAAGTGTGCAAGAAGATGCAAATTGGAGTCTTTTCGAGCGAAAGAGGAACGAATGGGTTGAAGACTTGAAGAAACGACGAAATCCTACTCCAACGATGAATTCTTACCAAAACGAGGAATCCTACTCAAACAAGGTTTCCTATTTTAGGAAAGTTAACCCTAAGTTTCCCGTTTTGGTAACCTTTCCTAATCTTAAACGTCCATATTTTCTAGCCACTTTGAAGTCCTTGTAAGCGCTTTAGGACACAAAACGAAGGCCCTAGGGCCCTTAAAACCCTTTGCCGTGGGCTTTAGCCCAATTCCTTTCCCTTGCCGTGCAAGGGGGGGCATTTTAGGCCCAAATCCATGCTTCTAAACCCTAGCCCTTTAACCTTACAGCCGCACCTATTCTCTTTTCACCCTAGATTCTATCATTCAGATTTTAACCCTTTTATTTTACCCTAGCTGACCTAATTCACCATAAACCGTCCACCATCCATTCATGCATCAAACCATCTCAGCCATTCATTCATAAACCCTAAACTAAACCCTAAACCGTGCATTCCATCAGCCATTTAACTTAATTCCTTTGCAGCCGCAAGTCTCCATCCATATTTCACCCTAAGCTTTCTAAATCCTTCTCAGCCACACCCTTTAATTCACCCTAGAATCTCATCCGTTCATTCATATTAATCAGCCACCTTCACACACAAAAAGCCCTAGCCGTCACTCCCATTTTTTATTCAGCCATTTTTCACACCCAAAACTCCCCAATCCGTGCACTCCCATTCACCCAACATTCTCTTCCATCCGTAGCATCATTCACCCTAATTTCCCCAAGCCGTGCATTCCATTAACCCTAATTCTATTCAGCCATACACACATTCCATTCTCTTCCATCCGTAGCCACCATAACCCTAATTCTTCTCTAACAGCCGCAACCTATAGCCACCATAGTAACGAATTCTTGGCACTAGTTTCATGCTCATCATAGTAACGAATGCCTCGTCAACACTTATAGTTTTCATGATGCTTAATGATCTTTGATTGTATCTTTATTGTGCTTTTCACGTAAAGGACTTTTGGAGAATGTTTTGAATTGCGTTGCGCTAACCCATCCAATTCATTAACTTAAGGAGAACTTGACGGTTAATTTAAGCGCACCTAATTAACCCGGGGTGTTGAGTTTCATAATTCATCGAAAGACCAACTGAAAATCAAAGTGTATGCAAGTGTAACATGTGTGGAGAACAACCTTCTAGCTAGCATTCATCCATATTTTCATCCAATTCATCTTTACAATCTGCCTTAATTTACAATCTGTGCATTTTAGTTAATTTCGTCAAAAACACAATCCCCCTTTCCTTTAGTGTCCAATTTAGTTAGAAAGTGTCTTAGTTTGTGTTTCTAAGTATTTTGATTCATTTGATTACATAAATTCATCCAGCCACCATACCAGCCTTCCTCCATCACTCCACCACCTTGCCGCACCACCACACTTCCCTAAACCCATCCCTAAACCAGAAAATCACCCAAAAACACAATAAACCTTCTCTGCAACAGCAAGAAGAAAGGAGAAAGAGGACTTTAAAACGCGCAGAAATTCAAGTGGATTCGTTGGGCGTTCTAGGTGTAATCAATCCTTTGTGCTTTATGTTTAAATTCATTTGTAATTCTCTTTTTGTGAACATGAGAGGCTAAATCCCCCTAGTTAGCTAGGGGGTGATTCGAAACCATGTTTATGCTTGCAATATGAATTGATTACTTTTGGTTGGAATTTCATGAATGGTGGATTCAATTCGTTTAACTGTTTGATTGATAACTTATTTGTGTATGTTTATTGAGAGTGCATGCTTAATTAACTGTTTGATTGACAACTGTTTGATTGATAACTTATTTGTGTATGTTTATTGAAAGTGCTCCAAAAGTCTCCAAAATGCATCTTTTTGCTCCTTTAGCCCTTTGGACCTACAAACCCACGAAAATAGCTTAAAGTACTAAAATAACTAAAGAAACATAACGTAAATGCACGAGAATAAGCCATTTAAGTCGCATGAATATGCTCCTATCACAAAGTGAAAGAAGCAATCAGCCGGCACTTGGAGTCTACCTGGACTCTATTCCCTGGTTGCTTACCTAGCGTTGCTCTCAAGTAGTCATCTTCAACGGTTGATACACTTCCAGAGAAGGGACCACTTCTGCAAAGGGGAGCAAGTAAGGCAAAGGAAAATGATACATTGAAGCATGAGGAGACAAGCATATGCTGAGCTATCCTCTAACCCTCTTCAATACGAATTGGAGAGATTGAACAAAGAAACAGATAAAAGGAGTAAGCTCAGACCTTCGGGGGAGACCAAAAGAATCCTGCTGCCCAGTTCAAGAGTAGCACAAAGGAAAATCAACGATCGGAGGAAACCAAAAGAATCTCCAGCTCAGTTCAAGAGTAGCCTGTGGAAAAACTCAAGATGAAGCCTCACTGCAATCACCAAGGAGAAGATGGAATTTACACTCCATAACCAGATTTGCATCCCTAAACTCTTCTCTTTGTTAAATACATTCTGCCATGTTGAGTATGTTTAGTTGCTTTTTTATATGTTTACTTTTGTTTGGTGTGTTTTAAGCTTAAAACATTGAGGACAATGTTATGATTGAAGTGTGGGGGGGTAACTAAGTATGTTGATGCAAATTCGTTGGATTTTATCACCCATAACTTCAAGTGTTGTTCCTTGCTGTTTTAAAATGTTTTTAAACTGTTTTAGTGTGTTTTGACTTAAAAATTCGAAAATCCCATAAAAATTTGAAAAATTGTTTTGAAAAACCCAAAAAGAGTTGTTTTAAAGTTGTTTTTGTGTGTGTGTTTGTGTCTTAGGGTACCTTCCAACACAATGATAAGGATTTGGTTTGTAAGTGCATGACTGTTAAAAAGAGTTATAAACATAGAGAAAAGTTTGATTTACTCTTGGTATATGCTTGGTTATGGTTATAATGTATGACTTCACATGCAATCATAAAAGAAAAATTCGTTTTTGTAACATGCCTGAAGGAAGGAACTCAAACAAACGCTACAACCCTGAGAGACTTGAGCCTATAACGTTCTTTGGAGAGTATAATCTGTGATTTCTTGTTTTCTAAAGTCGTTGCATGATCTCATTATTCTTTGCTTGGTTACTACTTAGAAGGCGTTTCATCATATAGTTCCAAATGCTAGAACTCATGCCCATTTCATTTAAAGCATGTTATTGATTTGCATAACACATATTCAAGAAGAAGTTGTGTAGTGACCACCACCATAGCCAAATAGCCTTACTTCCCATATTTCGTATATGTTGTAAGTTTTAACCCCGTTGAGCCTTGTTTAGCCTTTATTCTTTGTTTACCCACATTTTCTTCACCTAGCCTAGTTTAGGACAATCCCCACCCTTGTTCTTAAAAGATAGTGAGCATGACTTAATTGAATTCCTTTTGAGTTACATTATGAAAGAAAATGAGTGTGGGGGAGAGAATGTTTAAGTGTTTATGTATGTTTTGAGATTCAAAAGAAAAGAAAAAAAAAAGAAAAGAAAGAAAGAAAGAGAAAAAAAAAACTTGAAAAAAATGAAAGAATGAGTGATTGAAGAAAGGGTCCAAAACACCAATTCTGGCCGTAAATTGTCTAAATTCTCCCTTTTTGTGCAAAAGTTGAGTTTTCATTCAAAAGTGAATTCTAAGTTGATTCAAGTGCTTTGCTCACTATTTCTTTAAGAACCTTTGTTTTCCATATCCCTTCTTTGTCATCCACACGCCCCGAACCCCATTACAACCCGTGACTTCAATCTTGAGTGTTATGTGTTTCAATTTGTGGAGTTTGAACTTGGTATGAGCATATGGTGTCACTGGTTCTCGCGTCTAAGTAGTAGCAATCCATTCATGAGATCATATCTAAACATGCTTATTAACTCCAGAAATTGCGTTCTTTGTGATACATATATGTGAGTGTTCGGTTTCATGTTTACATCAATCTTCTCACATATACTTAGTGTAGGGTGTGTAGTCAGAAAATCTGAGTAAAAATTGAGTGCATATCTTGTGAGGAATTGAGCAAATTCTCTAAGGCATGTTACTACATTCAAAACATGGTTTTAAATGCTTAATTGTGAAATAGTATGTGGTGACTGTGATTAAGAATGTAATTAAGTGTGAAGATGACTAAAATCTGTGGAGATAATGAATTTTAACATGTCATGTGCATTGGAAATCCCTAAGACGATTGTTGGAAGGTTTAGGTTGTGTTTTACTTGTTTTGTTTCGTTTCGTTTTGTTTTGTTTTTCTTTCTGTTTTGCTCGAGGACTAGCAAAAGATAAGTGTGGGGGTATTTGATAGGAGCATATTCATGCGACTTAAATGACTTGTTCTCGTGCATTTACGTTATGTTTCTTTAGTTATTTTAGTCATTTATGCTTCTTTTGTGTGTTTTCAGGTTCTATGGGCAAAGTATGCAAAATGGTGCATTTTGGTGCATTTTGGAGTAGTTTGGGGCGTTAAACGGATTGCATATACTTGAAGCCAAGTAGATGGACGAAATTGAAGACCAAAGGAGGCTCTTTGTACCAGAAATTCACACCAACACATCCCATTTCAGATTGCATTCCAATCATTCCAGCCAAGCCACATGCACTCCCTTTAATTTATTCAACCTAGCTGTCAAAGCACATGCACATTCACCCTAATCATTCACATACACAATCTGCCATCATTCACACATTCATTCCACATGCATTCCCTTCACAAATCAGCCACATGCACTTTGCCTTTCATCATTGCACCATAAATCAACCACATGCACCCATAATCATTCAACCAACTTTGCACATGCATTCATCATCATAACCTAGCTGTCATTACCCTTTAATCACATGCATAAATCAGCCACATGCATCTCCCATCACCATTCCAGATTTCCACCAAGTTCCTAACTGTCATATTCCCTCCTTTTCACCTATAAATAAGCATCCATTGCAGCCACAATTGATTCATTCCCATTCATTCACCATTCACGCCAGAAATTCATCCCCTCTCTATAACACATCCATACTTCACCATTCTTCATATTTTCTGCTCAAAAATAAGCCTTGAGGTCCCCTACATCCATCCCTATCCAAAACACATCATTCTACACCATCCATAACTCCCCGAACCATTCACACCATCAAACTATCCTTAGACCTTGTGCTACAACGAAGAGGAAGATAAGAGGGCCTAAACGTTCATACAATTCAAGTTTGAGTTGTTGGAATGTTTAGGTGTTTCTTTGATTTCAATGTTTAATTTCAAAACTCTTTGTTTTGTACGAATGAGGAATGGAAGAGAAGAGGGCCTAAACGTTCATACAATTCAAGTTTGAATTGTTGGAATGTTTAGGTGTTTCTTTGATTCTCTTTGTTTTGTATTGTTGATGTATATTTCCTTCCTAATGCTTGAATATATTTAGTATAATGGCACAAGCAAGTGATAGAAGCATTTTTATGCGACTTAATTGGCTTGTTCTCATGCATTTATGTTGTTTTTCCTTAGTTAGTTTAGTGTTTAAAGTCATTTTCGTGCAATTTCAGGTTTTAGTGTCAAAGTATGCAAAAAGAAGCAATTTGGAGTATTCTAGAGCATTTTTGGGCCAAGATTGGATAGTGCAAGCATGGAGGCATGAGGATGGACGAATTTGAAGGCTTGAATTCAGTTAGGGAGCTGCAAGGGGGCCTAAAAACCTTATTTCTAGAAGGCTTTATCTATTCACACATGGTGCCTAATTTCTGTATTGGAAGAACAAGCCGTCCTACCTTGTCACTAGCCGTCCTACCTTGTCTCCTAGCCGTCCTAGCTTGTCTCCTAGCCGTCCTAGCTTGTCACAAGCCGTCCTAGCTTGTCTCCTAGCCGTCCTACCTTGTCTCCTAGCCGTCCTACCTTGTCACAAGCTCATATCTGATTACCCTAGGGTTTTAAGTGCTTATATATACTCATATTAACCCCTAGATCAGATCACCACCTCTCATACACATTCATTCACGCCAGAAATTCATTCCCTCTCTCTAACACAGCCATACTTCACCATTCTTCATATTTTCTGCCCAAAAACACTCCTTGCCTTCCCCTACATCCATCCCTACCCTAAACACATCATTCTACATCATCCATAACCCCCAAAACTCACCAAAACCCCTTGTGCCGCAGCAACTAGAGGAGAAGAGGCTTAAACGTTCATACAATTCAAGATTGAGTTGTTGGAATTTTTAGGTGTACTTCGATTCTTGTTTTCAATGTTTACTTTGTTATTACTCTCTAAGTTTGTTGTAATCATGAGTGGCTAAACCCCCTTGGTTAGGGGGGAATTCGAAACCATGTACATGCTTGCAATATGATTTGATTACATTCAGTTGTTATTTCATAAGTTGAGGATTCAATTTGTTCATCTATTTGATTGATAACTTATTTGTGTATGTTGATTGAGAGTGCACGCTTAGTTTTCATGCATGAATATGATGCTAGATTATGAGGGAGTTTCACCTAATAGTTGCAATCTTATAATCACAAGTAGTGAAGGTCGCTTGAAAACGATCGCGTTGAATGAATTCTTAGCATAAGTTTCATGCAATTCATAGTAACGAATGCTTCGTCAATGCTTATGTTTTTCATAGAACTTAATGATTCTTGCTTGTATCTCTATTATGCAATTCATGTAGGGAACTTGTAGGGAATGTTTTGGGTTGTCATATGCAATCATCCAACTTAATAACTTGTGGAAAAACTGAGGGTTAATTAGTGCAATTCACGGTTAATTTGGGGCGTTGAGTATTTATAATTTATTGGAAGAACAACTGAAAATCGTTTTGTTTGCAAGTGTGACATGTGTGGAGAAGAACCTCCTAACTAGCCTTTTATCCATCCTTTTTATCCAAAAACATTCTACAATCTGTTTAGTTTAAAGTTTCTGTTTTATGTTAAATTTTCGTCCAAAACAAATCCCCCTTTAATTTGAAGTCTTAGATTAGTTAGAAAGTGTTTTGATTTGTGTTTCTAAGTATTTTGATTCAAGTTTTCATCCAATTTCGTCCGAATTAGTGTAGGTGCTCAAAACTGCCCAGAAAGTGGTTTTTAGGCAGTTTTGAGTCTTCTAGTTGCTGTTTTGGGTTTTAGGTTTGTATAAGTGTTTTAACTTTTAGTTTTGCATCCTTTGAGTCGAGTTTAGTGTTTTAAACTTTGTTTTTGAGTTTTTAAGTCAGTTTCCAAGTGTTTAGCAATCCCTCCTAATCCCCGGTCTAGAACGATCCCTACTTACATCTTTACTACAATTTGGCAAAAAGAGGGTTTAATTTGTGTGCTTATCTATTTCGCATCAGCAAGGGTGTCGAATCCACAGGGACTAATTGGACCTATGTAATTACTTGTTTTGCAAGAACTCTATGAAATGAATCAAACTAGTCTAAATAGGCAGATTTGGAAATGAATCAAACTAGTCTAAATAGGCAGATTTGGAAATGAATCAAACTAGTCTAAATAGACAGATTTGGAAATGAATCAAACTAGTCTAAATAGGTAGATTTGTTGTTGTAACTTGAAAGTATAAGAAAATGAAGTAAACACAAATAAATGAACCAACAACTAATACAATGAGATAGTTCCAATGGAAATGAAGCTAGGGATTCGATTTCACCATTGCTCAACTAAGTCCATGTTTGTTAAGTTAGTTTGTACTCATTCATCTACCTATTTCATGAGTTTGTTTCACTTGGACATGATCAACCATATGATGTGTGGATTTGATCAAATGTCTCTAATCATGAACCTAATTGTGATGTGCAACTTTGGTTCATAATCAAGAGTATGTAATGCACAAGAAACCTTCATAAAACTAAAGGGATTAACTCGGCAGGATGTGTGCTAAACATTCCCTTCATTCATTCACATATCGACCAAGATTATGCATGATGTGTGTTCTAATCTTGGCTACACAACTTTGTGATTAATTCAAATGATGATCAAACATTAAAATCAACACACTAAGTCACCATTAAATCAGAGAATGAAAAAAGAAATAGATGGACAAACTGAGCATTCTAACTTAATTACATGGCAAACTTTGCAAGGTTACATCGAATCCCTAGAGGAAGATTAGTTACACTTCATGGACAGAGAATAGGGTGAAATGGAGCGGCTATGGGTGAATAAAATGGAATGAATGCAGAACCCTTTGATGTGTGAATTGGGACTTGTTTTATAGAAAGGAATGTGGCTCCAACATTCAGATTGGATCTTGAATATATTTAACTCAGATGGCAGTGCATAATTCAGCAGGAATGATGGGTTTTTGAGGTGGTGGACGCACGGCCCTTGAGGAAATATGCATGCCTTTGGCTATTTTAGTTGAATCATGCATGTGAAGTGGCTGCAAAGCTGAAATGACAGCCTGGAAAGGGTAACAAAATGCACGGCATAGACAAGGAGGAGCTGGACTCACATGGAATGATGGGATGAATGCATTTTTGGATTGATGGATGCAAAGAATGGACATGATCTGCATGTATGTGGTTTATTTAATCAAGGATGCATGTGCCCTTGCTGCAACAAGTGAGTGGAATCTGCAAAGGTGAAATAAACCAGCATAAATTGTTTGTACAAATCTGGAAAGGGGAAGAAAACACACGGTTTGAACAAGGAGATGAGTGATTTTCTGGAATAATGGGTGTATGACAAAAGGGAAGTGTGCAAGCATGTGGATTTCTGCAAAGATGAAACATAAGAAAGGTAATGAAATGCACGGAATGGATGTGAGCATGCATGTGAATGCATGTTTTGATGTTTAGAAGTGCATAATCTGACTTGGAACCACATGGGAGTGCACGGCTATGATTGTGTTTGTTGGTGGAACTATGGTTGAATGAATTAAGTAATGGAGATGCATGTTCTTGGTGCAAAAGGGAGCTGGAATGGCATGGGAAGCACGGCAAGGTTGCAAACATGCATGTGAATGCATGTTTGGGTGTTGGAATCACATAGCTGACTTCCATGTTTTTGCTTTCTTTAAAATCACCCAATATGGTCGAATTGCATCTCTTAGCACTTCACATCTTTTCTGGAATGTTTTTACTTCATTTGCCTTCCCATTGATCCAAGTTCACACTTGGCTGCACACTAACACCAAATAATGTAAAATGCAACTAGTTTAATCCAAAACAATCACAAAGACACCAAATAAGGAAGATATAAATGCATGCAAAATGTGACTTATCAAATACCCCCAAACCTGGTTTTTGCTAGTCCTCGAGCAAACTTAAAACTAAAACACACAAAACACAAACATCTAACTAAACCACTTTCGCTGGCTAAACGATTGCACTGAGCATGTGCAACAAGCCTTTGAACCCCTAGGTGTCCCTAGTTGGAGGAGTTGTGTCTCCTGAGGGTTTACATTGATGACACCCACAAACATCTACAAATACTGCAAACAATTTGGCTAATACATGCTTTAAACAAACTAATAAGAACCAATGAAGGTTTTGTCATTCATTCAACTCAAAAGTTTGCCACTTCAAAGAATCGTATCAATTGTAACGTATAAAAATATTTCTCAATGTCTTACAACTTCAAGGTCACCATACCCAAATGCTTAAGATAGAATTCGCCTCAACTCTACTCCTCACAGCTTCCACTCAAGTTCTCACTCAGATCTTAAGGTTTAGTCTCTCAACAACATATATGAGTGAAATTATGTAAATGGAATCAAAATTCTCACATATGAAATCTGAAATGGAAGCACAGTTTCTGAGTAGATCTCATGAAATGAATCAAATGCTAAGAATATAGATAACACACACACTTACCATCACCCATGAATACATCCTCAATGATCAGCTAGGTCTTTCTCCAGATTGAAATGCAAGGCTTAGGGTATAGGTTATGAAAGAAGTGATCTGAAAAACTAGAGCTTGGGGCATACCAAGGTGTCTTTGATGCTCTTCACTGGCATTTGTCTTCTTTTGATTTTGGCATCCAGGCCCTATGCTTTATAATGAGGCGATTTGGAATTTGTCTCCACTTTGATCCTTTCCTTATTTTTTTTTATTATTTTTTTTTTTTTTTGGTTTTTTTTTAGAAACATATTCAACATAGGTGCCCTCGGTACACGCCACAATCTTGCTTTATAACTCAATCTGCCCTTAGTCTTCATCACATTGGTATTCCCCAAACTATAAGGTATGGCTTGTAATGGGCTAGAATGGGTAGATTATGGTGTGGGTGATGAAAGAATTAGGCTAAAGTGTTTGGCTGCAACAAGGGTGAATGGAGCACACAAATGGGTAGGATTTAAGCCTTTTAGTAGTTAAACATGCATAGCCTAACATCATCTCATTGAGTTCATTCATGAATGACACTAAACACATGGTATCTGCAAAGGAGAATGATTCTTAGTATCCAAACAAAATAGAAGTAATGAGATCATTTAGAGTGAAATTGAAAGAAAAAGATAGGAGTAGAAACACTTTAAACCCTCTCAAAGAAGCAATTAGGCTCAAAATAACTCACTAGGGTAGTCTCCACTATTCTTCTTCCAGAATTTAAGTATGGTACCTCTATCATCATAATTCCAAGAGTTAAAGCTTTATACATGACAACAAGATGCAACACTTTTTCATAGCAACCCAATCGTTTATTTTCAAACATAACCCTCATATACATTCATATTAGTAAGCAAAACACACTTAACTAAAACAAACCCACACAAATTGAACAGAATAAAAGCAAAACACACTTAACTAAAACAAACACATAAAACAACACAACACACAAACTTTCCATCCCACACCCCCAAACCTAACCTAAGCATTGTCTTCGATGCTTAAAATTGTATGCAAAGTAAATAGGCAAAGAATATGGAATGGAAATAACATAAACACAAAATAAGGAAAGAACACAAACCACACTAGGTTGCCTCCTAGCAAGCGCTTTATTTAATGTCTAGGCAAGACATGGTAGCTTGTTCATGGTGTTGTAAACTCAAGAAAATCTACAACTTGATACACTGGCTCCTCCTCTACTTTCTCCAAATATGGTTTCAATCGCTGCCCATTGACTTTAAAAGAGGTGCCATTCTTCATGTTCTCTATCTCCACAGCTCCATGGGGAAATGTTTGCAGTACTTTGAATGGTCCCACCCACCTAGACTTCAGTTTTCCTGGAAAAAGTCTCAAACGTGAGTCATACAAAAGTACTTTCATACCTTGGTGAAACTCCTTCCTTAGGATGGTCTTGTCATGATAGAGCTTAGTCCGTTCCTTGTAGATTTTGGCATTCTCATATGCCTCATTTCTAAGTTCTTCCAACTCATTAAGTTGGAGCTTCCTTGCTATTCCAGCATCCTTGTAATCAAAGTTGAACTTCTTGATGGCCCAATATGCACGGTGTTCAAGCTCCATTGGCAAATGACAAGCTTTCCCAAACACAAGGCGATAAGGACTCATGCCAATGGGGGTCTTGTATGCTGTTCTATATGCCCATAGTGCATCATTCAACCTCAATGACCAATCCTTCCTTGTAGGACTCACAGTCTTCATCAGAATGTTCTTGATCTCCCTGTTGCTAATCTCCACTTGTCCTGAGGTTTGAGGATGGTATGGGGTTGCCACTTTGTGGTTGATGTTGTATTTCTTCATCAAGGATTCAAAGGGTTTGTTGCAGAAATGGCTGCCACCATCACTAATAATAGCTCTTGGAGTTCCAAACCTACAAAAAATCACATCTTTAAGAAAATTCAACACAACCTTATGATCATTAGTTCTTGTAGCAATGGCTTCAACCCATTTGGATACGTAATCCACTGCCACTAATATGTATAAGTAGCCAAAAGAGGATGGAAATGGTCCCATAAAATCTATTCCCCAAACATCAAAGAGCTCCACCACCAAAATGTTGTTCAATGGCATCTCATTTCTTCTGCTAATGTTCCCCATTTTCTGGCACCTATCACACTTAGAACAAAAATCAAACGCATCTTTGAATAAAGTAGGCCAAAGGAAACCAGATTGCAAAACCTTTAGAGATGTCTTTTTGGCACCAAAATGTCCTCCACATGCCAATGTATGGCTAAAGGTTAGAATGCTTTGTTGCTCACTCTCTGGGACACATCTCCTAATGATTTGATCAGGGCAATATTTAAACAAATATGGTTTGTCCCAAACGTAGTGCTTTACCATGGCAAGGAATTTCTTTCTTTCCTGAAAAGAAAGGTCATTTCTCATTATACCACAAGCAAGATAATTAACAAAATCAGCATACCATGGTTCTTGTTCTTGAACAACAAGGAGTTGTTCATCTGGAAATGATTCATTTAGGGGCAAGGGTTGCCCCACTCCATGGTTTTCATTAAGTCTGGACAAATGGTCAGCCACAACATTATCACTGCCCTTCTTATCTCGAATTTCTAAGTCAAACTCTTGTAGTAAGAGTATCCATCTAATCAAGCGTGGTTTAGCATCCTTCTTTGTCATCAAGTACCTAAGGGCTACATGATCAGAAAACACAATAACTTTAGATCCCACAAGATATGACCTAAACTTTTCTAAGGCAAAAACAACAGCAAGCAACTCCTTTTCAGTTGTGGAATAGTTAAGTTGAGCATCATGCAGAGTCCGGCTTGCATAGTAGATCACATGTGGAAGTTTGTTCACCCTTTGCCCTAAAACTGCACCAACAGCATAGTCAGAGGCATCACACATTAATTCAAAAGGTAACGACCAATCTGGTGCCATAATAATAGGGGCCGAGGTTAGTTCATTTTTCAAAGTATTGAATGCATCCATACAAGCCTTATCAAAATGAAATACAACATCTTTAGCTAACAGATTGCATAATGGACGAGTGATCATTGAAAAGTTCTTAATGAAACGACGATAAAAACCCGCATGGCCCAAAAAACTTCTTACTCCCTTCACAGTGGTGGGGGCTACCATATTGGTGATGACATCAATTTTGGCTTTGTCCACCTCCATTCCTTTGCTAGAGATTACATGTCCCAACACAATTCCTTGTTTCACCATAAATTGGCACTTTTCCCAATTGAGAACCAAATTTGTTTCCTGACATCTTTGAAGTACTAACGATAGATGGTTAAGACATTCATCAAAAGAGGAACCAAACACTGAGAAGTCATCCATAAATACCTCAATGAATCTTTCTACCATGTCAGAAAAGATGGCCAACATGCATCTTTGGAATGTTGCTGGAGCATTGCAAAGTCCAAAAGGCATTCTCCTATATGCAAAAGTGCCAAAGGGGCAAGTAAAGGTTGTTTTCTCTTGATCCTCAGGAGCGATTGCAATTTGATTGTAACCTGAGTAACCATCCAGAAAACAATAATGTGAGTAACCTGCCAATCTCTCAAGCATTTGATCTATGAAAGGCATAGGAAAATAATCTTTTTTAGTGCTAGAATTCAACTTCCTGTAATCGGTGCAAACACGCCAACTAGCAATGGGCTTTGTGGGCACCAGCTCATTGTTTTCATTCCTCATCACAGTGATTCCCACCTTCTTAGGCACCACCTAAATAGCACTCACCCATTTGCTATCAGAAATGGGATATATGATCCCCACATCTAACAATTTCAACACCTCATTCCTAACAACCTCCTTCATGTGTGGATTGAGTCTTCTTTGTGGCTCACGGGTTGACTTTGCCCCTTCCTCCAAAAGAATCCTATGCATGCACATGGTAGGGCTTATTCCCTTGATATCTGCAATAGACCAACCAAAAACTGATTTGAACTCTTTTAACACCCTAATTAGTTTATCTTCTTCATTTGGGGTGAGATCAGAAGCTATGATAATTGGAAGAGTTTCAAACTCAGCTAGATATGCATATTTAAGATGTGGTGGAAGTGGTTTAAGTTCAAGTTTTGGTGCCTTAACAGTGGAAGGAGTTAGGTGTGACATTGATTATTCTAAATGCTCTAAAAGAGGTGAAACATTCAAAGGATACAATGCTAATGCATCCAAGGCAGCTACTTCTTCCATGAGTGCATCTTCTTCATCAAACTCATCTTGAGATTGACTCAAAACAGTTTGTAATGGTTCATTCGATTGTGCCTGCAAGAACTTAGAGAATACAAGTGAATCAAGCACATCAATGGCATAACAATCAAGAGATGAAGAAGGATGAGAAAGAGATTCAAACACTTTGAATTGAACTGTCTCTCCTAACACTGTCATAGTGAGGAGTCCATTTTGCACATCAATGATGGTCTTGGCCGTGGCCATGAAAGGTCTCCCAAGCAATATAGGCAACTCACGATCATGTATAGGAGCTTCTTCCATGTCCAACACTACAAAATCTCCAGGCAAGATTAGTTTATCAACTTGAACTAGAATATCTTCTACTATACCTCTTGGATATTTCACAGATCTGTCTGCAAGTTGTAATGAAATGGTGGTGGCTTTCAAATCTCCCAAACCTAGTTGAAGGTACACTGAATAAGGCATTAAGTTGATGCTAGCACCCAAATCAAGCATTGCCTTCTCTACTTTCTTGTCCCCTATGGTGATGTTGATAGAGAAACTTCCTGGATCCTTGAGTTTTGGTGGAAGTTTTCTTTGCAAAACTGCACTCACATTCTCAGACACCACTACCTTCTCATGTGGTCCATACTTCCTTTTGTAGCTGTTTAACTCCTTGAAGAACTTCCATATGCTGGCATGTTCCTAATGACATCAAGCAAAGGTAAGTTAACATTCACTTTGCTTAGTATATCAAAAATTTCCTTGAATGACTTATCCTGCTTGCTCTTGGCAAGTCTTCCAGGGAATGGTATTGGTGGAGTGTATGGTTTCTCGGCCTTGTGAAGATTTGGTGCTTCAAATGAGGAAGTAGCATGGCTTGGTTCCTCATTTGGTTTCTCCTTGTCTCCTTGAGTAACACCTGCATTCACATGATCATATTCATCAGTAACTTCATTGCCAACTCTATTATCAATAACCTTACCACTTCTAAGTGTAGTGATTGCTTTGGCTTGCTCTTGGTTCCTTTGGAGTATCACGGGTTGGCTTGGAAACTTTCCAACTTCTCTTTGGTTCAAAGCATCTGCAATCTGCCCCAATTGTGTTTCCATTTTGGTTAGGGCTGCTGAATGTTGTTGGAGAGTGCTATTTGTGGAATGTTGGAATTGCAAGGTGTTTTGGGCTAACAATTTAACCGTGTCCTCAAGGGTAGTGGCAGGTTTTGGTTGGAAATTTTGGAATTGATTGTTGTTCTTCCATGAAAGGTTGGGATGATCTCTCCAACTTGAGTTATATGTATTGGAATACACATCATTCCTTGGCCTTTGATTGTAAGAATTCATGAGGTTCACTTGTTCTTGAACATACTCGGGGTAAGCCTCCCTAGATGGACATTGGTGAGTAGGATGGCTTGGTATGTTGCAAATGGCACACACTTCATTAGTTTTTGGCACCATATTGAGCACGGATTCAAGCTTCCTTTCTAGGTTAGCTACCTGCAACAAAAGCTCATGGTTAGAACTTGTTTCATAGACTCCAACTTTCTTACCCCTTAAATCTTTGTGTTGAGCATTAGACCTCAACATCTCATAAATGTTATATGACTCTTGAGCATTCTTTTTCTTCAATGCTCCACCTGCTGCATTATCAACAGTTGATTGACAATTTTGGGTTAGTCCATCATAGAAAATTTGCATTTGTAAGTGAAAAGGTAACCCATGATGTGGACATTGCAACAATAGGCCTTAAAACGCTCCCAACACTCATTGAAAGGTTCACCATCATCTTGTTTGAAGTTGAAGATTTGTCCCCTTAATGTGGCTGTCTTTTGAGGGGAAAAGAACTTCTCCAAGAACTTCTTAGCCACGGCATCCCATGTGCTGAGGGAACCTGGTGTTAGAGTCATCAACCAACTCTTGGCCTTATCTTTCAAGGTGTAAGGTAAACCACTCACAACATTGTAAAACTCTTTAATATGAGCTAAAGGGTCTTCATTAGGTAAGCCATAAAATGAGGGAAACATATGGAAATGTGAAGATTTGAGATCATAGTTTCTGGCTTCTGTGGGCAGCAAGATGCATGAAGGTGAATTTGGTATGATTGGTTGAGCAAAGTCCTCCAAAGCTCTAAGTTCATCTTGGTTGCCCGCCATCTCTTCCTCTCTTTCCCAATTAAATTGCTCAGATCCTTTACTTGTTGAATTAGGTGAATTCCTTTCCTCTTCCTCACGGATAAAGGATGAACTTGATGGCACAAAGTTGTCCAAAGTGTGGCCCTTTAACCTTTCAATTCTTTGGCCTAACTCAACAAGTCTATTTGACATATACTACCTGAAACAAAGTAACACAAGTTTGAATGAAAATCACGAATCTACCTAAAATGAAAAGAGCAAAGTTTAACTAGCACACAACAATGAAAAACACAAAGTTTAAATAGCAAACAAGCAATTACAAGGGACTGAAATCAATCCCCGGCAACGGCGCCATTTTTGTGGATGTATATTTCCTTCCTAATGCTTGAATATATTTAGTATAATGGCACAAGCAAGGGTGTCGAATCCACAGGGACTAATTGGACCTATGTAATTACTTGTTTTGCAAGAACTCTATGAAATGAATCAAACTAGTCTAAATAGGCAGATTTGGAAATGAATCAAACTAGTCTAAATAGACAGATTTGGAAATGAATCAAACTAGTCTAAATAGGCAGATTTGTTGTTGTAACTTGAAAGTATAAGAAAATGAAGTAAACACAAATAAATGAATCAACAACTAATACAATGAGATAGTTCCAATGGAAATGAAGCTAGGGATTCGATTTCACCATTGCTCAACTAAGTCCATGTTTATTAAGTTAGTTTGTACTCATTCATCTGCCTATTTCTTGAGTTTGTTTCACTTGGACATGATCAACCATATGATGTGTGGATTTGATCAAATGTCTCTAATCATGAACCTAATTGTGATGTGCAACTTTGGTTCATAATCAAGAGTATGTAATGCACAAGAAACTTTCATAAAACTAAAGGGATTAACTCGGCAGGATGTGTGCTAAACATTCCCTTCATTCATTCACATATCTACCAAGATTATGCATGATGTGTGTTCTAATCTTGGCTACATAACTTTGTGATTAATTCAAATGATGATCAAACATTAAAATCAACACACTAAGTCACCATTAAATCAGAGAATGAAACAAGAAATAGATGGACAAACTGAGCATTCTAACTTAATTACATGGCAAACTTTGCAAGGTTACATCGAATCCCTAGAGGAAGATTAGTTACACTTCATGTTTACAAAGGTTTAACATAAAAATAAATAACATGAGTGAACATAAGATTAAGAAGGGGAAACCCTTGAAGCAAAACTGATGTTGAAGTCCTTGAAGAGTGCCTTGGTGTTGCTTCTCCAAATGTGGTGCGGATGAAGGTAGAGTGGTTATGTTTGAATGGTTTCTGCCCTTGGGACAGAAATGGACAGAGAATAGGGTGGAATGGAGCGGCTATGGGTGAATAAAATGGAATGAATGCAGAACCCTTTGATGTGTGAATTGGGACTTGTTTTATAGAAAGGAATGTGGCTCCAACATTCAGATTGGATCTTGAATATATTTAACTCAGATGGCAGTGCATAATTCAGCAGGAATGATGGGTTTCTAAGGTGGTGGACGCACGGCCCTTGAGGAAATATGCATGCCTTTGGCTATTTTAGTTGAATCATGCATGTGAAGTGGCTGCAAAGCTGAAATGACAGCCTGGAAAGGGTAACAAAATGCACGGCATAGACAAGGAGGAGCTGGACTTACATGGAATGATGGGATGAATGCATTTCTGGATTGATGGATGCAAAGAATGGACATGATCTGCAGGTATGTGGTTTATTTAATCAAGGATGCATGTGCCCTTGCTGCAACAAGTGAGTGGAATCTGCAAAGGTGAAATAAACCAGCAGAAATTGTTTGTACAAATCTGGAAAGGGGAAGAAAACACACGGTTTGAACAAGGAGATGAGTGATTTTCTGGAATAATGGGTGTATGACAAAAGGGAAGTGTGCAAGCATGTGGATTTCTGCAAAGATGAAACATAAGAAAGGTAATGAAATGCACGGAATGGATGTGAGCATGCATGTGAATGCATGTTTTGATGTTTAGAAGTGCATAATCTGACTTGGAACCACATGGGAGTGCACGGCTATGATTGTGTTTGTTGGTGGAACTATGGTTGAATGAATTAAGTAATGGAGATGCATGTTCTTGGTGCAAAAGGGAGCTGGAATGGCATGGGAAGCACGGCAAGGTTGCAAACATGCATGTGAATGCATGTTTGGGTGTTGGAATCACATAGCTGACTTCCATGTTTTTGCTTTGTTTAAAATCACCCAATATGGCCGAATTGCATCTCTTAGCACTTCACATCTTTTCTAGAATGTTTTTACTTCATTTGCCATCCCATTGATCCAAGTTCACACTTGGCTGCACACTAACACCAAATAATGTAAAATGCAACTAGTTTAATCCAAAACAATCACAAAGACACCAAATAAGGAAGATATAAATGCATGCAAAATGTGACTTATCATGTATCATGAGGAACTAAACCCCGTCCCCCTGGCTAGGGGGGGATTCGAAATATATGTTTATGCTTGCATTTTGATTTGATTACTTCTAATTGCGTTTCATAAGTTGTGGATTCAATTTGTTTAACTATTTGATTGATAACCTATTTATGTATGTTTATTGAGAGTGTACGCTTAATCTTCATGCATGAATATGACGCTAGAATATAAGTGAGTTTCACCTAATAGTTATGAACTTATATTCACAAGTAGTGGAGGTTGCTTATAAACAATCGCGTTAAATAAATTCTTGGCATGAGTTTCATGCAATCATAGTAACAAGTGCTTCGTCAATGCTTATGGTTTTCAAAGAACTTAATGATTCTTGCTTGTATCTCTATTATGCAATCATGTAGGGGACTTGTGGGAAATGTTTTCGGTTGTCGTATGCAATCATCCAATTCAATAACATTAGGAAAATCTGAGGGTTAATTAGTGCAATCACGGTTAACTTGGGGTGTTGAGAATTCATGGTTTATTGAAATGCAATTGGAAATCGTTTTATTATGCAAGTGTAACATATGTGGAGATGAACCCCTTAGCTAGCCATCCCATCCATTCAATTCCATCACATTCACTACACCTTCCCCACCAGTGCCGCACCACCAAACAACCCTAAACCTATCTATAACCCAGAAATTCACCCAAAATCATTCAAAAACCCAATCTTCCGCATCAAGGAGAAGGGGAAAGAGGAGCTTCGACGCGCACCAATTCACGTGGATTCGTTGGGCGTTCTAGGTGTAACCAATCCTTTGTGCTTTATGTTTAAATTCATTTGTAATTCTCTTTTTGTGAACATGAGAGGCTAAATCCCCCTAGTTAGCTAGGGGGTGATTCGAAACCATGTTTATGCTTGCAATATGAATTGATTACTTTTGGTTGGAATTTCATGAATGATTGATTCAATTCGTTTAACTATGTGATTGATAACTTGTTTGTGTATGTTTATTGAGAGTGCACGCTTAATGTTCATGCATGAATTTGACGCTAGAATATAAGTGAGTTTCACCTAATAGTTATGAACTTATATTCACAAGTAGTGGAGGTTGCTTATAAACAATCGCGTTAAATGAATTCTTGGCATAAGTTTCATGCAATCATAGTAACGAATGCCTCGTCAACACTTATAGTTTTCATGATGCTTAATGATTCTTGCTTGTTTCTCTATTATGCAATTCATGTAGGGAACTTGTGGGGAATGCTTTGGGTTGTCGCATGCAATCATCCAATTCATTAAGTTAAGGAAAACTTGACGGTTAATTTAAGCGGACCTAATTAACCCGGGGTGTTGAGTTTCATAATTGATCGAAAGACCAACTGAAAATCAAAGTGTATGCAAGTGTAACATGTGTGGAGAAGAACCTTCTAGCTAGCATTCATCCATATTTTCATCACATTCATATTTAGAATCTGCCCTAATTTACAATCTGTGCATTTAGTTAATTTCGTCAAAAACTCAATCCCCCTTTACTTTAGTGTCCAATTTAGTTAGAAAGTGTCTTAGTTTGTGTTTTTAAGCATTTTGATTCATTTTATTACCCAAATTCGCCCAAAGTTGTCAAAGTGCTCAAAACTGCCCAGAAAGTGATTTTAAGGCAGTTTTGAGTGTTTTGGGGCTGTTTTGAGTCCTTTGATTTGTTTGAGTGTTTTTATTGTTAGTTTTGCATTCTTTGAGTCTAATTTAGTGCTTCAAACTTCATTTTACATTTTTGAGTCAGTATCCAAGTGATTTTGCAATCCCTCCTAATCCCCGGTTAAGAACGATCCCTACTTATTCATATACTACAATTGTCACAAGAGGGTCTTAATTTGTGTGCTTACTTAGTTCGCATCACTTATCACTACCATTCACTTATCACTTCCACTCACTTATCACTTATCACTTCCATTCACTTATCACTTATCAAATCATTCACTTATCATATCATACACTTATCACTTATCACAACAACAACCTTGCACATGCACTTCCCCCTTTAACAATCCCACACCTTGACATTATTCTTTCATCAACCCACCACAAATCCAACTATGTCGTGCCTCCCATCATAATTACTCCACCAATTCAGCCACAAGACATTATCATTGCATAACATTCCATTTCCACCTCTTTCCAACCTAATCCACATGCACATTCATCCACCTTTCTTCCAAAACCACTCCACCTTGCCGTGCATTACTACCATCAAATTTCCAGCATTTCCATGTGCTTTCCCCTTTGTTCTAGCCACCCCACATGTCCCTTTAATCATTCAAACATGCAGCCACATATTCCACCCTTTGCCGTGCAAAACATCTCCACACTTCACATGCAAAACATCACCATTCACCCTTTTGCCGTGGAATTCATTCCCCTTTCCAGCTTTCCCTTTCATTTCCAGCTCTAACTCTTCATCATTGCAGCCACCTACATGCATTATTTATTAACTCTTCATCATGCATCCAGAAAATGAGCAAGAAAGCTTCCCAAACACATGCATACACACACCATTTCCAGCACACACATGCAATTCCAACATCAAAAACTGTCATTGCCGTGGGATCCTTGTGCTTTCCAGCTTTCCTAGCTGTTTTCCACCACATTCCAGCACATGCATGCTTAAACAAACAGCCATATGTTCCCAACACTACTCCTATAAATACCCTTGCATTCATTCATTCATGCATCATCTCATTCACAACACAACACCCCTCAAACACATCCATTCTTCTTCCTAGCCGTGAGTCCCCTTCCCTTATAATCCAAACACCACTCCTCTTCCACTTCCATCACTCCTCACTCCATTCCATACTTCCATTCCCCCAAACCAACTATCCTTAGACCTTATGCTACAATAAAGAGGAAAATGAGAGGGCCTAAACGTTCATACAATTCAAGTTTGAGTTGTTGGAATGTTTAGGCGTTTCTTTGATTTCAATGTTTAATTTCAATTCTCTTTGTTTTGTACGTATGAGGAACTAAACCCCCCTTAGCTAGGGGGTGATTCGAAATATATGTTTATGCTTGCAATATGATTTAATTACTTTTAATTACGTTTCATAAGTTGTGAATTCAATTTGTTTAACTGTTTGATTGATAACCTATTTATGTATGTTTGTTAAGAATGAACGCTTAATTTTCATGCATGAATTTGACGCTAGAATATAAGTGAGTTTCACGTAATAGTTATGAACTTATATTCACAAGTAGTGGAGGTTGCTTATAAACAATCGCGTTAAACAAATTCTTGGCATAAGTTTCATGCAATCATAGTAACGAATGCCTCGTCAACACTTATAATTTTCATAGAGCGTAATGATTCTTGCTTGTACCTCTATTATGCAATCATGTAGGGGACTTGTGGGGAATGTTTTGGGTTGTCGTATGCAATCATCCAATTCAATAACGTTAGGAAAATTTGAAGGTTAATTTAAGCGGACCTAATTAACCCGGGGTGATGAGTTTCATATTTCATTGAAATGCAATTGGAAATCTTTTTATTATGCAAGTGTAACATGTGTGGAGATGAACCCCTTGGCTAGCATCCATTCATTCCATTTAATCAATTTCATATTTACATTCTGTTAGTTTATTAACTTGTTTCGTTATTTCAATTTTCGTCAAACCTCAATCCCCCTTTTGCTTTAATGTTCAATTTAGTTAGAAATCAATTTAGTTTGTGTTTTTAAAGTATTTTGAGTCTTTTGGTTTGTCTTAGTGTTTTAACGTTTAGTTTCACATTCTTTGAGTCTAGTTTAGTGTTTTATATTGTTTTTACGTTTTTGAGTCAGTTTCCAAGAGATTAACAATCCCTCCTAATCCCCGGTCCAGAACGATCCCTACTTACGTACTTACTACAATTGACAAAAAGAGGGTTTAATTTGTGCGCGTATAATTCTCGCATCATCCAACACTTTGGCTCCAAGCATAAGCTTTCCATTCTAAGCCCAATTTTGCTCCAAAATGCTCCGACATGCACCTTTTTGCCTCCTTAGCCATATTAACCTAGAAACACACGAAAATGGCATAAAGGACTAAAATAACTAAAGAAACACAACGTAAATGCACGAGAACAAGCCAATTAAGTCGCATAAATATGCTCCTATCAAACATGAAGTAGAGGATGCAAGCCAGCCCACGGCAAGGGCACAAACACCCTTGCCGCAACTACCTAGGGACCCTAATGCATCCAAATCATCCAATTCGGCCACCAAGGGTAAGAATGTGTCAAATTCGGTTCCTACTAATGTTTTTCCTTTGAATGTGCCTTTTCCTAGTAGGTTCATGCAAACAAAGAAAAAAGAAGCCGAGAAGGACATCCTTGAGACATTTAGGAAAGTTCAAGTTAACATACCCCTCTTGGATGTCATAAAGCAAGTGCTCAAATACGCCAAGTTCTTGAAGGAATTATGCACTACAAGGAAGAGGATGTCGGCCAAAGAGGTGGTAAAGGTAAGTGAAAATGTCTCCGCCATCTTGCAACGCAAATTACCCCCCAAATGCAAAGATCCGGGTAGTTTTACCATTCCTTGTGTCATAGGTAACACTCGTTTTGAATCTGCCATGCTAGACTTAGGTGCCTCTATAAATATCATGCCGTATTCAATTTATGCATCTATGAACCTTGGTGAATTGAAAAATGATGGCGTGATTATTCAATTGGCCGATAGATCTAACACCTATCCAAAGGGAGTTTTGGAAGATGTTTTAGTGCAGGTGAACAACTTGATATTCCCGGCGGATTTTTATGTGCTTGAAATGGAGGACTCGGGTCATTCTCTACCCTTGCCACTCCTACTTGGAAGACCGTTCATGAAAACAGCCCAAACAAAGATCGATGTGGCCAAAGGAGCACTAACAATGGAGTTTGGTGGTGATGTAATTAAATTTAATGTTTATGACTCTATTAAGAATCCTAATGATAGTCATTCTTGTTTTGCCATAGATGTGCATAAGGATATAGTGCCGAAAGGATCCACACTTATCAAGAAGGATGTATCAAGAACCACCATTGGAGAGGAACTTGGAGTGATTGCCCTACAACCACCCAATATGGCAGAAAGCAGCCATAGTGACATTAAGGCTGCCGATTTTGAGCCTTCATCACACTATGTTTGTAAGTCTTCAATCCCAATTTCAATTCCCATTTCCACTAATAGGTTGTTACCTTCTTTGACGCAGGTGCCCAACCGATTTCAAGGTGATGGGAGCATTTACATGGACTTTCGGAACCGAAACACCACCATCAGGGAGGATCACTATCCCCTCCCATTCATTGAGCCATATTATGGAAGTGTTGAAGGGCAGGTTGTGGAGGACATCACCCTCCATGCCGTGGGTTCCAACTTGGAGTGAAGGTGTTCTTCGTCCGGCTGTACGACGTTAAAGCAAGCGCTATGTGGGAGGCAACCCATCCATTCAACAAAGGAAGCCATAGGAATCCCCCAAATTCCAGATTTGCATTCCTCAAACTCTTCTCTTTGTTGTTGTTGCTAATCTGCCATGTTATGTTGTTTAGTTGCTGTTTGTGTGTTTACTTGTGTTTTGTGTGAATTTATGTTTAAAACATTGAGGACAATGTTTGATTTAAGTGTTGGGGGGGGGGGGGGGTAACTAAGTATATTTGATGCAAATTCGTGGGATTTTATCACCCATAACTTCAAATGTGTTCCTTGCTGTTTTAAAGTGTTTTTAAGCTGTTTTGGAGTGTTTTAGTGTGTTTTGTTTTATAACTCCGAAAATCACATAAAAATTTGAAAAACATGTTTTGAAAAGCCTAAAAAGAGTGTGTTGAGTCGTTTTCGTGTGTTTGTGTCTTAGGGTACCTTCCAACACAATGATGAGGATTAGGTTTTTGCTTGACTGTTAAAAAAGAGTTATAAACATGGAGGAAAGTTTGATTTACTCGTGGTATATGCTTGGTTATGGTTATAATGTATGACTTCACATGCAATCAAAAAAGAAAAATTAGTTTTTGTAACATGCTTCAAGGAAGGAACTCAAACAAACGCTACAACCTTGTGAGACTTGAGCCTAAACGTTATTTGGAGAGTTAAAATCTGTGCATCCTTGTTTTCTAAAGTCGTTGCATGATCTCATTATTCTTTGCTTGGTTACTACTTAGAAGGCGTTTCATCATATAATTCCAAATGCTAGAACTCATGCCCATTTCATTCAAAACATGTTATTGAATTGCATAACACATATTCAAGATGAAGTTAGTAGTGACCACCACCAAAGCCAAATTGCCGTGTATCCTACTTCATTATATGTTTAAGTTAACCCCATTGAGCCTTGTTAAGCCTTTATTCTTTGTTAACCCACATTATCCTCACCTAGCCTAGTTTAGGACATTCCACACCCTTGTTCTTAAAAGATAGTGAGCATGACTTAAATGAATTCCTTTTGAGTTACATTATGCAAGAAAATGAGTGTGGGGGAGGGAATGTTTGTTCTTAAGTTTATATGTATGTTTTGAGATTCAAAAGAAAAGAAAAAGTTGTGAAAAACGTATGAAAAAGAAAAACAGAAAAGAAAAGAAAGAAAGAAAGGAAAAAAAAAAGCTTGAAAAGATGTAAGAATGAGTGATTAAGTGTTGAATGTTGAAGAAAGGGTCCAAAACACCATATCTGGCCGTAAATTGTCTAAATTTTCCCTTTTTGTTCAAAAGTTGAGTTTTCATTCAAAAGTGAATTCTAAGTTGATTCGAATGCTTTGCTCACTATTTCTTTAAGAACCTTTGTTTCTCTCTATCTTTCCATTGTTAACCAATACCCCAAGCCCCATTACAACCCTTGACTTCTATCTTGAGTGTTGTGCATTTCAATTTGTGGAGTTTGAATTTGGTATGAGCATATGGTGTCACTGGTTCTCGCATCTAAGTAGTAGCATTCCATTCATGAGATCATATCTAAACATGCTTATTAACTCCAGAAATTGCTTTCTTTGTGATACACATATGTGAGTGTTTGTTTTCATGTTTACATCAATTTTCTCACATATAACTAGATTAGGGTGTGTAGTTAGAAAATCTGAGTGAAAATTGAGCGCATATCTTGTAAGGAATTGAGCAAATTCTCTAAGGCATGTTACTACATTCAAAACATGGTTTTAAATGCTTAGTTGTGAACTAGTATGTGGTGACTATGATTAAGAATGTACTTAAGTGTAGAGATGACTAAAATCTGTGGAGATAATGAATTTTTAACATGTCATGTGCATTGGAAATCCCTGAGGCAACGTTGGAAGGTTTAGATTGTCTTTGGTTTGTTTTGTTTTGTTTCGTTTTGTTTAGTTTGATTGTTTTGCTCAAGGACTAGCAAAAGCTAAGTGTGGGGGAATTTGATAGGAGCATATTTATGCGACTTAATTGGCTTGTTCTCATGCATTTACGTGGTGTTTCTTTAGTTATTTTAGTCCTTTATGCCATTTTCGTGTGTTTCTAGGTTCATATGGCTAAGGAAGCAAAAAGGTGCATTTTGGAGCATTTTGGAGCAAAATTGGGCTTGGAATGGATAGCTTATGTTTGGAACAAAAGGAATGGACGAAATTGAAGACCTAATGAAGTTAGGATTCCTAATCACAAGAGGATTCCTAATCAAATGAGGAATCCTAGTCAAAGAAGGTTTCCTACTTGAAGTAGGAAAGTTAAGCCAAAGTTTCCTATTTTGGTTTAATCTTTCCTAAAGCCTTAATGACTCCATATTTCAGCAATATCAAAGGATCCTACCTATTCTAGGTGACAAAACTTGCAACCTTAAGCCATGCTGTGAGTCCCTTTGTGTTCCCCTTCCTTGCCGTGCAAAGAGGGGCCTTGTTTCCTGTTTTAAACAATTTAAACACATTCCTTTTTCATACCAAGCTCAGCCATAACTCACATACCCTTTTCTATACCAAAATTCTTGCCTAATTTCAGAAATAAAAAGCATTCCTTTCTTACAAACCCTTGCTGCAACTTTTAATTAAGTTTCCTTTAAATTTCTGATTTGATTTCCTATTTCTAGAGCCTTTGACTTAATTTCTGTTTACCTAAATAACTTAAGGTTTTAATTCCTGAAATCTTATAAATAAACATCCTTGTTGCAGCCAAAAAAACTCTCCATTCTTTCACCATTCACGCTAGAAATTCATCCTATCCCTCTAACACATCCATACTTCACCATTCTCCATATTTTCTGCCCAAAACCAACTCTTGCCGTCCCCTATATCCATCCCAAACCTAAATCCATCATTCTACATCATCCATAACCCCCTAAACCTCCCAAAACCTCTTGTGCCGTAGCAAAGGAGAGGAAGAAGAGTGCTTGAAGATTCTAGCTATTCAACATTGGATCGTTGGAGTATTTAGGTGTTCTCTTTCTTATATTACAATGTATAAATCTGTTTTCCTTTGTTTTACGAACATGAGGAACTAAGCCTATTGGCTAGGAGGCTATTCAATACCATGATTATGCTTGCAAGATGAATTGATTACATCCAATTGTTATTTCATAAGTTGTGAATTCAATTTGCTTAACTATTTGATTAATAACTCATTCTTGTGTGTTGATTAAGGTGGCCACTTAGTTTTTCATGCAGGGATTTGAAGTTAAAATATAAGGGAATTTCACCTAATAGTTATAACCTTATATTTGCTAGTAGTGGAGGTCGTTTCTCGACGATCGCGTTAAGTGAATTCTTGGCAAAAGTTTCATGCTTTTCATAGTAGCAATTGCCTCGTCAATACGTATAGTTTTCATGAAACTTAATGATCTTTGATTGTACCTTTATTGTGCTTTTCACGTAAGGGACTTTTAGAGAATGTTTTGAGTTGTTGTATGCGCATTCCCATCCAATTCAATAACTTAAGGAAAACTTGAAAGTTAAAAAAGTGCTGTTCACGGTTAACTTGGGGTATTGAGTTTCATGATTTATTGAAAGAAGCAACTGGAAATCAATTTGAATGCAAGTGTATCATGTGTGGCGAAGAACCCTCTAGTTAGCCCATCATCCATCAATTCACCTAATTTAGTCTAAAGAATCTGTTTTCTTTGTCTTAGTCTTAATTTACTTAATTTTCGTCAAAACCAATTCCCCCATTAATTTAAAGTGTTAGATGATAAGTCACATGTTGCATGCATTTATATCTTCCTTATTTGGCGTCTTTGTGATGTTTTTGGATTAAACTAGTTGCATTTTACATTATTTGGTGTTAGTGTGCAGCCAAGTGTGAATTTGGATCAATGGGAAGGCAAATGAATTAAAAACATTCCTTTTGGTAGCTGAGCATTATTCCAAACGTGGAGAGGATTCTAGGGAGTTAAATTGAAGTTCAAATGAAGAATCTAGGAAACATTTGACTGCTGGAATTTCAGGAAATGATGTGGAAGTGTTAAGTGGTGCAATTCGGCCATATTGGGTGATTCTAAACAAGGCAAGAAACATTGAAGTCAGATTAGGTGGTTCCAACACCAAAACATGCATTCACATGCATGTTTACAACCTTGCCGTGTACTCCCATGTGGTTCCAGCTCATTTATGCACTTCTAGCTCTAAAACAGATTCCACACATCCATTCCGTGCATTCCATTACCTTTCCAGCTCCCTTTTGCACCAAGAACATGCACTTCCATTACTTAATTGATTCAGCCATATTTACACCAATAAACACAATCATGCCTTGCATATCCCTTGTTCCAGCTTGGTGCAACCAATTCCAGGTTGTCCACTCCTTTGTTGCAGATATCACACATGCATCTTTGATTAAATAAACCACATACATGCATATTATCTTTGTACCGTGCATCCACCATCCCAGAAATCCATCCATTCCATGCAATTCCAGCTCACATTATGCCATTCCAGCTCCCTCTTGTCTATGCCGTGCACCTTCATGTCCTTTCCAGATTTGGACAACCAATTCCAGGTTGTCCATTTCAGCTTTGCAGCCAATACACATGTCAATTAAAATAGCCACATGCTTGGACATTGCCCATGCCGTGCGTCCACCACCTCAGAAACCCATTCATTCCAGCTCATTTATGCACTTCCATCTCACATGTGCAATTCCAGCTCAATTCTTAATGATGGCAGTGACATTTCCCTTCTATAAAACCATGCACATTTCACACAACAAAGGGTCGGCCTTCATTCCATGATTCACACGCATAACCACTCCATTTCACTCCATCTCTGTCCATTTGTTCTCCCAAGTGCAGAAACCATTCAACCATAGCCAATCTACCTTCATTTACATCACACTTGGAGAACCAACACCGGAGGCACTCTTAAGGGATTTCAACATCAGTTTTGCTTCAAGGGTTTCTTCTTATTAATCCTATGTTCACTCATGTTTTATATTTTTATGTCAAACCTTTTGTAAACATGAAGTGTAACTAATCTCCTTCTAGGGATTCGATGTAGCCTTGCAAAGTTTGCCATGTAATCAAGTTAGAATGCTCAATTTGTTCATCTATTTCTTGTTTCATTCTCTGATTTAATTGTGACTTTGTGAGTTGATTATAATGTTTGATCACCATTTGAATTAACCACAGGTTGTTTAGCCAAGATTAGGGCACACATCATGCATATTCTTGGTAGATATGTGAATGGATGAAGGGAATACTTTGCAAACAACCTGCCAAGTGTTACCTTTGGTTTTATGAAAGTTTCTTGTTCGTAACGTCTTCTTGATTAGGAACCAAAGTTGCACATCACAACTAGGCTCATGATTAAGGACATGTGATCAAATCCACACATCATATGGTTGATCATATCTAAGTGAAACAAACTCAAGAAATAGGTAGATAGATGAGTATAAACTAACTTAACAAACATGGACTTGGTTTAAGCAATGGTGAAACCGAATCCCTAGCTTCATCTCCATTGGTGCTATCCCATTTTATTAGTTGTTGATTCATTTAATTGTGTTTACTTCAATTTCTAGTGTTTTCAAGTTACAACAACAAATCTGCCTAATTTGATTAGTTTTATTCATTTCATAGAGTTCTTGCAAAACAAGTGATTATATAGGATCAATTAGTCCCTGTGGATTCGACACCCTTACTTGTGCCATTATACTAAACATATTCTAGCATTAGGAAGGAAATTACTCAACATTAGATTAGGTAGAAATCAATTTAGTTGATGTTTTTAAGTGTTTTGAGTCAAATGATAACTTAATTTCGTCCAGATTTGAGTCTAGTGTTCAAAACTGCCCAGAAAGTGTTTTTAAGGCAGTTTTGACTGTTTGTTTGCTGTTTTGAGTCTTTTGGTTTGTTTTGGTGTTTTATAGTTTAGTTTTGCATTCTTTGAGTCTAGTTTAGTGTTTAAATTTGTTTTTACGATTTTGAGTCAGTTTAGGGAGTTTAGCAATCCCTCCTAATCCCTGGTTTAAGAACGATCCCTACTTACATATCTACTACAATTGTCAACAAGAGGGTTTAATTTGTGTGTTAAGTAATTTTCACATCATTCCACCAGATTGGAGTCTTCCTTTTGAGCTTATGTGCGATGCCTCAGATTATGCATTAGGAACCGTTTTAGGCCAAAGGAAGAACAAGCAGCCACATGTCATCTATTATGCATCCCGGACCTTGAATGATGCCCAATTGAACTACTCCACAACCCAAAAAGAACTTCTTGCTGTTGTTTTTGCTTTAGATAAATTTCATTCTTATTTACTTGGTACTAAAGTTATCATTTACACTGATCATGCAGCGTTGAAGTACTTACTCACCAAAAAGGAGGCTAAACCAAGGCTTATTCGTTGGATGCTTCTACTTCAAGAGTTCGATATCGAAATCCGGGACAAGAAAGGAAGTGAAAATGTGGTGGCTGACCACTTGAGACGCATGGTACATGAAGAAGAAGCCGTACCTATCCCAAAGACATTCCCAGATGAGCAATTGATGTCCATCGAGGTAAGTGAGCCATGGTATGCCGATTTAGTGAATTATTTGGTGTCTAAACAAATTCCAAGCAACCTAAATAAACACCAACGTGATAAACTTAAAAGGGAGGCTCGGTTTTATGTGTGGGATGATCCTTATTTGTGGAAATATTGTGCGGATCAAATCATTCGTAGGTGTGTGCATGAATTGGAGTTTAATTCAATTTTAACGTTTTGTCACACTTATGCATGTGGAGGTCACTTTGGCACTCAAAGAACGGCACGTAAAGTACATGAATGTGGTTTTTATTGGCCTACTATATTTAAAGATGCAAGAACTTTTTGCATAACATGTGATCGATGCCAAAGAACCGGAAATATAGGTCCAAAGGACCAAATGCCATAGACACCTATCCATGGTGTCGAAATTTTTGATGTTTGGGGTATTGATTTTATGGGTCCTTTTCCTTCATCTCATGGTTTCCTTTATATTTTACTTGCGGTTGATTATGTGTCGAAATGGGTGGAAGCAAAAGCCACCCGTACTAATGATTCCAAAGTTGTTGCAGATTTTGTCAAAACTAACATATTTGCTAGATTTGGAATGCCAAGAGTTCTTATAAGTGATGGAGGATCACATTTTTGCAATCGAACCATTGAAGCTTTGCTCAAGAGATATAACGTCACACATAAGGTGGCAACACCTTATCATCCTTAAACAAGTGGGCAAGCCGAGGTTTCTAATCGGGAAATCAAGCAAATTTTGGAGAAGACCGTTGGGCCAAACCGGAAGGATTGGAGCTTACGTTTGAATGACGCATTGTTGATAGGAGCATATTCATGCGACTTAAATGGCTTGTTCTCGTGCATTTACGTTATGTTTCTTTAGTTATTTTAGTCCTTTATGCTTCTTTTGTGTGTTTTCAGGTTCTAAGGGCAAAGTATGCAAAAGGGTGCATTTTGGAGTAGTTTGGGGCGTTAAATGGATTGCATATACTTGAAGCCAAGTAGATGGACGAAATTGAAGACCAAAGGAGGCCCTTTGTACCAGAAATTCACACCAACACATCCCATTTCAGATTGCATTCCAATCATTCCAGCCAAGCCACATGCACTCCCTTTAATTTATTCAACCTAGCTGTCAAAGCACATGCACATTCACCCTAATCATTCACATACCCAATCTGCCATCATTCACATATTCATTCCACATGCATTCATCAACATATCTAGCTGTCACTCACATGCATTCCCTTCATATAAATCAGCCACATGCACCCATAATCATTCAACCAACTTTGCACATGCACTCACTTAACCTAGCTATCATGTTCCCTCTCCCATCCATTTCATCATTGCAACCATTGCAGAAAAACACCATCATTGCCGTGCATTCCCTTTCATTTCTGTCAAAGCACATGTATCTCCCATCACCATTCCAGATTTCCACCAAGTTCCTAGCTGTCATATTCCCTCCTTTTCACCTATAAATAAGCATCCATTGCAGCCACAATTCATTCATTCTCATTCATTCTTCCATTTTCAGAAATTCACCAAAGGGAGCCCTTTGTGCCGTGAGTCTCCCTACCAATCTAAACACCACCAGAAATCATCCCATTGCCGTGGCCTCCCCCTTCCATTTTCACCACTCCCCAAACCATTCACACCATCAAACTAACCTTAGACCTTGTGCTACAACAAAGAGGAAGAGAAGCGGGCCTAAACGTTCATACAATTCAAGTTTGAGTTGTTGGAATGTTTAGGTGTTTCTTTTCCTTTGAATTCAATGTTTAAATTCAATTCTCTTTGTTTTGTACGTATGAGGAACTAAACCCCCCTTGGCTAGGGGGGGATTCGAAATATATGTTTATGCTTGCATTTTGATTTGATTACTTCTAATTGCGTTTCATAAGTTGTGGATTCAATTTGTTTAACTGTTTGATTTATAACTTATTTATGTATGTTTATTGAGAATGCACGCTTAATTTTCATGCATGAATATGACGCTAGAATATAAGTGAGTTTCATCTAATAGTTACGAACTTATATTCACAAGTAGTGGAGGTTGCTTATAAACAATCGCGTTAAACGAATTCTTGGCATAAGTTTCATGCAATCATAGTAACGAATGCCTCGTCAACACTTATAATTTTCATAGAACGTAATGATTCTTGCTTGTATCTCTATTATGCAATCATGTAGGGGACTTGTGGGGAATGTTTTGGGTTGTCGTATGCAATCATCCAATTCAATAACGTTAGGAAGATTTGAAGGTTAATTTAAGCGGACCTAATTAACTTGGGGTGTTGAGAATTCATGGTTTATTGAAATGCAATTGGAAATCTTTTTATTATGCAAGTGTAACATGTATGGAGATGAACCCCTTAGCTAGCAATCCATCACATTCATACTTACAATCTGTTTTAATTAGAATCTGTGCAATTAGTTTAATTTCGTCCAAAACTCAATCCCCCCTTACTTTAATGTCCAAATTAGTTAGAAAGTGTTTTAGTTTGTGTTTATAAGTGTTTTGATTCAATTTGTTATACAAATTCGTCCAAATTCACCAAAGTGCTCAAAACTGCCCAGAAAGTGTTTTTAAGGCAGTTTTGAGTGTTTTGGGTGATGTTTGAGTCTTTTGGTTTGTTTTAGTGTTTTAAGCGTTTAGTTTCGCATTCTTTGAGTTTAGTTTAGTGTTTTAAACTTTATTTTACGTTTTTAAGTCAGTTTCCAAGAGATTTGCAATCCCTCCTAATCCCCGGTTAAGAACGATCCCTACTTATATCTATACTACAATTGTCAAAAAGAGGGTTTAATTTGTGTGCGTATAATTCTCGCATCAAATTTTGGCGCCGTTGCCGGGGATTAGCAAATTTGCTAATCTCTTGGATTGTTCGTTTCTGTTATGTATTTTAGTTTTAGTTTTTGATTTGTGTTTTGTTTGTTGATTTCAAGTACTAGAGAAGCATAACATGGCACTTGATAATGCTTCTCTTTTGTCACAGCTCATGGAAAGGTCCCAAATGCAAAGCGTTGATATATTTGATCTTCAATCAAGGAATAACGTGTTTTCCAATACTTACAATTCGGATTGGAGTGATCATTCAACTTCTATGTGGTGGGAACCTCAAAATGTTCAACAAGAAGGATATTGGCAGCCACCTCATATTCAATATGCCCAACCAAACTCAAGTTCGTCAATAGATTATAATCAAAAGCTTAATGAATTTATTTGTTTGGTGCAGGGCTCACAAAACCAACTCGAGGAGGCTCAACAAGGAGAATATTGGCAACCATATGAGGAGTTCTATACAACACCTATGCAGCCACCACAACCTGCCCAAACAAATTCAAGTGAGTCTTTGTATAATGATACGGTTAGTAAGTTACTCACCAATATGTCTCAGGGGCAAGAAGATCAAAACAAGGAGAGGGAAAATCAAGACAAAAGGTTGGACCACTTGGAAAAGCAAATTGGGCAGATCGCGGAGTTCGTAGGACAGTTTCGAGACCAAGGCGAACTCCCTAGTTCAACCATTGCAAATCCGAAGGGAGAATTTGAAACTGCCAAGGAAATCATGTTGAGAAGTGACAAGGAGGTTGGAACGGACCCTCAACCATCAAAATCAAATCACAAGGAAGAGGAATACACCCAACCCACGGCAAGAGTGGAAACACCTTTGCCGGAGGCACCTATTGCTCCTACGCCATCTAATTCAAGTAAGGTTGTTCCAAATTTAATTAGTTCTAACCCCATTCCACCTAATATCCCTATTCCTTGCAGGTTCATGAATTCCAAGGAAGAAGAAAGTGAAAAAGACACCTTGGAAGCCCTTCCAAAGGTGAAAAGTGATGCGAAAATTATACGCACACAAATTAAACCCTCTTTTTGACAATTATAGTATAGATATGTAAGTAGGGATCGTTCTGGACCGGGGATTAGGAGGGATTGTTAATCACTTGGATTTGACTCAAAAACGTAAAAAACACAATATAAAACACTATACTAGACTCAAAGAATGCAAAACTAAACTTTAAAACACTAAAACAAATCAAAAGACTCAAAACAGCACCAAAACACTCAAAACTGCCTTAAAAACACTTTCTGGGCAGTTTTGAGCACTTTGAGTACTTTGGTCGAATTTGGGTAATAACTTGAATCAAAACACTTAGAAACACAAACTAAAACACTTTCTAACTATATTGGACACTAAAGTAAAGGGGGATTGAGTTTTTGACGAAATTAACTAAAATGCACAGATTGTATTTAAAAACAGATTGTAAAGATGAATGTGATGGAATTGAATGGATGGGATGGCTAGCTAAGGGGTTCATCTCCACACATGTTACACTTGCATAATAAAAAGATTTCCAATTGCATTTCAATAAACCATGAATTCTCTACACCCCAAGTTAACCGTGATGGACTAATTAACCTTCAAATCTTCCTAACGTTATTGAATTGGATGATTGCATACGACAACCCAAAACATTCCCCACAAGTCCCCTACATGATTGCATAATAGAGATACAAGCAAGAATCATTACGCTCTATGAATATTATAAGTGTTGACGAGGCATTCGTTACTATGATTGCATGAAACTTATGCCAAGAATTCGTTTAACGCGATTGTTTATAAGCAACCTCCACTACTTGTGAATATAAGTTCGTAACTATTAGGTGAAACTCACTTATATTCTGGCGTCATATTCATGCATGAAAATTAAGCGTGTACTCTCAATAAACATACATAAATAAGTTATCAATCAAACAGTTAAACAAATTGAATCCACAACTTATAAAACGCAATTAGAAGTAATCAAATCAAAATGCAAGCATAAACATATATTTCGAATCCCCCCCTAGCCAAAGGGGGGTTTAGTTCCTCATACGTACAAAACAAAGAGAATTGAAATTAAACATTGTAATTGAGGAAAAGAAACACCTAAACATTGATAGGAGCATATTCATGCGACTTAAATGGCTTGTTCTCGTGCATTTACGTTATGTTTCTTTAGTTATTTTAGTCCTTTATGCTTCTTTTGTGTGTTTTCAGGTTCTAAGGGCAAAGTAAGCAAAATGGTGCATTTTGGAGTAGTTTGGGGCGTTAAATGGATTGCATATACTTGAAGCCAAGTAGATGGACGAAATTGAAGACCAAAGGAGGCCCTTTGTACCAGAAATTCACACCAACACATCCCATTTCAGATTGCATTCCAATCATTCCAGCCAAGCCACATGCACTCCCTTTAATTTATTCAACCTAGCTGTCAAAACACATGCACATTCACCCTAATCATTCACATACACAATCTGCCATCATTCACACATTCATTCCACATGCATTCCCTTCACAAATCAGCCACATGCACTTTGCCTTTCATCATTGCACCATAAATCAGCCACATGCATTCATCATCATAACCTAGTGTCATTACCCTTTAATCACATGCATAAATCAGCCACATGCATCTCTCATCACCATTCCAGATTTCCACCAAGTTCCTAGCTGTCATATTCCCTCCTTTTCGCCTATAAATAAGCATCCATTGCTGCCACAATTCATTCATTCCCATTCATACACAATACACTCTTCCATATTCAGAAATTCATCCACTCCCCAAACCATTCACACCATCAAACTATCCTTAGACCTTGTGCTACAACGAAGAGGAAGATAAGAGGGCCTAAACGTTCATACAATTCAAGTTTGAGTTGTTGGAATGTTTAGGCGTTTCTTTGATTCTCTTTGTTTTGTATCATGAGGAACTAAAACATAAGTTTGAGTTGTTGGAATGTTTATGCTTGCATTTTGATTTGATTACTTCTAATTGCGTTTCATAAGTTGTGAATTCAATTTGTTTAACTATTTGATTGATAACCTATTTATGTATGCTTATTGAGAGTTCACGCTTAATTTTCATGCATGAATTTGACGCTAGAATATAAGTGAGTTTCACGTAATAGTTATGAACTTATATTCACAAGTAGTGGAGGTTGCTTATAAACAATCGCGTTAAACATATTCTTGGCATAAGTTTCATGCAATCATAGTAACGAATGCCTCGTCAACACTTATAGTTTTCATGATGCTTAATGATTCTTGCTTGTATCTCTATTATGCAATTCATGTAGGGAACTTGTGAGGAATGCTTTGGGTTGTCGTATGCAATCATCCAATTCATTAACTTAAGGAAAACTTGACGGTTAATTTAAGCGGACCTAATTAACCCGGGGCGTTGAGAATTCATGGTTTATTGAAATGCAATTGGAAATCTTTTTATTATGCAAGTGTAACATGTGTGGAGATGAACCCCTTAGCTAGTCATCCCATCCATTCAAATCCATCACATTCATATTTACATTCTGTTTTTAATTAGAATCTGTGCAATTAGTTTAATTTCGTCCAAAACTCAATCCCCCCTTACTTTAATGTCCAAATTAGTTAGAAATCAATTTAGTTTGTGTTTTTAAGAGTCTTGAGTCAAGTTACAACTTAATTTCGTCCAAATTTGGGTTTAAGGTCAGAAACTGCCTAGTTAGTGTTTTTAGGCAGTTTTGAGTCTTTTGAACTTGTTTTGAGTCCTTTGAGTCTTTGTATTGTTCAAATTAGTTAGAAAGTGTTTTGGTTTGTGTTTATAAGTGTTTTGATTCAATTTGTTACCCAAATTTCATCCAAAGTACTCAAAGTGCTCAAAACTGCCCAGAAAGTGTTTTTAAGGCAGTTTTGAGTGTTTTGGTGCTGTTTTGAGTCTTTTGGTTTGTTTTAGTGTTTTAAAGTTTAGTTTTGCATTCTTTGAGTCGAGTTTAGTGTTTTAAACTTTGTTTTTGAGTTTTTAAGTCAGTTTCCAAGTGTTTAGCAATCCCTCGTAATCCCCGGTCTAGAACGATCCCTACTTACATCTTTACTACAATTTGACAAAAAGAGGGTTTAATTTGTGTGCGTATAATTCTCGCATCAAACATTCCAACAACTCAAACTTGAATTGTATGAACGTTTAGGCACTCTTCTCCTCCTCTTCGTTGTAGCACAAGGTCTAAGGATAGTTTGATGGTGTGGATGTGTGTTTGAATGAATGAATTTCTGAAATGGAAGAATGTATGAGAATGCATGGGAATGAATGCTTATTTATAGGCGAAATGGGGGGGAACATGACAGCTAGGAGGGAATGTGGCTGCATGTTTTGGTGTGGAGAAAGGAATAATCTGAAATGGGAGAGCATGTGGGTGGAAATGCATGTGGGTTAAAGTGGAATGATGATGGGAGATGCATGTGGCTGATTTATGCATGTGATTAAAGGGACATGTGAGGGTGCAATGATGAAGGAATAATCTGAAATGGGAGAGCATGTGGGTGGAAATGCATGTGGGTTAAAGTGGAATGATGATGGGAGATGCATGTGGCTGATTTAAAGGATGGAATGCATGTGCAATGGTTAAAGGAAAGGTTTAAATGTCCTAGAACTAAAGGGAACAAGGTTCCAACACTTTGGTCTTCAATTAGGTCTTCAATTTCGTCCAACACTTTGGCTCCAAGCATAAGCTATCCATCCTTAGCCCAAAAGTGCTCCAAAAGTCTCCGAAATGCATATTTTTGCTCCTTTAGCCCTTTGGACCTACAAACACACGAAAATAGCTTAAAGTACTAAAATAACTAAAGAAACATAACGTAAATGCACGAGAACAAGCCATTTAAGTCGCATGAATATGCTCCTATAAAAAAGTAGGGAATATCATGAATTCATCAAAGAGGACGTTCTTGAGATAAACAACCCCAAAGAAGTTGAATTTTATGACACAAGACAAGGACCAATCCTCACATCAAATCTGACCAAGTGCAAAGTCCCTGAAACGTTCAAAGAAGGGGTGTTTATTCTTGAGTTCTTATTGGATCACATAAGTAAGCCACCTCCTCCAATTTCAATTTTCTTTTATACTAACATGTTGTTAATGATTCAGGCATCCAATCTTGAATTTAAACCATTATCGGATCATTTCAAGTATCACTTTCCATTCAAAGATCAATTCCATGCCGTTTGATTCATTAAAAAAAAAAAAAAAAAAATTATCAACAACAAAGAGAAAGATGGAGTCTTCACAAAGGTTGTTTGCGTGAAGACCCACCACGAGGTAAAACTCTAGAAGCGGAAGGCATCAGAGCAGAAGGCATCAAAGCGGAAGGCATCGGAGATAGAGCATTCGAGGCCTCAAAACTTGGTGGAATGGTGGATGACCCAGGAAAAAGGTGCCTCTGGAAGAAAGCCGCAAGCCTTTGACGCTCATCAAGCTTCCTCTTCATGCCTGTCGAATAATTGTTGGCAAGCACGTGCAAACTTCGATTCTCGTACTTAAGCTGTTTGATTTCTTGCTTAAGACTCACCACCTCCGCCATCAATGATTCAACCTGACGGGAGCGAGCAAGTAGGCGTTGGCCCATGTTGGACACACAGCCAGCGCACTGAACACTGAGAGCCAGGGACTCTTGAACGGCCAACTCATCGGACCGTCCTGAAAGCAGCTGACTATCTTTGGGAGTGAGGAGGTTCCGAGCTACTATCGTAGCCGTTGTTGCATCTGTCATCACAGAGTCCTCACCTGTAAGAGGGCCATGAGAAGATAAGAAAGACGGGCACCATACCTTACCCTGACGAGGCACGACCGGATCACTGCTTAGACTCAAATCTAAGCAAATGTTCGATGGGTTAGATGAGCTGGCCATTTTTCAAGAAGTTAAAAGAGAAGGATGGAGTAAAATTTCGACGGGACGGAGACGATTTTTGGGCAATCTTCAAAGTGTGCATGCTAGAGGTGATCAATCACCTCTATTAAAGGAGAGGCGTTCACCGATTTAGAAATGAAGAGACTCCACTCTTCAAAGCCGGATTTTCCGGCGTAAATATCGCCAGCTCTTCAGACGCAATCCCGGCTTTTCAGAAAGCGTGTGTAACTTTGTCAAAAGCTCCCGGCTTTTCAGAAGACGCGTGGAGGCCGAGAAAGCAGCTACACACTTTTGCCGACAAACGTGGGTGACAAAGCCGAAAGCTCCCGGCTTTTCAGAAAGCGAGTGCAACTTTGTCAAAAGCTCCCGGCTTTTCAGAAAGCGAGTGCAACTTTGTCAAAAGCTCCCGGCTTTTCAGAAAGCGCGTGCCACTTTGTCAAAAGCTCCCGGCTTTTCAGAAGACGCGTGGAGGACATTGCCGCATCCGCACTGCCACTTGCCATTACAATTCCTATATACATCAACATTCATGGCAAGGCATACACCCACAAACGCATAACTTTCCTTCTCGGGCGAAAATGTAAGCTGCAACCAACCCTCTCAAACATGCTCAGTTTTCTCCTTCTCTTGAGAACACACTTTCAACCATGGATGTATCCCCCAAAGAAGATACCAAATGCCTGGAGTACAAAGGAGGCAAGAGGAAACGGTAGATTGAAGCATGTGGAGACAAGCACAACATGCTGTGGGCACTAAGGGAGCTTAAAATGAGGTCTTCGTCCGGCTGTACGACGTTAAAGCAAGCGCTACTTGGGAGGCAACCCATGCATTCAACAAAGGAAGACCGAGAAAGCACTCCAATTGATAGGAGCATATTTATGCACCTTAGTTTATCTTGTTCTTGTGCGTTTATAGTGTTTTTCCTTAGTAAAGTAGTCTTTTAAGCTAGTTTTATGTATTTTCAGGTTTTAAGGGCAAAGTATGCAAAAGAATGCATTTTGGAGCCTTTTGGAGCAAATTAGAGCTTGGAATGGATATCATATGCTTGGAGCCAAGAGGATGGACGAAAATGAAGATTTGAAGATGAAGATTCCTACTTGAACAAGGTTTCCTAGTTGAAGTAGGAAAGCCCCTAATGGAAACAGGTTTCCTAGTTGAATTAGGATTCCTAGAAGAATGAAGATTCCTACTCAAACAAGGTTTCCTACTTGAAGTAGGAAAGTCAAAATCCAAATGGTTTCAAGAGAAGCAACAAAGAAGTTTTCCAAATCCAAGAAGGAAAAGGAGTCCAAGATGAAGAAGGAATGATGAAGACAAGGTTTCCTAATCCTAATAGGCAAAGTTTCCAAGTACAATGAGGAGTCCTTATCCATTTAGGGCACCTTATCCATTTAGGATACCCTATCCTATCCTTGCCGTGGGTTTTATCCAATTCCCCTTAGTTTTAGGGCTTTCTAGAAGCCCTAAACATTATCCCTAAGCTTTGCCGCAACCTTATCCCTTTTTCCCTACAAATTTGGCACTTAAAGCATGATTTTAGGAACCTTATCTTATCTCCTACAAAAGTGACGCCCAAACCCTTCTAGAAATCTGATTTCCCTTGCCTTGCAAGGCATTCTAGAAACCTTATCACCTTATCCCATACCTGCCGCACCTAGGAAGCATTATCCCTCTCTATTTCTGATTTCTAAGCCTATTTCCTAGTTGATTTGGGTTATTCAAGTCCATATCTGATTACCCTAGGGTTTTAAGTGCCTATATATACTCATGTTAACCCCTAGATCAGAACACCACCTCTCATACACCTTCATTCACTCCAGAAATTCGTCCAAACTTCTCCACACACTTGCCGCAGCCACCAAACAACCCTTTCCCTAGTTTTAGACCTTGGCCGCACCATCCCCTTCCCCTAAACACTACTACATCCCTCCATAACCATCCATCCATACACCTAAGGCCCTAAAACCTGTCCCTAGACCCTTGCCGCACCAAGGAGGAGGAGAAGGAAGCTCGGAAGTTCATGCAATTCAAGTTCGCGTCGCTGGAATTTCTAGGTGTTTCTTTTCCTTTGATTTCAATGTTTAATTTCAATTCTCTTTGTTTTGTGCGTATGAGGAACTAAACCCCCCCTTGGCTAGGGGGGGATTCGAAACACATGTTTATGCTTGCAATATGATTTGATTACTTCTAATTGCGTTTCATAAGTTGTGAATTCAATTTACTTATCTATGTGAATTACATTGATTTGTGTGTGTTGGTTGAGAGTGCACGCTTAATTATCATGCATAAATTGGATGCTAGGATATAAGGAAATTTCACCTAATCGTTATGGAATTATATTCACAAGTAGTAAAGGTTGATGATCTCAATCGCGTTAAGTAAATTCTTGGCATAAGTTTCATGCAATCATAGTAACAAGTGCTTCGTCAATGCTTATGGTTTTCATAGAACTTAATGATTCTTGCTTGTATCTCTATTATGCAATCATGTAGGGGACTTGTGGGGAATGTTTTGGGTTGTCGTATGCAATCATCCAATTCAATAACGTTAGGAAAATCTGAGGGTTAATTAGTGCAATTCACGGTTAATCTGGGGCGTTGAGAATTCATGGTTTATTGAAAAGCAATTAGAAATCGTTTTGTGTGCAAGTATAACATGTGTGGAGATGAACCCCTTAGCTAGCTTCCATCCATTCATTAAATCCAAATTCGTTTAAAATCTGTTGTAATTCAAAAAGTTTGTTTTGTTTTTAAATTCGTCCAAAACCAATCCCCCTTTACTTTGTTGAGTCATAGTAGTTAGAAATCACTATAGTTTGTGTTTTTAAGTGTCTTAGGTCAAGTTAGAACCAATTTTCGTCCAAAGTTGTGTCTAGTGTTCAAAACTGCCCAGATTGTGTTATTAAGGCAGTTTTGAGTGTTTTGGTGCTGTTTTGAGTCTTTTGGTTTGTTTTGGTGTTTCAAAGTTTAGTTTTGCATTCTTTGAGTCTAGTATAGTGTTTTAAACTTGTTTTTACGTATTTGAGTCAGTTTCCAAGTGATTAACAATCCCTCCTAATCCCCGGTCCAGAACGATCCCTACTTACATTCTTCACTACAATTGATAAAAAGAGGGTTTAATTTGTGTGCGTATAATTCTCACATCACCAATTCCAGATTTGCGTTCCTAAACTCTTCTCTTTGTTGTTGATTTTGTTTCTGCCATGTTAGGTTGTTAGATGTTGTTTTGTTTGTTTGTTTGTTTGTTATTTGTGTGAGTCTATGCTTGAAACATTGAGGACAATGTTTGATTTAAGTGTGGGGTGATAGGAGCATATTCATGCGACTTAAATGGCTTGTTCTCGTGCATTTACGTTATGTTTCTTTAGTTATTTTAGTACTTTAAGCTATTTTCGTGTGTTTGTAGGTCCAAAGGGCTAAAGGAGCAAAAAGATGCATTTTGGAGACTTTTGGAGCACTTTTGGGCTAAGGATGGATAGCTTATGCTTGGAGCCAAAGTGTTGGATGAAATTGAAGACCTAATTGAAGACCAAAGTGTTGGAACCTTGTTCCCTTTAGTTCTAGGACATTTAAACCTTTCCTTTAACCATTGCACATGCATTCCATCCTTTAATTCACCCACATGCACTCATAATCATTCACACCTTGCATTCACATGCATTTCCAACCTAATCACTCACCCACACAATCTGCCATCATTCACACAAACACCATCATTGCCGTGAGTTTCATACACTTTCTAGCCATCCACATGCCATTGTCATTCCACTTCATTTCATGATAGGAGCATATTTATGCACCTTAGTTTAGCTTGTTCTTGTGCATTTATAGTGTTTTTCCTTAGTAAAGTAGTCTTTTAAGCTAGTTTTATGTATTTTCAGGTTTTAAGGGCAAAGTATGCAAAAGGATGCATTTTGGAGCCTTTTGGAGCAAATTAGAGCTTGGAATGGACATCATATGCTTGGAGCTAAGAGGATGGACGAAATTGAAGATTTGAAGATGATGTTCCCTACTTGAGCAAGGTTTCCTAGTTGAAGTAGGAAAGTCCCTAATGGAAATGGGTTTCCTAGTTGAAGATGGATTCCTAGAAGAATGAAGATTCCTACTCAAACAAGGTTTCCTACTTGAAGTAGGAAAGTCAAAATCCAAATGGTCTCAAGTGAAGCAACAAAGAAGTTTTCCAAGTCCAAGAAGGAAAAGGAGTTCAAGATGAAGAAGGAATGATCAAGACAAGGTTTCCTAATCCTAATAGGCAAAGTTTCCAAGTACAATGAGGAGTCCTTATCCATTTAGGGCACCTTATCCATTTAGGGCACCTTATCCATTTAGGACACCTTATCCTAATCCTATAGGGTTGCCATGCACGTTACCTTATCTTGGAGGGTTTATAGGAGCCTTAGAAACCCTATCTTATCTTTGCCGTGGGTTTTATCCAATTCCCCTTAGTTTTAGGCTTTCTAGAAGCCCTAAACATTATCCCTAAGAAGGTGCTGCACCCTTATCCCTTTTTCCCTACAAATTTGGCACTTAAAGCATGATTTTAGGAACCTTATCTTATCTCCTACAAAGGTGGCACCCCAAATTTCGTCCAAACTGATTTCCCTTGCCTTGCAAGGCATTCTAGAAGCCTTATCACCTTATCCCATACCTGCCACACCTAGGAAGCATTATCCCTCTCTATTTCTGATTTCTAAGCCTATTTCCTAGTGGATTTGGGTTATTCAAGTCCATATCTGATTACCCTAGGGTTTTAAGTGCCTATAAATACTCATATTAACCCCTAGATCAGATCACCACCTCTCATACACCTTCATTCACTCCAGAAATTCGTCCAAACCTCTCCACACCCTTGCCACAGCCACCAAACACCCCTTTCCTTAGTTTTAGACCTTTGCCGCACCATCCCCTTCCCCTAAACACTACTACATCCCTCCATAACCATCCATCCATACACCTAAGGCCCTAAAACCTGTCCCTAGACCTTTGCCGCACCAAGGAGGAGGAGAAGGAAGCTCGGAAGTTCATGCAATTCGAGTTCGCGTCGCTGGAATTTCTAGGTGTTTCTTTTCCTTTGATTTCAATGTTTAATTTCAATTCTCTTTGTTTTGTGCGTATGAGGAACTAAACCCCCCCTTGGCTGGGGGGGGGGATTCGAAACACATGTGTATGCTTGCAATATGATTTGATTACTTCTAATTGCGTTTCATAAGTTGTGAATTCAATTTACTTATCTATGTGAATTACATTGATTTGTGTGTGTTGGTTGAGAGTGCACGCTTAATTATCATGCATAAATTGGATGCTAGGATATAAGGAAATTTCACCTAATCGTTATGGAATTATATTCACAAGTAGTAAAGGTTGATGATCTCAATCGCGTTAAGTCAATTCTTGGCATAAGTTTCATGCAATCATAGTAATAAGTGCTTCGTCAATGCTTATGGTTTTCATAGAACTTAATGATTCTTGTTTGTATCTCTATTATGCAATCATGTAGGGGACTTGTGGGGAATGTTTTGGGTTGTCGTATGCAATCATCCAATTCAATAACGTTAGGAAAATCTGAGGGTTAATTAGTGCAATTCACGGTTAATCTGGGGCGTTGAGAATTCATGGTTTATTGAAAAGCAATTAGAAATCGTTTTGTGTGCAAGTATAACATGTGTGGAGATGAACCCCTTAGCTAGCTTCCCATCCATTCATTAAATCCAAATTCGTTTAAAATCTGTTCGTTTTACAAAGTTTTAAGTTTTGTTTTTAAATTCGTCCAAAACCAATCCCCCTTTACTTTGTTGAGTCATAGTAGTTAGAAATCACTTTAGTTTGTGTTTTTAAGTGTCTTAGGTCAAGTTAAAACCAATTTTCGTCCAAAGTTGTGTCTAGTGTTCAAAACTGCCCAGATTGTGTTTTTAAGGCAGTTTTGAGTGTTTTGGGGCTGTTTTGAGTCTTTTGGTTTGTTTTTGTGTTTTAAAGTTTAGTTTTGCATTCTTTGAGTCTAGTATAGTGTTTTATATTGTGTTTCTACGTTTTTGAGTCAAATCCAAGTGATTAACAATCCCTCCTAATCCCCGGTCCAGAACGATCCCTACTTACATTCTTCACTACAATTGATAAAAAGAAGGTTTAATTTGTGTGCGTATAATTCTCACATCATTTCACCTTGCATTTTCAGATTATTCCTTCATCATTGCACCCTCACATGTCCCTTTAATCATTCAAACATGCACTCCCTTTAATCACATGCATAGATCAGCCACATGCATCTCCCATCATCATTCCACTTTAACCCACATGCATTTCCACCCACATGCTCTCCCATTTCAGATTATTCCTTTCTCCACACCAAAACATGCAGCCACATTCCGTCCTAGCTGTCATGTTCCCCCCCCATTTCGCCTATAAATAAGCATTCATTCCCACTCATTCTCATCTCATTTTCGTACACAACACCACACCACAAACACATCCACTTCTTCCTAGCCGTGAGTCCCCATTCCCTTATAATCCAAACACCATTCCTCCTTCCATTTTCACCACTCCCCCAAACCATTCACACCATCAAACTATCCTTAGACCTTGTGCTACAACGAAGAGGAAGATAAGAGGGCCTAAACGTTCATACAATTCAAGTTTGAGTTGTTGGAATGTTTAGGTGTTTCTTTGATTTCAATGTTTAATTTCAATACTCTTTGTTTTGTACGAATGAGGAATGGAAGAGAAGAGGACCTAAACGTTCATACAATTCAAGTTTGAGTTGTTGGAATGTTTAGGTGTTTCTTTGATTCTCTTTGTTTTGTATCATGAGGAACTAAACCCCCCCTTAGCTAGGGGGGGATTCGAAATATATGTTTATGCTTGCGTTTTGATTTGATTACTTCTAATTACGTTTCATAAGTTGTGAATTCAATTTGTTTAACTGTTTGATTGATAACCTATTTATATATGTTTATTGAGAGTGCACGCTTAATTTTCATGCATGAATTTGACGCTAGAATATAAGTGAGTTTCACATAATAGTTATGAACTTATATTCATAAGTAGTGGAGGTTGCTTATAAACAATCGCGTTAAACAAATTCTTGGCATAAGTTTCATGCAATCATAGTAACGAATGCCTCGTCAACACTTATAGTTTTCATGATGCTTAATGATTCTTGCTTGTATCTCTATTATGCAATTCATGTAGGGAACTTGTGAGGAATGCTTTGGGTTGTCGTATGCAATCATCCAATTCATTAACTTAAGGAAAACTTGACGGTTAATTTAAGCGGACCTAATTAACCCGGGGCGGTGAGAATTCATGGTTTATTGAAAAGCAATTAGAAATCGTTTTGTATGCAAGTGTAACATGTGTGGAGATGAACCCCTTAGCTAATCCATCCATCATCTTGTTTTCAAGGAATTCGTTTTACAATCTGCCTAGTTTGTTACTTTGTTTTGTTATTTCAATTTTCGTCCAAAACAAATCCCCCTTTAATTTGAAGTCTTAGATTAGTTAGAAAGTGTTTTGATTTGTGTTTCTAAATATTTTGATTCAAGTTTTCATCCAATTTCGTCCAAATTAGTGTAGGTGCTCAAAACTGCCCAGAAAGTGGTTTTTAGGCAGTTTGGAGTCTTCTAGTTGCTGTTTTGGGTTTTAGGTTTGTTTAAGTGTTTTAACTTTTAGTTTTGCATTCTTTGAGTCTAGTTTAGTGTTAAAGTGTTTAATTTGTGTTTTAAAGTGTTTTGAATCAACCTATAATCTTAAATTCGTCCAAATTTGTGTTTATGGTCAGAAACTGCCTAGTTAGTGTTTTTAGGCAGTTTTGAGTCTTTTGAACCTGTTTTGAGTCCTTTGAGTCTTTGTGAACGTTTTTAACTTTGTTTTTATGTTTTTGAGTCAATTTAGAGGTTTTAGCAAGCCCTCCTAATCCCCGGTCTAGAACGATCCCTACTTGCATCCTTACTACAATTTGACAACAAGAGGGTTTAATTTGTGTGCATATAATTCTCGCATCATGGGGGGGTAACCAAAGTGTTTTGATGCAAATTCGTAGGGTTTTGTCACCCAAAATTCCAAATGTTGTTTCTTGCTGTTTTTAGGTGTTTTTAGGCTGTTTTGGTGTGTTTTAGTATTTCTTGTTCTAAAAATCCGAAAATCCCAGAAAATAATTAAAAAAATTGTTTTGAAAACCCAAAAAGGGTTGTTTTAAGTTGTTTTTGTGTGTTTGTTTGTGTCTTAGGGTACCTGATGCGAAAATTAACTTCACACACAAATTAACCCTCTTTTGACAATTGTAGCATATAAATAAGTAGGGATCGTTCTTACACCGGGGATTAGGAGGGCTTGCTAAACACTCTAAACTGACTCAAATAACTAAAATTAACCTTCAAAACACTTAAACTCACGTAAAAAGACTCAAAAACGTTCACAAGACTCAAAATAGGCTAAAAACACTCAAAACTGCCTTAAAAACACAATCTGGGCAGTTTTGAGCCTAAACACAACTTGGACGAAAATTGGTTCTAACTTGACTCAAAACTCTCAAAAACACAATCTAAAACATATTTGGACCAATTAGACACTTTAAAACAAATGGGGATTTGGTTTTGGACGAAAATAAACAAAACGAAACAAGAAATTAAACTAGGCAGATTTGGACGAATTTGATGAAATTAAATGGATGGTGAGATGGCTAGGAGGTTTTTTTCTCCACACATGGCATACTTGCACATAATACAATTTCCAGTTGCTTAATCAATGAATTCATGAACCTCAACACCCCAAGTTAATTAGGTACACTTAAATTAACTCTCAGATTTCCCTTAGGTCATTGAATTGAATGGAATTGGCGCATTGCAATCAAATTATTCCTTAAAAGTTTTCTATATGAAAGCGCATAAAAGAAAGACAATCAAAGATCATTAGATTCTATGGAAATCATAGGTGTTGACGAGGCATTCGTAACTATGAAAGCGCATGATACTCATGCCAAGAATTCACTTATCATAATTGTGACCAACAATCTTAACTACTCATGAATATAAGTTCCCAACGATTAGGTGAAGTTCCCTCATACCCTAGCATCATGTTTATGCATGCAAATCAAGCGTGCACTCTCAATTCATATACATAAGCAAGTTTTAATTAAAATAGATAAGCAAATTGACTTCGTCATTCATGAAATCACAACTGAATGTAATCAAATCATCATGCAAATACAACCATGGTTTCGAAATTCCCCCCCTAGCCAAAGGGGGGATTAGTTCCTCATGCTTGCACAACAAAAAGTATTGAATTTAAACATTGAAATCATAAGGAAGAGTACACCTAAATGCTCAGCAATTCCAAGATGGATTCGATGCACAGATTGGCTCCTCTTCCTCCTCCTTGCTGCGGCACAAAGTGTAGCTGCTGGAATTGGTGGTTTTGGATGGTTTTTCCTTGTTTAGAGGGATGGAGGATGGTTGATTATGGTGGGGAAGGTGCGGCAAAGGTGTATGGATGTGTAGGGAGGTGTATGGAGGTCAAGAATAGAGAATGGAGGTGCGGCACAAGGGTTTCTGTCTAGCATAGGGTGTGTTACGAATTTTGGCTGAAAGTATGCTTATATAGTCCTAGGGTTAAGTAGATTAGGGTTAGGCTTTAACAGATTTGGTGGATTAGGGCCCTAGAATTTGGCACAAGCAAGTTAAATCCACTTAGGAGAGGGTTTTGGCCCACATAGTTTTATAAAAGGATTTGTAAACCCAAATACACAAGGATTAGGCCTTAGAAATCAGAATCCCAAAGGCATTGGGCCTAGGAAGGTGCGGCTGATTTAGGGGAGAGGTTTGCTTGGCTTGCAAGGCAAGGCAAAGCCTTCTAGAATAGGTTTTGGGCGCCACTTTTCTAGGGCTTCTAGAGAAAATAGGTTTTGTGGCTGATTTGGGCCTTCTAGACTAGGATTCTTCTAGAAATAAGTTCTAGAATTATCCATTTAGGTCCCCATGCAATTAGGATTAAGACATGATAAGGTTTGGATAGGATAAGATGAGATAAGGTTTGGATAATGTTTTGGATAATGTTGGATAAGGTTAGATAAGGTTTTGGATAATGTTTCCTCTTTTGAGCTCCTACCTTATCCACTTTGTCCCAAGCTTATTCCTTCCTCTTCTTATCACATTTCTAGCCTCTTGAAGTCCAAATTCGTCCATCCATGTTGGCCCATATGTAAGCTATCCACATAGTGTCCAAAATCGCTCCAAAATGCACCAAAATGCCCTTTCTTGATAATTTACCCCATAGGACCTACAAACACACGAAATTGAGTTGTAATGCAACATTAACTAAGAAATAATAGCATAAATGCACAAGAATAGGCTAGTTAAGTCGCCTAAATATGCTCCTATCAAATTCCCCCACACTTATCTTTTGCTAGTCCTCGAGCAAAACAAATAAACAAAAGAAACAAAACATAACTCTAAACCTTCCAACGTTCGTCTCAGGGATTTCCAATGAAACATGACATGTCAAAGATCACCACTCACATAGATTTAAGCAATCCTTACCCTCGAGCATACTTAATCATAGTCACAATTCACTAGCTCGCATTTAATCAATTAAAACAACATTTTGAATGTAGTAACATGCCTTAGAGAATTCCCTCAATTCCTCACCGGATATACTCTCTGTTTTCACTCAGGTTTTCTAACTACACTCCCTACACTAGGTATATGTGAGAAGATTGATGTAAACATGTAGACGAATACTCACATATGTTATAACAAGGAAAGCATTATGACAATGACATGTATATGATCTCATGAATGGAATGCTACTACTTAGACGCGAGAACCAGGGATACCATATGCTCAAACCAATTCTAAACTCCACATATTGAAACACATAACAATCAAGATAGAAGTCAAAGGGTTGTAACGGGGCTAAGGTATTGGCTAACAATGAAAGGTAAAGGATAAACAAACATTCTTAAAGCAATAGTGAGCAAAGTATTGAATTAGGCACTTAGAATTCCCTTTAAAACACAGAAGTCAATTTTTGAACACCCAAGGGGAAATCACACAAAACTTAGGGCCATATTCAACTCTTTGGACCCTTTCTTCAACAATCAACACTTGTGAGATCATTCTCACTTATTTTCACTCTTTTTCTTTCTTTTCTTCTTTTTCTTCACGATCTTTTTTTCTTTTTCTTTCGTTTTCTCTTTCTTTTTTTTCGTGCCCCTTTTAAGACTTTGGCACACCCACACTCACAAAATCCCTTCCCCCACACTTGTTTTCTGCAAGAATGTCACTCAAAAGGAATTCCTTCTAAGTTATGCTCCACTATACTTCAAGAACAAGGGTATGGAAAGTCCTATTCTAGGCTGGGTAAGGATGATGTGGTTAACAAGAAAATAGGCTAACTAAGGCTCAAAGGGGTTTAAACCTACAATACAAATGACAAGGGTGGATTCGGCTATTTGGCTATGGTGGTAACTACTACACAACTTCATCTGTTCTTTGTTATGCTAATCAATTTCATGCTTTGAATAAAACGGGTATGAGTTCTAGTATTTGGAACTATAGTGATGAAACGCATTCTAAGTAGCAACCAAGCAAAGAATAATGAGATCATGCAACGACTTTAGAAAACAAGAATGCACAGATTAATAACTCTCCAAATAAACGTTTAGGCTCAAGTCTCTCAGGGATGTAGCGTTTGTTTGAGTTCCTTCCTTCAAGCATGTTACAAAAACTGATTTTATCCTTTGTGATTACATGTGAATTCGTAAACTATAACTACAACCAAGCATAAACCAATGAGCAAATCAAACTTCCATCATTGTTTGTAACTCTCTTTAACAGTCATGCATTAAAAACCAAATCCTCATCATTGTGTTGGAAGGTACCCTAAGACACAAACAAACACACAAAAACAACTCTTTTTGGCTTTTTCAAAACACTTTTTTTCAAATTTTCGGATTTTTACTTCAACACACACCAAAACAGCTTAAAACGCATTAAAAACACCTAAAAACAGTGAGAAACAACATTAGAAGTGATAGGTGATAGAATCCCACGAATTTTGCATAAAAACACTTGTTTACCCCCCCCCACACTTAAATCAAACATTGTCCTCAATGTTTCACACAAAGACTCACATAAAAGCAAACAAATAACAATCAACTAAGCATGATAAAATAAACAGCAAGGAGAAGGGTTTAGAAACGCAAATCTGGGTTTGGAGTGAAAGTTCCATCTTCTCCTTGTCGAATGCATGGGTTGCCTCCCAAGAAGCGCTTGCTTTAACGTCGTACAGCCGGACGATGCTTCCTTGAAGGTTTATGGAACCCATCCTTGAATGGAAGGTGATACTTGAAGTGAACCGGCATTGGTTTGAATTCTAGTGTAGGTGCCTGATTCATCAAAATCAGCCAGTTAGTATAAAATGTAATGGAATTTGGAGAAGATGACTTACTTGTTTTGTCCGACAAGGACTCAATGACAAACACCACTCCTTTGAAAGTTTCAGGGATATTGGACTTGGCCAGATTGCATGTGATGGTTATGACTTGTCCAATGTCATCAAATTCAACTTCTTTGGGTTTTGTGGTTTCAAATATGTCCTCTTTGACGAATTCTTGATATTCCATACTTTGCACCTTTGGAAGGGCTTCCAAGATGTCTTTTTCACTTTCTTCTTCCTTGGAATTCATGAACCTGCAAGGAATAGGGACATTGGGTGGAATGGGGTTAGAAAGAATTAAATTTGGAACAACCTTACTTGAATTGGATGGTGTAGGAGCAATAGGTGCCTGCGGCAAAGGTGTTTCCACCCTTGCCGTGGGTTGGGTGTGTTCCACTTCCTCAAATTGCAATCTTTCGTCCTCTGTTGGGGCTGATTTAGAGGGTTGTGGGGCCGTTCCAACTTGTTTGCCACTTTTCAAGGTGATAGCCTTAGCGGTTTCAAAACCTCCTTTTGGACTGACGATGGTTGAGCTAGGCAACTTGCCTTGCTCTCTAAATTGGCCCATGAACTCAGCCATTTGTCCCACTTGTCTCTTCAATTCAGTCACCTCTCGAGCTTGATTTTGCACTTCATTGGCGTAATTGTGCATGTCCTTTGCTTGTTTTTCTTGCCCCTGCGCCAATGTAGTTAGTAATTGAAAAATTTGATCATCATCTATGGAAGAACCTGATTTGGGTTGTGTAGGTTGTGATGGCTGCATAGGTGTTGTATAGAACTCCTCATATGGCTGCCAATATTCTCCTTGTTGAGCCTCCTTGGCTTGATTTTGTGACCCCTGCACCAAAGAATTTAATTCATTAAGAATTTGATTATAATCTATTGACGAACTTGAATTTAATTGAGCATATTGCATATGAAGTTGTGGTGGCTGCATAGGTCTTGAATAGAACTCCTCATATGGCTGCCAATATGCTTCACGTTGAACTTGTTGAGCTTCCCACCACATAGAGTTTGAATGATCCCTCCAATCTCTTTGTGGACATTGATTGGCTTGAAATCCTTGCCTATATGAAGCACCAAATGTAGGGACACTCTGCATTGTGGTCCTTTCGGCATACGGCGACAATTGAGAAGTAAGATTTGCCAATTGAGCTTGAATGCTAGCAAAATCCATATCTTACTTCTCTAGTACCTAACATCAAAGAAAGAGAACTAAATCAAATATCAAAAGTAACAACAAACAAAGAAAACAACACTAAGTTAGAAACTAAAACGAAAACAACTAAACCAAAAAGAAAAGAACCAAGGGATTAGCAAAGTTGCTAATCCCCGGCAACGGCGCCAAAATTTGATGCGAAAATTAACTTCACACACAAATTGACCCTCTTTTGACAATTGTAGCATATAAATAAGTAGGGATCGTTCTTACACCGGGGATTAGGAGGGCTTGCTAAACACTCTAAACTGACTCAAATAACTAAAATTAACCTTCAAAACACTTAAACTCACGTAAAAAGACTCAAAAACGTTCACAAGACTCAAAATAGGCTAAAAACACTCAAAACTGCCTTAAAAACACAATCTGGGCAGTTTTGAGCCTAAACACAACTTGGACGAAAATTGGTTCTAACTTGACTCAAAACTCTCAAAAACACAATCTAAAACATATTTGGACCAATTAGACACTTTAAAACAAATGGGGATTTGGTTTTGGACGAAAATAAACAAAACGAAACAAGAAATTAAACTAGGCAGATTTGGACGAATTTGATGAAATTAAATGGATGGTGAGATGGCTAGGAGGTTTTTTTCTCCACACATGGCATACTTGCACATAATACAATTTCCAGTTGCTTAATCAATGAATTCATGAACCTCAACACCCCAAGTTAATTAGGTACGCTTAAATTAACTCTCAGATTTCCCTTAGGTCATTGAATTGAATGGAATTGGCGCATTGCAATCAAATTATTCCTTAAAAGTTTTCTATATGAAAGCGCATAAAAGAAAGACAATCAAAGATCATTAGATTCTATGGAAATCATAGGTGTTGACGAGGCATTCGTAACTATGAAAGCGCATGATACTCATGCCAAGAATTCACTTATCATAATTGTGACCAACAATCTTAACTACTCATGAATATAAGTTCCCAACGATTAGGTGAAGTTCCCTCATACCCTAGCATCATGTTTATGCATGCAAATCAAGCGTGCACTCTCAATTCATATACATAAGCAAGTTTTAATTAAAATAGATAAGCAAATTGACTTCGTCATTCATGAAATCACAACTGAATGTAATCAAATCATCATGCAAATACAACCATGGTTTCGAAATTCCCCCCCTAGCCAAAGGGGGGATTAGTTCCTCATGCTTGCACAACAAAAAGTATTGAATTTAAACATTGAAATCATAAGGAAGAGTACACCTAAATGCTCAGCAATTCCAAGATGGATTCGATGCACAGATTGGCTCCTCTTCCTCCTCCTTGCTGCGGCACAAAGTGTAGCTGCTGGAATTGGTGGTTTTGGATGGTTTTTCCTTGTTTAGAGGGATGGAGGATGGTTGATTATGGTGGGGAAGGTGCGGCAAAGGTGTATGGATGTGTAGGGAGGTGTATGGAGGTCAAGAATAGAGAATGGAGGTGCGGCACAAGGGTTTCTGTCTAGCATAGGGTGTGTTACGAATTTTGGCTGAAAGTATGCTTATATAGTCCTAGGGTTAAGTAGATTAGGGTTAGGCTTTAACAGATTTGGTGGATTAGGGCCCTAGAATTTGGCACAAGCAAGTTAAATCCACTTAGGAGAGGGTTTTGGCCCACATAGTTTTATAAAAGGATTTGTAAACCCAAATACACAAGGATTAGGCCTTAGAAATCAGAATCCCAAAGGCATTGGGCCTAGGAAGGTGCGGCTGATTTAGGGGAGAGGTTTGCTTGGCTTGCAAGGCAAGGCAAAGCCTTCTAGAATAGGTTTTGGGCGCCACTTTTCTAGGGCTTCTAGAGAAAATAGGTTTTGTGGCTGATTTGGGCCTTCTAGACTAGGATTCTTCTAGAAATAAGTTCTAGAATTATCCATTTAGGTCCCCATGCAATTAGGATTAAGACATGATAAGGTTTGGATAGGATAAGATGAGATAAGGTTTGGATAATGTTTTGGATAATGTTGGATAAGGTTAGATAAGGTTTTGGATAATGTTTCCTCTTTTGAGCTCCTACCTTATCCACTTTGTCCCAAGCTTATTCCTTCCTCTTCTTATCACATTTCTAGCCTCTTGAAGTCCAAATTCGTCCATCCATGTTGGCCCATATGTAAGCTATCCACATAGTGTCCAAAATCGCTCCAAAATGCACCAAAATGCCCTTTCTTGATAATTTACCCCATAGGACCTACAAACACACGAAATTGAGTTGTAATGCAACATTAACTAAGAAATAATAGCATAAATGCACAAGAATAGGCTAGTTAAGTCGCCTAAATATGCTCCTATCAGTACCTTCCAACACAATGATGAGGATTCGGTTTGTAATTGCATGACTGTTAAAGAGAATGATTAACATGGATGAAAGTTTGATTTACTCTTTGTTTATGCTTGGTTGTGGTTATAACTTATGACTTCACATGTAAACAAAAAGAAAAAAAATTAGTTTTTGTAACATGCTTGAAGGAAGGAACTCAAACAAATGCTACAACCTTGTGAGACTTGAGCCTAAACGTTTATTTGGAGAGTTCAAATCTGTGCATTCTTGTTTTCTAAAGTCGTTGCATGATCTCATTATTCTTTGCTTGGTTACTACTTAGAAGGCGTTTCATCATTTAGTTCCAAATACTAGAACTCATGCCAATTTCATTCAAAACATGTTATTGAATTGCATAACACATATTCAAGATGAAGTTAGTAGTTACCACCATAGCCAAAAAGCCATCATTCCATGCATGTGTTTTTGTAGGTTTAACCCCGTTGAGCCTCGTTAAGCCTATTTTCATTGTTAGCCACATTATCCTCACCTAGCCTAGATTAGGACTTTCCATACCTTTGTTCTTAAAGGATAGTAAAGCACGACTTAGGGTGAACTCCTTTGGTCAATATATGGCAGGAAACGAGTGTGGGGGAAGATGATAGGGCACGAAAAAAGAAAAGAAAAAAAAAAAAAAAAAGAGAAATTCGTAGAAAAATCAAAAGAAAATAGAAAAGTGTTGAAAAGAAAGAAAAAGAGTTGAAAAATAAGTGAGAATGAACTCACAAGTGTTGGTTGTTGAAGGAAGGGTCCAAAAGAGTGAATTTGACCCTAAATGTTGCATGAATCTTCCCTTGTGTGTACTAATTGATTTCGGCCATTTGAAGAGAGTTTAAGTGTCAAATTCATTACTTTGCTTACTATTGCTGATGCGAGAATTATACGCACACAAATTAAACCCTCTTTTTATCAATTGTAGTATAAGTATAAGTAGGGATCGTTCTTAACCGGGGATTAGGAGGGATTGCAAAATCACTTGGAAACTGACTCAAAAACGTAAAATAAAGTTTAAAACACTAAACTAGACTCAAAGAATGCAAGACTAAACATTTAAAACACTAAAACAAACCAAAAGACTCAAACAGCACCCAAAACACTCAAAACTGCCTTAAAAACACTTTCTGGGCAGTTTTGAGCACTTTGACTACTTTGGACGAAATTGGGTAATAAAATGAATCAAAACACTTAGAAACCCAAACTAAGACACTTTCTAACTATGTTGGACACTAAAGTAAAGGGGGATTGAGTTTTTGACGAAATTAACTAAAATGCACAGATTGTAAAGATGAATGTGATGGAATTGAATGGTTGGGATGGCTAGCTAAGGGGTTCATCTCCACACATGTTACACTTGCATAATAAAAAGATTTCCAATTGCATTTCAATAAACCATGAATTCTCAACACCCCAAGTTAATTAGGTCCGCTTAAATTAACCTTCAAATCTTCCTAATGTTATTGAATTGGATGATTGCATACGACAACCCAAAACATTCCCCACAAGTCCCCTACATGATTGCATAATAGAGATACAAGCAAGAATCATTACGCTCTATGAAAATTATAAGTGTTAACGAGGCATTCGTTACTATGATTGCATGAAACTTATGCCAAGAATTCGTTTAACGCAATTGTTTATAAGCAACCTCCACTACTTGTGAATATAAGTTCATAACTATTACGTGAAACTCCCTTATATTCTAGCGTCATATTCATGCATGAAAATTAAGTGTGCACTCTCAATAAACATACATAAATAGGTTATCAATCAAATAGTTAAACAAATTGAATTCACAACTTATGAAACGCAATTAGAAGTAATCAAATCAAAATGCAAGCATAAACATATATTTCAAATCCCCCCCTAACCAGGGGGGGTTTAGTTCCTCATGATACAAAACAAAGAGAATCAAAGAAACGCCTAAACATTCCAACAACTCAAACTTGAATTGTATGAACGTTTAGGCCCTCTTCTCTTCCATTCCTCATTCGTACAAAACAAAGGGTATTGAAATTAAACATTGAAATCAAAGAAACACCTAAACATTCCAACAACTCAAACTTGAATTGTATGAACGTTTAGGCACTCTTCTCCTCCTCTTCGTTGTAGCACAAGGTCTAAGGATAGGTTTGGAGGGATGGGGAGTTATGGATGGTGTAGAATGATGTGTTTAGGATACGGATGGATGTAGGGGACCTCAAGGCTTCTTTTTGGGCAGAAAATATGAAGAATGGTGAAGTATGGATGTGTTATAGAGAGGGGATGAATTTCTGGCGTGAATGGTGAATGAATTGTGTATGAATGTTTTGAATGAATGCAATGCATGGTTTTATAGGGAGAGAAGGGATGGGAGAACATGTGAATGGCAGCTAGGAATGATTAAAGAAGGGAATGCATGTGTAATGACAACTAGATTGGTTGGTGCAATGATGAAATGGATGGGAGAGGGAACATGACAGCTAGGTAAAGTGAATGTGGCTGCATGTTTGAATGATTAAATGATGCATGTGAAGGAAAATTTGTGAAAAACATGTTCATTTAAGCAACATCAATAGCATGCAATTAACAATTAAAGGCGGAATCATGCTTGTATGCACTTAAAACAAAACATTTACCCATGAAATTCAAAGCCTAGTAGATAGGTGAATCAAGACTCAACTCAAAACAAAATGAGTTGAGAAATCAATACCTTTGTAGATTCCTCTTTGCATAAGCAAAGGCTAATCACCCAAAGAGAGGGCCTTCATTCCTTGCATCTTGGATCCATGGATTTGGATGGATGAAAAGGTTTCTCCAAGTTCCCAAAATTGAGAACCTCTAAGTCTCCACACCAAGGTATATTGTAGAAGAAATGAGTGACCTAGAGGAAGTAAGATTGCTAGCTATTCCCCTCTAGATTGGCCGAAATTTTAGAGAGAAAGGAGAGCTTGTGTTCTCATCCTTTCCCCCAAAAATAACCCTTAGTAAATTTTTAGGCTATAAAGTCCTTTATATAGTCCCTTCAAATAAGTGACCTAATGGACCAAAAGCCCTATTCTTTTACACATGGCTAGCCTATAGGTTTATTGGGCTTTCAAGCCCTTTGTTTTATTCAAGTTGTCAGACAACTTGAGTTAATGGGCTTGACATTCAAATCCCATTGGACCTTGCGGCCCAAAACTAACCCGAGGTCTTTTAACGAACTTATTCGTTTGATTAATAATCATATTAATTAATCCTTGCCATAAATAATTAAACCATTTAATTATTCTTACTCATCTCCGTTGAATCTTCAATCTCTACCTTACACGGTGTACGATCCATTAGGTTCCTTTTAGCGAGGCAGTGGGCGATTCAAACTCTTTCAAATCGATTGTGAATTGAAACTTACTTTCAATTCTCTCGTTGGTGATAATACACTTTTAGGGCTTCCACAAACCATGAGTGACACCTAGCAGCATATCATGGTTACCCAAGCTAATCAGAAGAGGTGGAGAACCTATTCAGTTTAGGATTACAAATGCAATACGGTCTTTCTCTAATACAATACTCTTGACCACATTGTTTGGTTTGATAGTTTATTCATGTCTACTATCCAATGTGAATCTTGTACTTATATGATTACCTTGAATGTGATCTGGAACGCATTCCAACATCTCATTCATACTCTGGCCAGAGATTCTAAATCATATCATAGAGTATTCTCCCTCAAACAGTTTGAAGGTTAGAGATCCCTTGTTGCGCATTCACTTGCCTCCATGGCTAAGTGGCTTAACCCCAATGATGCCGTGGACACCCTGATAGAGTGACTTTGACATAATCAAAGATTAAGGACCTAACCACAAGACAACTGTGATGCCTCAGGTCAAAAGACTAATTTGCATTATCCCAACCATGAGTTCTCATGTGACATGAATATGAGAACTCTTCGTTGATCGTGTTCAGTGAACTCATTCTCTATTGAGCACCTACGTACTTGTCTTGATGTCACACACACCAATGACTCGAGACTAGTCACTCTCCCTGAGAGAAGACATAGCACGTACTGATCTTAACAGACTGTCAATGCCCAATTGACAATCCTATGATCAGGAACGTTTAGGATGTGTCAACGAAAGAATGGTCTCATGAATCTAACTTCTTTAGATCGCATTCTTCCAATCACATATTCCTTGGACTTATCGTTTAAGCATATAACATTTATATTAGACGGCTCAAACAATAATCTTTGCCCTTTAAACTACATTAGTTTGAAATGTCCGTAAAGTATCATCATATGATTGGTTTTAGGGCACATTTCCAACAGCATGTGGGTTGGAAATGCATGTGCAATGATTCTTTGGTGCTGAAAATGCATGTGTAAGCATGTGTTGGCTGAATTAAAGAATGTGAGGGAATGATGAAAGGGGAAACATGACAGCTAGGTTGAATTATGAAGAGTGAATGCATGTGGCTGATTTATGTGAATGATTATGGGTGATTATGATAAGTGATAAGTGGTGATGATAAGTGTATGATATGTGATTATGATAAGTGATAAGTGGTGATGATAAGTAATGATTTATGATAAGCGATAAGTGGTGATGATAAGTAATGATATGTGGGAGTGTGGCTGAAATGAAGGAGTGGAATGTTGGAATGTTATGCACGGCTAAGGATATAGGAGAGGTTTAAATGTCCTAAAACTAAAGGGAACAAGGTTCCAACACTTTGGTCTTCAATTAGGTCTTCAATTTCATCCAACACTTTGGCTCCAAGCATAGGCTATCCATCCTTAGCCCAAAAGTGCTCCAAAAGTCTTCAAAATGCATCTTTTTGCTCCTTTAGCCCTTTGGACCTACAAACCCACGAAAATAGCTTAAAGTACTAAAATAACTAAAGAAACATAACGTAAATGCACGAGAACAAGCCATTTAAGTCGCATGAATATGCTCCTATCAAATACCCCCACACTTAGCTTTTGCTAGTCCTCGAGCAAAACAAAACAAAAGAAACCAAAAACAAAACGACACTGAACAAGAAAAACACAACCTAAACCTTCCAACAATCGTCTCAGGGATTTCCAATGTACATGACAAGTTAAAAATCATTATTCCCACAGATTTTAGCCATCTTTACACTTAAGTACATTTTTAATCATAGTCACCACATACTAGTTCACAATTAAGCATTTAAAACCATGATTTGAATGTAGTAACATGCCTTAGAGAATTTCCTCAATTCCTTAGTAGAATGCACTCTATTTTCACACAGATTTTCTGACTACACACCCTACACTAGTTATATGTGAGAGATTGATGTAAACATGAAAGACTAGTACCTCACATATGTTATAACAAAGAAAGCATTTTCTGGATTTACGATAATGACATGAATATGATCTCATGAATGGAATGCTACTACTTAGAATGAGAACCAGTGATTCCATAAGCTCATATCAATTCCAAACTCCACATTTTGAAACACATAACACTCAAGATAGAAGTGAAAGGGTTGTAACGGGGCTAGGGTATTGGCTAACAATGAAAGGTGAAGGATAAACAAACATTCTTAAAGCAATAGTGAGCAAAGTATTGAATTAGGCACTTAGAATTCCCTTAAGAATGCAGAAGTCAACTTTGAACACCCAAGGGAAAGTCACACAAAACTTAGGGCCATATTCAACTTTTTGGACCCTTTCTTCAACCATCAACGCTCGTGAGTTCATTCTTACTTATTTTCACTCTTTTTTTTTTTTTTTTTTTTTTCTTCTTCTTCTTTTCTTTTTTTTTTGAATCTCAAAACATACATATAAATGTAAGAACAAACTTTTACTCCCCCACACTCATTTTCTTGCATAATGTAACTCAAAAGGAATTCATTTAAGTCATGCTCACTATACATTAAGAACAAGGGTATAGGAAAGTCCTACTCTAGGCTAGGTGAGGAAAATGTGGGTAAACAAAGAATAAAGGCTAAACAAGGCTCAACGGGGTTAAAACTTACAACATATACGAAATATGGGAAGTAAGGCTACTTGGCTATGGTGGTGGTTACACAACTTCATCTTGATATATGTTATGCAATTCAATGTCATGCTTTGAATGAAACGGATATAAGTTCTAGCATTTAGTTCTATCATGATATAATTGCATTCTAAGTAGCAACCAAGCAAGGAATAATGAGATCATGCAACAACTTTAGAAAACAAAGAATCACAGATTATAACTCTCCAAAGAAGGTAATGGCTCGAGTCTCACAGGGTTGTAGCGTTTGTTTGAGTTCCTTCCTTCAAGCATGTTACAAAAACGAATTTTTCTTTTATGATTGCATGTGAAGTCATACATTATAACCATAACCAAGCATATACCAAGAGTAAATCAAACTTTTCTCTATGTTTATAACTCTTTTTAACAGTCATGCAATTACAAACCAAATCCTTATCATTGTGTTGGAAGGTATCCTAAGACACAAACACACAAAAACGACTCAAAACACTCTTTTTAGGCTTTTCAAAACATGTTTTTCAAATTTTTATGTGATTTTCGGAGTTATAAAACAAAACATACTAAAACACTCTAAAACATCTTAAAAACACCTTAAAACAGCAAGGAACAACATTTGAAGTTATGGGTGATAAAATCCCACGAATTTGCATCAAATATACTTAGTTACCCCCCCACACTTAAATCACACATTGTCCTCAATGTTTTAAGCATACATTTACATAAAACATAAGTAAACACACAAACAGCAACTAAACATACTAAACATGGCAGTACGTAGTTAACAAAGAGAAGAGTTTAGAGACGCAAATCTGGTTATAGAGTGTAAATTCCATCTTCTCCTTGGTAATTGCATTGAGGCTTGGATCTTTGTGATTCCACAGGCTTACTCTTGAACTGCGCTACTCCCATCGTTGATTTTCCTTTGTGCTACTCTTGAACTGGGTAGCAGGCTTCCTTTGGTCTCCCCCGAAGGTCTGAGCTTCCTCCTTTTATCTGTTTCTTTGTTCAATCTCTCCAATTCGTATTGAAGAGGGTTAGAGGATAGCTCAGCATATGCAGTTGTTGCTTGTCTCCACATGCTTCAATGTGTCATTTTCACTTGCCTTACTTGCTCCCCTTTGCAGAAGTGGTCCCTTCTCTGGAAGTGTATCAACCGTTCAAGATGACTACTCGAGAGCAACGCTAGGTAAGCAATCAGGAAAGGGATTCCCGGCTGTCAGAAGACTGACTCCAAGTGCCGGCTGATTGCTTCTTTTACTTTGCTATGCGAGTAATAACAAAGACAAAGGAAAAGACAGGGAAAGAGCATGATATGAGATACTTTTGCTTTTGACCTTGATGATATGAGATACCTTTGCTTTTGAAGAAGCGGTGAATGAATCAGCACATGTATTTGTTGTGCTGTTTCCTCCTGGGTCATCTGTACTCCAGGCATCTGGTATCATCTTTGGGGAAGAAGAAAGAATTGAGTATTTCGAAAGGCTTTGCTGGGAGTGCGCCCTCAAAAGTGAGGAAGAGTTGGGCATTTTCTTCAGGTTTGCCTTGCCATAAAAGATGAAGGTCGACATATATAGGGATTTCCCAATAGCAAGTGGTGGTATTGTTCTTTTACCCTTGTCGACAACGTTTTGATCCCGCAAATCCGGCTTTTTGAAATAGTGACGCCTCTTCGATTTCTGAGAAGGCGCCCCTTCGATTTCTGAGCGACGCCCCTTCGCTTTCTGAACGACACGTAGTAGTGCGAATGCGGCTCTTTTGACAAAGCTGCATGCGTTTTCTGAAAAGTAGAGAAAGCGTCGTCGAACTTTGCATTTGTCGGCTAAAGATGTGTAGTTGCGATGATGGCCTCCACGTGTTTTCACTTTGTCAGAGATCTTTTGACAAAGTGAACGCGTTTTCTGAAAAGCCGAGAGATCGTCGCCGAGCTTTGCGCAGGAAATTCCGGCTTTTTGAATTGGTGGACGCGTCGCCTTGGCTTTTTATAGAGCTACCGATCACCTCAAACATACACACTCTGAAGACTGCCCATTTTTGAAAATTGTCTCCGGCCCTTTGAAATTTAACTCCATCCACCCCTTCTCTTGAACACCTTTGAAAAATGGCAAACCCATCGAACCTTAGCTTAGAATTGAGTCTCAGCAGTGATACGGGCGCGCCGCGTCAAGGTAACGTATGGCACCCTTCTTTCTTATCTTCTAACGGTCCTCTTACAGGTGAAGACTCCGTGATGCAGGATGCCACAACAGCTACAATAGTAGCTAGGAACCTCCTCACTCCCAAAGATAGTCAGCTGCTTTCAGGACGGTCCGATGGGTTGGCCGTTCAAGAATCCCTCGCACTTAGTGTTTAGTGTGCGAGCTCTGTGTCCAACATGGGCCAACGCCTGCTTGCTCGGTCCCGTCAAGTGGAATCATTGATGGCAGAGGTGGAAAATCTTAAGCAGGAGATCAAACAGCTTAAGTACGAGAATAGAAGTTTGCATGTGCTTGCAAATAACTATTCGTCGGGCATGAAGAGGAAGCTTGATGAGCTGCAAGAATCTCAAGGTCGCGTTCAAAGTGACCGTCAAAGGCTTGCGTCTTTCTTCCAGAGGCACCTTTTTCCTGGGTCATCTAGCGTTCCACCCAGTATTGAGGCCTGCAATGCTCTAGCTCCGATGCCTCCCGCTCCGATGCCTTCCGCTCTGATGCCTTCCGCTCCGATGCCTTCTGCTCCGACGCCTCGTAGTGGGGCTTCACGTAAACATCCTTTTTTTTTTTTTCTTTTTTCTATTTGAATCAAACGGCATGTAATTGATCTTTGAATGGAAGGTGATACTTGAAATGATCCGGTAATGATTTAAATTCAAGATTGGATGCCTGAATCATTAACGACATGTTAGTATAAAAGAAAATTGAAATTGGAGGAGGTGGCTTACTTATGTGATCCAATAAGAACTCAAGAATAAACACCCCTTCTTTGAACGTTTTAGGGACTTTGCACTTGGTTAGATTTGATGTGAGGATTGGTCCTTGTCTTGTGTCATAAAATTCAACTTCTTTGGGGTTGTTTATCTCAAGAACGTCCTCTTTGATGAATTCATGATATTCCCTACTTTTCACCTTTGGAAGGGCTTCCAAGGTGTCTTTTTCACTTTCTTCTTCCTTGGAATTCATGAACCTGCAAGGAATAGGGATATTAGGTGGAATGGGGTTAGAACTAATTAAATTTGGAACAACCTTACTTGAATTAGATGGCGTAGGAGCAATAGGTGCCTCCGGCAAAGGTGTTCCACTCTTGCCGTGGGTTGGGTGTATTCCTCTTCCTTGTGATTTGATTTTGATGGTTGAGGGTCCGTTCCAACCTCCTTGCTACTTCTCAAGGCAGTTTCAGATCCTTCATTCGGATTTGCAATGGTTGAAATAAGGAGTTTGCCTTGGTCATGAAATTGTCCTACGAACTCCGCGATCTGCCCAATTTGCTTTTCCAAGTAGTCCAACCTTTTGTCTTGATTTTGCCTTGCTTTGTTTAGATCTTCTTGCCCCTGAGACAAATTGGTGAGTAACTTACAAACCGTATCATTATACAAAGACTCACTTGAATTTGTTTGGGCAGGTTGTGGTGGCTGCATAGGTGTTGTATAGAACTCCTCATATGGTTGCCAATATCCTTCTTGTTGAATATGTTGAGGTTCCCACCACATAGAGTCTGAATGATCACTCCAATCCGAATTGTAAGTATTGGAAAACACGTCGTTCCTTGATTGATTATGATCAAATGTACCAACTCTTTGCGTTTGGTACTCTTCCATAAGCTGTGACAAAAGAGAAGCACTATCAAGTGCCATGTCTTGCTTCTAAAATCAACAAAATAAAACTAAAAGTATATACACACAAACGAAAATAAAACAATCCAAGAGATTAGCAAAGTTGCTAATCCCCGGCAACGGCGCCAAAATTTTGATGCGAGAATTATACGCACACAAATTAAACCCTCTTTTTATCAATTGTAGTATAAGTATAAGTAGGGATCGTTCTTAACCGGGGATTAGGAGGGATTGCAAAATCACTTGGAAACTGACTCAAAAACGTAAAATAAAGTTTAAAACACTAAACTAGACTCAAAGAATGCAAGACTAAACATTTAAAACACTAAAAAAAACCAAAAGACTCAAACAGCACCCAAAACACTCAAAACTGCCTTAAAAACACTTTCTGGGCAGTTTTGAGCACTTTGACTACTTTGGACGAAATTGGGTAATAAAATGAATCAAAACACTTAGAAACCCAAACTAAGACACTTTCTAACTAAGTTGGACACTAAAGTAAAGGGGGATTGAGTTTTTGACGAAATTAACTAAAATGCACAGATTGTAATTAAAAACAGATTGTAAAGATGAATGTGATGGAATTGAATGGTTGGGATGGCTAGCTAAGGGGTTCATCTCCACACATGTTACACTTGCATAATAAAAAGATTTCCAATTGCATTTCAATAAACCATGAATTCTCAACACCCCAAGTTAATTAGGTCCGCTTAAATTAACCTTCAAATCTTCCTAACGTTATTGAATTGGATGATTGCATACGACAACCCAAAACATTCCCCACAAGTCCCCTACATGATTGCATAATAGAGATACAAGCAAGAATCATTACGCTCTATGAAAATTATAAGTGTTAACGAGGCATTCGTTACTATGATTGCATGAAACTTATGCCAAGAATTCGTTTAACGCGATTGTTTATAAGCAACCTCCACTACTTGTGAATATAAGTTCATAACTATTACGTGAAACTCCCTTATATTCTAGCGTCCATGCATGAAAATTAAGTGTGCACTCTCAATAAACATACATAAATAGGTTATCAATCAAATAGTTAAACAAATTGAATTCACAACTTATGAAACGCAATTAGAAGTAATCAAATCAAAATGCAAGCATAAACATATATTTCAAATCCCCCCCTAACCAGGGGGGTTTAGTTCCTCATGATACAAAACAAAGAGAATCAAAGAAACGCCTAAACATTCCAACAACTCAAACTTGAATTGTATGAACGTTTAGGCCCTCTTCTCTTCCATTCCTCATTCGTACAAAACAAAGGGTATTGAAATTAAACATTGAAATCAAAGAAACACCTAAACATTCCAACAACTCAAACTTGAATTGTATGAACGTTTAGGCACTCTTCTCCTCCTCTTCGTTGTAGCACAAGGTCTAAGGATAGGTTTGGAGGGATGGGGAGTTATGGATGGTGTAGAATGATGTGTTTAGGATAGGGATGGATGTAGGGGACCTCAAGGCTTCTTTTTGGGCAGAAAATATGAAGAATGGTGAAGTATGGATGTGTTATAGAGAGGGGATGAATTTCTGGCGTGAATGGTGAATGAATTGTGTATGAATGTTTTGAATGAATGCAATGCATGGTTTTATAGGGAGAGAAGGGATGGGAGAACATGTGAATGGCAGCTAGGAATGATTAAAGAAGGGAATGCATGTGTAATGACAACTAGATTGGTTGGTGCAATGATGAAATGGATGGGAGAGGGAACATGACAGCTAGGTAAAGTGAATGTGGCTGCATGTTTGAATGATTAAATGATGCATGTGGGTTGGAAATGCATGTGCAATGATTCTTTGGTGCTTAAAATGCATGTGTAAGCATGTGTTGGCTGAATTAAAGAATGTGAGGGAATGATGAAAGGGGAAACATGACAGCTAGGTTGAATTATGAAGAGTGAATGCATGTGGCTGATTTATGTGAATGATTATGGGTGATTATGATAAGTGATAAGTGGTGATGATAAGTGTATGATATGTGATTATGATAAGTGATAAGTGGTGATGATAAGTAATGATTTATGATAAGCGATAAGTGGTGATGATAAGTAATTATATGTGGGAGTGTGGCTGAAATGAAGGAGTGGAATGTTGGAATGTTATGCACGGCTAAGGATATAGGAGAGGTTTAAATGTCCTAAAACAAAAGGGAACAAGGTTCCAACACTTTGGTCTTCAATTAGGTCTTCAATTTCGTCCAACACTTTGGCTCCAAGCATAGGCTATCCATCCTTAGCCCAAAAGTGCTCCAAAAGTCTCCAAAATGCATGTTTTTGCTCCTTTAGCCCTTTGGACCTACAAACCCACGAAAATAGCTTAAAGTACTAAAATAACTAAAGAAACATAACGTAAATGAACGAGAATAAGCCATTTAAGTCGCATGAATATGCTCCTATCAATTGCTTTAAAGAATTTTTGTTTATCCTTTACCTTTCTTTGTCAGCCAATATCCCTAGCCCCGTTACAACCCTTGACTTTAATCTTGAGTGTTATGTGTTTCAATTTGTGGAGTTTAAAATTGGTACGAGCATATGGTGTCACTGGTTCTCGCATTTAAGTAGTAGCATTCCATTCATGAGATCATATTGATAAACATGCTATGTAACGCCGAAAAGTGCTTTCTTTGTCATAGATATATGTGAGCATTCGTTTTCATATTTACATCTATCTTCTCACATATAACTAGTATAGGGTGTGTGGTCAGAAAATCTGTGTGAAAATTGAGTGCATATCTAGTAAGGAATTGAGGGAATTCTCTAAGGCATGTTACTACATTCAAATCATGTTTTAAATTGGTTATTTGTGAACTAATGTGTAGTGACTATGATTAAGTAAAGGCTTAAGCGTAAAGATGGCTAAAATCTGTGGGAATGATGATTTTTAACATGTCATGTTGATAGGGGCATATTCATGCGACTTAAATGGCTTGTTCTCGTGCATTTACGTTATGTTTCTTTAGCTATTTTAGTACTTTAAGCTATTTTCGTGTGTTTGTAGGTCCAAAGGGCTAAAGGAGCAAAAAGATGCATTTTGGAGACTTTTGGAGCACTTTTGGGCTAAGGATGGATAGCTTATGCTTGGAGCCAAAGTGTTGGACGAAATTGAAGACCTAATTGAAGACCAAAGTGTTGGAACCTTGTTCCCTTTAGTTCTAGGACATTTAAACCTTTCCTTTAACCATTGCACATGCATTCCATCCTTTAATGCATGAATTTAAACCTTTCCACTCATTCTCATCTCATATTTTCATACACAACACCACACCACAAACACATCCACTTCTTCCTAGCCGTGAGTCCCCATTCCCTTATAATCCAAACACCATTCCTCCTTCCATTTTCACCACTCCCCCAAACCATTCACACCATCAAACTATCCTTAGACCTTGTGCTACAACGAAGAGGAAGATAAGAGGGCCTAAACGTTCATACAATTCAAGTTTGAGTTGTTGGAATGTTTAGGTGTTTCTTTGATTTCAATGTTTAATTTCAATACCCTTTTTTTGTACGAATGAGGAATGGAAGAGAAGAGGACCTAAACGTTCATACAATTCAAGTTTGAGTTGTTGGAATGTTTAGGTGTTTCTTTGATTCTCTTTGTTTTGTATCATGAGGAACTAAACCCCCCCTTAGCTAAGGGGGGATTCGAAATATATGTTTATGCTTGCAATATGATTTGATTACTTCTAATTACGTTTCATAAGTTGTAAATTCAATTTGTTTAACTGTTTGATTGATAACCTATTTATGTATGTTTATTGAGAGTGCACGCTTAATTTTCATGCATGAATTTGACGCTAGAATATAAGTGAGTTTCACGTAATAGTTATGAACTTATATTCATAAGTAGTGGAGGTTGCTTATAAACAATCGCGTTAAACAAATTCTTGGCATAAGTTTCAGGCAATCATAGTAACGAATGCCTCGTCAACACTTATAGTTTTCATGATGCTTAATGATTCTTGCTTGTATCTCTATTATGCAATTCATGTAGGGAACTTGTGAGGAATGCTTTGGGTTGTCGTATGCAATCATCCAATTCATTAACTTAAGGAAAACTTGACGGTTAATTTAAGCGGACCTAATTAACCCGGGGCGTTGAGAATTCATGGTTTATTGAAAAGCAATTAGAAATCGTTTTGTATGCAAGTGTAACATGTGTGGAGATGAATCCCTTAGCTAATCCATCCATCATCTTGTTTTCAAGGAATTCGTTTTACAATCTGCCTAGTTTGTTACTTTGTTTTGTTATTTCAATTTTCGTCCAAAACAAATCCCCCTTTAATTTGAAGTCTTAGATTAGTTAGAAAGTGTTTTGATTTGTGTTTCTAAATATTTTGATTCAAGTTTTCATCCAATTTCGTCCAAATTAGTGTAGGTGCTCAAAACTGCCCAGAAAGTGGTTTTTAGGCAGTTTGGAGTCTCCTAGTTGCTGTTTTGGGTTTTAGGTTTGTTTAAGTGTTTTAACTTTTAGTTTTGCATTCTTTGAGTCTAGTTTAGTGTTAAAGTGTCTTAATTTGTGTTTTAAAGTGTTTTGAATCAATCTATAATCTTAAATTCGTCCAAATTTGTGTTTAAGGTCAGAAACTGCCTAGTTAGTGTTTTTAGGCAGTTTTGAGTCTTTTGAACTTGTTTTGAGTCCTTTGAGTCTTTGTGAACGTTTTTAACTTTGTTTTTTTTTATGTTTTTGAGTCAATTTAGAGGTTTTAGCAAGCCCTCCTAATCCCCGGTCTAGAACGATCCCTACTTGCATCCTTACTACAATTTGACAACAAGAGGGTTTAATTTGTGTGCGTATAATTTTCGCATCGAATTTTGGCGCCGTTGCCGGGGATTAGCAACTTTGCTAATCCCTTGGATTGTTTTATTTTCGTTTGTTTTTTATTTTTCCAGATTCTTAATTTTGTTTTGTTTCTTGTTTTAGGTACTAGTTCATGACTCGGAGTTGTCATCCAATTCGTGAACATATCCTGGAGTGATTGGGTTCTTCGTCCGGCTGCAAGACGTAAAAGAAAGCGCTACTTGGGAGGCAACCCAATGCACTGAATAAAACAAAGCATGTTCATAAAAAAAAAAAAAAAAAAAAAAAAAAAAGATACTAAACATGGAGAAAGATGGAGCCTTCACAAAGGTTGTTTACGTGAAGCCCCACTACGAGGCGTCGGAGCAGAAGGCATCGGAGCGGAAGGCATCGGAGCGGAAGGCATCCGAGCTGGAGCATTCCAGGCCTCAATACTGGGTGGAACGCTAGATGACCCAGGAAAAAGGTGCCTCTGGAAGAAAGACGCAAGCCTTTGATGGTCACTTTGAACGCGACCTTGAGATTCTTGCAGCTCATCAAGCTTCCTCTTCATGCCCGACGAATAGTTATTTGCAAGCAGATGCAAACTTCTATTCTCGTACTTAAGTTGTTTGACCTCCTGCTTAAGATTTTCCAGCTCTGCCATCAATGATTCCACTTGACGGGACCGAGCAAGCAGGCGTTGGCCCATGTTGGACTAATAGCTCGCACACTGAACACTAAGTGCGAGGGATTCTTGAACGGCCAACTCATCGGACCGTCCACCAATTCAAAAAGCCAAGGCGACGCGTCCACCAATTCAAAAAGCCGGAATTTCCTGCGCAAAGTTCGGCGACGATCTCTCGGCTTTTCAGAAAACGCGTTCACTTTGTCAAAAGATCTCTGACAAAGTGAAAACACGTGGAGGCCATCATCGCAACTACACATCTTTAGCTGACAAACGCAAAGTTTGACGACGCTTTCTCTACTTCTCAGAAAACGCATGCAGCTTTGTCAGAAGAGCCACATCCGCACTACTACGTGTCGTTCAGAAAGCGAAGGGGCGTCGCTCAGAAATCGAAGGGGCGCCTGCTCAGAAATCGAAGAGGCATCGTTCAGAAATCGAAGAGGCGTCACTATTTCAAAAAGCCGGATTTGTGGGATCAAAACGTTGTCAACAAGGATAAAAGAACAATACCACCACTTGCTATTGGGAAATCCCTATATATGTCGACCTTCATCTTTATGGCAAGGCAAACCTGAAGAAAATGCCCAACTCTTCCTCACTTTTGAGGGCGCACTCCCAGCAAAGCCTTTCGAAATACTCAATTATTTCTTCTTCCCCAAAGATGATACCAGATGCCTGGAGTACAGATGACCCAGGAGGAAACAGCACAACAAATACATGTGCTGATTCATTCACCGCTTCTTCAAAAGCAAAGGTATCTCATATCATCAAGGTCAAAAGCAAAAGTATCTCATATCATGCTCTTTCCCTGTCTTTTCCTTTGTCTTTGTTATTACTCGCATAGCAAAGTAAAAGAAGCAATCAGCCGGCACTTGGAGTCAGTCTTCCGACGGCCGGGAATCCCTTTCCTGATTGCTTACCTAGCGTTGCTCTCGAGTAGTCATCTTCAACGGTTGATACACTTCCAGAGAAGGGACCACTTCTGCAAAGGGGAGCAAGTGAGGCAAGTGAAAATGACACATTGATGATGCGAGAATTATACGCACACAAATTAAACCCTCTTTTTATCAATTGTAGTATAAGTATAAGTAGGGATCGTTCTTAACCGGGGATTAGGAGGGATTGCAAAATCACTTGGAAACTGACTCAAAAATGTAAAATAAAGTTTAAAACACTAAACTAGACTCAAAGAATGCAAAACTAAACATTTAAAACACTAAAACAAACCAAAGGACTCAAAACGGCCCCAAAACACTCAAAACTGCCTTAAAAACACAATCTGGGCAGTTTTGAGCACTTTGGTGAATTTGGACGAATGTGTGTAATAAATTGAATCAAAACACTTATAAACACAAACTAAGACACTTTAACACTAAACTAGACTCAAAGAATGCAAAACTAAACATTTAAAACACTAAAACAAACCAAAGGACTCAAAACAGCCCCAAAACACTCAAAATTGCCTTAAAAACACAATCTGGGCAGTTTTGAGCACTTTGGTGAATTTGGACGAATGTGTGTAATAAATTGAATCAAAACACTTATAAACACAAACTAAGACACTTTAACACTAAACTAGACTCAAAGAATGCAAAACTAAACACTTAAAACACTAAAACAAACCAAAAGACTCAAACAGCACCCAAAACACTTAAAACTGCCTTAAAAACACTTTCTGGGCAGTTTTGAGCACTTTGACTACTTTGGACGAAATTGGGTAATAAAATGAATCAAAACACTTAGAAACACAAACTAAGACACTTTCTAACTAAGTTGGACACTAAAGCAAGGGGGGATTGAGTTTTGGACGAAATTAAACTAATTGCACAGATTCTAATTAAAAACAGAATGTAAATATGAATGTGATGGATTTGAATGGATGGGATGACTAGCTAAGGGGTTCATCTCCACACATGTTACACTTGCATAATAAAAAGATTTCCAATTGCATTTCAATAAACCATGCATTCTCAACGCCCCGGGTTAATTAGGTCCGCTTAAATTAACCGTCAAGTTTTCCTTAAGTTAATGAATTGGATGATTGCATACGACAACCCAAAGCATTCCTCACAAGTTCCCTACATGAATTGCATAATAGAGATACAAGCAAGAATCATTAAGCAACATGAAAACTATAAGTGTTGACGAGGCATTCGTTACTATGATTGCATGAAACTTATGCCAAGAATGTGTTTAACGCGATTGTTTATAAGCAACCTCCACTAGTTGTGAATATAAGTTCGTAACTATTAGGTGAAACTCACTTATATTCTAGCGTCATATTCATGCATGAAAATTAAGCGTATACTCTCAATAAACATACATAAATAAGTTATCAATCAAACAGTTAAACAAATTGAATCCACAACTTATGAAACACAATTAGAAGTAATCAAATCAAAATGCAAGCATAAACATATATTTCGAATCCCCCCCTAGCCAAGGGGGGGTTTAGTTCTTCATACGTACAAAACAAAGAGACTTGAAATTAAACATTGGAATTGAGGAAAAGAAACACCTAAACATTCCAACAACTCAAACTTGAATTGTATGAACGTTTAGGCACTCTTCTCCTCCTCTTCGTTGTAGCACAAGGTCTAAGGATAGGTTTGGAGGGATGGGGAGTTATGGATGGTGTAGAATGATGTGTTTAGGATAGGGATGGATGTAGGGGACCTCAAGGCTTCTTTTTGGGTAGAAAATATGAAGAATGGTGAAGTATGGATGTGTTATAGAGAAGGGATGAATTTCTGGCGTGAATGGTGAATGAATTGTGTATGAATGGGAATGAATGAATTGTGGCTGCAATGGATGCTTATTTATAGGTGAAAAGGAGGGAATATGACAGCTAGGAACTTGGTGGAAATCTGGAATGGTGATGGGAGATGCATGTGGCTGATTTATGCATGTGATTAAAGGGTAATGACAGCTAGGTTATGATGATGAATGCATGTGCAAAGTTGGTTGAATGATTATGGGTGCATGTGGCTGATTTATGGTGCAATGATGAAAGGCAAAGTGCATGTGGCTGATTTGTGAAGGGAATGCATGTGGAATGAATGTGTGAATGATGGCAGATTGTGTATGTGAATGATTAGGGTGAATGTGCATGTGCTTTGACAGCTAGGTTGAATAAATTAAAGGGAGTGCATGTGGCTTGGCTGGAATGATTGGAATGCAATCTGAAATGGGATGTGTTGGTGTGAATTTCTGGTACAAAGGGCCTCCTTTGGTCTTCAATTTCGTCCATCTACTTGGCTTCAAGTATATGCAATCCATTTAACGCCCCAAACTACTCCAAAATGCACCAAAATGCAACATTTTGCATACTTTGCCCTTAGAACCTGAAAACACACAAAAGAAGCATAAAGGACTAAAATAACTAAAGAAACATAACGTAAATGCACGAGAACAAGCCATTTAAGTCGCATGAATATGCTCCTATCAAATACCCCCACACTTATCTTTTGCTAGTCCTCGAGCAAAACAGAAAGAAAAACAAAACAAAACGAAACAAAACGAGTAAAACACAACCTAAACCTTCCAACAATCGTCTTAGGGATTTCCAATGCACATGACATGTTAAAAATCATCATTCTCACAGATTTTAGTCATCTTCACACTTAAGTACATTCTTAATTATAGTCACCACATACTATTTCACAATTAAGCATTTAAAACCATGTTTTGAATGTAGTAACATGCCTTAGAGAATTTGCTCAATTCCTTACAAGATATGCACTCGATTTTCACTCAGATTTTCTAACTACACACCCTAATCTAGTCATTTGTGAGAAGATTAATGAAAACGAACACTCACATATATATATCACAAAGAGAGCAATTTCTGGAGTTCATAAGCATGTTTAGATATGATCTCATGAATGGAATGCTACTACTTAGACGCGAGAACCAGTGACACCATATGCTCATACCAAGTTCAAACTCCACAAATTGAAACACATAACACTCAAGATTGAAGTCAAAGGGTTGTAACGGGGCTAGGGTATTGGCTAACAATGAAAGGTGAAGGATAAACAAACATTCTTAAAGCAATAGTGAGCAAAGTATTGAATTAGGCACTTAGAATTCCCTTAAGAACGCAGAAGTCAACTTTGAACACCCAAGGGAAAGTCACACAAAACTTAGGGCCATATTCAACTTTTTGGACCCTTTCTTCAACCATCAACGCTCGTGAGTTCATTCTTACTTATTTTCACTCCTTTTTTTTTTTTTTCTTTTTTCTTTTCTTCTTTTCTTTTTTGAATCTCAAAACATACATATAAACGTAAGAACAAACTTTTACTCCCCCACACTCAAAAGGAATTCATTTAAGTCATGCTCACTATACTTTAAGAACAAGGGTATAGGAAAGTCCTACTCTAGGCTAGGTGAGGAAAATGTGGGTAAACAAAGAATAAAGGCTAAACAAGGCTCAACGGGGTTAAAACTTACAACATATACGAAATATGGGAAGTAAGGCTATTTGGCTATGGTGCTTGTTACATAACTTCATCTTGATATATGTTATGCAATTCAATGTCATGCTTTGAATGAAACGGATATAAGTTCTAGCATTTAGTTCTATCATGATATAATTGCATTCTAAGTAGCAACCAAGCAAGGAATAATGAGATCATGCAACAACTTTAGAAAACAAAGAATCACAAATTATAACTCTCCAAAGAAGGTAATGGCTCGAGTCTCACAGGGTTGTAGCGTTTGTTTGAGTTCCTTCCTTCAAGCATGTTACAAAAATGAATTTTTCTTTTATGATTGCATGTGAAGTCATACATTATAACCATAACCAAGCATATACCAAGAGTAAATCAAACTTTTCTCTATGTTTATAACTCTTTTTAACAGTCATGCAATTACAAACCAAATCCTTATCATTGTGTTGGAAGGTATCCTAAGACACAAACACACAAAAACGACTCAAAACACTCTTTTTAGGCTTTTCAAAACATGTTTTTCAAATTTTTATGTGATTTTCGGAGTTATAAAACAAAACATACTAAAACACTCTAAAACATCTTAAAAACACCTTAAAACAGCAAGGAACAACATTTGAAGTTATGGGTGATAAAATCCCACGAATTTGCATCAAATATACTTAGTTACCCCCCACACTTAAATCACACATTGTCCTCAATGTTTTAAGCATAGATTTACTTAAAACATAAGTAAACACACAAACAGCATTTATACATACTAAACATGGCAGAATGTAACTAACAAAGAGAAGAGTTTAGGGACGCAAATCTGGAATTGGAGTGCTTTTTCGGTCTTCCTTTGTTGAATGCTTGGGTTGATCTTGGTGATTCCACAGGCTTACTCTTGAACTGGGCTGGAGGATTCTTTTTGGTCTCCTCCACTCGTTGATTTTCCTTTGTGCTACTCTTGAACTGAGCAGCAGGATTCTTTTGGTCTCCCCCGAAGGTTTGAGCTTCCTCCTTTTATCTGTTTCTTTGTTCAATCTCTCCAATTCGTATTGAAGAGGGTTAGAGGATAGCTCAGCATATGCAGTTGTAGCTTGTCTCCACATGCTTCAATGTATCATTTTCACTTGCCTTACTTGCTCCCCTTTGCAGAAGTGGTCCCTTGTCTGGAAGTGTATCAACCGTTGAAGATGACTACTCGAGAGCAACGCTAGGTAAGCAATCAGGGAAGGGATTCCAGGCAGTTGGTTCCAGATCGGAAGATTGACTCCAAGTGCCGGCTGATTGCTTCTTTCACTTTGCCATGCGAGTAAGAACAAGGACAAAGAAAAGGACAGGGAAAGAGCATGATATGAGATACTTTTGCTTTTGACCTTGATGATATGAGATACCTTTGCTTTTGAAGAAGCGGTGAATGAATCAGCACATGCTTCCATCTACCGTTTCCTCCTGGGTCATCTGTACTCCAGGCATTTGGTATCATATTTGGGGAAGAAGAAAAAATTGAGTATTTCGAAAGGCTTTGCTAGGAGTGCGCCCTCAGAGGTGAGGAAGAGTTGGGCATTTTCTTCAGGTCTGCCTTGCCATAAAAGATGAAGGTCGACATATATAGGGATTTCCCAATAGCAAGTGTTGTTCTTTTACCCTTGTCGACAAACGTTTTGATCCCGCAAATCCGGCTTTTTGAAATAGTGACGACTCTTCGATCTTTGAATACGCCTATTTGCTTTCTGAACGACGCCTCTTCGATTTCTGAGCAGGCGCCCCTTCGATTACTGAACGACGCCCCTTCGCTTTCTGAACGACACGTAGTAGTGCGGATGCGGCTCTTTTGACAAAGCTGCACGCGTTTTCTGAAAAGCAGAGAAAGCGTCGCCGAACTTTGTGCTTGTCGGCTAAAGGGGTGTAGTTGCGATGATGGCCTCCACGTGTCTTCAACTTTGTCAGAGATCTTTTGACAAAGTTGAACGCGTTTTCTGAAAAGCCGAGAGAGCGTCGCCGAAATTTACGCAGGAAATTCCAGCTTTTTGAATTGGTGGACGCGTCGCCTTGGCTTTTTATAGAGCTACCGATCACCTCAAACATACACACTCTGAAGACTGCCCATTTTTGAAAATTGTCTCTGGCCCTTTGAAATTTAACTCCATCCACCCCTTCTCTTGAACACCTTTGAAAAATGGCAAACCCATCGAACCTTAGCTTAGAATTGAGTCTCAGCAGTGATACGGGCGCTCCGCGTCAAGGTAACGTATGGCACCCTTCTTTCTTATCTTCTAACGGTCCTCTTACAGGTGAAGACTCCGTGATGCAGGATGCCGCAACAGCTACAATAGTAGCTAGGAACCTCCTCACTCCCAAAGATAGTCAGCTGCTTTCAGGACGGTCCGATGAGTTGGCCGTTCAAGAATCCCTCGCACTTAGTGTTCAGTGTGTGAGCTCTGTGTCCAACATGGGCCAACGCCTGCTTGCTCGGTCCCGTCAAGTGGAATCATTGATGGCAGAGGTGGAAAATCTTAAGCAGGAGATCAAACAGCTTAAGTACGAGAATAGAAGTTTGCATGTGCTTGCAAATAACTATTCATCGGGCATGAAGAGGAAGCTTGATGAGCTGCAAGAATCTCAAGGTCGCGTTCAAAGTGACCGTCAAAGGCTTGCGTCTTTCTTCCAGAGGCACCTTTTTCCTGGGTCATCTAGCGTTCCACCCAATATTGAGGCCTGGAATGCTCTAGCTCCGATGCCTCCCGCTCCGATGCCTTCCGCTCCGATGCCTTCCGCTCCGATGCCTTCTGCTCCGACGCCTCGTAGTGGTTCTTCACGTACACAACCTTTGTGAAGGCTACATTCTTTTATTTTATTTTATTTTTTTCTTCTTCTTTTTTTTTTTTTTTTTTTTTTGTTTTTTTTTTTTTTGTTTAAATCAAACGGCATGGACTTGATCTTTGAATGGAAGGTGATACTTGAAATGATTCGGTAATGGTTTAAATTCTAAAGTGGGTGCCTGAATCATTAACAACATATTAGTATAAATCAAAATTGAAATTCGGGGAGGTGGCTTACCTGTGTGCTCTGACAAGAACTCAATGACAAACACCACTCCCTTGAAAGTTTCAGGGATATTGGACTTGGCCAGATTGCATGTGATGGTTATGACTTGTCCAATGTCGTCAAATTCAACTTCTTTGGGTTTTGTGGTTTCAAATATGTCCTCTTTGACGAATTCTTGATATTCCCCCCGTCACATCTTGCTCTTGATTCTTTGGAAAGGATTCGAAGATGCCTTTCTCACCCTCTTCTTCCTTGGATTGCATGCTCCTGCAAGGAATAGGGACATTCAGTGGAACGGGGTTAGAAATAATTAACTTTGGAACAACCTTACCTGAATTGGATGGCGTAGGAGCAATAGGTGCCTGTGGCAAAGGTGTTTCCTCTTCCTCAATTAGCAGCTCCTCATCCACTTTTAGGCTATGTTTGGACATTTTTAGGTCAGCTCCAACCTCCATAGCACTTCCCAAAGTGATAGCATTATGGATTTCAAAATCTTCCTTCGAGTTTTCAATAGTTGAGTTGGAGAGTTCACTTTGCTCTTGAATTTGTTTCATGAACTCCATAATCTGCCCAATTTGCTCCTCCAAGTTGTCCAACCTTTTGTCTTGATTTTGCCTTGCTTTGTTTTGATCTTCTTGCCCCTGAGACAAATTGGTGAGTAACGTACTAACCGTATCATTATACATAGACTCACTTGAATTTATTTGGGCAGGTTGTGGTGGCTGCATAGGTGGTGTATAGAACTCCTCATATGGCTGCCAATAACCTTCTTGTTGAGCCTCATTGTCTTGATTTTGTGAGCCCTGCACCAAACAAAGTAATTCATTAAGCTTTTGATTATAATCTATTGACGAACTTGAATTTGTTTGGGCAGGTTGTGGTGGATGCATAGACGTTGAATAGAACTCCTCATAAGGCTGCCAATATCCTTCTTGTTGAATATGTTGAGGTTCCCACCACATAGAGTTTGAATGATCACTCCAATCCGAATTGTAAGTATTGGAAAACACGTCGTTCCTTGATTGATTATGATCAAATGTACCAACTCTTTGCGTTTGGTACTCTTCCATAAGCTGTGACAAAAGAGAAGCACTATCAAGTGCCATGTCTTGCTTCTAAAATCAACAAAATAAAACTAAAAATATATACACACAAACGAAAATAAAACAATCCAAGAGATTAGCAAAGTTGCTAATCCCCGGCAACGGCGCCAAAATTTGATGCGAGAATTATACGCACACAAATTAAACCCTCTTTTTATCAATTGTAGTATAAGTATAAGTAGGGATCGTTCTTAACCGGGGATTAGGAGGGATTTCAAAATCACTTGGAAACTGACTCAAAAACGTAAAATAAAGTTTAAAACACTAAACTAGACTCAAAGAATGCAAAACTAAACATTTAAAACACTAAAACAAACCAAAGGACTCAAAACGGCCCCAAAACACTCAAAACTGCCTTAAAAACACAATCTGGGCAGTTTTGAGCACTTTGGTGAATTTGGACGAATGTGTGTAATAAATTGAATCAAAACACTTATAAACACAAACTAAGACACTTTAACACTAAACTAGACTCAAAGAATGCAAAACTAAACATTTAAAACACTAAAACAAACAAAAGGACTCAAAACAGCCCCAAAACACTCAAAACTGCCTTAAAAACACAATCTGGGCAGTTTTGAGCACTTTGGTGAATTTGGACGAATGTGTGTAATAAATTGAATCAAAACACTTATAAACACAAACTAAGACACTTTAACACTAAACTAGACTCAAAGAATGCAAAACTAAACACTTAAAACACTAACCAAAAGACTCGAACAGCACCCAAAACACTCAAAACTGCCTTAAAAACACTTTCTGGGCAGTTTTGAGCACTTTGACTACTCTGGACGAAATTGGGTAATAAAATGAATCAAAACACTTAGAAACACAAACTAAGACACTTTCTAACTAAGTTGGACACTAAAGCAAGGGGGGATTGAGTTTTGGACGAAATTAAACTAATTGCACAAATTCTAATTAAAAACAGAATGTAAATATGAATGTGATGGATTTGAATGGATGGGATGACTAGCTAAGGGGTTCATCTCCACACATGTTACACTTGCATAATAAAAAGATTTCCAATTGCATTTCAATAAACCATGCATTCTCAACGCCCCGGGTTAATTAGGTCCGCTTAAATTAACCGTCAAGTTTTCCTTAAGTTAATGAATTGGATGATTGCATACGACAACCCAAAGCATTCCTCACAAGTTCCCTACATGAATTGCATAATAGAGATACAAGCAAGAATCATTAAGCAACATGAAAACTATAAGTGTTGACGAGGCATTCGTTACTATGATTGCATGAAACTTATGCCAAGAATGTGTTTAACACGATTGTTTATAAGCAACCTCCACTACTTGTGAATATAAGTTCGTAACTATTAGGTGAAACTCACTTATATTCTAGCGTCATATTCATGCATGAAAATTAAGCGTATACTCTCAATAAACATACATAAATAAGTTATCAATCAAACAGTTAAACAAATTGAATCCACAACTTATGAAACACAATTAGAAGTAATCAAATCAAAATGCAAGCATAAACATATATTTCGAATCCCCCCCTAGCCAAGGGGGGGTTTAGTTCTTCATACGTACAAAACAAAGAGAATTGAAATTAAACATTGGAATCGAGGAAAAGAAACACCTAAACATTCCAACAACTCAAACTTGAATTGTATGAACGTTTAGGCACTCTTCTCCTCCTCTTCGTTGTAGCACAAGGTCTAAGGATAGGTTTGGAGGGATGGGGAGTTATGGATGGTGTAGAATGATGTGTTTAGGATAGGGATGGATGTAGGGGACCTCAAGGCTTCTTTTTGGGCAGAAAATATGAAGAATGGTGAAGTATGGATGTGTTATAGAGAAGGGATGAATTTCTGGCGTGAATGGTGAATGAATTGTGTATGAATGGGAATGAATGAATTGTGGCTGCAATGGATGCTTATTTATAGGTGAAAAGGAGGGAATATGACAGCTAGGAACTTGGTGGAAATCTGGAATGGTGATGGGAGATGCATGTGGCTGATTTATGCATGTGATTAAAGGGTAATGACAGCTAGGTTATGATGATGAATGCATGTGCAAAGTTGGTTGAATGATTATGGGTGCATGTGGCTGATTTATGGTGCAATGATGAAAGGCAAAGTGCATGTGGCTGATTTGTGAAGGGAATGCATGTGGAATGAATGTGTGAATGATTAGGGTGAATGTGCATGTGCTTTGACAGCTAGGTTGAATAAATTAAAGGGAGTGCATGTGGCTTGGCTGGAATGATTGGAATGCAATCTGAAATGGGATGTGTTGGTGTGAATTTCTGGTACAAAGGGCCTCCTTTGGTCTTCAATTTCGTCCATCTACTTGGCTTCAAGTATATGCAATCCATTTAACGCCCCAAACTACTCCAAAATGCACCAAAATGCAACATTTTGCATACTTTGCCCTTAGAACCTGAAAACACACAAAAGAAGCATAAAGGACTAAAATAACTAAAGAAACATAACGTAAATGCACGAGAACAAGCCATTTAAGTCGCATGAATATGCTCCTATCAATTGAAGCATGTGGAGACAAGCAACAACTGCATATGCTGAGCTATCCTCTAACCCTCTTCAATACGAATTGGAGAGATTGAACAAAGAAACAGATAAAAGGAGGAAGCTCAGACCTTCGGGGGAGACCAAAGGAAGCCTGCTGCCCAGTTCAAGAGTAGCACGAAGGAAAATCAACAATGGGAGCAGCGCAGTTCAAGAGTAAGCATGTGGAATCACAAAGATCCAAGCCTCAATGCAATTACCAAGGAGAAGATGGAATTTACACTCTATAACCAGATTTGCGTCTCTAAACTCTTCTCTTTGTTAACTACATTCTGCCATGTTTAGTATGTTTAGTTACTTTTTGTGCGTTTACTTATGTTTTGTGTGAATCTATGCTTAAAACATTAAGGACAATGTTTGATTTAAGTGTGGGGGGGGGGGGGGGGGGGTAACTAAGTATATTTGATGCAAATTCGTGGGATTTTGTCACCCATAACTTCAAATGTTGTTCCTTGCTGTTTCAAGGTGTTTTTAAGATGTTTTAGAGTGTTTTAATATGTTTTGTTTTTATAACTCCGAAAATCACATAAAAATTTGAAAAACATGTTTTGAAAAGCCTAAAAAGAGTGTTTTGAGTCGTTTTTGTGTGTTTGTGTCTTAGGGTACCTTCCAACACAATGATAAGGATTTGGTTTGTAATTGCATGACTGTTAAAAAGAGTTATGAACATAGAGAAAAGTTTGATTTACTCTTGGTATATGCTTGGTTATGGTTATAATGTACGACTTCACATGCAATCATAAAAGAAAAAAATTGTTTTTGTAACATGCTTGAAGGAAGAAACTCAAACAAACGCTACAACCTTGTGAGACTTGAGCCTAAATGTTCTTTGGAGAGTTATTTTCTGTGATTCTTTGTTTTCTAAAGTTGTTGCATGATCTCATTATTCCTTGCTTGGTTGCTACTTAGAATGCAATTGTATCATGATAGAACTAAATGCTAGAACTTATATCCATTTCATTCAAAGCATGTTATTGATTTGCATAACACACATTCAAGATGAAGTTGTGTAGTGACCACCACCTTAGCCTAAAAGCCGTGTTCCCTGTGTCATTATGTTTTGTAGGTTTTTAACCCCATTGAGCCTTGTTAGCCGTCATTATTTGTTAACTCATGTTTTCCTCACCTAGCCTAGATTAGGACTATCCATACCCTTGTTCTTGAAGCATAGCAAATCATGATTCAAATTGAAGTCCTTTTGATTTATGTTGGCAGAAAACAAGTGTGGGGGAAGTGTTTTTCACGAGGAATTTTGTGCTATAGGCACAAAAAAAAAAAAATTCGTGGAAAAAGAAAAAAAAAATGAATGAAGAAAAAGTTGAAAAGTTGAGAAAAAGAGTTCCAAAGTATTGTTTGTTGAAGTAAGGGTCCAAAACAATGAATTCGGCCCTAAGGAGTTGTCTAAATCTTTCCCTTGTGTTTTAAAGTTAATTTCTGCAATCTAAGTGAATTCTAAGGCTCAATTTCATTGCTTTGCTTACTATTGCTTGAATAACGTTTGTTTTCCCTATCGTTTCCTTGTTAACCAACACCCCAAGCCCCATTACAACCCTTAACTTCTATCTTGAGTGTTATGTGTTTCAATTTGTGGAGTTTGAATTTGGTATGAGCATATGGTGACACTGGTTCTCGCATCTAAGTAGTAGCATTCCATTCATGAGATCATATCTAAACATGCTTATTAACTCCGAAAATTGCTCTCTTTGTGATATATATATGTGAGTGTTCGTTTTCATTAATCTTCTCACATATGACTAGATTAGGGTGTGTAGTTAGAAAATCTGAGTGAAAATCGAGTGCATATCTTGTAAGGAATTGAGCAAATTCTCTAAGGCATGTTACTACATTCAAAACATGGTTTTAAATGCTTAATTGTGAAATAGTATGTGGTGACTATGATTAAGAATGTACTTAAGTGTGAAGATGACTAAAATCTGTGAGAATGATGATTTTTAACATGTCATGTGCATTGGAAATCCCTAAGACGGTTGTTGGAAGGTTTAGGTTGTGTTTTACGTGTTTAGTGTCGTTTTGTTTATTTGTTTTTGTTTTGTTTTGCTCGAGGACTAGCAAAAGATAAGTGTGGGGGTATTTGATAGGGGCATATTCATGCGACTTAAATGGCTTGTTCTCGTGCATTTATGTTATGTTTCTTTAGTTATTTTAGTACTTTAAGCTATTTTCGTGTGTTTGTAGGTCCAAAGGGCTAAAGGAGCAAAAAGATGCATTTTGGAGACTTTTAGAGCACTTTTGGGCTAAGGATGGATAGCTTATGCTTGGAGCCAAAGTGTTGGACGAAATTGAAGACCTAATTGAAGACCAAAGTGTTGGAACCTTGTTCCCTTTAGTTCTAGGACATTTAAACCTTTCCTTTAACCATTGCACATGCATTCCATCCTTTAATTCACCCACATGCACTCATAATCATTCACACCTTGCATTCACATGCATTTCCAACCTAATCACTCACCTACCCAATCTGCCATCATTCACACAAACACCATCATTGCCGTGAGTTTCATACACTTTCCAGCCATTCCACATGCCATTGTCATTCCACTTCATTTCACCTTGCATTTTCAGATTATTCCTTCATCATTGCACCCTCACATGTCCTTTTAATCACATGCATAAATCAGCCACATGCATCTCCCATCATCATTCCACTTTAACCCACATGCATTTCCACCCACATGCTCTCCCATTTCAGATTATTCCTTTCTCCACACCAAAACATGCAGCCACATTCCCTCCTAGCTGTCATGTTCCCCCCCATTTCGCCTATAAATAAGCATTCATTCCCACTCATTCTCATCTCATATTTTCATACACAACACCACACCACAAACACATCCACTTCTTCCTAGCCGTGAGTCCCCATTCCCTTATAATCCAAACACCATTCCTCCTTCCATTTTCACCACTCCCCCAAACCATTCACACCATCAAACTATCCTTAGACCTTGTGCTACAACGAAGAGGAAGATAAGAGGGCCTAAACGTTCATACAATTCAAGTTTGAGTTGTTGGAATGTTTAGGTGTTTCTTTGATTTCAATGTTTAATTTCAATACTCTTTTTTTGTACGAATGAGGAATGGAAGAGAAGAGGACCTAAACGTTCATACAATTCAAGTTTGAGTTGTTGGAATGTTTAGGTGTTTCTTTGATTCTCTTTGTTTTGTATCATGAGGAACTAAACCCCCCCTTAGCTAAGGGGGGGATTCGAAATATATGTTTATGCTTGCAATATGATTTGATTACTTCTAATTACGTTTCATAAGTTGTGAATTCAATTTGTTTAACTGTTTGATTGATAACCTATTTATGTATGTTTATTGAGAGTGCACGCTTAATTTTCATGCATGAATTTGACGCTAGAATATAAGTGAGTTTCACGTAATAGTTATGAACTTATATTCATAAGTAGTGGAGGTTGCTTATAAACAATCGCGTTAAACAAATTCTTGGCATAAGTTTCATGCAATCATAGTAACGAATGCCTCGTCAACACTTATAGTTTTCATGATGCTTAATGATTCTTGCTTGTATCTCTATTATGCAATTCATGTAGGGAACTTGTGAGGAATGCTTTGGGTTGTCGTATGCAATCATCCAATTCATTAACTTAAGGAAAACTTGACGGTTAATTTAAGCGGACCTAATTAACCCGGGGCGTTGAGAATTCATGGTTTATTGAAAAGCAATTAGAAATCGTTTTGTATGCAAGTGTAACATGTGTGGAGATGAATCCCTTAGCTAATCCATCCATCATCTTGTTTTCAAGGAATTCGTTTTACAATCTGCCTAGTTTGTTACTTTGTTTTGTTATTTCAATTTTCGTCCAAAATAAATCCCCCTTTAATTTGAAGTCTTAGATTAGTTAGAAAGTGTTTTGATTTGTGTTTCTAAATATTTTGATTCAAGTTTTCATCCAATTTCGTCCAAATTAGTGTAGGTGCTCAAAACTGCCCAGAAAGTGGTTTTTAGGGAGTTTGGAGTCTTCTAGTTGCTGTTTTGGGTTTTAGGTTTGTTTAAGTGTTTTAACTTTTAGTTTTGCATTCTTTGAGTCTAGTTTAGTGTTAAAGTGTCTTAATTTGTGTTTTAAAGTGTTTTGAATCAATCTATAATCTTAAATTCGTCCAAATTTGTGTTTAAGGTCAGAAACTGCCTAGTTAGTGTTTTTAGGCAGTTTTGAGTCTTTTGAACCTGTTTTGAGTCCTTTGAGTCTTTGTGAACGTTTTTAACTTTGTTTTTATGTTTTTGAGTCAATTTAGAGGTTTTAGCAAGCCCTCCTAATCCCCGGTCTAGAACGATCCCTACTTGCATCCTTACTACAATTTGACAACAAGAGGGTTTAATTTGTGTGCGTATAATTTTCGCATCACATGTGCATTGGAAATCCCTGAGGCGATTGTTGGAAGGTGTAGGTTGTGTTTTACTCATTTTACTTCGTTTATTTACTTTGTTTCATTTTGTTTTGCTTGAGGACTAGCAAAAGCTAAGTGTGGGGGAATTTGATAGGAGCATATTTATGCACCTTAGTTTAGCTTGTTCTTGTGCATTTATAGTGTTTTTCCTTAGTAAAGTAGTCTTTTAAGCTAGTTTTATGTATTTTCAGGTTTTAAGGACAAAGTATGCAAAAGGATGCATTTTGGAGCCTTTTGGAGCAAATTAGAGCTTGGAATGGACATCATATGCTTGGAGCCAAGAGGATGGACGAAATTGAAGACTTGAAGATGATGATTCCTACTTGAGCAAGGTTTCCTAGTTGAAGTAGGAAAGTCCCTAATGGAAATGGGTTTCCTAGTTGAAGATGGATTCCTAGAAGAATGAAGATTCCTACTCAAATAAGGTTTCCTACTTGAAGTAGGAAAGTCAAAATCCAAATGGTCTGAAGTGAAGCAACAAAGAAGTTTTCCAAGTCCAAGAAGGAAAAGGAGTCCAAAATGAAGAAGGAATGATGAAGACAAGGTTTCCTAATCCTAATAGGCAAAGTTTCCAAGTACAATGAGGAGTCCTTATCCATTTAGGGCACCTTATCCATTTAGGACACCTTTTCCTAATCCTATAGGGATGCCATGCACTTTACCTTATCTTGGAGGGTTTCTAGAAGCCTTAGATGCCTTATCCTATCCTTGCCGTGGGTTTTATCCAATTCCCCTTAGTTTTAGGCTTTCTAAAAGCCCTAAACATTATCCCTATGCCTTGCCGCACCCTTATCTCTTTTTCCCTACAAATTTGGCACTTAAATCATGATTCTATGAACCTTATCTTATCTCCTACAAAGGTGGCGCCCAAACCCTTCTAGAAATCTGATTTCCCTTGCCTTGCAAGGCATTCTAGAAGCCTTATCACATTATCCCTTACCTGCCGCACCTAGGAAGCATTATCCCTCTCTATTTCTGATTTCTAAGCCTATTTCCTAGTGGATTTGGGTTATTCAAGTCCATATCTGATTACCCTAGGGTTTTAAGTGTCTATATATACTCATATTAACCCCTAGATCAGATGACCACCTCTCATACCCATTCATTCACTCCATAAATGAAGGAAGATTTGTGAAAAACATGTTCATTTAAGCAACATCAATAGCATGCAATTAACAATTAAAGGCGGAATCATGCTTGTATGCACTTAAAACAAAACATTTACCCATGAAATTCAAAGCCTAGTAGATAGGTGAACCAAGACTCAACTCAAAACAAAGTGAGTTGAGAAATCAATACCTTTGTAGATTCCTCTTTGCATAAGCAAAGGCTAATCACCCAAAGAGAGGGCCTTCATTCCTTGCATCTTAGATCCATGGATTTGGATGGATACAAAGGTTTCTCCAAGTTCCCAAAATTGAGAACCTCTAAGTATTCATTGATAGGAGCATATTTAGGCGACTTAGTTGGCTTGTTCTTGTGCATTTACGTTGTTATTTCTTAGTTCTTTAAGTCTTTTAAGTCATTTTCGTGTGTTTTCAGGTTCTAAGGGCTAAAGGAGCAAAGAAGTGCATTTTGGAGCCTTTTGGAGCATTTTTGGGCTAGAGATGGATAGCTTATGCTTGGAGTCAAAGTGTTGGACGAAATTGAAGACCAAGTGAGCCTAGAATCGAAGGAAGAAGGAGGAATCAAGAATTGGAAACTAGTTTCCATTATTGGGAGTTTCCATTTGTGAAGGTTTCCAATTGTGCAAGTTTCCAAATAATGTGGTTGCCTAAAACACATGTTCTAGAAGCCCTAGACATGTCCTAAATTGTGCCTTGAGTTACCTTCCTTTTCTCTCCTAAAATCTGACCTAAAAACCTTTCCCCTTCTCTTTGCCGTGGGTTTAATGCTTTCTCACCCAAAATCTGCAAGATTATGTTACATTCCCTTTCTTAAAAGCCTTAGCCGAACCTATACTTCCTCTTTTCTCCCAAAACCTGCAAGTTTTGCACTTTCCCTTTCTTTTCCTCCCTTGTGCCACAAGACTTAGCCTTTTTCCCTAATTCCTGATTTCAATTGCCTATTCTAAAGGGATTTAACTTAATTCCTGATTCTTAGAGTTGATTTAGGGAATTAAACACTTACCTATTTCTGAAAATCCTTGCCGTGCAAGGGGGAGGATTCTTTCCTATTTTCTTGAGTCTTTGACTTAATTTCTGTTTACCTAAATAGTCTAGGGTTTTAATTCCTGAAATCATATTAATAAACCTCCTTGTTGCAGCCACAATTCATCCATTCATTCACCATTCACGCCAGAATTCATCTCCTCCCTCTAAGACCTCCATACTTCACCATTCTTGAGAGTTTTCTGCCCAAAAACATCCCTTGCCGTCCCCTACATCCATCCCAACCTTAAACCTACCATTCAATACCATCCATATCCCCAAAAACTCACAAAAACCCTTGTGCCGCAGCACTTAGGAGAGGAAGGAAGCCTAGAACGGTTCATGCTTGCAGATTGGAGCGTTTTAGGTGTACTTCGTTCTTGTTTTCAATGTTTATTTTGTTATTGTCTTCTAAGGTTGCTGTAATCATGAGTGGCTAAACCCCTAATTAGTTAGGGGAAAGTTTGAAGCCATGAACATGTTTGAAATATGAATTGATTTCTTCCAATTGTGATTTGTTAAGTTGTGATTGCAATTCAATTATCCGTTTTATTCATAACTTGTTCTTGTATGTTGATTAAAGATGCATATTTAGTTTTCATGCATGAACTTGATGCTAGTTTATAAACAAGTTTCACCTAATCGTCACAAGTTTATAAACATGAGTAGTGAAGGTTGTTAGTCACAATCAAGTTAATTGAATTCTTGGCAAGAGTATCATGCATTCATAGTTACAATTGCCTCGTCAACACTTATAATTTTCATAGAGCATAATGATCTCTCATCGTATCTCTTCTATGCATTCATGTTGAGGACCATTGGAGAATAATATGAATTGTCGTATGCATCATCCAATTCATTGACATAAGGAAGATTTGAAGGTTAATTAGTGCATCACGGTTAACTTGGGGTGTTGAGCATCATAGTTAGTGAAAAGCAATTGGAGAATCGATTCATATATAAATGTGTCATGTGTGGAGAATGGACCTCTAACTAATCCATCCATCATCTTGTTTTTAACTCGTTTTACAATCTGCCTAGTTTGATTACTTGCTTTGTTATTTCAATTTTCGTCAAAACAAAACCCCCCCTTTACTTTCTTGTTCTAAAGTGTTTGGAATCTGTTTAGTTTGTGTTTTAAAGTGTTTTGAATCAATCTATAACCTTAAATTCGTCCAAAAGTGTGTTAAGGTCAGAAACTGCCTAGTTAGTGTTTTTAGGCAGTTTTGAGTCTTTTGAGTCTGTTTTGAGTCTTTTGAATCTGTTTTGAGTCTTTTGAGTATTTGTGAACGTTTTGAACTTTGTTTTTATGTTTTTGAGTTAGTTTAGAGGTTTTAGCAAGCCCTCCTAATCCCCGGTCTAGAACGATCCCTACTTGCATCCTTACTACAATTTGACAACAAGAGGGTTAATTTGTGTGCTTAACTATTTTCGCATCATTCATCACCAAGGCATAATGAAGAAGAAATGAGTGACCTTGGAGGAGTTTGATTGCTAGATGATCCCTCCAAGGTGGCCTAAATTTTTGGAGAGAAAGGAGAGTTTGTGTTCTCATCCTTTCCCCAAAAATTACCATATGTAAATTTTAGGCTATAAAGTCCTTTATATAGTCCCTTCAAATAAGTGACCTAATGGACCAAAAGCCCTATTCTTCTAACATGGCAAGCCTATAGGGTTTATTGGGCTTTCAAGCCCTTTGTTTATTCAAGTTGTCATACAACTTGAGTTAATGGGCTTGACATTCAAATCCCATTGGGCCTTGCGGCCCAAAACTAACCCGAGGTCTTTAACGAACTTATTCGTTTGATTAATTAACATATTAATTAATCCTAGCCTTAGATAAATAATTAAACCATTTAATTATTCTTACTCATCTCCGTTGTTTCTTCAAACTCTACCTTACTCGGTGAACGATCCATTAGGTTCCTTTTAGCGAGGCAGTGGGCGATTAAAACTCTTTCTAATCGATTGTGAATTGAAACTTACTTTCAATTCTCCCGTTAGTGATAATATACTTTTAGGGCTTCCACAAACCATGGTTGACGCTTAGCAGCATGTCATGGTTACCCAAGCTAATCAGAAGAGGTGGAGAACCTATTCAGTTTTAGGATTACAAATGCAATACGGTCTTTCTCTAATACAATACTTTTGACGACATTGTTTGGTTTGATAGTTTATTCATGTCTACTATCCAATGTGAGTCTTGTGCTTATATGATTACCTTGAATGTTATTTGGAACACATTCCTAAATCTCATTCATACTTTGGCCAAAGATTCTTAATCATATCATAGAGTATTCTCCCTCAAACAGTTTGAAGGTTAGAGATCCCTTGTTGCGCATTCACTTGCCTCCATGGCTAAGTGACTTTGACATAATCAAAGATTAAGGACCTAACCACAAGACAACTGTGATGCCTCAGGTCAAAAGACTAATCTGCATTATCCCAACCATGAGTTCTCATGTGACATGAATATGAGAACTCTTCGTTGATCGTGTTCAGTGAACTCATTCTCTATTGAGCACCTACGTACTTGTCTTGATGTCACACACACCAATGACTCGAGACTAGTCACTCTCCCTGAGAGAAGACATAGCACGTACTGATCTTAACGGACTGTCAATGCCCAATTGACAATCCTATGATCAGGAACGTTTAGGATGTGTCAACGAAAGAATGGTCTCATGAATCTAACTTCTTTAGATCGCATTCTTCCAATCACATATTCCTTGGACTTATCGTTTAAGCATATAACATTTATATGAGACGGCTCAAACAATAATCTTTGCCCTTTACATTTAAACTACATTAGTTTGAAATGTCCGTAAAGTATCATCATATGATTGGTTTTAGGGCACATTTCCAACAATAAATTCGTCAAAACATCTCCACAGCCTTGCCGCAGCCACCAAACACCCCTTTCCTTAGTTTTAGACCTTGGCCGCACCATCCCCTTCCCCTAAACACTACTACATCCCTCCATAACCATACATCCATACACCTAAGGCCCTAAAACCTGTCCCTAGACCTTTGCCGCACCAAGGAGGAGGAGAAGGAAGCTCGGAAGTTCATGCAATTCAAGTTCGCGTGGCTGGAATTTCTAGGTGTTTCTTTTCCTTTGATTTCAATGTTTAATTTCAATTCTCTTTGTTTTGTGCGTATGAGGAACTAAACCCCCCCTTGGCTAGGGGGGGTGATGCGAAATATATTAAGCACACAAATTAAACCCTCTTCTGACAATTGTAGCAAAGTATGTAAGTAGGGATCGTTCAAAACCGGGGATTAGGAGGGATTGCTAAACTCTTGAAAACTGACCTAAGAACTCCAAAACAAAGTTAAAAACACTAATTTGGACTCAAAGAATGAAAAACCAAAGTTAAAACACTAAAACAAAACAAAAACTCAAAACAGCAACTAGAAGACTCAAAACTGCCTAAAAACCACTTTCTGGGCAGTTTTGAGCACCTACACTAATTTGGACGAAATTGGTTGAAAACTTGACTCAAAACACTTAAAAACATGAACCAAAACAATTTCTAACTAAATTGAGACTTCAAAGTAAAGGGGGATTTGATTTGGACGAAATTAAAGTTGAGAAAACAGATTGCAAAGTAAAATTGATTTTGAAACGTTTTTGGGGTTTTTAATGGATGATGGACTAGTTAGGGGTTCGTTCTCCACACATGACAAGTATGCAAATGACTCGATTTCCAGTTATTCCTTCATAGAATTATGAATGACAATGCCCCAAATTAACCGTGACATCACTAGTTAATTCTCAAGTTTTCCTTGTGTTATTGAATTGGATGACATCATACGACAACCCAAAGCATTCTTCAAAAGTTCCTTACATGACATCATAATAAAGATACAATCAAAGATCATTACGTTCAATGAAAACTATAAGCATTGACAAAGCACTTGTGACTATGACATCATGACACTTATGCTAGGAATTGAACTTAACGCGATTGTGACTAGCAACCTTCACTACTTGTGAATATAAGTGTGTGACAATTATGTGAAACAAACTTATATTCTAGCATCATATTCATGCAAGCCAATTAAGTGTCGACCCCTAATTAACAAACACAAATACGTTATTACTCGCACAGTTAAGCCAATTGCATTCACAATTCAAGAACTCATAACTGGAATTTATCAAATCAACTTGCACACATAGTTATGGCTTCGAAATCACCCCTAACCAATAGGGGTTTAGCCACTCATGTTCATAGCAAAATGAAAGGAAAATAAATTAAACATTGAAATCATAAAACGAATTACACCTAGAATGCACCAACGACGAAGCTTGAGCATCCAAGAGTCCTTCCTTCTTTCTCCTTGCTACGGCACAAAGGTGGATGGGATGGTTGGGATGTGTTTTAGGATCAGGGATTATGGAATTGGATGGAGGATAGGCACGGCAAGGTGTAGTGTTGGCTGGAATTGTGTTTCTAGGATTTTAGGATGTGTAGAATGGTGTGGCTAGATGAATGGACGAAAATTGGGTGAATGAGTGATCCCCTTTCAGGATTACAAGGATATATATACATGAAACACTTAAGGGATACAAGTGTGTAGCTTGGACAAGGTAGGAGACAAGGTAGGACGGCTAGTGACAAGCTAGGACGGCTAGTGACAAGCTAGGACGGCTAGGAGACAAGGTAGGACGGCTAGGAGACAAGGTAGGACGGCTAGGAGACAAGGTAGGACGGCTAGTGACAAGCTAGGACGGCTAGTGACAAGCTAGGACGGCTAGTGACAAGCTAGGACGGCTAGGAGACAAGGTAGGATGGCTAGTGACAAGGTAGGACGGCTAGGAGACAAGGTAGGACGGCTAGGAGACAAGGTAGGACGGCTAGTGACAAGCTAGGACGGCTAGGAGACAAGGTAGGACGGCTAGTGACAAGCTTATTCCTTCCTCTTCTTATCACATTTCTAGCCTCTTGAAGTCAAAATTCGTCCATCCATGTTAGCCCAAATGTAAGCTATCCACATAGTGTCCAAAATTGCTCCAAAATGCACCAAAATGCCCTTTCTTGATACTTTACCCCATAGGTCCTACAAACACACGAAATTGAGTTGTAATGCGACATTAACTAAGAAATAATAGCATAAATGCACAAGAATAAGCTAGTTAAGTCGCCTAAATATGCTCCTATCAGGGGGATTTGAAACACATGTTTATGCTTGCAAGATGATTTGATTACTTCTAATTGCGTTTCATAAGTTGTGAATTCAATTTACTTATCTATGTAAATTACATTGATTTGTGTGTGTTGGTTGAGAGTGCACGCTTAATTATCATGCATAAATTGGATGCTAGGATATAAGGAAATTTCACCTAATCGTTATGGAATTATATTCACAAATAGTAAAGGTTGATGATCTCAATCGCGTTAAGTAAATTTTGGCATAAGTTTCATGCAATCATAGTAACAAGTGCGTCGTCAATGCTTATGGTTTTCATAGAACTTAATGATTCTTTCTTGTATCTCTATTATGCAATCATGTAGGGGACTTGTGGGGAATGTTTTGGGTTGTCGTATGCAATCATCCAATTCAATAACGTTAGGAAAATCTGAGGGTTAATTAGTGCAATTCACGGTTAATCTGGGGCGTTGAGAATTCATGGTTTATTGAAAAGCATTTAGAAATCGTTTTGTGTGCAAGTATAACATGTGTGGAGATGAACCCCTTAGCTAGCTTCCCATCCATTCATTAAATCCAAATTCGTTTAAAATCTATTCGTTTTACAAAGTTTTAAGTTTTGTTTTCAAATTCGTCAAAATCAAAATCCCCCTTTACTTAGAGTGTCAAATTAGTTAGAAATCAATTTAGTTTGTGTTTTTAAGTGTCTTAGGTCAAGTTAAAGCCAATTTTCGTCCAAAGTTGTGTCTAGTGTTCAAAACTGCCCATATTGTGTTTTTAAGGCAGTTTTGAGTGTTTTGGTGCTGTTTTGAGTCTTTTGGTTTGTTTTGGTGTTTTAAAGTTTAGTTTTGCATTCTTTGAGTCTAGTATAGTGTTTTATATTGTGTTTCTACGTTTTTGAGTCAAATCCAAGTGATTAACAATCCCTCCTAATCCCCGGTCCAGAACGATCCCTACTTACATTCTTCACTACAATTGAGAAAAAGAGGGTTTAATTTGTGTGCGTATAATTCTCACATCACACAAAGGAAAATCAACGAGTGGAGGAGACCAAAAGAATCCTCCAGCCCAGTTCAAGAGTAAGCCTGTGGAATCACCAAGATCAACCCATGCATTCAACAAAGGAAGACCGAGAAAGCACTCCAATTCCAGATTTGCGTCCCTAAACTCTTCTCTTTGTTAGTTACATTCTGCCATGTTTAGTATGTATAAATGTTGTTTGTGTGTTTACTTATGTTTTATGTAAATCTATGCTTAAAACATTGAGGACAATGTGTGATTTAAGTGTGGTGGGGGGGGGGGGGGGGGGTGGGTAACTAAGTATATTTGATGCAAATTCGTGGGATTTTATCACCCATAACTTCAAATGTTGTTCTTTGTTGTTTTAAGGTGTTTTTAAGATGTTTTAGAGTGTTTTAGTATGTTTTGTTTTTATAACTCCGAAAATCACATAAAAATTTGAAAAAAATGTTTTGAAAAGCCTAAAAAGAGTGTTTTGAGTCGTTTTTGTGTGTTTGTGTTTTAGGGTACCTTCCAACACAATGATAAGGATTTGGTTTGTAATTGCATGACTGTTAAAAAGAGTTATGAACATAGAGAAAAGTTTGATTTACTCTTGGTATATGCTTGGTTATGGTTATAATGTATGACTTCACATGCAATCATAAAAGAAAAATTCGTTTTTGTAACATGCTTGAAGGAAGGAACTCAAATAAACGCTACAACCCTGTGAGACTCGAGCCATTACCTTCTTTGAAGAGTTATAATCTGTGATTCTTTGTTTTCTAAAGTTGTTGCATGATCTCATTATTCCTTGCTTGGTTGCTACTTAGAATGTAATTGTATCATGATAGAACTAAATGCTAGAACTTATATCCGTTTCATTCAAAGCATGACATTGAATTGCATAACATATATCAAGATGAAGTTGTGTAGTTGCCACCATAGCCAAATAGCCTTACTTCCCATATTTCGTATTTGTTGTAAGTTTTAACCCCGTTGAGCTTTCTTTAGCCTTTATTCTTTGTTTACCCACATTATCCTCACCTAGCCTAGTTTAGGACAATCCACACCCTTGTTCTTAAAAGATAGTGAGCATGACTTAAATGAATTCCTTTTGAGTTACATTATGCAAGAAAATGAGTGTGGGGGAGGGAAAGTTTGTTCTTAAGTTTATATGTATGTTTTGAGATTCAAAAGAAAAGAAAAATAAAAAATAAAAAAATAAAAAAAATAAAAAAATTGTGAAAAACATATGAAAAAGAAAAACAGAAACAAGAGAAGAAAGAAAGAAAGAAAAAGAGCTTGTTCTCCCTTTTTGTTCAAAAGTTGAGTTTTCATTCAAAAGTGAATTCTAAGTTGATTCAATTGCTTTGCTCACTATTTCTTTAAGAACCTTTGTTTTCCATATCACTTCTTTGTTAGCCAAACACCCCAAGCCCCATTACAACCTGATAGGAGCATATTTATGCGCCTTAGTTAGCTAGTTCTTATGCATTTTTGTTATGTTTTCTTCGTTAAAGTAGTCTTTTAAGCTACTTTCATGTGTTTCCAGGTTTAAAGGACATATTACATGAAATGATGCAATTTGGAGCTTTTGGAGCAAAACTGAGCTGGAATGTGGTGTATGCAAATGGAGCACGAGGAATGGACGAGGTTGAAGGTCAAAGGAGCTTAAGAAATGAAGAAATGAAAGTGAAGAGCAAAGAAGTTGGAATTGGCAACCAAAGTTTCTAAAGTTGGAAGTTTCTATTCTTGGAGGTTTCCATTGTCGTGAGTTTCTATTCTTGGCTTTGGGCTTTTAGATGACCTAAACCCTAACTCCTTGTGGACCCTAAGCCTATGCCGCACCTAAACCCTAATCCTAGCCCACTTAATCAGCCGCACCCTAGGGCCTAATCATTTAATTTCTGCCAAGTTAAACCCTAATCCATCTACCCTAAGCCCATGCCGCACCTAATGTTCTAGAAACCCTATTTTCTGGTGGATTTCCAACCCCTTGCCGCACCCAAACCCTAGCCCATTTGTCTAACCTGATTTCTTTAGGGTTTGGCTGCCTATATATATGTGTTTTACCACCATGCCGCAGATATCACCCTCTCCACAAATCAGAAATTCGTCAAAATATATTCAGCCCCTTGCTGCAGCCTTCCTCCACCAATCTGCCATATTTTCACATTTTGCCGCAACCCCCATGTCCCCTAAACACTACCATATCATTCTTTACCTACTCATCCATCTAAATAACCCCTAGAACCTGTCCTAGTTCTTGTGCCGCAGACAAGAGGAGGAGAAAAAGCTTGGGATGTTCATGCCATTCAATTGAGGATTGCTGGAACGTTTTAGGTGTTGTCTTTCCTTTGAATTCCATGTTTAATTTTGATACAAGCAAGAATCAAAATTAAACATGGAACTTAATGATTCTTGCTTGTATCAAAATTAAATTAAACATTAAACATGGAACTTAATGAAAATTAATGATTCCATGTTTAATTTTGATACAAGCAAGAATCAAAATTAAACATGGAACTTAATGATTCATGCCATTCAATTGAGGATTGCTGGAACGTTTTAGGTGTCCGTCCTAGCTTGTCTCCTAGCCGTCCTACCTTGTCCAAGCGACACACATATATCCTTTAAGTGTTTCATGTATAGAATTTCTGGTACAAAACCTCTTGTTTTCAACTAAGTTCTAAACCCTTCCTAGCCCTATAAATAAGGCAGCTGCAAGCATCACAAATTCATTCAGAAATTTCACAAACCCTTCACATCACTCATTCATCATCAAAATTCGTCCATTCTATTCCAGCCGCATCCATTGACCCCAAAACACCATTCTTCAACCTAGAGATACAATCAGCCATTCCACCACTTCCCAACCATCAAACACTCATCCACACCCATCCTACATCCCTTGCCGTGTCTCTAAACATCCCACAAACCGTTCTACATCATCAAAACGTCCCAGAATTCATCCCCATCCAATCTGCCGCAAGCAAGAGGAAAGAGACAGATGCGCAAAATAGTTTGGTTCTTCATTCTGAGTTGTTGAACGATTTTAGGTGTATTCTCTCTTATATTTCAATGTCTAATTCATGTAATCTCTGTTTTGCTCTGAGTATGATTGGCTAAATTCGTTTTTGGCTAAGGGTGTATTCGAAACCATGGATATATATGTGAAATAAGTTGATTACTCCAGTTATCGTTGCATAAGTCATGAATACAATCTGTTTAACTATGTGATTTAGAACTTATTCTTGTATGTTGATTGAGAGTGCACACTTAATTTGCATGCTTGAATCTGGTGCTAGGATATGAATTTGTTTCACCTAATCGTTATGAGTTTATATCCACAAGTAGTGAAGGTCACTAGTCATGATCGTGTTGAGTAGATTCCTGGCGAAAGTATCATGCTTTTCATAGTTACAATTGCCTTGTCGATGCTTATGATTTCCAATGAACGTAATGATTCTAACTTGTATCTTTATCATGCTGTTCATATAGAGAACTTGTTAGGAATAATTTGGTTGCAATGCATATTCATTCAATTCAATGATCTTAGGGAAATCTGAAGGTTAATTTAAGCGGACCTAATTAACTTGGAGTGTCGAGGTTCATAACTTGTCGAATCGATAACTGGAAGTTGATTTAAGTTGCATATATTTCATGTGTGGAGAAGAATCCCTTAGCCATTCCATTATCCATTGGTTTACATCAATTTGCTTTACAATCTGTTTTCTTTACAATCTGTCCATTTAATTGAATTTCGTCCAAAAACAAATCCCCCTTTAATTTGAAGTCTTAGATTAGTTAGAAAGTGTTTTGATTTGTGTTTCTAAGTATTTTGATTCAAGTTTTCATCCAATTTCGTCCAAATTAGTGTAGGTGCTCAAAACTGCCCAGAAAGTGGTTTTTAGGCAGTTTTGAGTCTTCTAGTTGCTGTTTTGGGTTTTAGGTTTGTTTAAGTGTTTTAACTTTTAGTTTTGCATTCTTTGAGTCGAGTTTAGTGTTTTAAACTTTGTTTTTGAGTTTTTAAGTCAGTTTCCAAGTGTTTAGCAATCCCTCCTAATCCCCGGTCTAGAACGATCCCTACTTACATCTTTACTACAATTTGACAAAAAGAGGGTTTAATTTGTGTGCTTATCTATTCCGCATCAAATTTTTGGCGCCGTTGCCGGGGATTAGCAACTTTGCTAATCCCTTGGATTGTATTTTCTGTTTACTTTATTTTTGTTAAGTTTCTGACCTAATTTTGTTCTTCTTGTTTTAGGTACTAGTGCATGACTCGGAGCTCTCAACCGATTCGTGAGGATATCTTGGACTTTGACAGTGATTTTGAGAGGAATTTGAGACGAAGGAAGAAGCATCACGAATCAAATCCGCCAAGCCCGGAACCTGAGCTTGAAGAACAAGTTCTAGAAGAGGAAGAAGAGGCCACGGCAGGGATCTTTGAGGAACCCACGGCAAGAGTAGTTGAAGAACCACAAGTTATGTGATAGGAGCATATTCATGCGACTTAAATGGCTTGTTCTCGTGCATTTACGTTATGTTTCTCTCGTTATTTTAGTCCTTTATGCTTCGTTCGTGTGTTTTTAGGTTCATATGGCTAAGGAAGCAAAAAGATGCATTTTGGAGCATTTTGGAGCAAAATTGGGCTTGGAATGGATAGCATATTTTTGGAGCCAAAGTGTTGGACGAATTTGAAAGCCTTGTATGCACTTTGGACATAAAACAAAGGGCCTAGCCCAATCAAACAATCCTTTGAGCCATGCAAAACCTCTAGCCCAATCAACAAGCCTTAGCCACATGCATTCACATGCATCACAACCCCAAAACCATCAAGAAACACCCATTCACACACACATGCACTCACATGCATTCACATGCATTTCCACCTTCCTACTTCATCATTTCACCACATTCTCCCTCTTTAACTCACATGCACCCAAACAAAGCCAACCTAGCTAACCCTACATGCATTATTTATTCACTCTTCATCATTGCATTCATCACCAAAGAACTCCCCATCATTGCCATGCATTCCCTCTAATTCCATCCATCTTCCACACCTTTCCAACCTAGCCACACCCTATAATCATCCCCCCTTTAAGTTATGATTTTATTTCCTAACCCTACATGCATTATTTATTAACTCTTCATCATGCATCCACATTCATTCCAACACAAAACACACACATGCACTTATTCTTTCATCATTGCACCACCAATTCACCCACATGCATTTCCAACCATTCACACCCCTTTAATCATTCTCCTAGCTATCATTCACATGCTCTCCCATCCATTCTCTCCCTATATAAACCACACACACTTCATTCATTTGCATCATCTCATTCACAACACAACACTCCTCAAAATCATCCATTTCCTTCTCCTAGCCGTGAGTCTCCCTTAGAATCCAAAAAAAACCATTCTTCCAATTCCACCACTCCTCATCCATTTCCATAATCCCCTAATCCATTCAACACACCAACAACATCCCTTAGTCCTTGTGCCACAATAAAGAGGAAGATAAGAGGGCCTAAACGTTCATACAATTCAAGTTTGAGTTGTTGGAATGTTTAGGCGTTTCTTTGATTTCAATGTTTAATTTCAATTCTCTTTGTTTTGTAAGTATGAGGAACTAAACCCCCCTTTAGCTAGGGGGTGATTCGAAATATATGTTTATGCTTGCAATATGATTTGAGTACTTTTAATTACGTTTCATAAGTTGTGAATTCAATTTGTTTAACTGTTTGATTGATAACCTATTTATGTATGTTTATTAAGAATGAACGCTTAATTTTCATGCATGAATTCGACGCTAGAATATAAGTGAGTTTCACGTAATAGTTATGAACTTATATTCACAAGTAGTAGAGGTTGCTTATAAACAATCGCGTTAAACAAATTCTTGGCATAAGTTTCATGCAATCATAGTAACGAATGCCTCGTCAACACTTATAGTTTTCATGTTGCTTAATGATTCTTGCTTGTATCTCTATTATGCAATTCATGTAGGGAAGTTGTGAGGAATGCTTTGGGTTGTCGTATGCAATCATCCAATTCATTAACTTAAGGAAAACTTGACGGTTAATTTAAGCGAACCTAATTAACCCGGAGCGTTGAGAATTCATGGTTTATTGAAATGCAATTAGAAATCTTTTTATTATGCAAGTGTAACATGTATGGAGATGAACCCCTTAGCTATCCATCCTATCCATTCATTTCCGTCAAAATCGTATTTACAATTTGTTTTTATTTCCAAGTTTCCATTTTAGTTTAAATTCGTCCAAATCCAATCCCCCCTTATTTTGTTTAAGTTTTAGTCTTAATCTTTCTTACTTGTAGTTTTGCATTCTTTGAGCCTAGCATAGTGTTTTATATTGTGTTTTTACGTTTTTGAGTCATTTTCCAAGAGATTAACAATCCCTCCTAATCCCCGGTCCAGAACGATCCCTACTTATACTTATACTACGATTGACAAAAAGAGGGTTTAATTTGTGTGCGTATAAATCTCGCATCATTATGGCCGTAGACAACCGGACACTTAAGGAGCTTTCCGCTTCGGGATTGGCTAATGCAGCACCCTTGTGCATCCAAAATCCCCCACCGGCCGAAGGGAAGACTGAGGAGTTTGAGTTGAAGTCAAGCTTGCTCCACCACATTCCGAAGTACCATGGGATGTCCATGGAGGATCCGAACAAGCATCTAAAGGAATTCGAGGTGGTGTGCTCAAGTATGACTCCTGTCAACGTAGACGGAAGTATTCTGAAGATGAAGGCTTTTCCATTCTCTTTAATGGACAAAGCCAAGGATTGGTTGTACGATTTAGCTCCCGAAACCGTCACATCGTGGGAGAGCATGAAGAGGGCCTTTCTGGAGAAGTTTTTCCCAACTTCTCGAATCATCCTTTTACAAAAAAGGATAAGTGGAATCCAGCAAGAAGATGGTGAGTCTTTTCCTACGTACTATGAACGTTTTAAATCTCTTGTTGCTTCTTGTCCACAGCACCAGATGAAGGAGGAGTTGCTTCTGCAATACTTCTACGAGGGGCTCCTGCCTATTGAACGACAAATGCTCGACGCATCGGCGGGTGGAGCATTGGTGGACAAGACGCCCAGGGATGCCAAGGTCTTGATCGCTAACCGAGCATTGAACGCTCAACAGTATGAGGGAGTGGGCCAAAGAGGACCCCCACGGCAGCAAGTGCATGAGGTAAGTTCCGCCCCCGACATTCATTCCCAGTTAGCTAATCTTACTTCCATTGTGTCTCAGAAGGCCGAAGGCATGAGGATGCAAGGACCAGTTGTATGCGGGGTATGTTCTATCCAAGGACATGCTTATGAGAAGTGCCCACAGCTCATAGAAAATGGTGGATGGGAAAGCGCCAACGCCATTGGATTTCAGGGCCAAAACCAACCATGGAACGATCCTTACTCAAATACTTATAATCCAGGTTGGAGAGACCACCCGAACTTCAAATGGAGGGAGCCTCAACAACCACCACAACAAGGAGGCTTTAGGCAACAACCCCCGGGCTTTTTCACCAAGCCATTCGCACCCACACAAGCACCTCCACAATCTGCCCAAACAAATTCAGGTAACACTTTAGATAATGATACACTTCTTAAGTTACTAACGAATTTGTCTCAGGGGAAAGAGAATCAGGCCAAAGCAATGCAAAATAAGGAAAAGAGGGTGGATCAATTGGAGAAGCAAATTGGGCAGATTGCGGAGTTTGTAGGGCAATTCCGAGACTAAGGCAAGCTCCCTAGCTCAACCATTCCAAATTCGAAGGGAGGCTTTGAAACCGCCAACGCAATTACCTTGAGAAGTGGCAAGGAAGTTGGCATTACATCCAAACCATCACCATCAAGCCCCGAAGAGGAGGAAAAATTGAGAATCGAAGAGGAAGAGATAGGCCAACCCACGGCAAAGGTGGAAACACCTTTGCCGCAAGTTTGTATTGATCCAAAATTGTCTAATTCAGCCAAAAAGGGTAAGAATGTGTCAAATTCGGTTCCGACTAATGTTTTTCCTTTCAATGTGCCTTTTCCTAGTAGGTTCATGCAAACAAAGAAGGAGGAGCAGGAAAAAGACATTCTGGAGACGTTTCGGAAAGTCCAAGTAAACATTCCTTTACTTGATGCCATTAAGCAAGTGCCCAGGTATGCAAAGTTTTTAAAAGAGTTATGCACAACTAAGAAAAGAATTGCAAACAAAGAAGTTGTGAAAGTGAGTGAAAATGTATCAGCGGTTTTGCAACGAAAGTTGCCTCCAAAATGTAAGGATCCAGGGAGCTTTATGATAGGAGCATATTCATGCGACTTAAATGGCTTGTTCTCGTGCATTTACGTTATGTTTCTTTAGTTAGTTTAGTACTTTTAGCTATTTTCGTGTGTTTGTAGGTCCAAAGGGCTAAAGGAGCAAAAAGATGCATTTTGGAGACTTTTGGAGCACTTTTTGGCTAAGGATGGATAGCTTATGCTTGGATCCAAAGTGTTGGACGAAATTGAAGACCTAATTGAAGACCAAAGTGTTGGAACCTTGTTCCCTTTAGTTTTAGGACATTTAAACCTTTCCTATATCCTTAGCCGCGCATAGCATTCCAACATTCCACTCCTTCATTTCAGCCACACTCCCACATATCATTACTTATCATCACCACTTATCACTTATCATAATCACATATCATTACTTATCATCACCACTTATTGATAGGAGCATATTCATGCGACTTAAATGGCTTGTTCTCGTGCATTTACGTTATGTTTCTTTAGTTATTTTAGTACTTTAAGCTATTTTCGTGTGTTTGTAGGTCCAAAGGGCTAAAGGAGCAAAAAGATGCATTTTGGAGACTTTTGGAGCACTTTTGGGCTAAGGATGGATAGCTTATGCTTGGAGCCAAAGTGTTGGACGAAATTGAAGACCTAATTGAAGACCAAAGTGTTGGAACCTTGTTCCCTTTAGTTCTAGGACATTTAAACCTTTCCTATATCCATTCCACATGCCATTGTCATTCCACTTCATTTCACCTTGCATTTTCAGATTATTCCTTCATCATTGCACCCTCACATGTCCCTTTAATCATTCAAACATGCACTCCCTTTAATCACATGCATAAATCAGCCACATGCATCTCCCATCATCATTCCACTTTAACCCACATGCATTTCCACCCACATGCTCTCCCATTTCAGATTATTCCTTTCTCCACACCAAAACCGTGCACATGCATTCCTTTTGTTCAATTCCAGCTTTCCACCACATACCTAGCTGTCATTGCACATGCATTCATCATCATTCCCCCTTGCATTTTGATAAGTCACATTTTGCATGCATTTATATCTTCCTTATTTGGTGTCTTTGTGATTGTTTTGGATTAAACTAGTTGCATTTTACATTATTTGGTGTTAGTGTGCAGCCAAGTGTGAACTTGGATCAATGGGAAGGCAAATGAAGTAAAAACATTCCAGAAAAGATGTGAAGTGCTAAGAGATGCAATTCGGCCATATTGGGTGATTTTAAACAAAGCAAAAACATGGAAGTCAGCTATGTGAGTCCAACACCCAAACATGCATTCACATGCATGTTTGCAACCTTGCCGTGCTTCCCATGCCATTCCAGCTCCCTTTTGCACCAAGAACATGCATCTCCATTACTTAGTTCATTCAACCATAGTTCCACCAACAAAGAAAATCATAGCCGTGCACTCCCATGTGGTTCCAAGTCAGATTATGCACTTCTAAACATCAAAACATGCATTCACATGCATGCTCACATCCATTCCGTGCATTTCATTACCTTTCTTATGTTTCATCTTTGCAGAAAGCCACATGCTTGCACACTTCCCTTTTGTCATACACCCATTATTCCAGAAAATCACTCATCTCCTTGTTCAAACCGTGTGTTTTCTTCCCCTTTCCAGATTTGTACAAACAATTTCTGGTGGTTTATTTCACCTTTGCAGATTCGACTCACTTGTTGTCCCAAGGGCACATGCATCCTTGATTAAATAAACCACATACCTGCAGATCATGTCCATTCTTTGCATCCATCAATCCAGAAATGCATTCATCCCATCATTCCATGTGAGTCCAGCTCCTCCTTGTCTATGCCGTGCATTTTGTTACCCTTTCCAGGCTGTCATTTCAGCTTTGCAGCCACTTCACATGCATGATTCAACTAAAATAGCCAAAGGCATGCATATTTCCTCAAGGGCCGTGCGTCCACCACCTCAGAAACCCATCATTCCTGCTGAATTATGCACTGCCATCTGAGTTAAATATATTCAAGATCCAATCTGAATGTTGGAGCCACATTCCTTTCTATAAAACAAGTCTCACTTCACACATCAAAGGGTTCTGCATTTCATTCCATTTTATTCACCCATAGCCGCTCCATTTCACCCTATTCTCTGTCCATTTCTGTCCCAAGGGTAGAAACCATTCAAACATAACCATTCTACCTTCATCCGCACCACATATGGGAGAAGCAACACCAAGGCACTCTTCAAGGACTTCAACATCAGTTTTGCTTCAAGGGTTTCCCCTCCTTAATCTTATGTTCACTCATGTTATTTATTTTTATGTTAAACCTTTGTAAACATGAAGTGTAACTAATCTTCCTCTAGGGATTCGATGTAACCTTGCAAAGTTTGCCATGTAATTAAGTTAGAATGCTCAGTTTGTCCATCTATTTCTTGTTTCATTCACTGATTTAATGGTGACTTAGTGTGTTGATAGGAGCATATTTATGCACCTTAGTTTATCTTGTTCTTGTGCATTTATAGTGTTTTTCCTTAGTAAAGTAGTCTTTTAAGCTAGTTTTATGTATTTTCAGGTTTTAAGGGCAAAGTATGCAAAAGAATGCATTTTGGAGCCTTTTGGAGCAAATTAGAGCTTGGAATGGATATCATATGCTTGGAGCCAAGAGGATGGACGAAAATGAAGATTTGAAGATGAAGATTCCTACTCAAACAAGGTTTCCTACTTGAAGTAGGGAAGTCAAAATCCAAATGGTTTCAAGAGAAGCAACAAAGAAGTTTTCCAAGTCCAAGAAGGAAAAGGAGTCCAAGATGAAGAAGGAATGATGAAGACAAGGTTTCCTAATCCTAATAGGCAAAGTTTCCAAGTACAATGAGGAGTCCTTATCCATTTAGGGCACCTTATCCATTTAGGATACCCTATCCTATCCTTGCCGTGGGTTTTATCCAATTCCCCTTAGTTTTAGGGCTTTCTAGAAGCCCTAAACATTATCCCTAAGCTTTGCCGCAACCTTATCCCTTTTTCCCTACAAATTTGGCACTTAAAGCATGATTTTAGGAACCTTATCTTATCTCCTACAAAAGTGACGCCCAAACCCTTCTAGAAATCTGATTTCCCTTGCCTTGCAAGGCATTCTAGAAACCTTATCACCTTATCCCATACCTGCCGCACCTAGGAAGCATTATCCCTCTCTATTTCTGATTTCTAAGCCTATTTCCTAGTTGATTTGGGTTATTCAAGTCCATATCTGATTACCCTAGGGTTTTAAGTGCCTATATATACTCATGTTAACCCCTAGATCAGATCACCACCTCTCATACACATTCATTCATTCCATAAATTCGTCAAAACATCTCCACAGCCTTGCCGCAGCCACCAACCACCTTTCTCCTTAGTTTTAGACCCGTGCCGCACCACCCTACATACCTAAATCCATCTAAAAACCAGAAAATCATCCAAAAACCCACCATAGACCCTTTGCCGTGACTTAGCAAGGAAGAGGAGAAGGAAGATCAAGCCTTGGGCGTTTGTGCATTCAAGTTGGAGTGTTGGACGTTTCTAGGTGTAATCTATCTTTTATTTTCAATGTTTAAATCTATATTGCTTTGTTTTGTCATGAACATGAGAGGCTAAACTCGTTTTAGCCTAGGGATGCTTTGAAACCATGATTACATTTATAATATGAGTTGATTAAGTCCAGTTGTGATTTCATAAATTGTGAACGCAATTTACTTAACCGTTTGATGGATAACTTATTCTTGTATGTTTATTAGGGAGGCCTACTTAATTTGCATGCTTGAATTTGGTGCTAGAATATTAGGGTGTTTCACATAATCGTCACAAACTAATATTCACAAGTAGTTAAGGTTGTTTTCACAATCATGTTAAGTAAATTCCTAGCATGAGTATCATGATGTCATAGTTACAAGTGCTTTGTCAATACTTATGATTTCCATTGAACGTAATGATCTTTGACCGTATCTCTATTATGATGTCATGTAGGGGACGTTTTGGAGAATGCTTTGGGTTGTCGTATGATGTCATCCAATCCACTAACTTAAGGGAAATCTGAGGGTTAATTAGTGATGTCACGGTTAATCTGGGGTGTTGAGGTTCATGGTTTATCGAAAAGCAACTGGAAATCAATTTATGTTAGAAAGTATCATGTGTGGAGAAGTATCCCTTGGCTATCCCATCATCCATTAGTTTTTCTCAAATTCGTCCAAAATCTATTTTAAAGTTTTAAGTTACTTGTTTTCCTTTAAATTCGTCCAAAATCAAAACCCCTTTTCTTACTTGTTCCAAATCTGTCCAAAAGAGTCTTTTTGAGTCTTTAGAGTCAAAACCAAGTGTATTTTCGTGCAAACTAAGTCCTAGAGTCTAAATTGAGTCTATTTGGTTGTTTTAAGTTGTTTTGAGTCTTTAAAGTTTGTTTTTGAGTCATACAAGTTAGTAAGAGTCTTGTGAGTTATTTAAAGTGTTTTAAAGCCTATTTTTACTTATTTGAGTCAATTTTCATTAGATTAGCAATCCCTCCTAATCCCCGGCCTAGAACGATCCCTACTTATATCTATACTACAATTGTCAAAAAGAGGGTTTAATTTGTGTGCTTATATATTTCGCATCAAATTTTTGGCGCCGTTGCCGGGGATTAGCAATTTTGCTAATCCCCCGTTGTTTCTTTGTGTTTTCTTTTTGTTTTAGCTACTGACCTAGTTTCTTTTCTTGTTTGTAGGTACTAGTTTATGACTCGTAGTTCTCAACCTGTTAGTGCAAACATCTTGGATTTTGACGACGATTTTGAGCGCACTTTGAGGAAGAAGAAGAAGAACCCAGAATCTAGTACGGCTCCCAACCTTGAGGAGGAGGAAGAGCCAATGCCAAGGGAGGAAGAAGAACCCACGGTACAAGAGGAAGAAACCATGGCAGTGGACAACCGTACAATCAAGGAGCTTTCCGCTTCGGGAATGGCCAATGCCGCACCCTTGTGCATCCAATACCCAAGGGCGGCTCAAGACAAGACCGACGAATTTGAATTGAAGTCAAGCTTGTTGCACCACATTCCAAAGTTCCATGGATTGTCCATGGAGGATCCCAACAAGCATTTGAAGGAGTTCGAGGTGGTGTGTTCGAGCATGACTCCAGTTAACGTTGATGGTAGCATTTTGAAGATGAAGGCTTTCCCGTTCTCACTTTTGGAGAAGGCCAAGGATTGGTTATACGAGTTAGCACCCGGAACTGTCACATCTTGGGAGAGCATGAAGAGGGCGTTTCTTGAAAAGTTCTTCCCTACTTCGAGAGTCATTCTCTTGAGAAAGAAGATTAGCGGAATTCAACAAAGTCAAGGGGAGTCTTTTCCAACATACTATGAGCGCTTTAAAACCCTTGTTGCATCATGTCCTCAACATCAAATGAAGGAAGAGCTTCTAATTCAATACTTCTATGAAGGTCTTCTTCCCATTGAAAGACAAATGCTTGATGCTTCGGCGGGAGGAGCGTTGGTGGATAAAACCCCTATGGCAGCCAAGAACCTCATTGCAAACCGAGCTCTCAATGCACAACAATACGAGGGAATTGGGCAAAGGGACCCCCCACGGCAACATGTGAATGAGGTAAGTTCTCAATCCGACCTTCAAACTCAATTAGCTAATCTTACTTCTCTTGTGTCTCAGATGGCCGAAGGAATGAAGACCCAAAATCCAATTGTATGTGGCGTATGTTCTATTCAAGGTCATCCTTCGGACAAGTGCCCTCAATTGATTGAGAATGGTGGGTGGGAGAGTGCAAACGCCATTGGATTTCCAAGCCAAAATCAACCAAGAAATGATCCATATTCCAATACATACAATCCGGGTTGGAGAGACCATCCAAACTTCAAGTGGAGGGAGCCTCAACAACCTTACCAACAAGGAGGCTTTAGGCAGCAACCCCCGGGGTTTTACACCAAAACCCACGGCCAAGAACAAACCCAACCCCAATCCGCCCAATCACATCAAGGTACGTCTTTAGATAATGCTACAATTCTCAAGTTACTTACTAGTTTGTCTCAGGGGCAAGAAAATCAAACCAAAGCAATGCAAAACCAAGACAAAAGGGTGGACCACTTAGAGAAGCAAATAGGGCAGATTGCGGAGTTTGTGGGACAATTCCGAGACCAAGGCAAGCTCCCAAGTTCAACCATTGTCAATCCAAAGGGAGGGTTCGAATCTGCCAAAGCAATTACTTTGAGGAGTGGAAAAGAAGTTGGCACCACATCCACACCATCCAAAACAAGTCGTAATGAAGACGAGACGTTGCAACATGAAGAGGAGACTGAAGGGAAGCCCACGGCAAGGACACCACTTCCATTGCCGCAAGCCCAAAAGGACCAAAACTCATCCAAGCCATCCCATTCGGCCACCAAAGGTAAGTTGGGTTCAAATTTGATTAATTCTAACCTCGTTCCACCCAATGTTCCTTTTCCTCACAGATTTTTGCAAACAAAGAAAGAAGAGGAGGAAAAAGATGTTCTAGAGACATTTAGGAAAGTTCAAGTCAACATACCCCTTTTGGATGCAATCAAGCAAATCCCGAAGTATGCGAAGTTCTTGAAAAAGCTTTGTACAACAAGGAAACGGATTCGGGAGAAAGAGGTAGTACATGTAAGTGAGAATGTCTCTGCACTGTTGCAAAGAAAGCTACCACCTAAATGCAAAGATCCAGGTAGTTTCACTATCCCTTGCGTAATTGGTAATACAAGGTTTGAACATGCCATGCTAGATTTAGGTGCTTCAATTAATGTCATGCCATATTCTGTTTATGCATCGATGAATCTAGGAGAGCTTAAAAATGATGGTGTTATTATCCAATTAGCCGATCGATCTAATGCATATCCGAAAGGAGTTTTGGAGGATGTTTTGGTGCAGGTAGACCATTTGATTTTTCCTGCAGATTTCTATGTGCTTGACATGGAAGATTCGGCACACTCTCCATCATCACCACTCTTACTTGGACGACCTTTCATGAAAACAGCTCAAACCAAGATTGATGTGGCCAAGGGAGCAGTCACTATGGCCTTTGGTGGTGATATGATTAACTTTAAGATTCCTGAATCGATTGAGAATACTAATGATGTTCGTTCTTGTTGTGCCATTAATGTAATTGAACACATAGGGACGGAGTATGATAGGAGCATTTTTATGCGACTTAATTGGCTTGTTCCCATGCATTTATGTTGTTTTTCCTTAGTTAGTTTAGTGTTTAAAGTCATTTTCGTGCAATTTCAGGTTTTAGTGTCAAAGTATGCAAAAAGAAGCAATTTGGAGCATTCTAGAGCATTTTTGGGCCAAGATTGGATAGTGCAAGCATGGAGGCATGAGGATGGACGAATTTGAAGGCTTGAATTCAGTTAGGGAGCTGCAAGGGGGCCTAAAAACCTTATTTCTAGAAGGCTTTATCTATTCACACATGGTGCCTAATTTCTGTATTGGAAGAACTAGCCGTCCTAGCTTGTCTCCTAGCCATCCTAGCTTGTCTCCTACCCGTCCTACCTTGTCTCCTAGCCGTCCTACCTTGTCTCCTAGTCGTCCTAGCTTGTTACTAGCCGTCCTAGCTTGTCACTAGCCGTCCTAGCTTGTCTCCTAGCCGTCCTAGCTTGTCTCCTAGCCGTCATAGCTTGTCACAAGCCGTCCTAGCTTGTCTCCTAGCCGTCCTACCTTGTCACAAGCTCATATCTGATTACCCTAGGGTTTTAAGTGCTTATATATACTCATATTAACCCCTAGATCAGATTACCACCTCTCATACCCATTCATTCACTCCAGAAATTCGTCCAAACCTCTCCACACCCTTGCCGCAGCCACCAAACACCTTTCTCCTTAGTTTTAAGCCTTGCCACACCATCCCTTTCCCCTAAACACTACTACATCCCTCCATAACCATACATCCATACACCTAAGGCCCTAAAACCTGTCCCTAGACCCTTACCGCACCAAGGAGGAGGAGAAGGAAGCTCGGAAGTTCATGCAATTCAAGTTCGCGTCTTTGGAATTTCTAGGTGTTTCTTTTCCTTTGATTTCAATGTTTAATTTCAATTCTCTTTGTTTTGTGCGTATGAGGAACTAAACCCCCCCTTGGCTAGGGGGGGATTCGAAACACATGTTTATGCTTGCAATATGATTTGATTACTTCTAATTGCGTTTCATACGTCGTGAATTCAATTTACTTATCTATGTGAATTACCTTGATTTGTGTGTGTTGGTTGAGAGTGCACGCTTAATTTTCATGCATAAATTGGATGCTAGGATATAAGGAAATTTCACCTAATCGTTATGGAATTATATTCACAAGTAGTAAAGGTTGATGATCTCAATCGCGTTAAGTAAATTCTTGGCATAAGTTTCATGCAATCATAGTAACAAGTGCTTCGTCAATGCTTATGGTTTTCATAGAACTTAATGATTCTTGCTTGTATCTCTATTATGCAATCATGTAGGGGACTTGTGGGGAATGTTTTGGATTGTCGTATGCAATCATCCAATTCAATAACGTTAGGAAAATCTGAGGGTTAATTTAAGCGAACCTAATTAACTTGGGGCGTTGAGAATTCATGGTTTATTGAAAAGCAATTAGAAATCGTTTTGTGTGCAAGTATAACATGTGTGGAGATGAACCCCTTAGCTAGCTTCCATCCCATTCATTAAATCCAAATTCGTTTTAAAATCTGTTCGTTTTACAAAGTTTTAAGTTTTGTTTTCAAATTCGTCAAAGTCAAAATCCCCCTTTACTTAGAGTGTCAAATTAGTTAAAAATCAATTTAGTTTGTGTTTTTAAGTGTCCTAGGTCAAGTTAAAACCAATTTTCGTCCAAAGTTGTGTCTAGTGTTCAAAACTGCCCAGATTGTGTTTTTTAGGCAGTTTTGAGTCTTCTAGTTGCTGTTTTGGGTTTTAGGTTTGTTTAAGTGTTTTAACTTTTAGTTTTGCATTCTTTGAGTCGAGTTTAGTGTTTTAAACTTTGTTTTTGAGTTTTTAAGTCAGTTTCCAAGTGTTTAGCAATCCCTCCTAATCCCCGGTCTAGAACGATCCCTACTTACATCTTTACTACAATTTGACAAAAAGAGGGTTTAATTTGTGTGCTTATCTATTTCGCATCAAATTTTTGGCGCCGTTGGATTGTTTTTGTTTCATTTATTTCACTTTGTTTCTGATTTTGTTTTAGTTTCTGACCTATTTTTGTTTCTTGTTTTTTAGGTACTAGTGCATGACGCGGAGTTCTCAAACTGTGCATGCACATATCTTAGACTTTAACGACGATTTTGAACGTGATTTGAGAAGAAAGAGGAGGCATCCCGAACGTAGTGAACCTAGTTCAAGTTCAGAGTTCGAATCTGAGTTTGAAGAAGTGGAAGAAGAAGTTATGGTAGCGGACAATCAGACCATTAAAGAGCTTTCGGCCTCAGGGTTGGCCAATGCCGCACCATTATGCATTCAATACCACGCGGCTGCCCAAGGCAAGACCGATGAATTCGAGTTGAAGTCAAGCTTGTTGCACCACATTCCTAAATACCATGGGCTTTCCGTGGAAGATCCAAACAAGCATCTTAAAGAGTTTGAAGTAGTTTGTTCAAGCATGACTCCCGTCAATGTTGACGGAAGTATTTTGAAGATGAAAGCTTTTCCGTTCTCTTTAATGGATAAAGCTAAGGATTGGTTATACGAGTTGTCTCCTGGCACTGTCACTTCATGGGAGAGTATGAAAAGAGCGTTTTTGGAGAAGTTTTTCCCAACTTCTCGCATCATTCTTCTTCGTAAAAAAATAAGTGGAGTTCAACAAGATGAAGGTGAGTCTTTTCCTGCATACTATGAACGTTTTAAATCACTTGTTGCTTCTTGTCCACAGCATCAGATGAAGGAGGAGCTACTTTTGCAATACTTCTACGAGGGCCTCCTACCATTAGAACGGCAAATGCTCGATGCCTCGGCAGGTGGAGCATTAGTGGACAAAACACCTATGGCTGCCAAGACCTTGATTTCTAATCGAGCGTTGAACGCTCAACAATACGAAGGAGTAGGCCAAAGAGGACCCCCACGGCAACAAGTTCATGAGGTAAGTTCTACTTCCGACATTAATTCACAATTGGCTAATCTTACTTCTATTGTGTCTCAGTTGGCCGAGGGCATGAAGATGCAAGGACCAATTGTATGTGGCGTATGTTCTATGCATGGACATGCCTCTGAAAAATGTCCACAGTTGATTGAAAATGGTGGATGGGAAAGCGCCAATGCAATTGGGTTTCAAGGCCAAAACCAACCAAGGAACGATCCTTATTCCAACACATATAATCCCGGTTGGAGAGACCACCCAAATTTCAAGTGGAGGGAGCCCCAACAATCTCAAAACCAAGGAGGCTTTAGGCAACAACCCCCTGGGTTCTTTCCCAAAACCTACGGCCCACCCCAAAATCAAGCCCAATCCGGCCCAAGTGCCTCAGGTACGTCTCTTGACAATGATGCACTTCTTAAGATACTAACTAAGTTGTCTAATGGGCAGGACGATCAAGCTAAGGCTATGCAAAACCAAGACAAAAGGGTGGATCAATTGGAGAAACAAATGGGGCAAATTGCCGAGTTTATGGGGCAGTTTCGTGAACAAGGAAAGCTCCCTAGTTCCACGGTTCCAAATCCAAAGGGAGGTTTCGAAAGTGCATCAGCCATCACGTTGAGAAGTGGTAGGCAAGTTGGGGCTGATCCAAACTCATCAAAATCAAGTCAAATAAAGGATGAAAAGCTGCTGCAAGAAGAAGAACATGGAGCCCAACCCACGGAAAGGGTAGAACCACCCTTGCCACAACCACAACATGCCCCTAAACCATCTCAACCCGTCAAGGTAAGTCCAAATTCGAATTCTTCTAGTTCCTTTCCACTAAATGTGCCCTTTCCTGGCAGGTTTTTGCAATCCAAGAAAGAAGAGGAGGAAAAAGATGTTCTAGAGACATTTAGGAAAGTCCAAGTCAACATACCCCTTTTGGATGCAATCAAGCAAATCCCGAAGTATGCGAAATTCTTGAAAAAGCTTTGTACAACAAGGAAACAGATTCGGGAGAAAGAGGTAGTACATGTAAGTGAGAATGTCTCTGCACTGTTGCAAAGAAAGCTACCACCTAAATGCAAAGATCCAGGTAGTTTCACTATCCCTTGCGTAATTGGTAATACAAGGTTTGAACATGCCATGCTAGATTTAGGTGCTTCAATTAATGTCATGCCATATTCTGTTTATGCATCGATGAATCTAGGAGAACTTAAAAATGATGGTGTTATTATCCAATTAGCCGATCGATCTAATGCATATCCGAAAGGAGTTTTGGAGGATGTTTTGGTGCAGGTAGACCATTTGATTTTTCCTGCAGATTTCTATGTGCTTGACATGGAAGATTCGGCACACTCTCCATCATCACCACTCTTACTTGGACGACCTTTCATGAAAACAGCTCAAACCAAGATTGATGTCGCCAAGGGAGCAGTCACTATGGCCTTTGGTGGTGATATGATTAACTTTAAGATTCCTGAATCGATTGAGAATACTAATGATGTTCGTTCTTGTTGTGCCATTAATGTAATTGAACCCATAGGGACGGAGTATTCAACAAAGATCAAGAAGGATGTTTCTCGAACTACCACCGAGAAGGAACTTGGAGTAGAGCACAAGGAGTGCACGGCTCCAACCTTGAAAGCACCACAATTGGCCATGAGCAACCCTTGTGCATCCGTCCATTGTGCTACCACTTCTTTGCCGTACAAAGGTAAGCCACCTATTCCAAATTCGATTCCCATTTCAACTAATAGGTTGTTACCTCGTGTGGTGCAGGTACCTAATCGAATTCAACGTCGTGGGAGAATTTGTGTTGATGTAGAAAAGCAAAACACGACAATAAGAAAGGATCATTATCCCACTCCATTCAAGGACCCAAAGCATGAAGTGGTTCGTCGGACAGATTGTAGTTGCACCCCTCCATGCCATGGGGTTCCATAAACCTTCAAGGGAGCATCGTCCGGCTGTACGACGTTAAAGCAAGCGCTTCTTGGGAGGCAACCCATGCATTCGACAAGGAGAAGATGGAACTTTCACTCCAAACTCAGATTTGCGTTTCTAAACCCTACTCCTTGCTGTTTATTTTATCATGCTTAGTTGTTTATTATTTGTTTGCTTTTATGTGAGTCTTTGTGTGAAACATTAAGGACAATGTTTGATTTAAGTGTGGGGGGGGGTAAACAAGTGTTTTTATGCAAAATTCGTGGGATTTTATCACCTAGCACTTCTAATGTTGTTTCTCACTGTTTTTAAGTGTTTTTAGTGCGTTTTAAGCTGTTTTGATGTGTTTTGAAGTAAAAAATTCGAAAATTTGAAAAAAAAAATCGAAAAAAGTGTTTTGAAAAAGCCAAAAAGAGTTGTTTTTGTGTGTTTGTTTGTGTCGTAGGTTACCTTCCAACACAATGATGAGGATTTGGTTTTTAATTGCATGACGGTTAAAGAAAGTTACAAACATGGATGAAAGTTTGATTTACTCTATGCTTATGCTTGGTTGTGGTTATAACTTATGAATTCACATGCAATCATAAAAGAAAAAAAATCAGTTTTTGTAACATGCTTGAAGGAAGGAACTCAAATTAACGCTACAACCTTGTGAGACTTGAGCCTAAACGTTTATTTGGAGAGTTAAAATCTGTGCATTCTTTGTTTTCTAAAATCGTTGCATGATCTCATTATTCTTTGCTTGGTTGCTACTTAGAAGGTGTTTCATCATTTAGTTCCAAACACTAGAAGTCATGCCCATTTCATTCAAAGCATGGTATTGATTAGCATAACACATATTCAAGATGAAGTTGTGTAGTGACCACCACTTTAGCCAAAAAGCCGTGTGCCCTACTCCATTATATGTTTAGGTGTTAACCCCATTGAGCCTTGTTTAGCCTTTTCTTTGTTAACCCACATTACCCTCACCTAGCCTAGATTAGGACTATCCATACCCTCGTTCTTAAAGTATAGTAAGCATGATTCAAATGGAATTCCTTTATGGCAGAAACCAAGTGTGGGGGAAGTTTTTATTTTGAGAATTATGTGCCATAAGCACGGGTAGAAAAAAAAAGAAAAGAAAAATTCGTGAAAAAAAAAAAAATGAAAAGAAAAAAAAAAATGAAAAAAAAAAGTATGAAAAGAGTTGAACAATATGAGAAAAAGAGTTCCAAGGTGTAGTTTGTTGAAGAAAGGGTCCAAAAAGTTGAATTCGGCCCCAAGAAGTTGTTTAAAGTCTTCCCCTTGTGTTTTTAAGTTAATTTCTGCAAACTAAGTGAATTCTAAGTCTTAATTTCATTACTTTGCTTACTAATGCTTGAAGAACGTTTGTTTTCCCTATCCTTTCTTTGTTAACCAATACCCCAAGCCCCGTTGCAACCCTTAAACTTCTATCTTGAGTGTTATGTGTTTCAATTTGTTGAGTTTGAATTTGGTATGAGCATATGGTGTCACTGGTTCTCGCATCTAAGTAGTAGCATTCCATTCATGAGATCATATCATGCCTATTAACTCCGGAAATTGCGTTCTTTGTGATACATATATGTGAGCATTCATTTTTATATCTACATCAATTCTCTCACATATAACTAGTATAGGGTGTGTAGTTAGAAAATCTGAGTGAAAATAGAGTGCAAATCTATTAAGGATTGAGGGAATTCTCTAAGTCATGTTACTACATTCAAAACATTGTTTTAATTGGTTAATTGTGAACTAGTAAGTAGTGACTATGATTAAGCATGTGCTTAAGTGTTAAATTGACTTAAATCTGTGGGAATGATAATCTTTAACATGTCATGTGCATTGGAAATCCCTGAGGCGAACGTTGGAAGGTTTAGATTATGTTTGTTTGTTTTGTCTTGTTTTATTTCTTTGTTTTGCTCGAGGACTAGCAAAAGCTAAGTGTGGGGGAATTTGATAGGAGCATTTTTATGCGACTTAATTGGCTTGTTCCCATGCATTTATGTTGTTTTTCCTTAGTTAGTTTAGTGTTTAAAGTCATTTTCGTGCAATTTCAGGTTTTAGTGTCAAAGTATGCAAAAAGAAGCAATTTGGAGCATTCTAGAGCATTTTTGGGCCAAGATTGGATAGTGCAAGCATGGAGGCATGAGGATGGACGAATTTGAAGGCTTGAATTCAGTTAGGGAGCTGCAAGGGGGCCTAAAAACCTTATTTCTAGAAGGCTTTATCTATTCACACATGGTGCCTAATTTCTGTATTGGAAGAACTAGCCGTCTTAGCTTGTCTCCTAGCCATCCTAGCTTGTCTCCTACCCGTCCTACCTTGTCTCCTAGCCGTCCTACCTTGTCTCCTAGTCGTCCTAGCTTGTTACTAGCCGTCCTAGCTTGTCACTAGCCGTCCTAGCTTGTCTCCTAGCCGTCCTAGCTTGTCTCCTAGCCGTCGTAGCTTGTCACAAGCCGTCCTAGCTTGTCTCCTAGCCGTCCTACCTTGTCACAAGCTCATATCTGATTACCCTAGGGTTTTAAGTGCTTATATATACTCATATTAACCCCTAGATCAGATTACCACCTCTCATACCCATTCATTCACTCCAGAAATTCGTCCAAACCTCTCCACACCCTTGCCGCAGCCACCAAACACCTTTCTCCTTAGTTTTAAGCCTTGCCACACCATCCCTTTCCCCTAAACACTACTACATCCCTCCATAACCATACATCCATATACCTAAGGCCCTAAAACCTGTCCCTAGACCCTTACCGCACCAAGGAGGAGGAGAAGGAAGCTCGGAAGTTCATGCAATTCAAGTTCGCGTCTTTGGAATTTCTAGGTGTTTCTTTTCCTTTGATTTCAATGTTTAATTTCAATTCTCTTTGTTTTGTGCGTATGAGGAACTAAACCCCCCCTTGGCTAGGGGGGGATTCGAAACACATGTTTATGCTTGCAATATGATTTGATTACTTCTAATTGCGTTTCATACGTCGTGAATTCAATTTACTTATCTATGTGAATTACCTTGATTTGTGTGTGTTGGTTGAGAGTGCACGCTTAATTTTCATGCATAAATTGGATGCTAGGATATAAGGAAATTTCACCTAATCGTTATGGAATTATATTCACAAGTAGTAAAGGTTGATGATCTCAATCGCGTTAAGTAAATTCTTGGCATAAGTTTCATGCAATCATAGTAACAAGTGCTTCGTCAATGCTTATGGTTTTCATAGAACTTAATGATTCTTGCTTGTATCTCTATTATGCAATCATGTAGGGGACTTGTGGGGAATGTTTTGGATTGTCGTATGCAATCATCCAATTCAATAACGTTAGGAAAATCTGAGGGTTAATTTAAGCGAACCTAATTAACTTGGGGCGTTGAGAATTCATGGTTTATTGAAAAGCAATTAGAAATCGTTTTGTGTGCAAGTATAACATGTGTGGAGATGAACCCCTTAGCTAGCTTCCATCCCATTCATTAAATCCAAATTCGTTTTAAAATCTGTTCGTTTTACAAAGTTTTAAGTTTTGTTTTCAAATTCGTCAAAGTCATAATCCCCCTTTACTTAGAGTGTCAAATTAGTTAAAAATCAATTTAGTTTGTGTTTTTAAGTGTCCTAGGTCAAGTTAAAACCAATTTTCGTCCAAAGTTGTGTCTAGTGTTCAAAACTGCCCAGATTGTGTTTTTTAGGCAGTTTTGAGTCTTCTAGTTGCTGTTTTGGGTTTTAGGTTTGTTTAAGTGTTTTAACTTTTAGTTTTGCATTCTTTGAGTCGAGTTTAGTGTTTTAAACTTTGTTTTTGAGTTTTTAAGTCAGTTTCCAAGTGTTTAGCAATCCCTCCTAATCCCCGGTCTAGAACGATCCCTACTTACATCTTTACTACAATTTGACAAAAAGAGGGTTTAATTTGTGTGCTTATCTATTTCGCATCAGAGTATTCAACAAAGATCAAGAAGGATGTTTCTCGAACTACCACCGAGAAGGAACTTGGAGTAGAGCACAAGGAGTGCACGGCTCCAACCTTGAAAGCACCACAATTGGCCATGAGCAACCCTTGTGCATCCGTCCATTGTGCTACCACTTCTTTGCCGTACAAAGGTAAGCCACCTATTCCAAATTCGATTCCCATTTCAACTAATAGGTTGTTACCTTGTGTGGTGCAGGTACCTAATCGAATTCAACGTCATGGGAAAATTCGTGTTGATGTAGAAAAGCAAAATACGACTATAAGAAAGGATCATTATCCCACTCCATTCAAGGACCCAAAGCATGAAGTGGTTCGTTGGACAGATTGTAGTTGCACCCCTCCATGCCGTGGGCTTCTATAAACCTTCAAGGGAGCATCGTCCGGCTGTACGACGTTAAAGCAAGCGCTACTTGGGAGGCAACCCATGCATTCAACAAAGGAAGACCGAGAAAGCACTCCAATTCCAGATTTGCGTTCCTAAACCCTTCTCTTTGTTGATTCTTTCTAAACTGCCTATTTAGTTGTTTTACTTGCTGTTTGTGTGTTTCTTTGTGTGATTCTATGCTTAAAACATTGAGGACAATGTTTGATTTAAGTGTGGGGGGGTAACTAAGTGTTTTTATGCAAATTCGTGGGATTTTATCACCCATTATTTCAAAACTTGTTCTTTGCTGTTTTTAAGTGTTTTTAAGCAGTTTTGGTGTGTTTTAGTATATTTTGAAGTAAAAATCCGAAAAATCCAGAAAAAATTAAAAAAATTGTTTTGAAAACCCCAAAAGAGTTGTTTTTAAGTTGTTTTTGTGTGTTTGTTTGTGTCTTAGGGTACCTTCAAACACAATGATGAGGATTTGGTTTTTAAATACATGGCTGTTAAAGAGAATGATTAACATGGATGAAAGTTTGATTTACTCTTTGTTTATGCTTGGTTGTGGTTATAACTTATGACTTCACATGTAATCAAAAAGAAAAAAATTAGTTTTTGTAACATGCTTGAAGGAAGGAACTCAAACAAATGCTACAACCTTGTGAGACTTGAGCCTAAACGTTTATTTGGAGAGTTCAAATCTGTGCATTCTTGTTTTCTAAAGTCGTTGCATGATCTCATTATTCTTTGCTTGGTTACTACTTAGAAGGCGTTTCATCACTATAGTTCCAAATACTAGAACTCATACCCATTTTATTCAAAGCATGAAATTGATTAGCATAACAAATAACAAGATGAAGTTGTGTAGTAGTCACCACCATGGCCACAATAGCCAAATCCACCCTTGTCATTTGTATTGTAGGTTTAAACCCCTTTGAGCCTTATTTAGCCTATTTTCATTGTTAGCCACATTATCCTCACCTAGCCTAGATTAGGACTTTCCATACCTTTGTTCTTAAAGGATAGTAAAGCACGACTTAGGGTGAACTCCTTTGGTCAATATATGGCAGAAAACGAGTGTGGGGGAAGATGATAGGGCACGAAAAAGAAAAAAAAAGAAAAAAAAAAAAAAAGAAGAAAAAAAAAAAAGAAGAAAAGAAGAGAAATTCGTAGAAAAATCAAAAGAAAATAGAAAAGTGTTGAAAAGAAAGAAAAAGAGTTAAAAAATAAGTAAGAATGAACTCACAAGTGTTGGTTGTTGAAGGAAGGGTCCAAAAGAGTGAATTTGACCCTAAATGTTGCATGAATCTTCCCTTGTGTGTACTAACTGATTTCGGCCATTTTGAAGAGAGTTTAAGTGTCAAATTCATTACTGTGCTTACTATTGCTTTAAAGAACTTTTGCTTATCCTTTACCCTTCTTTGTTAGCCAATACCCCTAGCCCCGTTACAACCCTTGACTTTAATCTTGAGTGTTATGTGTTTCAATTTGTGGAGTTTAAAATTGGTACGAGCATATGGTGTCACTGGTTCTCGCATCTAAGTAGTAGCATTCCATTCATGAGATCATATTGATAAACATGCTATTTAACTCCGAAAAGTGCTTTCTTTGTCATACATATATGTGAGCATTCGTTTTCATATTTACATCTATCTTCTCACATATAACTAGTATAGGGTGTGTAGTCAGAAAATCTGTGTGAAAAGTGAGTGCATATCTAGTAAGGAATTGAGGGAATTCTCTAAGGCATGTTACTACATTCAAATCATGTTTTAAATTGGTTATTTGTGAACTAATGAGTAGTGACTATGATTAAGTAAATGCTTAAGCGTAAAGATGGCTAAAATTTGTGGGAATGATGATTTTTAACATGTCATGTGCATTGGAAATCCCTGAGGCGATTGTTGGAAGGTGTAGGTTGTGTTTTACTCGTTTTACTTCGCTCATTTACTTTGCTTCATTTTGTTTTGCTCGAGGACTAGCAAAAGCTAAGTGTGGGGGAATTTGATAGGAGCATATTTATGCACCTTAGTTTATCTTGTTCTTGTGCATTTATAGTGTTTTTCCTTAGTAAAGTAGTCTTTTAAGCTAGTTTTATGTATTTTCAGGTTTTAAGGGCAAAGTATGCAAAAGAATGCATTTTGGAGCCTTTTGGAGCAAATTAGAGCTTGGAATGGATATCATATGCTTGGAGCCAAGAGGATGGACGAAAATGAAGATTTGAAGATGAAGATTCCTACTCAAACAAGGTTTCCTACTTGAAGTAGGGAAGTCAAAATCCAAATGGTTTCAAGAGAAGCAACAAAGAAGTTTTCCAAGTCCAAGAAGGAAAAGGAGTCCAAGATGAAGAAGGAATGATGAAGACAAGGTTTCCTAATCCTAATAGGCAAAGTTTCCAAGTACAATGAGGAGTCCTTATCCATTTAGGGCACCTTATCCATTTAGGATACCCTATCCTATCCTTGCCGTGGGTTTTATCCAATTCCCCTTAGTTTTAGGGCTTTCTAGAAGCCCTAAACATTATCCCTAAGCTTTGCCGCAACCTTATCCCTTTTTCCCTACAAATTTGGCACTTAAAGCATGATTTTAGGAACCTTATCTTATCTCCTACAAAAGTGACGCCCAAACCCTTCTAGAAATCTGATTTCCCTTGCCTTGCAAGGCATTCTAGAAACCTTATCACCTTATCCCATACCTGCCGCACCTAGGAAGCATTATCCCTCTCTATTTCTGATTTCTAAGCCTATTTCCTAGTTGATTTGGGTTATTCAAGTCCATATCTGATTACCCTAGGGTTTTAAGTGCCTATATATACTCATGTTAACCCCTAGATCAGATCACCACCTCTCATACACATTCATTCATTCCATAAATTCGTCAAAACATCTCCACAGCCTTGCCGCAGCCACCAACCACCTTTCTCCTTAGTTTTAGACCCGTGCCGCACCACCCTACATACCTAAATCCATCTAAAAACCAGAAAATCATCCAAAAACCCACCATAGACCCTTTGCCGTGACTTAGCAAGGAAGAGGAGAAGGAAGATCAAGCCTTGGGCGTTTGTGCATTCAAGTTGGAGTGTTGGACGTTTCTAGGTGTAATCTATCTTTTATTTTCAATGTTTAAATCTATATTGCTTTGTTTTGTCATGAACATGAGAGGCTAAACTCGTTTTAGCCTAGGGATGCTTTGAAACCATGATTACATTTATAATATGAGTTGATTAAGTCCAGTTGTGATTTCATAAATTGTGAACGCAATTTACTTAACCATTTGATGGATAACTTATTCTTGTATGTTTATTAGGGAGGCCTACTTAATTTGCATGCTTGAATTTGGTGCTAGAATATTAGGGTGTTTCACATAATCGTCACAAACTAATATTCACAAGTAGTTAAGGTTGTTTTCACAATCATGTTAAGTAAATTCCTAGCATGAGTATCATGATGTCATAGTTACAAGTGCTTTGTCAATACTTATGATTTCCATTGAACGTAATGATCTTTGACCGTATCTCTATTATGATGTCATGTAGGGGACGTTTTGGAGAATGCTTTGGGTTGTCGTATGATGTCATCCAATCCACTAACTTAAGGAAAATCTGAGGGTTAATTAGTGATGTCACGGTTAATCTGGGGTGTTGAGGTTCATGGTTTATCGAAAAGCAACTGGAAATCAATTTATGTTAGAAAGTATCATGTGTGGAGAAGTATCCCTTGGCTATCCCATCATCCATTAGTTTTTCTCAAATTCGTCCAAAATCTATTTTAAAGTTTTAAGTTACTTGTTTTCCTTTAAATTCGTCCAAAATCGAAACCCCTTTTCTTACTTGTTCCAAATCTGTCCAAAAGAGTCTTTTTGAGTCTTTAGAGTCAAAACCAAGTGTATTTTCGTGCAAACTAAGTCCTAGAGTCTAAATTGAGTCTATTTGGTTGTTTTAAGTTGTTTTGAGTCTTTAAAGTTTGTTTTTGAGTCATACAAGTTAGTAAGAGTCTTGTGAGTTATTTAAAGTGTTTTAAAGCCTATTTTTACTTATTTGAGTCAATTTTCATTAGATTAGCAATCCCTCCTAATCCCCGGCCTAGAACGATCCCTACTTATATCTATACTACAATTGTCAAAAAGAGGGTTTAATTTGTGTGCTTATATATTTCGCATCATGTGTTGATTTTAATGTTTGATCATCATTTGAATTAATCACAAAGTTGTGTAGCCAAGATTAGAACACACATCATGCATAATCTTGGTAGATATGTGAATGAATGAAGGGAATGTTTAGCACACATCCTGCCGAGTTAATCCCTTTAGTTTTATGAAAGTTTCTTGTGCATTACATACTCTTGATTATGAACAAAAGTTGCACATCACAATTAGGTTCATGATTAGAGACATTTGATCAAATCCACACATCATATGGTTGATCATGTCCAAGTGAAACAAACTCAAGAAATAGGTAGATGAATGAGTACAAACTAACTTAACAAACATGGACTTAGTTGAGCAATGGTGAAATCGAATCCCTAGCTTCATTTCCATTGGAACTATCTCATTGTATTAGTTGTTGATTCATTTATTTGTGTTTTCTTCATTTTCTTATACTTTCAAGTTACAACAACAAGTCTGCCTATTTAGACTAGTTTGATTCATTTCCAAATCTGCCTATTTAGACTAGTTTGATTCATTTCATAGAGTTCTTGCAAAACAAGTAATTACATAGGTCCAATTAGTCCCTGTGGATTCGACACCCTTGCTTGTGCCATTATACTAAATATATTCAAGCATTAGCAAGGAATTCGTTTTACAATCTGCCTAGTTTGTTACTTTGTTTTGTTATTGCAATTTTTGTCCAAAACAAATCCCCCTTTAATTTGAAGTCTTAGATTAGTTAGAAAGTGTTTTGATTTGTGTTTCTAAATATTTTGATTCAAGTTTTCATCCAATTTCGTCCAAATTAGTGTAGGTTCTCAAAACTGCCCAGAAAGTGGTTTTTAGGCAGTTTGGAGTCTTCTAGTTGCTGTTTTGGGTTTTAGGTTTGTTTAAGTGTTTTAACTTTTAGTTTTGCATTCTTTGAGTCTAGTTTAGTGTTAAAGTGTCTTAATTTGTGTTTTAAAGTGTTTTGAATCAACCTATAATCTTAAATTCGTCCAAATTTGTGTTTAAGGTCAAAAACTGCCTAGTTAGTGTTTTTAGGCAGTTTTGAGTCCTTTGAGTCTTTGTGAACGTTTTTAACTTTGTTTTTTATGTTTTTGAGTCAATTTAGAGGTTTTAGCAAGCCCTCTTAATCCCCGGTCTAGAACGATCCCTACTTGCATCCTTACTACAATTTGACAACAAGAGGGTTTAATTTGTGTGCTTATCTATTTCGCATCAAATTTTGCCGCCGTTGCCGGGGATTAGCAACTTTGCTAATCCCTTGGATTGTTTTATTTAAGTTTGTTTTTATTTTTCCAGATTCTTAATTTTGTTTTGTTTCTTGTTTTAGGTACTAGTTCATGACTCGGAGTTCTCATCCGATTCGTGAACATATCCTGGTGTGATTGGGTTCTTCGTCCGGCTGCAAGACGTAAAAGAAAGCGCTACTTGGGAGGCAACCCAATGCATGTTCATAAAAAAAAAAAATTCATATATTAAATAAAATAAAAGGACATGGCAGAATGATGGAGCCTTCACAAAGGATGTTTACGTGAAGCCCCACTACGAGGCATCAGAGCAGGAGGCATCGGAGCGGAAGGCATCAGAGCAGGAGGCATCGGAGTGGAAGGCATCGGAGCGGAAGGCATCGGAGCAGAAGGTATCGGAGCGGAAGGCATCAGAGCAGGAGGCATCGGAGATAGAGCGTTCCAGGCCTCAATACTTGGCGGAACACTGGATGACCCAGGAAAAAGGTGCCTCTGGAAGAAAGACGCAAGCCTTTGACGGTCACTTTGAACGCGACCCTGAGATTCTTGCAGCTCATCAAGCTTCCTCTTCATGCCTGACGAATAGTTATTTGCAAGCACATGCAAACTTCTATTCTCGTACTTAAGCTGTTTGATCTCCTGCTTAAGATTTTCCACCTCTGCCATCAATGATTCCACTTGACGGGACCGAGCAAGCAGGCGTTGGCCCATGTTGGACACAGAGCTCGCACACTGAACACTAAGTGCGAGGGATTCTTGAACGGCCAACTCATCGGACCGTCCTGAAAGCAGCTGACTATCTTTGGGAGTGAGGAGGTTCCTAGCTACTATTGTAGCTGTTGTGGCATCCTGCATCACGGAGTCTTCACCTGTAAGAGGACCGTTAGAAGATAAGAAAGAAGGGTGCCATACGTTACTTTGACGCGGCGCGCCCGTATCACTGCTGAGACTCAATTCTAAGCTAAGGTTCGATGGGTTTGCCATTTTTCAAAGGTGTTCAAGAGAAGGGGTGGATGGAGTTAAATTTCAAAGGGCCGGAGACAATTTTCAAAAATGGGCAGTCTTTAGAGTGTGTATGTTTGAGGTGATCGGTAGCTCTATAAAAAGCCAAGGCGACGCGTCCACCAATTCAAAAAGCCGGAATTTCCTGCGCAAAGTTCGGCGACGATCTCTCGGCTTTTCAGAAAACGCGTTCACTCTGTGATTCTTTGTTTTCTAAAGTTGTTGCATGATCTCATTATTCCTTGCTTGGTTGCTACTTAGAATGCAATTATATCATGATAGAACTAAATGCTAGAACTTATATCCGTTTCATTCAAAGCATGACATTGAATTGCATAACATATATCAAGATGAAGTTGTGTAACCACCACCATAACCAAATAGCCTTACTTCCCATATTTCGTAACTGTTGTAAGTTTTAATCCCGTTGAGCCTTGTTTAGCCTTTATTCTTTGTTTACCCACATTTTCCTCACCTAGCCTAGAGTAGGACTTTCCTATACCCTTGTTCTTAAAGTATAGTGAGCATGACTTAAATGAATTCCTTTTGAGTTACATTATGCAAGAAAATGAGTGTGGGGGAGTAAAATTTTGTTCTTACGTTTATATGTATGTTTTGAGATTCAAAAAAGAAAAGAAGAAGAAAAGAAAAAAAAAAAAAAAAAAAAAAAGAGTGAAAATAAGTAAGAATGAACTCACGAGCATTGATGGTTGAAGAAAGGGTCCAAAAAGTTGAATATGGCCCTAAGTTTTGTGTGACTTTCCCTTGGGTGTTCAAAGTTGACTTCTGCGTTCTTAACGGAATTCTAAGTGCCTAATTCAATACTTTGCTCACTATTGCTTTAAGAATGTTTGTTTATCCTTCACCTTTCATTGTTAGCCAATACCCTAGCCCCGTTACAACCCTTTGACTTCTATCTTGAGTGTTATGTGTTTCAAAATGTGGAGTTTGGAATTGATATGAGCTTATGGAATCACTGGTTCTCATTCTAAGTAGTAGCATTCCATTCATGAGATCATATTCATGTCATTATCGTAAATCCAGAAAATGCTTTCTTTGTTATAACATATGTGAGGTACTAGTCTTTCATGTTTACATCAATCTCTCACATATAACTAGTGTAGGGTGTGTAGTCAGAAAATCTGTGTGAAAATAGAGTGCATTCTAGCAAGGAATTGAGGAAATTCTCTAAGGCATGTTACTACATTCAAATCATGGTTTTAAATGCTTAATTGTGAACTAGTATGTGGTGACTATGCTTAAAAATGTACTTAAGTGTAAAGATGGCTAAAATCTGTGGGAATAATGATAGGAGCATATTCATGCGACTTAAATGGCTTGTTCTCGTGCATTTACGTTATGTTTCTTTAGTTATTTTAGTACTTTAAGCTATTTTCGTGGGTTTGTAGGTCCAAAGGGCTAAAGGAGCAAAAAGATGCATTTTGGAGACTTTTGGAGCACTTTTGGGCTAAGGATGGATAGCCTATGCTTGGAGCCAAAGTGTTGGACGAAATTGAAGACCTAATTGAAGACCAAAGTGTTGGAACCTTGTTCCCTTTAGTTTTAGGACATTTAAACCTCTCCTATATCCTTAGCCGTGCATAACATTCCAACATTCCACTCCTTCATTTCAGCCACACTCCCACATATCATTACTTATCATCACCACTTATCGCTTATTATAAATCATTACTTATCATCACCACTTATCACTTATCATAATCACATATCATACACTTATCATCACCACTTATCACTTATCATAATCACCCATAATCATTCACATAAATCAGCCACATGCATTCACTCTTCATAATTGATAGGAGCATATTCATGCGACTTAAATGGCTTGTTCTTGTGCATTTACGTTATGTTTCTTTAGTTATTTTAGTCCTTTATGCTTCTTTTGTGTGTTTTCAGGTTCTAAGGGCAAAGTATGCAAAATGGTGCATTTTGGAGTAGTTTGGGGCGTTAAATGGATTGCATATACTTGAAGCCAAGTAGATGGACGAAATTGAAGACCAAAGGAGGCCCTTTGTACCAGAAATTCACACCAACACATCCCATTTCAGATTGCATTCCAATCATTCCAGCCAAGCCACATGCACTCCCTTTAATTTATTCAACCTAGCTGTCAAAGCACATGCACATTCACCCTAATCATTCACATACACAATCTGCCATCATTCACACATTCATTCCACATGCATTCCCTTCACAAATCAGCCACATGCACTTTGCCTTTCATCATTGCACCATAAATCAGCCACATGCACCCATAATCATTCAACCAACTTTGCACATGCAGTCATCATCATAACCTAGCTGTCATTACCCTTTAATCACATGCATAAATCAGCCACATGCATCTCCCATCACCATTCCAGATTTCCACCAAGTTCCTAGTTGTCATATTCCCTCCTTTTCACCTATAAATAAGCATCCATTGCAGCCACAATTCATTCATTCCCATTCATACACAATTCATTCACCATTCACGCCAGAAATTCATCCCCTCTCTATAACACATCCATACTTCACCATTCTTCATATTTTCTGCCCAAAAAGAAGCCTTGAGGTCCCCTACATCCATCCCTATCCTAAACACATCATTCTACACCATCCATAACTCCCCATCCCTCCAAACCTATCCTTAGACCTTGTTCTACAACGAAGAGGAGGAGAAGAGTGCCTAAACGTTCATACAATTCAAGTTTGAGTTGTTGGAATGTTTAGGTGTTTCTTTTCCTCGATTCCAATGTTTAATTTCAATTCTCTTTGTTTTGTACGTATGAGGAACTAAACCCCCCCCCCTGGCTAGGGGGGGATTCGAAATATATGTTTATGCTTGCATTTTGATTTGATTACTTCTAATTGCGTTTCATAAGTTGTGGAGTCAATTTGTTTAACTGTTTGATTGATAACTTATTTATGTATGTTTATTGAGAGTACACGCTTAATTTTCATGCATGAATATGACGCTAGAATATAAGTGCGTTTCACCTAATAGTTACGAACTTATATTCACAAGTAGTGGAGGTTGCTAATAAACAATCGCGTTAAACGAATTCTTGGCATAAGTTTCATGCAATCATAGTAACGAATGCCTCGTCAACACTTATAATTTTCATAGAGCGTAATGATTCTTGCTTGTATCTCTATTATGCAATCATGTAGGGGACTTGTGGGGAATGTTTTGGGTTGTCGTATGCAATCATCCAATTCAATAACGTTAGGAAGATTTGAAGGTTAATTAGTGCATCACGGTTAACTTGGGGTGTTGAGAATTCATGGTTTATTGAAATGCAATTGGAAACTGTTTTATATGCAAGTGTAACATATGTGGAGATGAACCCCTTAGCTAGCTTTTCATCCCATCCATTTAAATCCATCACATTCATATTTACATTCTGTTTTTAATTAGAATTTGTGCAATTAGTTTAATTTCGTCCAAAACTCAATCCCCCCTTACTTTAATGTCCAAATTAGTTAGAAATCAATTTAGTTTGTGTTTTTAAGAGTCTTGAGTCAAGTTACAACTTAATTTCGTCCAAATTTGGTTTTAAGGTCAGAAACTGCCTAGTTAGTGTTTTTAGGCAGTTTTGAGTCTTTTGAACTTGTTTTGAGTCCTTTGAGTCTTTGTATTGTTCAAATTAGTTAGAAAGTGTTTTAGTTTGTGTTTATAAGTGTTTTGATTCAATTTGTTACCCAAATTCGTCCAAAGTACTCAAAGTGCTCAAAACTGCCCAGAAAGTGTTTTTAAGGCAGTTTTGAGTGTTTTGGTGCTGTTTTGAGTCTTTTGGTTTGTTTTAGTGTTTTAAAGTTTAGTTTTGCGTTCTTTGAGTCTAGTAGAGTGTTTTATATTGTGTTTTTACGTTTTTGAGTGAAATCCAAGTAATTAACAATCCCTCCTAATCCCCGGTCCAGAACGATCCCTACTTACATACTTACTACAATTGATAAAAAGAGGGTTTAATTTGTGTGCGTATAATTTTCGCATCAAATTTTGGCACCGTTGCCGGGGATTAGCAACTTTGCTAATCTCTTGGATTGTTTTATTTTCGTTTGTGTGTATATATTTTTAGTTTTATTTTGTTGATTTTAGAAGCAAGACATGGCACTTGATAGTGCTTCTCTTTTGTCACAGCTTATGGAAGAGTACCAAACGCAAAGAGTTGGTACATTTGATCATAATCAATCAAGGAACGACGTGTTTTCCAATACTTACAATTCGGATTGGAGTGATCATTCAAACTCTATGTGGTGGGAACCTCAACATATTCAACAAGAAGGATATTGGCAGCCTTATGAGGAGTTCTATTCAACGTCTATGCATCCACCACAACCTGCCCAAACAAATTCAAGTTCGTCAATAGATTATAATCAAAAGCTTGATGAATTACTTTGTTTGGTGCAGGGCTCACAAAATCAAGACAATGAGGCTCAACAAGAAGGTTATTGGCAGCCATATGAGGAGTTCTATACAACACCTATGCAGCCACCACAACCTGCCCAAATAAATTCAAGTGAGTCTTTGTATAATGATATGGTTAGTACGTTACTCACCAATTTGTCTCAGGGGCAAGAAGATCAAAACAAAGCAAGGCAAAATCAAGACAAAAGGTTGGACAACTTGGAGGAGCAAATTGGGCAGATTATGGAGTGGATGAGGAGCTGCTAATTGAGGAAGAGGAAACACCTTTGCCGCAGGCACCTATTGCTCCTACGCCATCCAATTCAGGTAAGGTTGTTCCAAAGTTAATTATTTCTAACCCCGTTCCACTGAATGTCCCTATTCCTTGCAGGAGCATGCAATCCAAGGAAGAAGAGGGTGAGAAAGGCATCTTCGAATCCTTTCCAAAGAATCAAGAGCAAGATGTGACGGGGGAATATCAAGAATTCGTCAAAGAGGACATATTTGAAACCACAAAACCCAAAGAAGTTGAATTTGACGACATTGGACAAGTCATAACCATCACATGCAATCTGGCCAAGTCCAATATCCCTGAAACTTTCAAGGGAGTGGTGTTTGTCATTGAGTTCTTGTCAGAGCACACAGGTAAGCCACCTCCCCGAATTTCAATTTTGATTTATACTAATATGTTGTTAATGATTCAGGCACCCACTTTAGAATTTAAACCATTACCGGATCATTTCAAGTATCACCTTCCATTCAAAGATCAAGTCCATGCCGTTTGATTTAAACAAAAAAATAAAAATAAAAAAAAAGAAGGAAAAAATAAAATAAAATAAAAGAATGTAGCCTTCACAAAGGTTGTGTACGTGAAGATCCACTACGTGGCGAAACTCTCGGAGCGGAAGGCATCGGAGCGGAAGGCATCGGAGCAGGAGGCATCGGAGCAGGAGGCATCGGAGCAGGAGGCATCGGAGCGGGAGGCATCGGAGCTAGAGCATTCCAGGCCTCAATACTGGGTGGAACGCTGGATGACCCAGGAAAAAGGTGCCTCTGGAAGAAAGACGCAAGCCTTTGACGGTCACTTTGCATTCGACCTTGAGATTCTTGCAGCTCATCAAGCTTCCTCTTCATGCCCGACGAACAGTTATTTGCAAGCACGTGCAAACTTCTATTCTCGTACTTAAGCTGGTTGATCTCCTGCTTAAGATTTTCCACCTCTGCCATCAACGATTCCACTTGGCGGGACCGAGCAAGCAGGCGTTGGCCCATGTTGGACACAGAGCCCGCACACTGAACACTGAGAGCGAGGGATTCTTGAACGGCCAACTCATCGGACCGTCCTGAAAGCAGCTGACTATCTTTGGGAGTGAGGAGGTTCCTAGCTACTATTGTAGCTGTTGTTGCATCCTGCATCACTGAGTCTTCACCTGTAAGAGGACTGTTAGAAGATAAGAAAGAAGGGTGCCATACGTTACCTTGACGCGGCGCGCCCGTATCACTGCTGAGACTCAATTCTAAGCTAAGGTTCGATGGGTTTGCCATTTTTCAAAAGTGTTCAAAGAGAAGGGCTGGATGGAGTTAAATTTCAAAGGGCCGGAGATGATTTTCACAGATGGGCAGTCTTCAGAATATGTATGTTGGTGGTGATCGATAGCTCTATAAAAAGCCAAGGCGACGCGTCCACCGAGTCAAAAAGCCGGAATTTCCTGCGTAAATTTCGGCGACGCTCTCTCGGCTTTTCAAAAAACGCGTTCAACTTCGTCAAAAGATCTCTGACAAAGTTGAAGACACGTGGAGGCCATCATCGCAACTACACCTCTTTAGCCGACAAGCGCAAAGTTCGGCGATGCTTTCTCTGCTTTTCAGAAAACGCGTGCAGCTTTGTCAAAAGAGCCGCATCCGCACTACTACGTGTCGTTAAGAAAGCGAAGGGGCATCGTTCAGAAAACGAAGGGGCGCCTGCTCAGAAATCGAAGAGGCGTCGTTCAGAAAGCAAATAGGCGTATTCAAAGATCGAAGAGTCGTCACTATTTCAAAAAGACGGATTTGCGGGATCAAAACGTTTGTCGACAAGGGTAAAAGAACAACACTTGCTATTGGGAAATCCCTATATATGTCGACCTTCATCTTTTATGGCAAGGCAGACCTGAAGAAAATGCCCAACTCTTCCTCACCTCTGAGGGCGCACTCCCAGCAAAGCCTTTCGAAATATTCAATTTTTTCTTCTTCCCCAAAGATGATACCAAATGCCTGGAGTACAGATGACCCAGGAGGAAACGGTAGATGGAAGCATGTGCTGATTCATTCACCGCTTCTTCAAAAGCAAAGGTATCTCATATCATCAAGGTCAAAAGCAAAAGTATCTCATATCATGCTTTTTCCCTGTCCTTTTCTTTGTCCTTGTTCTTACTCGCATGGCAAAGTGAAAGAAGCAATCAGCCGGCACTTGGAGTCAATCTTCCGATCTGGAACCAACTGCCTGGAATCCCTTCCCTGATTGCTTACATAGCGTTGCTCTCGAGTAGTCATCTTCAACGGTTGATACACTTCCAGAGAAGGGACCACTTCTGCAAAGGGGAGCAAGTAAGGCAAGTGAAAATGATACATTGAAGCATGTGGAGACAAGCTACAACTGCATATGCTGAGCTATCCTCTAACCCTCTTCAATACGAATTGGAGAGATTGAACAAAGAAACAGATAAAAGGAGGAAGCTCAGACCTTCGGGGGAGACCAAAAGAATCCTGCTGCTCAGTTCAAGAGTAGCACAAAGGAAAATCAACGAGTGGAGGAGACCAAAAAGAATCCTCCTGCCCAGTTCAAGAGTAAGCCTGTGGAATCACCAAGATCAACCCATGCATTCAACAAAGGAAGACCGAGAAAGCACTCCAATTCCAGATTTGCGTCCCTAAACTCTTCTCTTTGTTAGTTACATTCTGCCATGTTTAGTATGTATAAATGCTGTTTGTGTGTTTACTTATGTTTTATGTAAATCTATGCTTAAAACATTGAGGACAATGTGTGATTTAAGTGTGGGGGGGGGGGGGGGGGGGGTAACCAAGAATATTTGATGCAAATTCGTGGGATTTTATCACCCATAACTTCAAATGTTGTTCCTTGCTGTTTTAAGGTATTTTTAAGTTGTTTTAGAGTGTTTTAGTATGTTTTGTTGTGATAACTCTGAAAATCACATAAAAATTTGAAAAACATGTTTTGAAAAGCCTAAAAAGAGTGTTTTGAGTCATTTTTGTGTGTTTGTGTCGTAGGTCACCTTCCAACACAATGATAAGGATTTGGTTTTTAATTGCATGACTGTTAAAAAGAGTTATAAACATGGAGAAAAGTTTACTCTTGGTATATGCTTGGTTATGGTTATAATGTATGACTTCACATGCAATCATAAAAGAAAAAATTAGTTATGTAACATGCTTGAAGGAAGGAACTCAAACAAACGCTACAACCTTGAGAGACTTGAGCCTATAACGTTCTTTCGAGAGTATAATCTGTGATTTCTTGTTTTCTAAAGTCGTTGCATGATCTCATTATTCTTTGCTTGGTTACTACTTAGAAGGCGTTTCATCATATAGTTCCAAATGCTAGAACTCATGCCCATTTCATTCAAAGCATGTTATTGATTTGCATAACACATATTCAAGAAGAAGTTGTGTAGTGACCACCACCATAGCCAAATAGCCTTACTTCCCATATTTCGTATATGTTGTAAGTTTTAACCCCGTTGAGCCTTGTTTAGCCTTTATTCTTTGTTTACCCACATTTTCCTCACCTAGCCTAGTTTAGGATAATCCCCACCCTTGTTCTTAAAAGATAGTGAGCATGACTTAATTGAATTCCTTTTGAGTTACATTATGAAAGAAAATAAGTGTGGGGGAGAGAATGTTTAAGTGTTTATGTATGTTTTGAGATTCAAAAGAAAAGAAAAAAAAAGAAAGAAAGAAAAAAAAAAAAAAAAAGAGTTTGAAAAAAATGAAAGAATGAGTGATTGAAGAAAGGGTCCAAAACACCAATTCTGGCCGTAAATTGTCTAAATTCTCCCTTTCTGTTCAAAAGTTGAGTTTTCATTCAAAAGTGAATTCTTAGTTGATTCAAGTGCTTTGCTCACTATTTCTTTAAGAACCTTTGTTTTCCATATCCCTTCTTTGTTATCCATACGCCCCGAACCCCATTACAACCTGTGACTTCAATCTTGAGTGTTATGTGTTTCAATTTGTGGAGTTTGAACTTGGTATGAGCATATGGTGTCACTGGTTCTCGCGTCTAAGTAGTAGCATTCCATTCATGAGATCATATCTAAACATGCTTATGAACTCCAGAAATTGCTCTCTTTGTGATATATATATGTGAGTGTTCGTTTTCATTAATCTTCTCACAAATGACTAGATTAGGGTGTGTAGTTAGAAAATCTGAGTGAAAATCGAGTGCATATCTTGTAAGGAATTGAGCAAATTCTCTAAGGCATGTTACTACATTCAAAACATGGTTTTAAATGCTTAATTGTGAAATAGTATGTGGTGACTATGATTAAGAATGTACTTAAGTGTGAAGATGACTAAAATCTGTGAGAATGATGATTTTTAACATGTCATGTGCATTGGAAATCCCTAAGACGATTGTTGGAAGGTTTAGGTTGTGTTTTACTCGTTTTGTTTCGTTTCGTTTTGTTTTGTTTTTCTTTCTGTTTTGCTCGAGGACTAGCAAAAGATAAGTGTGGGGGTATTTGATAGGAGCATATTCATGCGACTTAAATGGCTTGTTCTTGTGCATTTACGTTATGTTTCTTTAGTTATTTTAGTCCTTTATGCTTCTTTTGTGTGTTTTCAGGTTCTAAGGGCAAAGTATGCAAAATGGTGCATTTTGGTGCATTTTGGAGTAGTTTGGGGCGTTAAATGGATTGCATATACTTGAAGCCAAGTAGATGGACGAAATTGAAGACCAAAGGAGGCCCTTTGTACCAGAAATTCACACCAACACATCCCATTTCAGATTGCATTCCAATCATTCCAGCCAAGCCACATGCACTCCCTTTAATTTATTCAACCTAGCTGTCAAAGCACATGCACATTCACCCTAATCATTCACATACACAATCTGCCATCATTCACACATTCATTCCACATGCATTCCCTTCACAAATCAGCCACATGCACTTTGCCTTTCATCATTGCACCATAAATCAGCCACATGCACCCATAATCATTCAACCAACTTTGCACATGCATTCATCATCATAACCTAGCTGTCATTACCCTTTAATCACATGCATAAATCAGCCACATGCATCTCCCATCACCATTCCAGATTTCCACCAAGTTCCTAGCTGTCATATTCCCTCCTTTTGACCTATAAATAAGCATCCATTGCAGCCACAATTCATTCATTCCCATTCATACACAATTCATTCACCATTCACGCCAGAAATTCATCCCCTCTCTATAACACATCCATACTTCACCATTCTTCATATTTTCTGCCCAAAAAGAAGCCTTGAGGTCCCCTACATCCATCCCTATCCTAAACACATCATTCTACACCATCCATAACTCCCCATCCCTCCAAACCTATCCTTAGACCTTGTGCTACAACGAAGAGGAGGAGAAGAGTGCCTAAACGTTCATACAATTCAAGTTTGAGTTGTTGGAATGTTTAGGTGTTTCTTTTCCTCGATTCCAATGTTTAATTTCAATTCTCTTTGTTTTGTACGTATGAGGAACTAAACCCCCCCCCCTTGGCTAGGGGGGGATTCGAAATATATGTTTATGCTTGCATTTTGATTTGATTACTTCTAATTGCGTTTCATAAGTTGTGGAGTCAATTTGTTTAACTGTTTGATTGATAACTTATTTATGTATGTTTATTGAGAGTACACGCTTAATTTTCATGCATGAATATGACGCTAGAATATAAGTGCGTTTCACCTAATAGTTACGAACTTATATTCACAAGTAGTGGAGGTTGCTTATAAACAATCGCGTTAAACGAATTCTTGGCATAAGTTTCATGCAATCATAGTAACGAATGCCTCGTTAACACTTATAATTTTCATAGAGCGTAATGATTCTTGCTTGTATCTCTATTATGCAATCATGTAGGGGACTTGTGGGGAATGTTTTGGGTTGTCGTATGCAATCATCGAATTCAATAACGTTAGGAAGATTTGAAGGTTAATTAGTGCATCACGGTTAACTTGGGGTGTTGAGAATTCATGGTTTATTGAAATGCAATTGGAAACCGTTTTATATGCAAGTGTAACATATGTGGAGATGAACCCCTTAGCTAGCTTTTCATCCCATCCATTCAAATCCATCACATTCATATTTACATTCTGTTTTTAATTAGAATCTGTGCAATTAGTTTAATTTCGTCCAAAACTCAATCCCCCCTTACTTTAATGTCCAAATTAGTTAGAAATCAATTTAGTTTGTGTTTTTAAGAGTCTTGAGTCAAGTTACAACTTAATTTCGTCCAAATTTGGTTTTAAGGTCAGAAACTGCCTAGTTAGTGTTTTTAGGCAGTTTTGAGTCTTTTGAACTTGTTTTGAGTCCTTTGAGTCTTTGTATTGTTCAAATTAGTTAGAAAGTGTTTTAGTTTGTGTTTATAAGTGTTTTGATTCAATTTGTTACCCAAATTCGTCCAAAGTACTCAAAGTGCTCAAAACTGCCCAGAAAGTGTTTTTAAGGCAGTTTTGAGTGTTTTGGTGCTGTTTTGAGTCTTTTGGTTTGTTTTAGTGTTTTAAAGTTTAGTTTTGCGTTCTTTGAGTCTAGTAGAGTGTTTTATATTGTGTTTTTACGTTTTTGAGTGAAATCCAAGTAATTAACAATCCCTCCTAATCCCCGGTCCAGAACGATCCCTACTTACATACTTACTACAATTGATAAAAAGAGGGTTTAATTTGTGTGCGTATAATTTTCGCATCAATAATTCAACCTAGCTGTCATGTTTCCCCTTTCATCATTCCCTCACATTCTTTAATTCAGCCAACACATGCTTACACATGCATTTTCAGCACCAAAGAATCATTGCACATGCATTTCCAACCCACATGCATCATTTAATCATTCAAACATGCAGCCACATTCACTTTACCTAGCTGTCATGTTCCCTCTCCCATCCATTTCATCATTGCACCAACCAATCTAGTTGTCATTACACATGCATTCCCTTCTTTAATCATTCCTAGCTGCCATTCACATGTTCTCCCATTCCTTCTCTCCCTATAAAACCATGCATTGCATTCATTCAAAACATTCATTCCCATTCATACACAATTCATTCACCATTCACGCCAGAAATTCATCCCCTCTCTATAACACATCCATACTTCACCATTCTTCATATTTTCTGCCCAAAAAGAAGCCTTGAGGTCCCCTACATCCATCCCTATCCTAAACACATCATTCTACACCATCCATAACTCCCCATCCCTCCAAACCTATCCTTAGACCTTGTGCTACAACGAAGAGGAAGATAAGAGGGCCTAAACGTTCATACAATTCAAGTTTGAGTTGTTGGAATGTTTAGGTGTTTCTTTGATTTCAATGTTTAATTTCAATACTCTTTGTTTTGTACGAATGAGGAATGGAAGAGAAGAGGGCCTAAACGTTCATACAATTCAAGTTTGAGTTGTTGGAATGTTTAGGTGTTTCTTTGATTCTCTTTGTTTTGTATCATGAGGAACTAAACCCCCCCTTGGCTAGGGGGGGATTCGAAATAGATGTTTATGCTTGCATTTTGATTTGATTACTTCTAATTGCGTTTCATAAGTTGTGGATTCAATTTGTTTAACTGTTTGATTGATAACTTATTTATGTATGTTTATTGAGAGTACACGCTTAATTTTCATGCATGAATATGACGCTAGAATATAAGTGAGTTTCACCTAATAGTTACGAACTTATATTCACAAGTAGTGGAGGTTGCTTATAAACAATCGCGTTAAACGAATTCTTGGCATAAGTTTCATGCAATCATAGTAACGAATGCCTCGTCAACACTTATAATTTTCATAGAGCGTAATGATTCTTGCTTGTATCTCTATTATGCAATCATGTAGGGGACTTGTGGGGAATGTTTTGGGTTGTCGTATGCAATCATCGAATTCAATAACGTTAGGAAGATTTGAAGGTTAATTAGTGCATCACGGTTAACTTGGGGTGTTGAGAATTCATGGTTTATTGAAATGCAATTGGAAATCTTTTTATTATGCAAGTGTAACATGTGTGGAGATGAACCCCTTGGCTAGCATCCATTCATTCCAATTCATCCATTTCATATTTACATTCTGTTTTAATTGCAATTTGTTCATTTAGTTTTATTTCGTCAAATCAAACCCCCCCCCCTTTACTTTCTTGTTCTATAGTGTTTAGAATCTATTTAATTTGTGTTTTAAAGTGTTTTGAATCAACCTATAATCTCAATTTCGTCCAAAGTAGTGTAGGTGCTCAAAACCGCCCAGAAAGTGGTTTTTAGGCAGTTTTGAGTCTTCTAGTTGCTGTTTTGGGTTTTAGGTTTGTTTAAGTGTTTTAACTTTTAGTTTTGCATTCTTTGAGTCGAGTTTAGTGTTTTAAACTTTGTTTTTGAGTTTTTAAGTCCGTTTCCAAGTGTTTAGCAATCCCTCCTAATCCCCGGTCTAGAACGATCCCTACTTATTTGATAAAAAGAGGGTTTAATTTGTGTGTGTATAATTCACGCATCACTTTGATTTCAATGTTTAATTTCAATACTCTTTGTTTTGTCGAATGAGGAATGGAAGAGAAGAGGGCCTAAACGTTCATACAATTCAAGTTTGAGTTGTTGGAATGTTTAGGTGTTTCTTTGATTCTCTTTGTTTTGTATCATGAGGAACTAAACCCCCCCTTGGCTAGGGGGGGATTCGAAATATATGTTTATGCTTGCGTTTTGATTTGATTACTTCTAATTGCATTTCATAAGTCGTGGATTCAATTTGTTTAACTGTTTGATTGATAACTTATTTATGTATGTTTATTAAGAGTGCACGCTTAATTTTCATGCATGAATATGACGCTAGAATATAAGTGAGTTTCACCTAATAGTTACGAACTTATATTCACAAGTAGTGGAGGTTGCTTATAAACAATTGCGTTAAACGAATTCTTGACATAAGTTTCATGCAATTATAGTAACGAATGCCTCGTCAACACTTATAATTTTCATAGAACGTAATGATTCTTGCTTGTATCTCTATTATGCAATCATGTAGGGGACTTGTGGGAAATGTTTTGGGTTGTCGTATGCAATCATCCAATTCAATAACGTTAGGAAGATTTGAAGGTTAATTTAAGCGGACCTAATTAACCCGGGGTGATGAGTTTCATAATTTATTGAAATGCAATTGGAAATCTTTTTATTATGCAAGTGTAACATGTGTGGAGATGAACCCCTTGGCTAGCATCCATTCATTCCATTTCATCAACTTCATATTTACATTCTGTCTAGTTTATTAACTTGTTTCGTTATTTCAATTTTCCTCCAAAACAAATCCCCCTTTAATTTGAAGTCTTAGATTAGTTAGAAAGTGTTTTGATTTGTGTTTCTAAGTATTTTGATTCAAGTTTTCATCCAATTTCGTCCAAATTAGTGTAGGTGCTCAAAACTGCCCAGAAAGTGGTTTTTAGGCAGTTTTGAGTCTTCTAGTTGCTGTTTTGGGTTTTAGGTTTGTTTAAGTGTTTTAACTTTTAGTTTTGCATTCTTTGAGTCTAGTTTAGTGTTAAAGTGTCTTAATTTGTGTTTTACAGTGTTTTGAATCAACCTTTAATCTTAAATTCGTCCAAATTTGTGTTTAAGTTCAGAAACTGCCTAGTTAGTGTTTTTAGGCAGTTTTGAGTCTTTTGAACCTGTTTTGAGTCCTTTGAGTCTTTGTGAACGTTTTTAACTTTGTTTTTATGTTTTTGAGTCAATTTAGAGGTTTTAGCAAGCCCTCCTAATCCCCGGTCTAGAACGATCCCTACTTGCATTCTATACTACAATTGTCAAAAAGAGGGTTTAATTTGTATGCGTATAATTCTCGCATCAACACTTCCAGAGAAGGGACCACTTCTGCAAAGGGGAGCAAGTAAGGCAAGTGAAAATGACACATTGAAGCATGTGGAGACAAGCAACAACTGCATATGCTGAGCTATCCTCTAACCCTCTTCAATATGAATTGGAGAGATTGAACAAAGAAACAGATAAAGGGAGGAAGCTCAGACCTTCGGGGGAGACCAAAGGAAGCCTGCTGCCCAGTTCAAGAGTAGCACAAAGGAAAATCAACGATGGGAGCAGCGCAGTTCAAGAGTAAGCCTGTGGAATCACAAAGATCCAAGCCTCAATGCAATTACCAAGGAGAAGATGGAATTTACACTCTATAACCAGATTTGCGTCTCTAAACTCTTCTCTTTGTTAACTACATTCTGCCATGTTTAGTATGTTTAGTTGCTTTTTGTGCGTTTACTTATGTTTTGTGTGAATCTATGCTTAAAACATTGAGGACAATGTTTGATTTAAGTGTGGGGGGGGGGGGGGTAACTAAGTATATTTGATGCAAATTCGTGGGATTTTATCACCCATAACTTCAAATGTTGTTCCTTGCTGTTTTAAGGTGTTTTTAAGATGTTTTAGAGTGTTTTAATATGTTTTGTTTTTATAACTCCGAAAATCACATAAAAATTTGAAAAACATGTTTTGAAAAGCCTAAAAAGAGTGTTTTGAGTCGTTTTTGTGTGTTTGTGTCTTAGGGTACCTTCCAACACAATGATAAGGATTTGGTTTGTAATTGCATGACTGTTAAAAAGAGTTATGAACATAGAGAAAAGTTTGATTTACTCTTGGTATATGCTTGGTTATGGTTATAATGTATGACTTCACATGCAATCATAAAAGAGAAAAATTGTTTTTGTAACATGCTTGAAGGAAGGAACTCAAACAAACGCTACAACCTTGTGAGACTTGAGCCTAAATGTTCTTTGGAGAGTTATTTTCTGTGATTCTTTGTTTTCTAAAGTTGTTGCATGATCTCATTATTCCTTGCTTGGTTGCTACTTAGAATGCAATTGTATCATGATAGAACTAAATGCTAGAACTTATATCCATTTCATTCAAAGCATGTTATTGATTTGCATAATACACATTCAAGATGAAGTTGTGTAGTGACCACCACCTTAGCCAAAAAGCCGTGTGCCCTGTGTCATTGTGTTTTGTAGGTTTTTAACCCCATTGAGCCTTGTTAGCTGTCATTATTTGTTAACTCATGTTTTCCTCACCTAGCCTAGATTAGGACTATCCATACCCTTGTTCTTGAAGCATAGCAAAGCATGATTCAAATTGAAGTCCCTTTGATTTATGTTGGCAGAAAACAAGTGTGGGGGAAGTGTTTTTCATGAGGAATTGTGTGCTATAGGCACGAAGAAAAAAAAAATTCGTGGAAAAAGAAAAAAAAAATGAATGAAGAAAAAGTTGAAAAGTTGAGAAAAAGAGTTCCAAAGTATTGTTTGTTGAAGTAAGGGTCCAAAACAATGAATTCGGCCCTAAGGAGTTGTCTAAATCTTTCCCTTGTGTTTTAAAGTTAATTTCTGCAATCTAAGTGAATTCTAAGTCTCAATTTCATTGCTTTGCTTACTATTGCTTGAAGAACGTTTGTTTTCCCTATCCTTTCCTTGTTAAGCAACACCCCAAGCCCCATTACAACCCTTAACTTCTATCTTGAGTGTTATGTGTTTCAATTTGTGGAGTTTGAATTTGGTATGAGCATATGGTGTCACTGGTTCTCGCATCTAAGTAGTAGCATTCCATTCATGAGATCATATCTAAACATGCTTATTAACTCCGGAAATTGCTCTCTTTGTGATATATATATGTGAGTGTTCGTTTTCATTAATCTTCTCACATATGACTAGATTAGGGTGTGTAGTTAGAAAATCTGAGTGAAAATCGAGTGCATATCTTGTAAGGAATTGAGCAAATTCTCTAAGGCATGTTACTACATTCAAAACATGGTTTTAAATGCTTAATTGTGAAATAGTATGTGGTGACTATGATTAAGAATGTACTTAAGTGTGAAGATGACTAAAATCTGTGAGAATGATGATTTTTAACATGTCATGTGCATTGGAAATCCCTAAGACGGTTGTTGGAAGGTTTAGGTTGTGTTTTACGTGTTTAGTGTCGTTTTGTTTTTGTTTTGTTTTGCTCGAGGACTAGCAAAAGATAAGTGTGGGGGTATTTGATAGGAGCATATTCATGCGACTTAAATGGCTTGGTCTCGTGCATTTACGTTATGTTTCTTTAGTTATTTTAGTACTTTAAGCTATTTTCATGTGTTTGTAGGTCCAAAGGGCTAAAGGAGCAAAAAGATGCATTTTGGAGACTTTTGGAGCACTTTTGGGCTAAGGATGGATAGCTTATGCTTGGAGCCAAAGTGTTGGACGAAATTGAAGACCTAATTGAAGACCAAAGTGTTGGAACCTTGTTCCCTTTAGTTCTAGGACATTTAAACCTTTCCTATATCCATTCCACATGCCATTGTCATTCCACTTCATTTCACCTTGCATTTTCAGATTATTCCTTCATCATTGCACCCTCACATGTCCCTTTAATCATTCAAACATGCACTCCCTTTAATCACATGCATAAATCAGCCACATGCATCTCCCATCATCATTCCACTTTAACCCACATGCATTTCCACCCACATGCTCTTCCATTTCAGATTATTCCTTTCTCCACACCAAAACCGTGCACATGCATTCCCTTTGTGCAATTCCAGCTTTCCACCACATACCTAGCTGTCATTGCACATGCATTCATCATCATTCCCCCTTGCATTTCAGCCACATTCACTCCCCCTTACCTTGTGCCGTGACTTCCCCTTCTTTCCAACATAATTCACATGCATTTCAGATTGCATTCACATTCTTTAATTCAGGCAACACATGCTTGCACATGCATTTCCAACCCACATGCATCCTTTAATCATTCAAACATACAGCCACATTCCCTCCTAGCTGTCATGTTCCCCCCCATTTCGCCTATAAATAAGCATTCATTCCCACTCATTCTCATCTCATTTTTCATACACAACACCACACCACAAACACATCCACTTCTTCCTAGCCGTGAGTCCCCATTCCCTTATAATCCAAACACCATTCCTCCTTCCATTTTCACCACTCCCCCAAACCATTCACACCATCAAACTATCCTTAGACCTTGTGCTACAACGAAGAGGAAGATAAGAGGGCCTAAACGTTCATACAATTCAAGTTTGAGTTGTTGGAATGTTTAGGTGTTTCTTTGATTTCAATGTTTAATTTCAATACTCTTTGTTTTGTACGAATGAGGAATGGAAGAGAAGAGGACCTAAACGTTCATACAATTCAAGTTTGAGTTGTTGGAATGTTTAGGTGTTTCTTTGATTCTCTTTGTTTTGTATCATGAGGAACTAAACCCCCCCTTAGCTAGGGGGGGATACGAAATATATGTTTATGTTTGCAATATGATTTGATTACTTCTAATTACGTTTCATAAGTTGTGAATTCAATTTGTTTAACTGTTTGATTGATAACCTATTTATGTATGTTTATTGAGAGTGCACGCTTAATTTTCATACATGAATTTGACGCTAGAATATAAGTGAGTTTCACGTAATAGTTATGAACTTATATTCACAAGTAGTGGAGGTTGCTTATAAACAATCGCGTTAAACAAATTCTTGGCATAAGTTTCATGCAATCATAGTAACGAATGCCTCGTCAACACTTATAGTTTTCATGATGCTTAATGATTCTTGCTTGTATCTCTATTATGCAATTCATGTAGGGAACTTGTGAGGAATGCTTTGGGTTGTCGTATGCAATCATCCAATTCATTAACTTAAGGAAAACTTGACGGTTAATTTAAGCGGACCTAATTAACCCGGGGCGTTGAGAATTCATGGTTTATTGAAAAGCAATTAGAAATCATTTTGTATGCAAGTGTAACATGTGTGGAGATGAACCCCTTAGCTAATCCATCCATCATCTTGTTTTCAAGGAATTCGTTTTACAATCTGCCTAGTTTGTTACTTTGTTTTGTTATTTCAATTTTTGTCCAAAACAAATCCCCCTTTAATTTGAAGTCTTAGATTAGTTAGAAAGTGTTTTGATTTGTGTTTCTAAATATTTTGATCCAAGTTTTCATCCAATTTCGTCCAAATTAGTGTAGGTGCTCAAAACTGCCCAGAAAGTGGTTTTTAGGCAGTTTGGAGTCTTCTAGTTGCTGTTTTGGGTTTTAGGTTTGTTTAAGTGTTTTAACTTTTAGTTTTGCATTCTTTGAGTCTAGTTTAGTGTTAAAGTGTCTTAATTTGTATTTTAAAGTGTTTTGAATCAACCTATAATCTTAAATTCGTCCAAATTTGTGTTTAAGGTCAGAAACTGCCTAGTTAGTGTCTTTAGGCAGTTTTGAGTCTTTTGAACCTGTTTTGAGTCCTTTGAGTCTTTGTGAACGTTTTTAACTTTGTTTTTATGTTTTTGAGTCAATTTAGAGGTTTTAGCAAGCCCTCTTAATCCCCGGTCTAGAACGATCCCTACTTGCATCCTTACTACAATTTGACAACAAGAGGGTTTAATTTGTGTGCTTATCTATTTCGCATCACTTATCACTTATCATAATCACATATCATACACTTATCATCACCACTTATCACTTATCATAAACCATTAGCAACATACCTTTAATCATCCACCACATATTCCAGCCCATTTCTTCCCCCCTTTGCCGTGCACAATCACTCACCACAAACAAGTCACATGCATTCATCAACATATCTAGCTGTCGTTCACATGCATTTCATTCATCATTTCCACCCCCATATGTCCCTTTAATCATTCAAACATGCACTCCCTTTAATCACATGCATAAATCAGCCACATGCATCTCCCATCATCATTCCACTTTAACCCACATGCATTTCCACCCACATGCTCTCCCATTTCAGATTTCATTCCCATTCACACACCAACAACACAAAACAGCCCATCCTTGCCGTGCATTACTCATTGCATTTCCAGCCATTACACATGCATTTCCAACCTAGCTGTCATGTTTCCCCTTTCATCATTCCCTCACATTCTTTAATTCAGCCAACACATGCTTGCACATGCATTTCCAACCCACATGCATCCTTTAATCATTCAAACATGCAGCCACATTCCCTCCTAGCTGTCATGTTCCCCCCCCCCCCCCCCATTTCGCCTATAAATAAGCATTCATTCCCACTCATTCTCATTCATTCTTCCATTTTCAGAAATTCACCAAAGAGAGCCCTTTGTAACGTGAGTCTCCCTACCAATCCAAACACCACCAGAAATCATCCCATTGCCGTGGCCTCCTCCTTCCATTTTCACCACTCCCCAAACCATTCACACCATCAAACTATCCTTAGACCTTGTGCTACAACGAAGAGGAAGATAAGAGGGCCTAAACGTTCATACAATTCAAGTTTGAGTTGTTGGAATGTTTAGGTGTTTCTTTGATTTCAATGTTTAATTTCAATACCCTTTGTTTTGTACGAATAAGGAATGGAAGAGAAGAGGGCCTAAACGTTCATACAATTCAAGTTTGAGTTGTTGGAATGTTTAGGCGTTTCTTTGATTCTCTTTGTTTTGTATCATGAGGAACTAAAACCCCCCTGGTTAGGGGGGGATTCGAAATATGTGTTTATGCTTGCATTTTGATTTGATTACTTCTAATTGCGTTTCATAAGTTGTGAATTCAATTTGTTTAACTATTTGATTGATAACTTATTTATGTATGCTTATTGAGAGTTCACGCTTAATTTTCATGCATGAATTTGACGCTAGAATATAAGTGAGTTTCACGTAATAGTTATGAACTTATATTCACAAGTAGTGGAGGTTGCTTATAAACAATCGCGTTAAACATATTCTTGGCATAAGTTTCATGCAATCATAGTAACGAATGCCTCGTCAACACTTATAGTTTTCATGTTGCTTAATGATTCTTGCTTGTATCTCTATTATGCATTTCATGTAGGGAACTTGTGAGGAATGCTTTGGGTTGTCGTATGCAATCATCCAATTCATTAACTTAAGGAAAACTTGACGGTTAATTTAAGCGGACCTAATTAACCCGGGGCGTTGAGAATTCATGGTTTATTGAAATGCAATTGGAAATCTTTTTATTATGCAAGCGTAACATGTGTGGAGATGAACCCCTTAGCTAGTCATCCCATCCATTCAAATCCATCACATTCATATTTACATTCTGTTTTTAATTAGAATCTGTGCAATTAGTTTAATTTCGTCCAAAACTCAATCCCCCCTTACTTTAATGTCCAAATTAGTTAGAAATCAATTTAGTTTGTGTTTTTAAGAGTCTTAAGTCAAGTTACTACTTAATTTCGTCCAAATTTGGGTTTAAGGTCAGAAACTGCCTAGTTAGTGTTTTTAGGCAGTTTTGAGTCTTTTGAACTTGTTTTGAGTCCTTTGAGTCTTTGTATTGTTCAAATTAGTTAGAAAGTGTTTTGGTTTGTGTTTATAAGTGTTTTGATTCAATTTGTTACCCAAATTCGTCCAAAGTACACAAAGTGCTCAAAACTGCCCAGAAAGTGTTTTTAAGGCAGTTTTGAGTGTTTTGGTGCTGTTTTGAGTCTTTTGGTTTGTTTTAGTGTTTTAAAGTTTAGTTTTGCATTCTTTGAGTCGAGTTTAGTGTTTTAAACTTTGTTTTTGAGTTTTTAAGTCAGTTTCCAAGTGTTTAGCAATCCCTCCTAATCCCCGGTCTAGAACGATCCCTACTTACATCTTTACTACAATTTGACAAAAAGAGGGTTTAATTTGTGTGCGTATAATTCTCGCATCAAATTTTGGCGCCGTTGCCGGGGATTAGCAACTTTGCTAATCTCTTGGATTGTTTTATTTTCGTTTGTGTGTATATATTTTTAGTTTTATTTTGTTGATTTTAGAAGCAAGACATGGCACTTGATAGTGCTTCTCTTTTGTCACAGCTTATGGAAGAGTACCAAACGCAAAGAGTTGGTACATTTGATCATAATCAATCAAGGAACAACGTGTTTTCCAATACTTACAATTCGGATTGGAGTGATCATTCAAACTCTATGTGGTGGGAACCTCAACATATTCAACAAGAAGGATATTGGCAGCCTTATGAGGAGTTCTATTCAACGTCTATGCATCCACCACAACCTCATATTCAATTTGCCCAACCAAACTCAAGTTCGTCAATAGATTATAATCAAAAACTTAATGAATTACTTTGTTTGGTGCAGGGCTCACAAAATCAAGACAATGAGGCTCAACAAGAAGGTTATTGGCAGCCATATGAGGAGTTCTATACAACAACTATGCAGCCACCACAACCTGCCCAAACAAATTCAAGTGAGTCTTTGTATAATGATACGGTTAGTACGTTACTCACCAATTTGTCTCAGGGGCAAGAAGATCAAAACAAAGCAAGGCAAAATCAAGACAAAAGGTTGGACAACTTGGAGGAGCAAATTGGGCAGATTATGGAGTTCATGAAACAAATTCAAGAGCAAAGTGAACTCTCCAACTCAACTATTGAAAACTCGAAGGAAGATTTTGAAATCCATAATGCTATCACTTTGGGAAGTGCTATGGAGGTTGGAGCTGACCTAAAAATGTCCAAACATAGCCTAGAAGTGGATGAGGATCTGCTAATTGAGGAAGAGGAAACACCTTTGCCGCAGGCACCTATTGCTCCTACGCCATCCAATTCAGGTAAGGTTGTTCCAAAGTTAATTATTTCTAACCCCGTTCCACTGAATGTCCCTATTCCTTGCAGGATCATACAATCCGAGGAAGAAGAGGGTGAGAAAGGCATCTTCGAATCCTTTCCAAAGAATCAAGGGCAAGATGTGACGGGGGAATATCAAGAATTCGTCAAAGAGGACATATTTGAAACCACAAAACCCAAAGAAGTTGAATTTGATGACATTGGACAAGTCATAACCATCACATGCAATCTGGCCAAGTCCAATATCCCTGAAACTTTCAAGGGAGTGGTGTTTGTCAATGAGTTCTTGTCGGAGCACACAGGTAAGCCGCCTCCCCGAATTTCAATTTTGTTTTATACTGATATGCTGTTAATGATCCAGGCACCCACTCTAGAATTTAAACCATTACCGGATCATCTCAAGTATCACCCCCCATTCAGAGATAAATTCCATGTCATGGATCCTAAGTGAGCCTAAGAAGGTCTCGTCCGGCTGGAAGACGTAAAAGAAAGCGCTACTTGGGAGGCAACCCAATGCACTGAATAAAACAAGGCTTGTTCATTAATTTTCGAGAAATTACAAATGTATCTAACAAAGAAAGAGAAAGGTGGAGCCTTCACAAGGGTTGTGTACGTGAGGCCCCACTACGTGGCAACACTCTCGGAGCAGGAGGCATCGGAGCAGGAGGCATCGGAGCAGAAGGCATCGGAGCACGAGGCATAGGAGCGGGAGGCACCGAAGATAGATCATTCAAGGCCCCAATCCTTGGTGGAACGTTGGATGATCCAGGGAAAAGGTGCCTCTGGAAGAAAGCCGCAAGCCTTTGACGGTCATCAAGCTCATCAAGCTTCCTCTTCATGCCTGTCGAATAATTGTTGGCAAGCACGTGCAAACTTCGGTTCTCGTACTTAAGCTGTTTGATCTCCTACTTAAGACTCTCCACCTCCGCCATCAAGGATTCAACCTGACGGGAGTGAGCAAGTAGGCGTTGGCCCATGTTGGACACAGAGCCAGCGCACTGAACACTGAGAGCCAGGGACTCTTGAACGGCCAACTCATCGGACCGTCCTGAAAGCAGCTGACTATCTTTGGGAGTGAGGAGGTTCCGAGCTACTATCATAGCCGTTGTTGCATCCGTCATCACAGAGTCCTCATCTGTAAGAGGGCCATGAGAAGATAAGAAAGACGGGCACCATACCTTATCCTGACGCGGCGCAACAGGATCATTGCTTAGACTCAAATCTAAGCAAATGTTCGATGGGTTAGATGAGCTAGCCATTTTTTTTTTTTCAAGAAGTTAAAAGAGAAGGGTTGGATGGAGTGAAATCTCGACGGGCCGAAGACGAATTCTGGGCAATTTTCAAGTGTGCATGCTCGAGGTGATCGATCACCTCTATTAAAGGAGAGGCGTTCACCGATTCAGAAATGAAGAGACACCACTCTTCAAAATCAGAATTTCCGGCGTAAAGATCGCCAGCTCGTCAGACGTAATCTCGGCTTTTCAGAAAGCGTGTGTAACTTTGTCAAAAGCTCCCAGCTTTTCAGAAGACGCGTGGAATGCGAGAAATCAGCTGCACACTTTTGCCGACAAGCGTGGGAGACAAAGCCGAAAGCTCCCGGCTTTTCAGAAAGCGTGTGCCACTTTGTCGAAAGCTCCTGGCTTTTCAGAAAACGCGTGCCATTTTGTCAAAAGCTCTCTGACAAAGCTGAAGACGCGTGGAGGTAATTTCCGCATCCGCATTGCCAGTTGCCATTACAATTCCTATATACATCAACATTCATGGCAGGGCATACACCCAGAAGCACATGACTTTCTTATAGAAGCATATTCATGCGACTTAAATGGCTTGTTCTCGTGCATTTACGTTATGTTTCTCTCGTTATTTTAGTCCTTTATGCTTCTTTTGTGTGTTTTCAGGTTCTAAGGGCTTAGGGAAAGTGCATTTTGAGGCTATTTGGAGCATTTTTGTGCATGGATTGGATAGCTTATCCATGGAGCCAAGTAGATGGACGAAATTGACTTTCACTTATCAAACCATTCACTTATCACTTCCATTCACTTATCACTCACCACATATCATTCATTTATCACTTAACATATCATTCATTTATCACTTAACATATCATTCATTTATCACTTAACATATCATTCACTTATCACTTATCATAACCATACACTTATCACTTATCATATTCATAATCATCTACACATTTAAACCATTTAAACATATGCATTTCAACTCACATGCACACCCACCTCTTTCCAACCTAATTCACATGCATACCTATTCTTTAAATCAACACATGCATTCACATGCTTTCACAACCTTTCCACATGCAATTTCTTCCACATGCATTCCCACTTTCCTAGTTGACATCCACATGCAAACACTTCACACACTCAAGCACCCTTGTGCCATGTTTCCCCCTTTGTTCCCACCCATTCACACACACATGCACTCACATGCATTCACATGCATTTCCACCTTCCTACTTCATCATTTCACCACATTCTGCCTCTTTAACTCACATGCACCCAAACAAAGCCAACCTAGCTAACCCTACATGCATTATTTATTAACTCTTCATCATGCATCCACATTCATTCCAACACAAAACATTCACATGCACTTCCACCTTCCTACTTCATCATTTCACCACATTCTCCCTCTTTAACTCACATGCATTTCCAACCATTCACACCCCTTTAATCATTCTCCTAGCTATCATTCACATGCTCTCCCATCCATTCTCTCCCTATATAAACCACACACACTTCATTCATTTGCATCATTAAAATCATCTCATTCACAACACAACACTCCTCAAAATCATCCATTCTCTTCCCTAGCCGTGAGTCTCCCTTAGAATCCAAAAACCATTCTTCCATTTCCCCTCCATTTCATCCATTTCCATAATCCCCCAATCCATTCAACACACCAACAACATCCCTTAGTCCTTGTGCCACAATAAAGAGGAAGATAAGAGGGCCTAAACGTTCATACAATTCAAGATTGAGTTGTTGGAATGTTTAGGCGTTTCTTTGATTTCAATGTTTAATTTCAATTCTCTTTGTTTTGTACGAATAAGGAATGGAAGAGAAGAGGGCCTAAACGTTCATACAATTCAAGTTTGAGTTGTTGGAATGTTTAGGTGTTTCTTTGATTCTCTTTGTTTTGTAAGTATGAGGAACTAAACCCCCCTTGGCTAGGGGGTGATTCGAAATATATGTTTATGCTTGCAATATGATTTGAGTACTTCTAATTACGTTTCATAAGTTGTGAATTCAATTTGTTTAACTATTTGATTGATAACCTATTTATGTATGTTTATTAAGAATGAACGCTTAATTTTCATGCATGAATTTGACGCTAGAATATAAGTGAGTTTCACATAATTGTCACACACTTATATTCACAAGTAGTGAAGGTTGCTAGTCACAATCGCGTTAAGTTCAATTCTTAGCATAAGTGTCATGATGTCATAGTCACAAGTGCTTTGTCAATGCTTATAGTTTTCATTGAACGTAATGATCTTTGATTGTATCTTTATTATGATGTCATGTAAGGAACTTTTGAAGAATGCTTTGGGTTGTCGTATGCAATCATCCAATTCATTAACTTAAGGAAAACTTGACGGTTAATTTAAGCGGACCTAATTAACCCGGAGCGTTGAGAATTCATAGTTTATTGAAAAGCAATTAGAAATCGTTTTGTATGCAAGTATAACATGTGTGGAGATGAACCCCTTAGCTAGCTTCCCATCCATTCATTTCCGTCAAATCCATATTTACAATTTGTTTTGTTTCCAAGTATCCATTTTAGTTTAAATTCGTCCAAATCCAATTCCCCCCTATTTCGTTGAAGTCTTAGTCTTAATCTTTCTTATTTTTAGTTTTGCTTTCTTCCAGCATTAAATAGTGTTTTATATTGTGTTTTTACGTTTTTAAGTCAAATCCAAGTGATTAACAATCCCTCCTAATCCCCGGTCCAGAACGATCCCTACTTATACACTTCACTACAATTGACAAAAAGAGGGTTTAATTTGTGTGCGCATAAATCTCACATCAAATTTTGGCGCCGTTGCCGGGGATTAGCAACTTTGCTAATCTCTTGGATTGTTTTATTTTCGTTTGTGTGTATATATTTTTAGTTTTATTTTAGAAGCAAGACAGGGCACTTGATAGTGCTTCTCTTTTGTCACAGCTTATGGAAGAGTACCAAACGCAAAGAGTTGGTACATTTGATCATAATCAATCAAGGAACGACGTGTTTTCCAATACTTACAATTCGGATTGGAGTGATCATTCAAACTCTATGTGGTGGGAACCTCAACATATTCAACAAGGGAAATATTGGCAACCATATGAGGAGTTCTATTCAACGTCTATGCATCCACCACAACCTCATATTCAATATGCCCAACCAAACTCAAGTTCGTCAATAGATTATAATCAAAAGCTTAATGAAATACTTTGTTTGGTGCAGGGTTCACAAAACCAAGTCGAGGAGGCTCAACAAGGAGAATATTGGCAACCATATGAAGAGTTCTATACCACGCCTATGCAGCCACCACAACCTGCCCAAAGCAATGTAAGTAATTCAAGCGATAATGATACGATTTTTCAATTACTTACTACTTTGACGCAGGAAGTCCAAACTCCAAACAAGGACGAACAAAATCAAGACAAGAAGTTGGGTAAATTGGAGGAGCAAATTGAGCAGATTATGGGGTTCATGAAACAAATTCAAGAGCAAAGTGAACTCTCCAACTCAACTATTGAAAATGCAAAGGAAGATTTTGAAATCCATAATGCTATCACTTTGGGAAATGCTATGGAGGTTGGAACGGACCTTAAATCAAATTACAAGGAAGATGAGGAGCTGCTAATTGAGGAAGAGGAACACACGCAACCTATGGCAAGGGTGGAAACACCTTCGCCGCAGGCACCTATTGCTCTTACGACATCCAATTTAGGTAAGGTTGTTCCAAAGTTAATTATTTCTAACCCCGTTCCACTGAATGTCCCTATTCCTTGCAGGTCACTGAATTCCAAGGAAGAAGAAGAAGGTGAGAAAGACATCTTGGAAGCCGTTCCAAAAGTGCAAAGTATGGAATATCAAGAATTCGTCAAAGAGGATGTTCTGGAGGCAAACAATCCCAAAGAAGTTGAATTTGACGACATTGGACAAGTCATAACCATCACCAGTGGCCAAGTCCAATATCCCTGAAACTTTCAAGGGAGTGGTGTTTGTCATTGAGTTCTAGTCGGAGCACACAGGTAAGTCGCCTCCCCGAATTTCAATTTTCTATTATACTGATATGTTGTTAATGATCCAGGCACCCACTCTAGAATTTAAACCATTACCGGATCATCTCAAGTATCACCCGCCATTCAAAGATAAATTCCACATCATGGGTCCTAAGTGAGAAAAGAAGTTCTTCGTCCGGCTGCAAGACGTAAAAGAAAGCGCTACTTGGGAGGCAACCCAATACAGTAAATAAAACAAAGCTTGTTCATTGATTTTTCGATAAATTACAATTGTATCTAAACATGGCAGAAAGATAGAGCCTTCACAAGGGTTGTGTACGTGATGCCCCACTACGTGGCAACACTCTCGGAGCAAGAGGCATCGGAGCAGAAGGCATCGGAGCAAGAGGCATAGGAGCGGGAGGCAACGAAGACAGATCATTCAAGGCCCCAATCCTTGGTGGAACGCTGGATGACCCAGGGAAAAGGTGTCTCTGGAAGAAAGCTGCAAACCGTTGACGATCATCAAGCTCATCAAGCTTCCTCTTCATGCCTGTCGAATAATTGTTGGCAAGCATGTGCAAACCTCGGTTCTCGTACTTAAGCTGTTTGATCTCCTGCTTAAGACTCTCCACCTCCGCCATCAAGGATTCAACCTGACGGGAGCGAGCAAGAAGGCGTTGGCCCATGTTGGACACAGAGCCAGCGCACTGAACACTCAGAGCCAGGGATTCTTGAACGGCCAACTCATCGGACCGTCCTAAAAGCAGCTGACTGTCTTTGGGAGTGAGGAGGTTCCGAGCCACTATCGTAGCCGTTGTGGGATCCGTCATCAAAGAGTCCTCATCTGTAAGAGGGCCATGAGAAGATAAGAAAGACGGGCACCATACCTTATCCTGACGAGGCGCGACCGGGTCACTGCTTAGACTCAAATCTAAGCAAATGTTCGATGGGTTGGATGAGCTAGCCATTGTTCAAGAAGTTAAAAGAGAAGGGTTGGATGGAGGAAAATCTCGACGGGCCGAAGATGATTTTTGGGAAGTCTTCAAAGTGTGCAGATAGAGGTGATCGATCACCTCTATTAAAGGAGATGCGTTCACCGATTCAGAAATGAAGAGACACCACTCTTCAAAACCGGATTTCCCGGCGTAAAGATCGCCAGCTCTTCAGACGCAATCCAGGCTTTTCAGAAAGCGTGTGCAAATTTGTCAAAAGCTCCCAGCCTTTCAGAAGACGCGTGCAAGGCGAGAAATCAGCTGCACACTTTAGCCGACAAACGTGGGTGAAAAGCCGAAAGCTCCCGGCTTTCCAGAAAGCGAGTGCAACTTTGTCAAAAGCTCCCAGCTTTTCAGAAGACACGTGCCACTTTGTCAAAAGCTCCCGGCTTTTCAGAAGACGCGTGGAAGACATTGCCGCATCCGCATTGCCATTTGCCATTACAATGCCTATATACATCAACATTCATGGCAAGGCATATACCCAGAAGCGCATAACTTTCCCTCTCGGCCAAAAATGTAAGCTGCAACCAACCCGCACATGATGCGAGAATTATACGCACACAAATTAAACCCTCTTTTTATCAATTGTAGTATAAGTATAAGTAGGGATCGTTCTTAACCGGGGATTAGGAGGGATTGCAAAATCACTTGGAAACTGACTCAAAAACGTAAAATAAAGTTTAAAACACTAAACTAGACTCAAAGAATGCAAAACTAAACATTTAAAACACTAAAACAAACCAAAGGACTCAAAACAGCCCCAAAACACTCAAAACTGCCTTAAAAACACAATCTGGGCAGTTTTGAGCACTTTGGTGAATTTGGACGAATGTGTGTAATAAATTGAATCAAAACACTTATAAACACAAACTAAGACACTTTAACACTAAACTAGACTCAAAGAATGCAAAACTAAACACTTAAAACACTAAAACAAACCAAAAGACTGAAACAGCACCCAAAACACTCAAAACTGCCTTAAAAACACTTTCTGGGCAGTTTTGAGCACTTTGACTACTTTGGACGAAATTGGGTAATAAAATGAATCAAAACACTTAGAAACACAAACTAAGACACTTTCTAACTAAGTTGGACACTAAAAGCAAGGGGGGATTGAGTTTTGGACGAAATTAAACTAATTGCACAGATTCTAATTAAAAAAGATTGTAAGTATGAATGTGATGGATTGCTAGCTAAGGGGTTCATCTCCACACATGTTACACTTGCATAATAAAAAGATTTCCAATTGCATTTCAATAAACCATGAATTCTCAACACCCCAAGTTAACCGTGATGCACTAATTAACCTTCAAATCTTCCTAACGTTATTGAATTGGATGATTGCATACGACAACCCAAAACATTCCCCACAAGTCCCCTACATGATTGCATAATAGAGATACAAGCAAGAATCATTACGCTCTATGAAGATTATAAGTGTTGACGAGGCACTCGTTACTATGATTGCATGAAACTTATGCCAAGAATTCGTTTAACGCGATTGTTTATAAGCAACCTCCACTACTTGTGAATATAAGTTCGTAACTATTAGGTGAAACTCACTTATATTCTAGCGTCATATTCATGCATGAAAATTAAGCGTGTACTCTCAATAAACATACATAAATAAGTTATCAATCAAACAGTTAAACAAATTGAATCCACAACTTATGAAACGCAATTAGAAGTAATCAAATCAAAATGCAAGCATAAACATATATTTCGAATCCCCCCCTAGCCAAAGGGGGGTTTAGTTCCTCATACGTACAAAACAAAGAGAATTGAAATTAAACATTGTAATCGAGGAAAAGAAACACCTAAACATTCCAACAACTCAAACTTGAATTGTATGAACGTTTAGGCACTCTTCTCTTCCTCTTCGTTGTAGCACAAGGTCTAAAGATAGTTTGATGGTGTGGATGTGTGTTTGAATGAATGAATTTCTGAAATGGAAGAATGTATGAGAATGAATGGGAATGAATCAATTGTGGCTGCAATGGATGCTTATTTATAGGTGAAAAGGAGGGAATATGACAGCTAGGAAGTTGGTGGAAATCTGGAATGGTGATGGGAGATGCATGTGGTTGATTTATGCATGTGATTAAAGGGTAATGACAGCTAGGATATGATGATGAATGCATGTGCAAAGTTGGTTGAATGATTATGGGTGCATGTGGCTGATTTATGGTGCAATGATGAAAGGCAAAGTGCATGTGGCTGATTTGTGAAGGGAATGCATGTGGAATGAATGTGTGAATGATGGCAGATTGTGTATGTGAATGGTTAGGGTGAATGTGCATGTGCTTTGACAGCTAGGTTGAATAAATTAAAGGGAGTGCATGTGGCTTGGCTGGAATGATTGGAATGCAATCTGTAATGGGATGTGTTGGTATGAATTTCTGGTACAAAGGGCCTCCTTTGGTCTTCAATGTCGTCCATCTACTTGGCTTCAAGTATATGCAATCCATTTAACGCCCCAAAATGCACCCTTTTGCATACTTTGCCCTTAGAACCTGAAAACACACAAAAGAAGCATAAAGGACTAAAATAACTAAAGAAACATAACGTAAATGCACAAGAACAAGCCATTTAAGTCGCATGAATATGCTCCTATCAAATACCCCCACACTTATCTTTTGCTAGTCCTCGAGCAAAACAGAAAGAAAAACAAAACAAAACGAAACGAAACAAAACAAGTAAAACACAACCTAAACCTTCCAACAATCGTCTTAGGGATTTCCAATGCACATGACACGTTAAAAATCATCATTCCCACAGATTTTAGTCATCTTCACACTTAATTACATTCTTAATCACAGTCACCACATACTATTTCACAATTAAGCATTTAAAACCATGTTTTGAATGTAGTAACATGCCTTAGAGAATTTGCTCAATTCCTCACAAGATATGCACTCAATTTTTACTCAGATTTTCTGACTACACACCCTACACAAAGTATATGTGAGAAGATTGATGTAAACATGAAACCGAACACTCACATATATGTATCACAAAGAACACAATTTCTGGAGTTAATAAGCATGTTTAGATATGATCTCATGAATGGAATGCTACTATTTAGACGCGAGAACCAGTGACACCATATGCTCATACCAAGTTCAAACTCCACAAATTGAAACACATAACACTCAAGATTGAAGTCACGGGTTGTAATGGGGTTCGGGGCGTGTGGATAACAAAGAAGGGATATGGAAAACAAAGGTTCTTAAAGAAATAGTGAGCAAAGCACTTGAATCAACATAAAATTCACTTTTGAATGAAAACTCAACTTTTGAACAAAAAGGGAGAATTTAGACAATTTACGGCCATAATTAGTGTTTTGGACCCTTTCTTCAATCACTCATTCTTTCATTTTTTTCAAGCTCTTTTTTCTTTCTTTCTTTCTTTTCTTTTTTTTCTTTTCTTTTGAATCTCAAAACATACATAAACACTTAAACATTCTCTCCCCCACACTCATTTTCTTTCATAATGTAACTCAAAAGGAATTCAATTAAGTCATGCTCACTATCTTTTAAGAACAAGGGTGGGAATTGTCCTAAACTAGGCTAGGTGAGGAAAATGTGGGTAAACAAAGAATAAAGGCTAAACAAGGCTCAATGGGGTTAAAACTTACAACATATACGAAATATGGGAAGTAAGGCTATTTGGCTATGGTGGTGGTCACTACACAACTTCTTCTTGAATATGTGTTATGCAAATCAATAACATGCTTTGAATGAAATTGGCATGAGTTCTAGCATTTGGAACTATATGATGAAACGCCTTCTAAGTAGTAACCAAGCAAAGAATAATGAGATCATGCAACGACTTTAGAAAACAAGAAATCACAGATTATACTCTCCAAAGAATGTTATAGGCTCAAGTCTCTCAGGGTTGTAGCGTTTGTTTGAGTTCCTTCCTTCAGGCATGTTACAAAAACTAATTTTTCTTTTATGATTGCATGTGAAGTCATACATTATAACCATAACCAAGCATATACCAAGAGTAAATCAAACTTTTCTCCATGTTTATAACTCTTTTTAACAGTCATGCAATTACAAACCAAATCCTCATCATTGTGTTGGAAGGTGACCTACGACACAAACACACAAAAACGACTCAAAACACTCTTTTTAGGCTTTTCAAAACATGTTTTTTTTTTAAATTTTTATGTGATTTTCGGAGTTATAAAACAAAACACACTAAAACACTCCAAACAGCTCAAAAACATTTTAAAACAGTAAGGAACAACACTTGAAGTTATGGGTGATAAAATCCCACGAATTTGCATCAAATATACTTAGTTACCCCCCCACACTTAAATCAAACATTGTCCTCAATGTTTTAAGCTTAAAACACACCAAACAAAAGTAAACACATAAACAGCAACTAAACATACTAAACATGGCAGAATGTATCTAACAAAGAGAAGAGTTTAGGGATGCAAATCTGGTTATGGAGTGTAAATTCGATCTTCTCCTTGGTGATTGCAGTGAGGCTTCATCGTGAGTTTTTCCACAGGCTACTCTTGAACTGAGCTGGAGATTCTTTTGGTTTCCTCCGATCGTTGATTTTCCTTTGTGCTACTCTTGAACTGGGCAGCAGGATTCTTTTCAGAAAGCGTGTGTAACTTTGTCAAAAGCTCCCAGCTTTTCAGAAGACGCGTGGAAGGCGAGAAATCAGCTGCACACTTTAGCCGACAAACGTGGGTGACAAAGCCGAAAGCTCCCGGCTTTCCAGAAAGCGAGTGCAACTTTGTCAAAAGCTCCCGGCTTTTCAGAGGACGCGTGCCACTTTGTCAAAAGCTCCCGGCTTTTCAGAAGACGCGTGGAGGTAATTTCCGCATCCGTATTGCCACTTGCCATTACAATTCCTATATACATCAACATTCATGGCAAGGCATACACCCAGAAGCGCATCACTTTCCTTCTCGGCCGAGAATGTAAATGCAACCAACCCTTTCAAACATGCTCAGTTTTCTCCTTCTCTTGAGAACACACTTTCAACCATGGATGTATCCCCCAAAGAAGATACCAAATGCCTGGAGTACAAAGGAGGCAAGAGGAAACGGTGGATCGAAGCATGTGGATTCATTCGCTGCCTCTTCGAAAGCAAAGGTATCTCATATCATCAAGGGCGAAAGGAAAGGTATCTCATATCATGCTCTTTCCCTGTCTTTTCCTTTGTCCTTGATATTACTTGCATGGCAAAGTGAAAGAAGCAATCAGCTGGCACTTGGAGTCTATCTGGACTCTATTCCCTGGTTGCTTACCTAGCGTTGCTCTCGAGTAGTCATCTTCAACGATTGATACACTTCCAGAGAAGGGACCACTTCTGCAAAGGGGAGCAAGTAAGGCAAAGGAAAAAGATACATTGAAGCATGAGGAGACAAGCATATGCTGAGCTATCCTCTAACCCTCTTCAATACGAATTGGAGAGATTGAACAAAGAAACAGATAAAAGGAGTAAGCTCAGACCTTCGAGGGAGACCAAAAGAATCCTGCTGCCCAGTTCAAGAGTAGCACAAAGGAAAATCAACGATCGGAGGAAAGCAAAAGAATCTCCAGCTCAGTTCAAGAGTAGCCTGTGGAAAATGATAGGAGCATATCCATGCGACTTAATTAGCTTGTTCTCGTGCATTTATGTTGTGTTTACTTATTTATTTTAGTGTTTAAGGCCACTTTTGTGTATTTTCAGATTATAAGGCCAAAGTGTGCAAGAAGATGCAAATTGGAGTCTTTTGGAGCGAAAGAGGAATGAATGAGTTGAAGACTTGAAGAAACGACGAATTCCTACTCCAACGATGAATTCTTACCAAAACGAGGAATCCTACTCAAACAAGGTTTCCTATTTTAGGAAAGTCAACCCTAAGTTTCCCGTTTTGGTAACCTTTCCTAATCTTAAACGTCCGCATTTTCTAGCCACTTTGAAATCCTTGTAGGCGCTTTAGGACACAAAACAAAGGCCATAGGGCCCTTAACACCCAATGTCGTGGGCTTTAGCCCAAGTCCCTTTCCTTGCCGTGCAAGGGGGGGTATTTCTGGCCCATTTCATGCACTAAACCCTAATTCTAAACCCTAGCCTTACTCCTTGCAGCCGCACCTCTTCTTCCATATTCATTCAGCCACTTATTCCCATTCCTTCCCATAATCCATTTAACCTAATTCACATGTCCAAGCTGCCACTACCATCCCACTTTCTCTCATTCATATTTTTTTTATTCAGCCCATTATCCCATTCATCCTTAAGCCGTGACCCCCATTCATTCACCCAAAATCTGCCCATTAATCCCTTAAGCCGTGCATTCCACTAACCCTAAATGCCATTTTTAATCAGCCACCATAACCTAATTAACCCTAATATTCCTTTCACACTTATTTTTCCCTTTAGCCGTGATTCATTCTAATTATTCTATCCGCAAATCCCATTCAGCCATTATCTCCCATTCCTCTCCATAATCCGTGCACTTCCACATATATACCTATCATTCACACTAATCAGCCACCATAACCCTAATTTCCTATTATTGCCGCAACCAACCTCTCCATATCCCCCTTCCATTCCAGCCAATTTCCATATACTTCTCACCCTAGCCGCACCTAATTCTCCCATTCATTCAATCCATACACCCTAATTTCCTATCTAATTCACTCACAAGCCGCAGCTACCATCACAAAAACCCATTCATCCTCTCCATTGCCGTGCCATTTTCCCCTGCCATTCCAACCAACTTCCACATATTTCCCAACCTTGCCGCACCCCTAAACAACCCTAAACCCATCTATAACCCAGAAATACATCCAACAACCACCCACAACCAATCTGCCGCAGCAAGGAGAAGAGGAAAGAGGAGCTTCGACGCGCACCAATTCACGTGGATTCGTTGGGCGTTCTAGGTGTAATCATTCCTTTGCGCTTTATGTTTAAATTCAATTGTAATTATCTTTTTGTGACCATGAGAGGCTAAATCCCCCTAGTTAGCTAGGGGGTGATTCGAAACCATGTTTATGCTTGCAATATGAATTGATTACTTTTGGTTGGAATTTGATGAATGATTGATTCAATTCGTTTAACTGTGTGATTGATAACTTGTTTGTGTATGTTTATTGAGAGTGCACACTTAATGTTCATGCATGAATTTGACGCTAGAATATAAGTGAGTTTCACCTAATAGTTATGAACTTATATTCACAAGTAGTGGAGGTTGCTTATAAACAATCGCGTTAATTGAATTCCTGGCAAGAGTATCATGCTTTTCATAGTTACAAATGCCTTGTCGATGCTTATAATTTCCAAAGAACGTAATGATTCTAACTTGTATCTTTATCATGCCGTTCATATAGAGAACTTGTTAGGAATAATTTGTTTGCGATGCATATTCATCCAATTCAATGATTCTAGGGAAATTTGAAGGTTAATTTAAGCGGACCTAATTAACTTGGAGTGTCGAGTTCCATAATTCATCGAAAGACCAACTGAAAATCAAAGTGTATGCAAGTGTGACATGTGTGGAGAAGAACCCCTTAGCTAGCATTCATCCATAATTTCATCCATTTCATTACAATCTGCCTTAATTTTACAATCTGTGCATTTAATTTATTTTCGTCAAAAATTCAATCCCCCTTTACTTTTGTGTCCAACTTAGTTAGAAAGTATCTTAGTTTGTGTTTTTAAGCATTTTGATTCATTCTATTACCCAATTTCGTCCAAATTCACCAAAGTGCTCAAAACTGCCCAGAAAGTGATTTTAAGGCAGTTTTGAGTGTTTTGGGGCTGTTTTGAGTCTTTTGATTTGTTTTAGTGTTTTTATTGTTTTGTTTTGCATTCTTTGAGTCTAGTTTAGTGTTTCAAACTTTATTTTACGTTTTTAAGTCAGTTTCCAAGTGATTTTGCAATCCCTCCTAATCCCCGGTTAAGAACGATCCCTACTTATTTATATACTACAATTGTCACAAGAGGGTTTTAATTTGTGTGCTTACTTAGTTCGCATCAAATTTTTGGCGCCGTTGCCGGGGATTAGCAACTTTGCTAATCCCTTGGATTGTATTTTCTGTTTATTTTATTTTTGTTAAGTTTCTGACCTAATTTTGTTCTTCTTGTTTTAGGTACTAGTGCATGACTCGGAGTTCTCAACCGATTCGTGAGGACATCTTGGACTTTGACAGTGACTTTGAGAGAACTTTGAGACGAAGGAAGAAGCATCACGAATCAAATCCGCCAAGCCCGGAACCTGAGCTTGACGAACAAGGCCTAGAAGAGGAAGAAGAGGCCACGGCAGGGATCTTTGAGGAACCCATGGCAAGGGTATTTGAAGAGCCACAAGACATGGCCGTAGACACCCGGACACTTAAGGAGCTTTCCGCCTCAGGTTTGGATAATGCCGCACCCTTGTGCATTCAATACCCCCCACCTGCCCAAGGTAAGACGGATGAGTTTGAATTAAAGTCAAGTTTGCTTCATCATATTCCTAAATACCATGGCTTGTCCATGGAAGATCCTAACAAACATTTGAAAGAATTTGAAGTAGTTTGCTCTAGTATGACTCCCGTCAACGTCGATGGAAGCATATTGAAGATGAAGGCTTTTCCATTCTCTTTGATGGATAAAGCCAAAGATTGGTTATATGAGTTAGCTCCCAGCACTGTCACTTCTTGGGAGAGCATGAAAAGGGCTTTTCTGGAGAAGTTCTTCCCAACTTCTCGAATCATCCTTTTACGAAAAAGGATAAGTGGTATACAGCAAGAAGATGGTGAGTCTTTTCCTACGCATTACAAACGTTTTAAATCTCTTGTTGCTTCTTGTCCACAGCATCAGATGAAGGAGGAGTTGCTTCTGCAATACTTCTACGAGGGGCTCCTACCAATCGAACGACAAATGCTTGACGCATCGGCGGGTGGAGCATTGGTGGACAAGACACCCATGGCGGCCAAGGTCTTGATCGCGAACCGAGCATTGAATGCTCAACAGTATGAGGGAGTAGGCCAAAGAGGACCTCCACGGCACCAAGTACATGAGGTAAGTTCAACGTCCGATCTTCATTCACAATTGGCTAATCTTACTTCTATTGTTTCACAGATGGCCGAGGGAATGAAGATGCAAGGACCTGTGGTATGTGGCGTATGTTCTATTCAAGGACATACCTCCGAAAAGTGTCCTCAACTCATCGAGAATGGCGGATGGGAGAGTGCGAATGCCATTGGTTTTCAAAGCCAAAATCAGTCAAGACATAATCCGTACTCCAACACGTATAATCCGGGGTGGCGAGACCACCCAAATTTCAAGTGGAGAGATTCCCAGCAACCTCAGAACCAAGGAGGCTTTAGGCAACAACCCCCGGGGTTCTTTCCCGAACCCTACGGCCCACCCCAAAATCAAGCCCAATCCGGCCCAAGTGCCTCAGGTACGTCTCTTGACAATGATGCACTTCTTAAAATACTAACTAAGTTGTCTAATGGGCAGGAAGATCAAGCGAAGGCTATGTAAAACCAAGATAAGAGGGTGGATCAACTTGAGAAACAAATTGGGCAGATTGCCGAGTTTGTAGGTAAGTTTCGAGATCCCGGACAACTCCCTAGTTCCACCATTCCAAATCCGAAGGGAGGTTTCGAAAGCGCAAAGGCCATACTTTTGAGAAGTGGAAAAGAAGTCGGGGCAGGTCCTACACCACCACCATCAAGCCCCGAAGAGGATGAAAAACGAATAATTGAAGAGGAAGAAACAAGGTTGCCCACGGCAAAGGTGATTCCACCTTTGCCGCAAGTCTCAATGGTCCCAAATCTGCCCAATTCGGCCAATAAAGGTAAAAATGTGTTAAATTCAGTTCCTACTAATGATTTCCCTTCAAATGTTCCTTTTCCTAGTAGGTTCAGGCAAACGAAGAAAGAAGAAGCCGAAAAGGACATCCTTGAGACGTTTCGGAAAGTGCAAGTAAACATACCTTTGTTAGATGCAATCAAGCAAGTTCCGAGGTATGCTAAGTTCTTGAAGGAGTTGTGTACCACGAGGAAGAGGATGTCGACCAAGGAAGTGGTAAAGGTAGGTGAAAATGTATCTGCCATCTTGCAACGCAAACTACCTCCCAAATGCAAAGATCCGGGTAGTTTTACCATTCCTTGTGTCATTAGGAATACTAGATTTGAATCTGCCATGCTTGATTTAGGTGCTTCTATAAATGTTATGCCATATTCCATTTATGCATCTATGAACTTAGGAGCACTGAAAAATGATGGGGTAATAATACAATTGGCCGATAGATCTAACGCCTATCCAAAGGGAGTTTTGGAAGATGTTCTTGTGCAGGTTAATCATTTGGTCTTCCCGGCGGATTTCTATGTCCTCGAAATGGATGAATCGGACCATGCTCCTTCGCTGCCCATTCTACTTGGAAGGCCATTCATGAAGACGGCCCGGACGAAGATTGATGTGTATAGTGGAACTTTGTCCATGGAATTCGATGGGAAAGTTGTTAATTTTAATCTTTCTGATTCCATTAAATACCCTAGTGAGGACCCTTCATGCTTTTCTATTGATATAATTGACTCTTTGGCGCAGGGATATCTTGACGATTTGAATGACGATGCGCTTGAAAAAGTCATTACACGAGGCATGGAACTCAAAACAAAGGGGGCAGATTGCATGCATGCCCACGGCATACAAGAGTCCTCCCATGCCGTGCCCCCTAGTGAGGAATGTATGGAGTTGGTTGCTGCCCTAGAGTCACTTCCTAGGTACGAGGGTAAGTTTTCTAAAATTGAGTCGATTCCCATTTCGACTAACAAGTTGTTACCATCCATAGTTCAGGCACCTACCCTTGATCTCAAACCATTACCGTGCCATTTGAAGTACATTTTCTTGGGGGAAGAGGAGACATTACCGGCCATCATTTCTTCATCACTCACGGCACAAGAAGAGGACAAACTAGTGCGTGTGTTGAAGGAGTTCAAATCTGCCATAGGTTGGACGTTGGCCGATATCAAAGGTATTAGTCCTGCTACATGCATGCATGATAGGAGCATTTTTATGCGACTTAATTGGCTTGTTCTCATGCATTTATGTTGTTTTTCCTTAGTTAGTTTAGTGTTTAAAGTCATTTTCGTGCAATTTCAGGTTTTAGTGTCAAAGTATGCAAAAAGAAGCAATTTGGAGCATTCTAGAGCATTTTTGGGCCAAGATTGGATAGTGCAAGCATGGAGGCATGAGGATGGACGAATTTGAAGGCTTGAATTCAGTTAAGGAGCTGCAAGGGGGCCTAAAAACCTTATTTCTAGAAGGCTTTATCTATTCACACATGGTGCCTAATTTCTGTATTGGAAGAACAAGCCGTCCTAGCTTGTCACAAGCCATCCTACCTTGTCTCCTAGCCGTCCTAGCTTGTCTCCTAGCCGTCCTACCTTGTCACTAGCCGTCCTACCTTGTCACTAGCCGTCCTACCTTGTCTCCTAGCCGTCCTAGCTTGTCACTAGCCGTCCTACCTTGTCTCCTAGCCGTCCTATCTTGTCTCCTACCTTGTCCAAGCTACACACATATATCCTTTAAGTGTTTCATGTATAGAATTTCTGGTACAAAAACCTTTTGGTTTCAATTAAGTTCTAAACCTTTCCTAGCCCTATAAATAAGGCTTTGCAGCAAGGCACTAAGGGGATCACTCATTCACCCAATTTTCGTCCATTCATCTAGCCACACCACTCTACACATCCTAAAATCCTAGAAACACAATTCCAACCAAACACTACACCTTGCCATGCCTATCCTCCATCCATTCCATAATCCCTGATCCTAAAACACATCCCAACCATCCCATCCACCTTTGTGCCGTAGCAAGGAGAAAGAAGGAAGGACTCTTGGATGCTCAAGCTTCGTCGTTGGTGCATTCTAGGTGTAATTCGTTTTATGATTTCAATGTTTAATTTATTTTCCTTTCATTTTGCTATGAACATGAGTGGCTAAACCCCTATTGGTTAGGGGTGATTTCGAAGCCATAACTATGTGTGCAAGATGATTTGATAAATTCCAGTTAAGAGTTCTTGAATCGTGAATGCAATTGGCTTAACTGTGCGAGTAATAACATATTTGTGTTTGTTAATTAGGGGTTGACACTTAATTGGCTTGCATGAATATGATGCTAGAATATAAGTTTGTTTCACATAATTGTCACACACTTATATTCACAAGTAGTGAAGGTTGCTAGTCACAATCGCGTTAAGTTCAATTCCTAGCATAAGTGTCATGATGTCATAGTCACAAGTGCTTTGTCAATACTTATAGTTTTCATTGAACCTAATGATCTTTGATTGTATCTTTATTATGATGTCATGTAAGGAACTTTTGAAGAATGCTTTGGGTTGTCGTATGATGTCATCCAATTCAATAACACAAGGAAAACTTGAGAATTAACTAGTGATGTCACGGTTAATTTGGGGCATTGTCATTCATAATTCTATGAAGGAATAACTGGAAATCGAGTCATTTGCATACTTGTCATGTGTGGAGAAAGAACCCCTAACTAGTCCATCATCCATTAAAAACCCCAAAAACGTTTCAAAATCAGTTTTACTTTGCAATCTGTTTTCTCAACTTTAATTTCGTCCAAATCAACTCCCCCTTTACTTTGAAGTCTCAATTTAGTTAGAAATTGTTTTGGTTCATGTTTTTAAGTGTTTTGAGTCAAGTTTTCAACCAATTTCGTCCAAATTAGTGTAGGTGCTCAAAACTGCCCAGAAAGTGGATTTTAGGCAGTTTTGAGTCTTCTAGTTGTTGTTTTGAGTTTTTTTTGTTTTAGTGTTTTAACTTTGGTTTTTCATTCTTTGAGTCCAAATTAGTGTTTTTAACTTTGTTTTGGAGTTCTTAGGTCTGTTTTCAAGAGTTTAGCAATCCCTCCTAATCCCTGGTTTTGAACGATCCCTACTTACATACTTTGCTACAATTGTCAGAAGAGGGTTTAATTTGTGTGCTTAATATATTTCGCATCAAATTTTTGGCGCCGTTGCCGGGGATTAGCAACTTTGCTAATCCCTTGTATTGTTTTTGTTTCATTTATTTCACTTTGTTTCTGATTTTGTTTTAGTTTCTGACCTATTTTTGTTTCTTGTTTTTTAGGTACTAGTGCATGACGCGGAGTTCTCAAACTGTGCATGCACATATCTTAGACTTTAACGACGATTTTGAACGTGATTTGAGAAGAAAGAGGAGGCATCCCGAACGTAGTGAACCTAGTTCAAGTTCAGAGGCCGAATCTGAGTTTGAAGAAGTGGAAGAAGAAGTTATGGCAGCGGACAATCGGACCATTAAAGAGCTTTCGGCCTCAGGATTGGCCAATGCCGCACCATTATGCATTCAATACCCCGCGGCTGCCCAAGGCAAGACCGATGAATTCGAGTTGAAGTCAAGCTTGTTGCACCACATTCCTAAATACCATGGGCTTTCCATGGAAGATCCAAACAAGCATCTTAAAGAGTTTGAAGTAGTTTGTTCAAGCATGGCTCCCGTCAATGTTGACGGAAGTATTTTGAAGATGAAAGCTTTTCCGTTCTCTTTAATGGATAAAGCTAAGGATTGGTTATACGAGTTGGCTCCTGGCACTGTCACTTCATGGGAGAGTATTAAAAGAGCGTTTTTGGAGAAGTTTTTCCCAACTTCTCGCATCATTCTTCTTCGTAAAAAAATAAGTGGAATTCAACAAGATGAAGGTGAGTCTTTTCCTGCATACTATGAACGTTTTAAATCACTTGTTGCTTCTTGTCCACAGCATCAGATGAAGGAGGAGCTACTTTTGCAATACTTCTACGAGGGCCTCCTACCATTAGAACGTCAAATGCTCGATGCCTCGGCAGGTGGAGCATTAGTGGACAAAACACCTATGGCTGCCAAGACCTTGATTTCTAATCGAGCGTTGAACGCTCAACAATACGAAGGAGTAGGCCAAAGAGGACCCCCACGACAACATGTTCATGAGGTAAGTTCTACTTTCGACATTAATTCACAATTGGCTAATCTTACTTCTATTGTGTCTCAGTTGGCCGAGGGCATGAAGATGCAAGGACCACTTGTATGTGGCGTATGTTCTATGCATGGACATGCCTCTGAAAAATGTCCACAGTTGATTGAAAATGGTGGATGGGAAAGCGCCAATGCAATTGGGTTTCAAGGCCAAAACCAACCAAGGAACGATCCTTATTCCAACACATATAATCCCGGTTGGAGAGACCACCCAAATTTCAAATGGAGGGAGCCCCAACAATCTCAAAACCAAGGAGGCTTTAGGCAACAACCCCCTGGGTTCTTTCCCAAAACCTACGGCCCACCCCAAAATCAAGCCCAATCCGGCCCAAGTGCCTCAGGTACGTCTCTTGACAATGATACACTTCTTAAGATACTAACTAAGTTGTCTAATGGGCAGGACGATCAAGCTAAGGCTATGCAAAACCAAGACAAAAGGGTGGATCAATTGGAGAAACAAATGGGGCAAATTGCCGAGTTTATGGGGCAGTTTCGTGAACAAGGAAACCTCCCTAGTTCCACCGTTCCAAATCCAAAGGGAGGTTTCGAAAGTGCAAAGGCCATAACCTTGAGAATTGGAAAAGAGATTGGGGCAGATCCTACACCATCACAATCAGGTCCCAAAGGTGATGAAAACTTGCAAATTGAAGAGGAAGAATCAAGCAAACCCACGGCAAAGGTGGGAGAGTCTTTGCCACAAGTTCCTAGTGCCCCAAAACTGTCTAATTCGGCCAAAAAGGGTAAGAATGTGTCAAATTCGGTTTCTACTAATGCTTTTCCTTCAAATGCTCCTTTTCCTAGTAGGTTTATGCAAACAAGGAAGGAAGAAGCTGAAAAGGACATCCTTGAGACATTTAGGAAAGTTCAAGTGAACATACCCTTGTTGGATGCAATCAAGCAAGTCCCTAGATACGCCAAGTTTTTGAAGGAGTTGTGCACCACTAGGAAGAGGATGTCGACCAAGGAAGTGGTAAAAGTAGGTGAGAATGTGTCCGCCATCTTGCAACGCAAACTACCTCCCAAATGCAAAGATCCGGGTAGTTTCACCATTCCTTGTGTCATAGGTAACACTAGATTTGAATCTGCCATGCTTGATTTAGGTGCCTCTATAAATGTTATGCCATATTCCATATATACATCTATGAACCTAGGAGCATTGAAAAAGGATGGTGTTATCATACAATTGGCCGATAGATCTAATGCCTATCCAAAGGGAGTTTTGGAAGATGTTTTGGTGCAGGTTAATCATTTGATCTTTTCGGCGGATTTCTATATCCTTGAGATGGATGAATCGGATCATGCACCCTCGCTGCCCATTCTACTTGGAAGGCCATTCATGAAAACGGCCCGGACTAAGATTGACGTGTTTAATGGAACTTTGTCCATGGAATTTGATGGGGAAGTTGTTAATTTCAATCTTTCCGATTCTATTAAGTATCCTAGTGAAGATCATTCATGTTTCTCTATTGATACTGTTGACTCTTTGGCGCAGGGATACCTTGAAGATTTGAATGATGATATGCTTGAAAAAGTCATTACAAGTGGTGTAGAAGTCAAAACCAAGGGAGCAACATCCATGCAACCCCACGGCACAAATACACTATCCTATGCCGTGCAACCTAGTGAGGATTTTCTTGAAGTAGTTGCTGCCCTTGAGTCATCACCAATACATGATGGTAAGTTTCCTAACAAAGAGTCCATTCCCATTTTGACTAACAAGTTGCTTCCATCCATAATTCAGGCACCTATCCTTGAACTCAAACCTTTGCCAAGCCATTTGAAGTACATTTTCTTGGGAGAAAATGAGACACTGCCTACCATCATATCATCATCCCTCACGGCACAAGAGGAGGAAAAACTCATGCATGTGTTGAAGGAGTACAAATCTGCCCTAGGATGGACATTGGCCGATATCAAAGGTATAAGCCCCACAACTTGTATGCATCACATATTTCTTGAGGAGGGGACCAAACCAACTAGAGAGGCTCAACGCCGTCTTAACCCTCCAATGATGGAAGTTGTGAAAAAGGAGATAATCAAACTTCTTGATTGTGGAGTCATTTATCCTATCTCCGATAGTCGTTGGGTTTCACCTATCCAATGTGTGCCTAAGAAATCCGGAGTGACGGTTGTGGAGAATGCCGAGAATGAGCTTGTACCCATGAGAATCCAAACCGGTTGGCGTGTATGCATCGATTATAGGAAGATAAATGCCACCACAAGGAAGGACCACTTCCCATTGCCGTTCCTAGATCAAATGTTGGAAAGGTTAGCGGGTCATTCTTTTTATTGCTTTCTTGATGGATATTCAGGTTATAATCAAATTGTCATTGCCCCGGATGATCAAGAAAAGACCACTTTTACTTGTCCCTTTGGAACATTTGCATATCGACGCATGCCATTTGGTTTGTGCAATGCCCCTGCCACATTTCAAAGGTGTATGGTAAGCATATTTTCTGATTATGTTGAAAGGATTATTGAGATATTCATGGATGACTTTAGTGTTTTTGGTGATTCTTTTGATAAATGCTTGGATAATCTCACTTTAATCTTGAAACGTTGTGTTGAAACAAACCTTGTTTTAAATTGGGAAAAATGCCATTTTATGGTTAAACAAGGTATTGTTTTGGGTCATATAATCTCTGAAAAAGGAATTGAAGTTGATAAGTCTAAAGTAGATCATGTACGCTACTTACCCTCTCCTACTTCGGTTAGAGAGGTTCGTTCTTTTCTTGGTCATGCAGGATTCTATAGACGATTTATCAAGGACTTTTCCAAGATTGCACAACCCCTATGCCGCCTCCTCCAAAAAGATGTGTCTTTTGAGTTCAACGAGGCATGTGAGAAGTCATTCAAGCATCTCAAAGAGCTCCTAACCACGGCACCCATCATAACTTCCCTGGATTGGTCCATTCCATTTGAATTGATGTGTGATGCCTCGGATTATGCACTTGGGGCTGTTTTGGGTCAAAGGAAAAATAAACAGTCACATGTTATTTATTATGCTTCCCGCACTTTAAATGATGCTCAATTGAATTATTCTACAACCGAAAAAGAACTCTTGGCGGTTGTATTTGCTTTAGATAAGTTTAGATCATATCTTATTGGCACTAAAGTAATTGTTTTCTGATGCGAGAATTATACGCACACAAATTAAACCCTCTTTTTATCAATTGTAGTAAGTATGTAAGTAGGGATCGTTCTTAACCGGGGATTAGGAGGGATTGCAAATCACTTGGAAACTGACTCAAAAACGTAAAATAAAGTTTAAAACACTAAACTAGACTCAAAGAATGCGAGACTAAACGCTTAAAACACTAAAACAAACCAAAAGACTCAAACATCACCCAAAACACTCAAAACTGCCTTAAAAACACTTTCTGGGCAGTTTTGAGCACCTTGGTGAATTTGGACGAATTTGTGCAACACTTATAAACACAAATTAAGACACTTTCTAACTAATTTGGACAATACAAAGACTCAAGGGACTCAAAACAAGTTCAAAAGACTCAAAACTGCCTAAAAACACTAACTAGGCAGTTTCTGACCTTAAACCCGAATTTGGACGAATTTAAGATTATGGCTTGATTCAAAACATTTTAAAACATAAACCAAACAGATTCTAAGCACTAAAGAACAAGAAAGTAAAGGGGGGGTTTTGATTTGACGAAAATTGAAATAACAAAACAAGTTAATAAACTATGCAGAATTGTAAAACGAATTCCTTGAAAACAAGATAATGGATGGATTAGTTAGAGGTCCATTCTCCACACAAGACACATTTGTATATGAATCGATTCTCCAATTGCTTTTCATTAACTATGATGCTCAACACCCCAAGTTAACCGTGATGCACTAATTAACTCTCAAATTTTCCTTATGTTATTGAATTGGATGATGCATGCGACAATTCAAATCATTCTCCAATGGTTCTCAACATGAATGCATAGAAGAGATACAATGAGAGATCATTATGCTCTATGAAAATTATAAGTGTTGACGAGGCAATTGTAACTATGAATGCATGATACTCTTGCCAAGAATTCAATTAACACGGTTGTGACTAGCAACCTTCACTACTCATGTTTATAAACTTGTGACGATTAGGTGAAACTCGTTTATAAACTAGCATCGAGTTTAAGCATGAAGACTAAGTATGCATCCCTAATCAACATACAAAAACAAGTTTTTAATGAACAGATAATTGAATTGCAATCACAACTTAACAAATCACAATTGGAAGAAATCAATTCATATTTCAAACATGTTCATGGCTTCAAACTTTCCCCTAACTAATTAGGGGTTTAGCCACTCATGATTACAACAAACTTAGAGAGTAATAACAAAGTAAACATTGAAAACAAGAATCGAAGTACACCTAAAAATTCCAACAACTCAATCTTGAATTGTATGAACGTTTAAGCCACTTCTCCTCTAGTTGCTGCGGCACAAGGGGTTTTGGTGAGTTTTGGGGGTTATGGATGATGTAGAATGATGTGTTTAGGGTAGGGATGGATGTAGGGGAAGGCAAGGAGTGTTTTTGGGCAGAAAATATGAAGAATGGTGAAGTATGGCTGTGTTAGAGAGAGGGAATGAATTTCTGGCGTGAATGAATGTGTATGAGAGGTGGTGATCTGATCTAGGGGTTAATATGAGTATATATAGGCACTTAGGACCCTAGGGAAATCAGATATGGACTTGAATTAATTAATGGGAGAGCATGGGAGTGACAGCTAGGGTGAATGATTAAAGGCAAAGTGCATGTGGCTGATTTGTGGTGCAATGATGAAAGGCAAAGTGCATGTGGCTGATTTGTGGTGCAATGATGAAAGGATGGAAGTGCATGTGGCTGCAATGGATTAAAGGATGGGAGTGCATGTGGCTGCAATGGATTAAAGGATGGAAGTGCATGTGGCTGCAATGTAGCCTTCTAGAAATCATGTTTTTAGGCCCCCTTGCAACTCCCTAACTGAATTCAAGCCTTTCAAATTCGTCCATCCTCATGCCTCCATGCTTGCACTATCCAATCTTGGCCCAAAAATGCTCTAGAATGCTCCAAATTGCTTCTTTTTGCATACTTTGACACTAAAACCTGAAATTGCACGAAAATAACTTTAAACACTATAGTTAACATAGTTTAGCTAATTAAATGCAAGAAAACAAGCTAACTAAGTCGTATAAATATGCTCCTATCAAATTCCCCCACACTTAGCTTTTGCTAGTCCTCGAGCAAAACAAAACAAACAAAACATAACGAAACGAAACAAAACAAACAAAAGACAATCTAAACCTTCCAACGTTGCCTCTGGGATTTCCAATGCACATGACATGTTAAAATTCGTTAGCTCCACAGATTTTAGTCATCTTCACACTTAAGTACATTCTTACTCAAAGTCACCACATACTAGTTCACAATTAGGCATTTAAAACCATGTTTTGAATGTAGTAACATGCTTTTAGAGAATTTGCTCAATTCCTTACAAGATATGCACTCAATTTTCACTCAGATTTTCTAACTACACACCCTAATCTAGTTATATGTGAGAAGATTGATGTAAACATGGAAACGAATACTCACATATATGTATCACAAAGGAAGCAATTTCTGGAGTTAATAAGCATGTTTAGATATGATCTCATGAATGGAATGCTACTACTTAGATGCGAGAACCAGTGATACCATATGCTTATACCAAGTTCAAACTCCACAAATTGAAACACATAACACTCAAGATTGAAGTCACGGGTTGTAGTGGGGCTTGGGGTGTTTGGCTAACAAAGAAGTGATATGGAAAACAAAGGTTCTTAAAGAAATAGTGAGCAAAGCATTTAAATCAACTTAGAATTCACTTTTGAATGCACACTCAACTTTTGAACAAAAGGGGAGAATTTAGACATTTTAGGGCCAGATTTGGTGTTTTGGACCCTTTCTTCAACATTCATCACTTAATCACTTATTCTTTCATCTTTTCAATCTCTTTTTCCTTTCTTTCTTTCTTTTCTTTTCTGTTTTTCTTTTTCATACGTTTTTCACACTTTTTCTTTTCTTTTGAATCTCAAAACATACATATTAACTTAAGAACAAACATTCCTTCCCCCCACACTCATTTTCTTGCATAATGTAACTCAAAAGGAATTCATTTAAGTTATGCTCACTATCTTTTAAGAACAAGGGTGTGGACTGTCCTAAACTAGGCTAGGTGAGGATAATGTGGGTTAACAAAGAATAAAGGCTAAACAAGGCTCAACGGGGTTAACTTAGACATGTAATGAAGTAGGATGCACGGCAATTTGGCTTTGGTGGTGGTCACTACACAACTTCTTCTTGAATATGTGTTATGCGAATCAATAACATGCTTTGAATGAAATGGGCATGAGTTCTAGCATTTGGAACTATATGATGAAACGCCTTCTAAGTAGCAACCAAGCAAAGAATAATGAGACCATGCAACGACTTTAGAAAACAATAATGCACAGATTTTAACTCTCCAAATAACGTTTAGGCTCAAGTCTCACAAGGTTGTAGCGTTTGTTTGAGTTCCTTCCTTCAAGCATGTTACAAAAACGAATTTTTTTCTTTTATGATTGCATGTGAAGTCATACATTATAACCATAACCAAGCATATACCAAGAGTAAATCAAACTTTTCTCCATGTTTATAACTCTTTTTAACAGTCATGCAATTACAAACCAAATCCTCATCATTGTGTTGGAAGGTACCCTAAGACACAAACACACAAAAACGACTCAAAATACTCTTTTTAGGCTTTCCAAAACATATTTTTCAAATTTTTATGTGATTTTCGGAGTTATGAGACAAATCACACTAAAACACTCTAAAACAGCTTAAAAACACTTTAAAACAGCAAGGAACAACACTTGAAGTTATGGGTGATAAAATCCCACGAATTTGCATCAAATATCCTTAGTTACCCCCCCACACTTAAATCAAACATTGTTCTCAATGTTTTAAACATAACTTCACACAAAACACCATTAAACACACAAACAGCAACCAAACAACATAATAGGGCAGATGAGAAACAATAACAAAGAGACGGGTTTTAGAAACGCAAATCTGGAATTTGGGGGATTCCTTGAGCTTCCTTTGTTGAATAGATGGGTTGCCTCCCATATAGCGCTTGCTTTAACGTCGTGCAGCCGGACGAACACCTCCATCAAGCTTCAGGGGAGGCCATGGCATGGAGGGGTGTTTCCTCCACAACTTGCTCCTCAAACAAAGTGTAATACGGCTTCAACCTATGCCCATTGACCTTGAACTCTTGGCCACTCTTTAAGCTTTGGACTTGGACTGCACCATGAGGAAAAACATTAGTAACAACAAGAGGTCCAATCCACTTAGAACGTAACTTACCAGGGAATAACCGAAGTCTTGAATCAAAAAGCAACACTTTCTGCCCCTTGGAGAATGTTTTGGTACGAAGCATCTTATCATGATAAGCCTTTGTCTTGTCCTTGTAGATTCGAGCATTCTCGTAAGCCTCGTTCCTAATCTCCTCAAGTTCATCTAATTGGAGCTTCCTATGAACTCCAGCAGCGTCTATGTCCATATTGAAGGTTTTCACAGCCCAATGCGCCTTGTGCTCTAGCTCAACGGGCAAATGACATGGCTTACCATATATAAGCCGAAAAGGTGACATGCCAAGGGGAGTTTTGTAAGCCGTACGATAGGCCCACAATGCATCGTCTAAGCGCAAACTCCAATCTCTTCTTGAGGGTCCCACGGTTTTCTCTAGGACTTGTTTGATCTCCCTATTTGAAACCTCCGCTTGCCCATTGGTTTGAGGGTTATAAGGTGTTGAAACCTTATGCGTAACGTTGTACTTCTTGAGCAAAGCTTCAATGGTACGGTTGCAAAAGTGAGAACCCCCATCACTGATTAAAACTCGTGGCATCCCAAACCTAGCAAAAATATTAGATTTCACAAAATCTGCAACAACCTTAGAATCGTTAGTACGGGTGGCTTTGGCCTCCACCCATTTGGAAACATAATCGACAGCTAGCAAGATGTAAGTGAAACCAAAAGAGGGAGGAAAGGGGCCCATGAAATCGATACCCCAAACATCAAAAATTTCCACAAATGAGAGAGATTGCTGCGGCATTTGGTCCTTAGGCCCTATGTTACCCGTTCTTTGACACTTATCACATGTTAAACAAAACATTTTAGCATCTTTAAAGAGATTAGGCCAATAAAATCCAGATTGTAACACCTTTAGGGCTGTCCTTTGGGTGCCAAAATGTCCCCCACATGCATAAGTATGGCAGAATGTAAGAATGGAATTAAAATCAGATTCGGGCACACATCTACGCACAATCTGATCTGGGCAGAATTTCCATAAATATGGATCATCCCAAACATAAAAACGTGCATCATGAACAAGTTTATCACGTTGGAATTTGTTTAGGGTACTAGGAACTTGCTTAGACACCAAGAAATTGACCAAATCGGCATACCAAGGGGTTCTTACCTCAATGGACAGAAGTTGTTCATCCGGGAATGTCTCTACGATGGGAACGGGCTCTTCCTCACGCACCATTCTACTTAGGTGGTCAGCCACTACGTTTTCACACCCTTTCTTGTCTCGAATTTCAAGATCGAACTCTTGAAGTAGGAGCATCCATCGAATGAGTCTTGGCTTGGCCTCCTTTTTTGTGAAAAGATACCTCAAGGCTGCATGGTCAGTGAAAACAATGACTTTAGTACCAAGAAGATATGATCTAAACTTATCTAATGCAAATACAATAGCCAAGAGTTCTTTTTCGGTTGTAGAATAATTTAGTTGTGCATCATTCAACGTCCGTGAGGCATAGTAGATGACATGCGGCCTTTTGTCTTTCCTTTGCCCTAAAACAGCCCCTAGAGCATAATCAGAGGCGTCACACATCAATTCAAAAGGGAGACTCCAATCAGGGGGAGCAATGATTGGTGCCGTGGTCAACAACTCCTTGAGTTGATTGAATGAAGCCGTGCACTCCTTGGTGAATTCAAACGCCACTTCTTTTTGTAGGAGACGGCAAAGAGGTTGTGCAACTTTTGAGAAGTCCTTTATAAACCTACGATAGAATCCTGCATGACCAAGAAAAGAACGAACCTCTCTAACCAAAATTGGAGAGGGTAAGTGACGTACAAGATCTATTTTAGATTTGTCTACTTCAATGCCGTTTTCAGAGATAATGTGCCCTAAAACTATGCCTTGTTTAACCATGAAATGACACTTTTCCCAATTAAGAACAAGGTTAGTTTCAACACAACGTTTTAGAATCAAACTCAGATTATGCAAGCAACCATCAAAAGAATTACCAAAGACGCTAAAATCATCCATAAAAACTTCAATGATTTTCTCAACATAATCAGAAAATATACTCATCATGCATCTTTGAAACGTAGCAGGTGCATTACATAAACCAAAAGGCATGCGACGATATGCAAATGTACCAAAAGGGCATGTGAAAGTGGTTTTTTCTTGGTCCTCGGGTGCTATGACAATTTGATTATAACCAGAGTAACCATCAAGAAAACAATAGAAAGCATATCCCGCTAACCTTTCGAGCATTTGGTCAATGAACGGCAATGGGAAGTGGTCCTTCCTTGTGGTGGCGTTTAACTTCCTATAGTCGATGCACACCCTCCAACCAGTTTGAATGCGCGTAGGAACAATCTCATTCTCGGCGTTTTCAACCACAGTTACTCCGGATTTCTTTGGAACGCATTGCACGGGCGAAACCCACCTGCTATTAGAAATAGGATAAATCACTCCACAATCAAGCAATTTGCTTACCTCTTTCTTCACTACTTCCATCATCGGAGGGTTAAGACGGCGTTGAGCCTCTCGAGATGTTTTGGACCCCTCCTCTAGAAGAATGCGATGCATGCACATAGTAGGGCTGATTCCCTTTATGTCGGCCAAAGTCCATCCAATTGCCGTCTTGTACTCTTTAAGCACTCGCACTAATTTGCTCTCCTCTTGTGCCGTGAGTGAGGATGAAATAATGATGGGCAATGTCTCATCCTCTCCCAAGAACACGTACTTCAAGTGACTCGGCAACAGCTTAAGTTCAAGTGTAGGTGGCTGCACAACTGAGGGAAGCATTTTATTAGTCGAAACAGAACTTAAAATAGGGTCCAAAAACTTACCTGAATGGGATGGCAATGACTCGAGTGCAGCCACCATCTCCATCATATCCTCACTAGGGGGCACGGCCAAGGACTCCTCATGCATGCCGTGGGGTTCCTTGGTGGTTGTCTCAATGTTCTGCACGTCCCTTCCTTGTGCAATGACCAATTCAAGTGCATCGTCCTTCAAATTGTCCAAATGGTCCTGCGCCAGAGAATCAATTATATCAATAGCAAAACACGAATGATTCTCACTAGGGTACTTCATAGAATCAGAAAGATTGAACTTAATAACTTCCCCATCAAATTCCATTGTCAAATTGCCATTATATACGTCAATCTTTGTACGAGCAGTTTTCATGAATGGCCTTCCAAGGAGGATGGGCAATGAAGGGGCATGGTCGGACTCATCCATTTCAAGCACATAGAAATCCGCCGGAAAGATTAAATGATTGACCTGTACTAAAACATCTTCCAAAACTCCCTTTGGATAGGCATTAGATCTATCAGCCAATTGTATAATAACACCATCATTTTTCAATGCTCCTAGATTCATAGATGCATAAATTGAATATGGCATGACATTTATTGATGCACCTAAATCTAACATGGCAGATTCGAAACAAGTATTACCAATAACACATGGAATTGTAAAACTACCCGGATCCTTGCATTTAGGGGGCAGTTTTCTTTGCAAGATGGCGGAGACATTTTCACCCACTTTGACAACCTCCTTGGTCGAAATCTTCCTTTTATTAGTGCAAAGCTCCTTCAAAAACTTGGCGTACCGCGGGACTTGCTTGATTGCATCCAAAAGAGGGATATTGACTTGAACTTTCCGAAACGTTTCGAGAATGTCTTTTTCGGCTTCCTCTCTCTTTGTTTGCATGAACCTACTGGGAAAAGGCACATTCGAAGGAAAAATATTAGTAGGAACTGAACTTAACACGTTTTTACCTTTATTGGACAGATTGGGTGGTTTAGAGCCACTAGAAGCTTGCGGCAAAGGGAGTTCCACCCTTGCCGTGGGTTTGGTTACTTCCCCCTCTTCAAAATGCAGTTTTTCATCCTCTTTGTGACATGTTTTTGATGAAGAACCTGCCCCAACTTCTTTTCCGCTTCTCAACACTATGGCTTTGGCAGATTCGAATCCACCTTTCGGATTCACTTGCGTTGAACTTGGTAACTTACCTTGTTCTCTACTAAATTGCCCCATGAATTCCGCCATTTGTCCCACTTGTCTCTTCAAATCCGTCACCTCTCGAGCTTGATTTTGTACCTCATTGGCGTAATTTTGCATGTCTTTGCCTTGTTTTTCTTGCCCCTGCGCCAATGTAGTTAGTAATTGAATAACTTGAGAATTATCAAAAGACGAACTTGAATTGTTTTGGGACGATGGTGGTTGGGTTGCTTGGTATGGCCGTGGGAACCCAGGGGGGTTTTGTTGAAATCCCCTTTGTGGTGCAGATTGTTGGGACTCCCTCCACTTGAAATTGGGGTGATCTCTCCATCCGGGGTTGTAGGTGTTGGAGTATGGATCATGTTTGGGTTGGTTTTGGCCTTGGAAACCAATGGCATTGGCAGATTCCCATCCTCCATTCTCTATCAACTGAGGGCATGTCTCGGATGGATGCCCTTGCATTGAACACACGCCACACACTTGGTTGTCTTGTGGTTTTGATCCCTTGACAACCTGAGACACAAGAGAAGTAAGATTAGCCAATTGTGATTGAATATCAGAAATTGCACTTACCTCATTCACACTTTGTTGTCGTGGCCCCTCTCTTTGTCCAACACCTTCATATTGTTGAGCGTTATGTGCTCGGTTGGCAATTAGAGCTTTGGCATCCACTAGAGTCTTGTCCACTAATGCACCACCCGCCGAAGCATCTAGCATTTGACGTTCCATGGGAAGGAGTCCCTCGTAGAAATATTGAATGAGCAGCTCCTCCTTCATTTGGTGCTGTGGACATGAAGCAACAAGTGATTTAAAACGTTCATAATAAGATGGAAACGACTCACCTTGATTTTGTTGGATGCCACTAATTCGTTTCCTCAAGAGAATGATCTTGGCAGTGGGAAAGAATTTCTCTAAGAATGCACGTTTCATACTTTCCCAAGAGTTGACAGTTCCAGGGGACAATTCAAACAACCAATCTTTGGCCTTGTCCATAAGTGAGAATGGAAAGGCCTTCATCTTCAAAATACTCCCATCCACGTTGATGGGTGTCATACTTGAGCAAACTACTTCAAATTCCTTAAGATGTTTGTTAGGATCTTCCATGGACAACCCATGGAATTTAGGAATATGATGTAATAAACTAGACTTAAGTTCAAATTCTTCCGTCTTACCTTCAGCTGCCGTAGGGTATTGTATGCATAAAGGAACGGCATTGCCCATACCTGAGGCAGAGAGCTCTTTGATGGTACGATTGTCCACGGCCATGGTTGGTACTTCCTCCACAAATTGTGCCGTGGGCTCTCTTTCCTCCACAAACTCGGATGTAGAGCTAGAAGACGGTGGGGTAGGGTTTTGTTGATTCTTTTGCTTCCTCAACGTCCGCTCAAAATCGTCGTCAAAGTCTAAAATATGTTCGTGTACCGGATTAGAACTCCGAGTCATAAACAAGTACCTAGAACAAGAAACAAAATAACATAAGAATCTGATCTAATAAGAAAACGAAAATAACAATCCAAAGGATTAGCAAAGTTGCTAATCCCCGGCAACGGCGCCAAAATTTGATGCGAGAATTATACGCACACAAATTAAACCCTCTTTTTATCAATTGTAGTAAGTATGTAAGTAGGGATCGTTCTTAACCGGGGATTAGGAGGGATTGCAAATCACTTGGAAACTGACTCAAAAACGTAAAATAAAGTTTAAAACACTAAACTAGACTCAAAGAATGCGAGACTAAACGCTTAAAACACTAAAACAAACCAAAAGACTCAAACATCACCCAAAACACTCAAAACTGCCTTAAAAACACTTTCTGGGCAGTTTTGAGCACCTTGGTGAATTTGGACGAATTTGTGCAACAAATTGAATCAAAACACTTATAAACACAAATTAAGACACTTTCTAACTAATTTGGACAATACAAAGACTCAAGGGACTCAAAACAAGTTCAAAAGACTCAAAACTGCCTAAAAACACTAACTAGGCAGTTTCTGACCTTAAACCCGAATTTGGACGAATTTAAGATTATGGCTTGATTCAAAACATTTTAAAACATAAACGAAACAGATTCTAAGCACTAAAGAACAAGAAAGTAAAGGGGGGGTTTTGATTTGACGAAAATTGAAATAACAAAACAAGTTAATAAACTAGGCAGAATTGTAAAACGAATTCCTTGAAAACAAGATAATGGATGGATTAGTTAGAGGTCCATTCTCCACACAAGACACATTTGTATATGAATCGATTCTCCAATTGCTTTTCATTAACTATGATGCTCAACACCCCAAGTTAACCGTGATGCACTAATTAACTCTCAAATTTTCCTTATGTTATTGAATTGGATGATGCATGCGACAATTCAAATCATTCTCCAATGGTTCTCAACATGAATGCATAGAAGAGATACAATGAGAGATCATTATGCTCTATGAAAATTATAAGTGTTGACGAGGCAATTGTAACTATGAATGCATGATACTCTTGCCAAGAATTCAATTAACACGGTTGTGACTAGCAACCTTCACTACTCATGTTTATAAACTTGTGACGATTAGGTGAAACTCGTTTATAAACTAGCATCGAGTTTAAGCATGAAGACTAAGTATGCATCCCTAATCAACATACAAAAACAAGTTTTTAATGAACAGATAATTGAATTGCAATCACAACTTAACAAATCACAATTGGAAGAAATCAATTCATATTTCAAACATGTTCATGGCTTCAAACTTTCCCCTAACTAATTAGGGGTTTAGCCACTCATGATTACAACAAACTTAGAGAGTAATAACAAAGTAAACATTGAAAACAAGAATCAAAGTACACCTAAAAATTCCAACAACTCAATCTTGAATTGTATGAACGTTTAAGCCTCTTCTCCTCTAGTTGCTGCGGCACAAGGGGTTTTGGTGAGTTTTGGGGGTTATGGATGATGTAGAATGATGTGTTTAGGGTAGGGATGGATGTAGGGGAAGGCAAGGAGTGTTTTTGGGCAGAAAATATGAAGAATGGTGAAGTATGGCTGTGTTAGAGAGAGGGAATGAATTTCTGGCGTGAATGAATGTGTATGAGAGGTGGTGATCTGATCTAGGGGTTAATATGAGTATATATAGGCACTTAGGACCCTAGGGAAATCAGATATGGACTTGAATTAATTAATGGGAGAGCATGGGAGTGACAGCTAGGGTGAATGATTAAAGGCAAAGTGCATGTGGCTGATTTGTGGTGCAATGATGAAAGGCAAAGTGCATGTGGCTGATTTGTGGTGCAATGATGAAAGGATGGAAGTGCATGTGGCTGCAATGGATTAAAGGATGGAAGTGCATGTGGCTGCAATGTAGCCTTCTAGAAATCATGTTTTTAGGCCCCCTTGCAACTCCCTAACTGAATTCAAGCCTTTCAAATTCGTCCATCCTCATGCCTCCATGCTTGCACTATCCAATCTTGGCCCAAAAATGCTCTAGAATGCTCCAAATTGCTTCTTTTTGCATACTTTGACACTAAAACCTGAAATTGCACGAAAATAACTTTAAACACTATAGTTAACATAGTTTAGCTAATTAAATGCAAGAAAACAAGCTAACTAAGTCGTATAAATATGCTCCTATCATTTTCACTGACCATGCAGCCTTGAAGTATCTTTTCACCAAAAAGGAGGCCAAACCAAGGCTCATTCGTTGGATGCTCCTACTTCAAGAGTTCAATATTGAAATTAGGGACAAGAAAGGTTGTGAAAACGTGGTGGCTGACCACTTGAGTAGATTGGTGCGTGAAGAAGAGTCCCTCCCCATTTCTGAGACGTTTCCGGATGAACAACTTCTGTCCATTGAGGTAAGTACCCCTTGGTATGCCGATTTGGTCAATTTCTTGGTGACTAAGCAAGTTCCTAACACCCTAAGCAAGGTCCAACGTGATAAATTGATACATGATGCAAGATTTTATGTGTGGGATGATCCATATCTATGGAAATATTGCCCAGATCAGATTATTAGAAGATGTGTGCCAACTTCTGATTTTAACTCAATTCTAGCATTTTGTCATTCTTATGCATGTGGAGGCCATTTTGGTACCCAAAGGACAGCTCGTAAAGTGTTAGAATCTGGTTTTTATTGGCCTACATTGTTCAAAGATGCTAGAATGTTTTGCTTAACATGTGATAGATGTCAAAGAACAGGTTCTATTGGTGCAAAAGACCAAATGCCGCAAACACCCATCTTCAATGTTGAAATCTTTGATGTTTGGGGTATTGATTTCATGGGTCCTTTTCCTTCTTCATTTGGTTTCACTTATATTTTGCTTGCGGTTGATTATGTTTCTAAATGGGTAGAAGCAAAAGCTACCCGTACTAACGATTCTAGAGTGGTTTCAGATTTCATCAAGACTAACATTTTCTCTAGATTTGGGATGCCGCGGGTATTTATAAGTGATGGAGGTTCACATTTCTGCAATAGGACCATTGAGGCACTCTTCAAGAAGTACAATGTCAAGCATAAGATTTCAACACCTTATCACCCACAAACAAGTGGCCAAGCCGAAGTATCAAATAGAGAGGTCAAGCAAATCTTGGAGAAGACCGTGGGGCCTAACCGGAAGGATTGGAGCATGCGTTTAGACGATGCACTATGGGCATATCGTACTGCCTACAAAACACCCCTAGGGATGTCTCCATTTCGGCTAGTTTATGGAAAACCTTGTCACTTACCCGTGGAGCTAGAGCATAAGGCACATTGGGCCATCAAAACGTTCAATTTGGACTTAGATGCTGCTGGAATGCATCGGAAGCTCCAATTGAATGAGCTTGAGGAACTAAGGAATGAAGCCTACGAGAATGCCCGCATTTACAAGGAAAAGACGAAGGCGTTTCATGACAAGATGATTAGGGGCAAAACCTTCACAATTGGGCAGAAAGTTTTACTTTTTAATTCTCGTTTACGTTTATTTCCCGGAAAGTTACATTCTAAATGGATTGGACCTTTTGTTGTTACTAATGTTTTTCCACATGGTGCAGTTCAAGTCCAAAGCTTAAGGAATGGGGTGGAATTCAAGGTCAATGGACATAGATTGAAGCCATACTATGAGAATGCCGTGGGGCAAGTTGTGGAGGAGATCTCACTCCATGCCGTGGGCACCAATGGTGCCTGAACGTGTTCTTCGTCCGGCTGCAAGACGTTAAAGAAAGCGCTACTTGGGAGGCAACCCATGCCATTCAACAAAGGAAGACCTAGAAAGCACTCCAATTCCAGATTTGCGTTCCTAAACCCTTCTCTTTGTTGATTCTTTCTAATCTGCCTATTTAGTTGTTTTACTTGCTGTTTGTGTGTTTCTTTGTGTGATTCTATGCTTAAAACATTGAGGACAATGTTTGATTTAAGTGTGGGGGGGGTAACTAAGTGTTTTTCATGCAAATTCGTGGGATTTTATCACCCATTATTTCAAAACTTGTTCCTTGCTGTTTTTATGTGTTTTTAAGCAGTTTTGGTGTGTTTTAGTATGTTTTGAAGTAAAAATCCGAAAATCAAAGAAAAATTTGAAAAATTTGTTTTAAAAAAAAAACCCAAAAAAGAATTGTTTTTGTGTGTTTGTTTGTGTCTTAGGGTACCTTCCAACACAATGATGAGGATTTGGTTTTTAAATACATGGCTGTTAAAGAGAGTGATTAACATGGATGAAAGTTTGATTTACTCTATGTTTATGCTTGGTTGTGGTTATAACTTATGAATTTACATGCAATCATAAAAGAAAAAAATCAGTTTTTGTAACATGCTTGAAGGAAGGAACTCAAATTAACGCTACAACCTTGGGAGACTTGAGCCTAAACGTTTATTTGGAGAGTTAAAATCTGTGCATTCTTTGTTTTCTAAAATTGTTGCATGATCTCATTATTCTTTGCTTGGTTGCTACTTAGAAGGTGTTTCATCATTTAGTTCCAAACACTAGAAGTCATGCCCATTTCATTCAAAGCATGGTATTGATTAGCATAACACATATTCAAGATGAAGTTGTGTAGTGACCACCACTTTAGCCAAAAAGCCTTGTGCCCTACTCCATTATATGTTTAGGTGTTAACCCCATTGAGCCTTGTTTAGCCTTTTCTTTGTTAACCCACATTACCCTCACCTAGCCTAGATTAGGACTATACATACCCTCGTTCTTAAAGTATAGTAAGCATGATTCAAATGGAATTCCTTTATGGCAGAAACCAAGTGTGGGGGAAGTTTTTATTTTGAGAATTATGTGCCATAAGCACGGGTAGAAAGAAAAGAAAAGAAAAATTCGTGAAAAAAAAAAAAGAAAAAAAATGAAAAAAAAAAAAAGTATGAAAAGAGTTGAACAACATGAGAAAAAGAGTTCCAAGGTGTTGTTTGTTGAAGAAAGGGTCCAAAAAGTTGAATTCGGCCCCAAGAAGTTGTTTAAAGTCTTCCCCTTGTGTTTTTAAGTTAATTTCTGCAAACTAAGTGAATTCTAAGTCTTAATTTCATTACTTTGCTTACTAATGCTTGAAGAACGTTTGTTTTCCCTATCCTTTCTTTGTTAACCAATACCCCAAGCCCCGTTGCAACCCTTAAACTTCTATCTTGAGTGTTATGTGTTTCAATTTGTTGAGTTTGAATTTGGTATTAGCATATGGTGTCACTGGTTCTCGCATCTAAGTAGTAGCATTCCATTCATGAGATCATATCTAAACATGCCTATTAACTCCGGAAATTGCGTTCTTTGTGATACATATATGTGAGCATTCGTTTTTATATCTACATCAGTTCTCTCACATATAACTAGTATAGGGTGTGTAGTTAGAAAATCTTAGTGAAAATAGAGTGCAAATCTATTAAGGATTGAGGGAATTCTCTAAGGCATGTTACTACATTCAAAACATTGTTTTAATTGGTTAATTGTGAACTAGTAAGTAGTGACTATGATTAAGCATGTGCTTAAATGTTAAATTGACTCAAATCTGTGGGAATGATAATCTTTAACATGTCATGTGCATTGGAAATCCCTGAGGCAAACGTTGGAAGGTTTAGATTATGTTTGTTTGTTTTGTCTTGTTTTATTTCTTTGTTTTGCTCGAGGACTAGCAAAAGCTAAGTGTGGGGGAATTTGATAGGAGCATTTTTATGCGACTTAATTGGCTTGTTCTCATGCATTTATGTTGTTTTTCCTTAGTTAGTTTAGTGTTTAAAGTCATTTTCGTGCAATTTCAGGTTTTAGTGTCAAAGTATGCAAAAAGAAGCAATTTGGAGCATTCTAGAGCATTTTTGGGCCAAGATTGGATAGTGCAAGCATGGAGGCATGAGGATGGACGAATTTGAAGGCTTGAATTCAGTTAGGGAGCTGCAAGGGGGCCTAAAAACCTTATTTCTAGAAGGCTTTATCTATTCACACATGGTGCCTAATTTCTGTATTGGAAGAACAAGCCGTCCTAGCTTGTCACGAGCCATCCTACCTTGTCTCCTAGCCGTCCTAGCTTGTCTCCTAGCCGTCCTACCTTGTCACTAGCCGTCCTACCTTGTCACTAGCCGTCCTACCTTGTCTCCTAGCCGTCCTAGCTTGTCACTAGCCGTCCTACCTTGTCTCCTAGCCGTCCTATCTTGTCTCCTACCTTGTCCAAGCCGTCCTACCTTGTCCAAGCTACACACTGATGCGAGAATTATACGCGCACAAATTAAACCCTCTTTTTGACAATTGTAGTGAAGTGTGTAAGTAGGGATCGTTCTGGACCGGGGATTAGGAGGGATTGTTAATCTCTTGGAATTTGACTCAAAAACGTAAAAACAATATAAAACACTAAACTAGACTCAAAGAATGTGAAGCTAAACGTTAAAACATTGAGACAAACCAAAAGACTCAAAATTCTTTAAAAACACAAACTAAATTGATTTCTAACTAATTTAACAATAAAGTAAAGGGGGGATTGTGTTTGGACGAGATTAAATTAAATGGACGAATTGTAATTAAAGGCAAAACGTAAATATGAATGAGATGAAAATATGGATGATGGAATAGCCAAGGGGTTCTTCTCCACACATGTTACACTTGCATACAAGATTGATTCTCAGTTGGTCTTTCGATAAATTATGATTTCTCAACACCCCGGGTTAATTAGGTCCGCTTAAATTAACCGTCAAGTTTTCCTTAAGTTAATGAATTGGATGACATCATACGACAACCCAAAGCATTCTTCAAAAGTTCCTTACATGACATCATAATAAAGATACAATCAAAGATCATTAAGCATCATGAAAACTATAAGTGTTGACGAGGCATTCGTTACTATGATTGCATGAAACTTATGCCAAGAATTTGTTTAACGCGATTGTTTATAAGCAACCTCCACTACTTGTGAATATAAGTTCATAACTATTACGTGAAACTTACTTATATTCTAGCGTCAAATTCATGCATGAAAATTAAGCGTCGACTCTCAATAAACATACATAAATAGGTTATCAATCAAATAGTTAAACAAATTAAATTCACAACTTATGAAATTCCAACGAAAGTTAATCAATTCATATTGCAAACATAAACATAGTTTAGAATCACCCCCTAGCTAAAGGGGGTTTAGTTCCTCATAACTTTGAAATCAAAGAAACACCTAAACATTCCAACAACTCAAACTTGAATTGTATGAACGTTTAGGCACTCTTCTCTTCCATTCCTCATATTACAAAACAAAGAGAATTGAATTTAAACATTGAAATCAAAGAAACGCGTAAACATTCCAACAACTCAAACGTGAATTGTATGAACGTTTAGGCCCTCTTATCTTCCTCTTTATTGTGGCACAAGGACTAAGGGATGTTGTTGGTGTGTTGAATGGATTGGGGAATTTATGGAAATGGAAGAAATGGAGGAGAAATGGAAGGGAAATGGAGAGAAACTCACGGCTAGGGAGAAGATGGAAGTGTTTGTGGTGTGTTGTGTATGAAATGAGATGATGAAGAGTTAATAAATAATGCATGTAGGGTTAGGAAATAAAATCATAACTTAAAGGGGGGATGATTAAAGGGTGTGTGAATGCATGTGTTGAATTGGTGGTTCAATGATGAAAGAATAAGTGCATGCTTGATTTAGGTGCCTCTATAAATGTTATGCCATATTCCATATATACATCTATGAACCTAGGAGCATTGAAAAAGGATGGTGTTATCATACAATTGGCCGATAGATCTAATGCCTATCCAAAGGGAGTTTTGGAAGATGTTTTGGTGCAGGTTAATCATTTGATCTTTTCGGCGGATTTCTATATCCTTGAGATGGATGAATCGGATCATGCACCCTCGCTGCCCATTCTACTTGGAAGGCCATTCATGAAAACGGCCCGGACTAAGATTGACGTGTTTAATGGAACTTTGTCCATGGAATTTGATGGGGAAGTTGTTAATTTCAATCTTTCCGATTCTATTAAGTATCCTAGTGAAGATCATTCATGTTTCTCTATTGATACTGTTGACTCTTTGGCGCAGGGATACCTTGAAGATTTGAATGATGATATGCTTGAAAAAGTCATTACAAGTGGTGTAGAAGTCAAAACCAAGGGAGCAACATCCATGCAACCCCACGGCACAAATACACTATCCTATGCCGTGCAACCTAGTGAGGATTTTCTTGAAGTAGTTGCTGCCCTTGAGTCATCACCAATACATGATGGTAAGTTTCCTAACAAAGAGTCCATTCCCATTTTGACTAACAAGTTGCTTCCATCCATAATTCAGGCACCTATCCTTGAACTCAAACCTTTGCCAAGCCATTTGAAGTACATTTTCTTGGGAGAAAATGAGACACTGCCTACCATCATATCATCATCCCTCACGGCACAAGAGGAGGAAAAACTCATGCATGTGTTGAAGGAGTACAAATCTGCCCTAGGATGGACATTGGCCGATATCAAAGGTATAAGCCCCACAACTTGTATGCATCACATATTTCTTGAGGAGGGGACCAAACCAACTAGAGAGGCTCAACGCCGTCTTAACCCTCCAATGATGGAAGTTGTGAAAAAGGAGATAATCAAACTTCTTGATTGTGGAGTCATTTATCCTATCTCCGATAGTCGTTGGGTTTCACCTATCCAATGTGTGCCTAAGAAATCCGGAGTGACGGTTGTGGAGAATGCCGAGAATGAGCTTGTACCCATGAGAATCCAAACCGGTTGGCGTGTATGCATCGATTATAGGAAGATAAATGCCACCACAAGGAAGGACCACTTCCCATTGCCGTTCCTAGATCAAATGTTGGAAAGGTTAGCGGGTCATTCTTTTTATTGCTTTCTTGATGGATATTCAGGTTATAATCAAATTGTCATTGCCCCGGATGATCAAGAAAAGACCACTTTTACTTGTCCCTTTGGAACATTTGCATATCGACGCATGCCATTTGGTTTGTGCAATGCCCCTGCCACATTTCAAAGGTGTATGGTAAGCATATTTTCTGATTATGTTGAAAGGATTATTGAGATATTCATGGATGACTTTAGTGTTTTTGGTGATTCTTTTGATAAATGCTTGGATAATCTCACTTTAATCTTGAAACGTTGTGTTGAAACAAACCTTGTTTTAAATTGGGAAAAATGCCATTTTATGGTTAAACAAGGTATTGTTTTGGGTCATATAATCTCTGAAAAAGGAATTGAAGTTGATAAGTCTAAAGTAGATCATGTACGCTACTTACCCTCTCCTACTTCGGTTAGAGAGGTTCGTTCTTTTCTTGGTCATGCAGGATTCTATAGACGATTTATCAAGGACTTTTCCAAGATTGCACAACCCCTATGCCGCCTCCTCCAAAAAGATGTGTCTTTTGAGTTCAACGAGGCATGTGAGAAGTCATTCAAGCATCTCAAAGAGCTCCTAACCACGGCACCCATCATAACTTCCCTGGATTGGTCCATTCCATTTGAATTGATGTGTGATGCCTCGGATTATGCACTTGGGGCTGTTTTGGGTCAAAGGAAAAATAAACAGTCACATGTTATTTATTATGCTTCCCGCACTTTAAATGATGCTCAATTGAATTATTCTACAACCGAAAAAGAACTCTTGGCGGTTGTATTTGCTTTAGATAAGTTTAGATCATATCTTATTGGCACTAAAGTAATTGTTTTCTGATGCGAGAATTATACGCACACAAATTAAACCCTCTTTTTATCAATTGTAGTAAGTATGTAAGTAGGGATCGTTCTTAACCGGGGATTAGGAGGGATTGCAAATCACTTGGAAACTGACTCAAAAACGTAAAATAAAGTTTAAAACACTAAACTAGACTCAAAGAATGCGAGACTAAACGCTTAAAACACTAAAACAAACCAAAAGACTCAAACATCACCCAAAACACTCAAAACTGCCTTAAAAACACTTTCTGGGCAGTTTTGAGCACCTTGGTGAATTTGGACGAATTTGTGCAACACTTATAAACACAAATTAAGACACTTTCTAACTAATTTGGACAATACAAAGACTCAAGGGACTCAAAACAAGTTCAAAAGACTCAAAACTGCCTAAAAACACTAACTAGGCAGTTTCTGACCTTAAACCCGAATTTGGACGAATTTAAGATTATGGCTTGATTCAAAACATTTTAAAACATAAACCAAACAGATTCTAAGCACTAAAGAACAAGAAAGTAAAGGGGGGGTTTTGATTTGACGAAAATTGAAATAACAAAACAAGTTAATAAACTATGCAGAATTGTAAAACGAATTCCTTGAAAACAAGATAATGGATGGATTAGTTAGAGGTCCATTCTCCACACAAGACACATTTGTATATGAATCGATTCTCCAATTGCTTTTCATTAACTATGATGCTCAACACCCCAAGTTAACCGTGATGCACTAATTAACTCTCAAATTTTCCTTATGTTATTGAATTGGATGATGCATGCGACAATTCAAATCATTCTCCAATGGTTCTCAACATGAATGCATAGAAGAGATACAATGAGAGATCATTATGCTCTATGAAAATTATAAGTGTTGACGAGGCAATTGTAACTATGAATGCATGATACTCTTGCCAAGAATTCAATTAACACGGTTGTGACTAGCAACCTTCACTACTCATGTTTATAAACTTGTGACGATTAGGTGAAACTCGTTTATAAACTAGCATCGAGTTTAAGCATGAAGACTAAGTATGCATCCCTAATCAACATACAAAAACAAGTTTTTAATGAACAGATAATTGAATTGCAATCACAACTTAACAAATCACAATTGGAAGAAATCAATTCATATTTCAAACATGTTCATGGCTTCAAACTTTCCCCTAACTAATTAGGGGTTTAGCCACTCATGATTACAACAAACTTAGAGAGTAATAACAAAGTAAACATTGAAAACAAGAATCGAAGTACACCTAAAAATTCCAACAACTCAATCTTGAATTGTATGAACGTTTAAGCCACTTCTCCTCTAGTTGCTGCGGCACAAGGGGTTTTGGTGAGTTTTGGGGGTTATGGATGATGTAGAATGATGTGTTTAGGGTAGGGATGGATGTAGGGGAAGGCAAGGAGTGTTTTTGGGCAGAAAATATGAAGAATGGTGAAGTATGGCTGTGTTAGAGAGAGGGAATGAATTTCTGGCGTGAATGAATGTGTATGAGAGGTGGTGATCTGATCTAGGGGTTAATATGAGTATATATAGGCACTTAGGACCCTAGGGAAATCAGATATGGACTTGAATTAATTAATGGGAGAGCATGGGAGTGACAGCTAGGGTGAATGATTAAAGGCAAAGTGCATGTGGCTGATTTGTGGTGCAATGATGAAAGGCAAAGTGCATGTGGCTGATTTGTGGTGCAATGATGAAAGGATGGAAGTGCATGTGGCTGCAATGGATTAAAGGATGGGAGTGCATGTGGCTGCAATGGATTAAAGGATGGAAGTGCATGTGGCTGCAATGTAGCCTTCTAGAAATCATGTTTTTAGGCCCCCTTGCAACTCCCTAACTGAATTCAAGCCTTTCAAATTCGTCCATCCTCATGCCTCCATGCTTGCACTATCCAATCTTGGCCCAAAAATGCTCTAGAATGCTCCAAATTGCTTCTTTTTGCATACTTTGACACTAAAACCTGAAATTGCACGAAAATAACTTTAAACACTATAGTTAACATAGTTTAGCTAATTAAATGCAAGAAAACAAGCTAACTAAGTCGTATAAATATGCTCCTATCAAATTCCCCCACACTTAGCTTTTGCTAGTCCTCGAGCAAAACAAAACAAACAAAACATAACGAAACGAAACAAAACAAACAAAAGACAATCTAAACCTTCCAACGTTGCCTCTGGGATTTCCAATGCACATGACATGTTAAAATTCGTTAGCTCCACAGATTTTAGTCATCTTCACACTTAAGTACATTCTTACTCAAAGTCACCACATACTAGTTCACAATTAGGCATTTAAAACCATGTTTTGAATGTAGTAACATGCTTTTAGAGAATTTGCTCAATTCCTTACAAGATATGCACTCAATTTTCACTCAGATTTTCTAACTACACACCCTAATCTAGTTATATGTGAGAAGATTGATGTAAACATGGAAACGAATACTCACATATATGTATCACAAAGGAAGCAATTTCTGGAGTTAATAAGCATGTTTAGATATGATCTCATGAATGGAATGCTACTACTTAGATGCGAGAACCAGTGATACCATATGCTTATACCAAGTTCAAACTCCACAAATTGAAACACATAACACTCAAGATTGAAGTCACGGGTTGTAGTGGGGCTTGGGGTGTTTGGCTAACAAAGAAGTGATATGGAAAACAAAGGTTCTTAAAGAAATAGTGAGCAAAGCATTTAAATCAACTTAGAATTCACTTTTGAATGCACACTCAACTTTTGAACAAAAGGGGAGAATTTAGACATTTTAGGGCCAGATTTGGTGTTTTGGACCCTTTCTTCAACATTCATCACTTAATCACTTATTCTTTCATCTTTTCAATCTCTTTTTCCTTTCTTTCTTTCTTTTCTTTTCTGTTTTTCTTTTTCATACGTTTTTCACACTTTTTCTTTTCTTTTGAATCTCAAAACATACATATTAACTTAAGAACAAACATTCCTTCCCCCCACACTCATTTTCTTGCATAATGTAACTCAAAAGGAATTCATTTAAGTTATGCTCACTATCTTTTAAGAACAAGGGTGTGGACTGTCCTAAACTAGGCTAGGTGAGGATAATGTGGGTTAACAAAGAATAAAGGCTAAACAAGGCTCAACGGGGTTAACTTAGACATGTAATGAAGTAGGATGCACGGCAATTTGGCTTTGGTGGTGGTCACTACACAACTTCTTCTTGAATATGTGTTATGCGAATCAATAACATGCTTTGAATGAAATGGGCATGAGTTCTAGCATTTGGAACTATATGATGAAACGCCTTCTAAGTAGCAACCAAGCAAAGAATAATGAGACCATGCAACGACTTTAGAAAACAATAATGCACAGATTTTAACTCTCCAAATAACGTTTAGGCTCAAGTCTCACAAGGTTGTAGCGTTTGTTTGAGTTCCTTCCTTCAAGCATGTTACAAAAACGAATTTTTTTCTTTTATGATTGCATGTGAAGTCATACATTATAACCATAACCAAGCATATACCAAGAGTAAATCAAACTTTTCTCCATGTTTATAACTCTTTTTAACAGTCATGCAATTACAAACCAAATCCTCATCATTGTGTTGGAAGGTACCCTAAGACACAAACACACAAAAACGACTCAAAATACTCTTTTTAGGCTTTCCAAAACATATTTTTCAAATTTTTATGTGATTTTCGGAGTTATGAGACAAATCACACTAAAACACTCTAAAACAGCTTAAAAACACTTTAAAACAGCAAGGAACAACACTTGAAGTTATGGGTGATAAAATCCCACGAATTTGCATCAAATATCCTTAGTTACCCCCCCACACTTAAATCAAACATTGTTCTCAATGTTTTAAACATAACTTCACACAAAACACCATTAAACACACAAACAGCAACCAAACAACATAATAGGGCAGATGAGAAACAATAACAAAGAGACGGGTTTTAGAAACGCAAATCTGGAATTTGGGGGATTCCTTGAGCTTCCTTTGTTGAATAGATGGGTTGCCTCCCATATAGCGCTTGCTTTAACGTCGTGCAGCCGGACGAACACCTCCATCAAGCTTCAGGGGAGGCCATGGCATGGAGGGGTGTTTCCTCCACAACTTGCTCCTCAAACAAAGTGTAATACGGCTTCAACCTATGCCCATTGACCTTGAACTCTTGGCCACTCTTTAAGCTTTGGACTTGGACTGCACCATGAGGAAAAACATTAGTAACAACAAGAGGTCCAATCCACTTAGAACGTAACTTACCAGGGAATAACCGAAGTCTTGAATCAAAAAGCAACACTTTCTGCCCCTTGGAGAATGTTTTGGTACGAAGCATCTTATCATGATAAGCCTTTGTCTTGTCCTTGTAGATTCGAGCATTCTCGTAAGCCTCGTTCCTAATCTCCTCAAGTTCATCTAATTGGAGCTTCCTATGAACTCCAGCAGCGTCTATGTCCATATTGAAGGTTTTCACAGCCCAATGCGCCTTGTGCTCTAGCTCAACGGGCAAATGACATGGCTTACCATATATAAGCCGAAAAGGTGACATGCCAAGGGGAGTTTTGTAAGCCGTACGATAGGCCCACAATGCATCGTCTAAGCGCAAACTCCAATCTCTTCTTGAGGGTCCCACGGTTTTCTCTAGGACTTGTTTGATCTCCCTATTTGAAACCTCCGCTTGCCCATTGGTTTGAGGGTTATAAGGTGTTGAAACCTTATGCGTAACGTTGTACTTCTTGAGCAAAGCTTCAATGGTACGGTTGCAAAAGTGAGAACCCCCATCACTGATTAAAACTCGTGGCATCCCAAACCTAGCAAAAATATTAGATTTCACAAAATCTGCAACAACCTTAGAATCGTTAGTACGGGTGGCTTTGGCCTCCACCCATTTGGAAACATAATCGACAGCTAGCAAGATGTAAGTGAAACCAAAAGAGGGAGGAAAGGGGCCCATGAAATCGATACCCCAAACATCAAAAATTTCCACAAATGAGAGAGATTGCTGCGGCATTTGGTCCTTAGGCCCTATGTTACCCGTTCTTTGACACTTATCACATGTTAAACAAAACATTTTAGCATCTTTAAAGAGATTAGGCCAATAAAATCCAGATTGTAACACCTTTAGGGCTGTCCTTTGGGTGCCAAAATGTCCCCCACATGCATAAGTATGGCAGAATGTAAGAATGGAATTAAAATCAGATTCGGGCACACATCTACGCACAATCTGATCTGGGCAGAATTTCCATAAATATGGATCATCCCAAACATAAAAACGTGCATCATGAACAAGTTTATCACGTTGGAATTTGTTTAGGGTACTAGGAACTTGCTTAGACACCAAGAAATTGACCAAATCGGCATACCAAGGGGTTCTTACCTCAATGGACAGAAGTTGTTCATCCGGGAATGTCTCTACGATGGGAACGGGCTCTTCCTCACGCACCATTCTACTTAGGTGGTCAGCCACTACGTTTTCACACCCTTTCTTGTCTCGAATTTCAAGATCGAACTCTTGAAGTAGGAGCATCCATCGAATGAGTCTTGGCTTGGCCTCCTTTTTTGTGAAAAGATACCTCAAGGCTGCATGGTCAGTGAAAACAATGACTTTAGTACCAAGAAGATATGATCTAAACTTATCTAATGCAAATACAATAGCCAAGAGTTCTTTTTCGGTTGTAGAATAATTTAGTTGTGCATCATTCAACGTCCGTGAGGCATAGTAGATGACATGCGGCCTTTTGTCTTTCCTTTGCCCTAAAACAGCCCCTAGAGCATAATCAGAGGCGTCACACATCAATTCAAAAGGGAGACTCCAATCAGGGGGAGCAATGATTGGTGCCGTGGTCAACAACTCCTTGAGTTGATTGAATGAAGCCGTGCACTCCTTGGTGAATTCAAACGCCACTTCTTTTTGTAGGAGACGGCAAAGAGGTTGTGCAACTTTTGAGAAGTCCTTTATAAACCTACGATAGAATCCTGCATGACCAAGAAAAGAACGAACCTCTCTAACCAAAATTGGAGAGGGTAAGTGACGTACAAGATCTATTTTAGATTTGTCTACTTCAATGCCGTTTTCAGAGATAATGTGCCCTAAAACTATGCCTTGTTTAACCATGAAATGACACTTTTCCCAATTAAGAACAAGGTTAGTTTCAACACAACGTTTTAGAATCAAACTCAGATTATGCAAGCAACCATCAAAAGAATTACCAAAGACGCTAAAATCATCCATAAAAACTTCAATGATTTTCTCAACATAATCAGAAAATATACTCATCATGCATCTTTGAAACGTAGCAGGTGCATTACATAAACCAAAAGGCATGCGACGATATGCAAATGTACCAAAAGGGCATGTGAAAGTGGTTTTTTCTTGGTCCTCGGGTGCTATGACAATTTGATTATAACCAGAGTAACCATCAAGAAAACAATAGAAAGCATATCCCGCTAACCTTTCGAGCATTTGGTCAATGAACGGCAATGGGAAGTGGTCCTTCCTTGTGGTGGCGTTTAACTTCCTATAGTCGATGCACACCCTCCAACCAGTTTGAATGCGCGTAGGAACAATCTCATTCTCGGCGTTTTCAACCACAGTTACTCCGGATTTCTTTGGAACGCATTGCACGGGCGAAACCCACCTGCTATTAGAAATAGGATAAATCACTCCACAATCAAGCAATTTGCTTACCTCTTTCTTCACTACTTCCATCATCGGAGGGTTAAGACGGCGTTGAGCCTCTCGAGATGTTTTGGACCCCTCCTCTAGAAGAATGCGATGCATGCACATAGTAGGGCTGATTCCCTTTATGTCGGCCAAAGTCCATCCAATTGCCGTCTTGTACTCTTTAAGCACTCGCACTAATTTGCTCTCCTCTTGTGCCGTGAGTGAGGATGAAATAATGATGGGCAATGTCTCATCCTCTCCCAAGAACACGTACTTCAAGTGACTCGGCAACAGCTTAAGTTCAAGTGTAGGTGGCTGCACAACTGAGGGAAGCATTTTATTAGTCGAAACAGAACTTAAAATAGGGTCCAAAAACTTACCTGAATGGGATGGCAATGACTCGAGTGCAGCCACCATCTCCATCATATCCTCACTAGGGGGCACGGCCAAGGACTCCTCATGCATGCCGTGGGGTTCCTTGGTGGTTGTCTCAATGTTCTGCACGTCCCTTCCTTGTGCAATGACCAATTCAAGTGCATCGTCCTTCAAATTGTCCAAATGGTCCTGCGCCAGAGAATCAATTATATCAATAGCAAAACACGAATGATTCTCACTAGGGTACTTCATAGAATCAGAAAGATTGAACTTAATAACTTCCCCATCAAATTCCATTGTCAAATTGCCATTATATACGTCAATCTTTGTACGAGCAGTTTTCATGAATGGCCTTCCAAGGAGGATGGGCAATGAAGGGGCATGGTCGGACTCATCCATTTCAAGCACATAGAAATCCGCCGGAAAGATTAAATGATTGACCTGTACTAAAACATCTTCCAAAACTCCCTTTGGATAGGCATTAGATCTATCAGCCAATTGTATAATAACACCATCATTTTTCAATGCTCCTAGATTCATAGATGCATAAATTGAATATGGCATGACATTTATTGATGCACCTAAATCTAACATGGCAGATTCGAAACAAGTATTACCAATAACACATGGAATTGTAAAACTACCCGGATCCTTGCATTTAGGGGGCAGTTTTCTTTGCAAGATGGCGGAGACATTTTCACCCACTTTGACAACCTCCTTGGTCGAAATCTTCCTTTTATTAGTGCAAAGCTCCTTCAAAAACTTGGCGTACCGCGGGACTTGCTTGATTGCATCCAAAAGAGGGATATTGACTTGAACTTTCCGAAACGTTTCGAGAATGTCTTTTTCGGCTTCCTCTCTCTTTGTTTGCATGAACCTACTGGGAAAAGGCACATTCGAAGGAAAAATATTAGTAGGAACTGAACTTAACACGTTTTTACCTTTATTGGACAGATTGGGTGGTTTAGAGCCACTAGAAGCTTGCGGCAAAGGGAGTTCCACCCTTGCCGTGGGTTTGGTTACTTCCCCCTCTTCAAAATGCAGTTTTTCATCCTCTTTGTGACATGTTTTTGATGAAGAACCTGCCCCAACTTCTTTTCCGCTTCTCAACACTATGGCTTTGGCAGATTCGAATCCACCTTTCGGATTCACTTGCGTTGAACTTGGTAACTTACCTTGTTCTCTACTAAATTGCCCCATGAATTCCGCCATTTGTCCCACTTGTCTCTTCAAATCCGTCACCTCTCGAGCTTGATTTTGTACCTCATTGGCGTAATTTTGCATGTCTTTGCCTTGTTTTTCTTGCCCCTGCGCCAATGTAGTTAGTAATTGAATAACTTGAGAATTATCAAAAGACGAACTTGAATTGTTTTGGGACGATGGTGGTTGGGTTGCTTGGTATGGCCGTGGGAACCCAGGGGGGTTTTGTTGAAATCCCCTTTGTGGTGCAGATTGTTGGGACTCCCTCCACTTGAAATTGGGGTGATCTCTCCATCCGGGGTTGTAGGTGTTGGAGTATGGATCATGTTTGGGTTGGTTTTGGCCTTGGAAACCAATGGCATTGGCAGATTCCCATCCTCCATTCTCTATCAACTGAGGGCATGTCTCGGATGGATGCCCTTGCATTGAACACACGCCACACACTTGGTTGTCTTGTGGTTTTGATCCCTTGACAACCTGAGACACAAGAGAAGTAAGATTAGCCAATTGTGATTGAATATCAGAAATTGCACTTACCTCATTCACACTTTGTTGTCGTGGCCCCTCTCTTTGTCCAACACCTTCATATTGTTGAGCGTTATGTGCTCGGTTGGCAATTAGAGCTTTGGCATCCACTAGAGTCTTGTCCACTAATGCACCACCCGCCGAAGCATCTAGCATTTGACGTTCCATGGGAAGGAGTCCCTCGTAGAAATATTGAATGAGCAGCTCCTCCTTCATTTGGTGCTGTGGACATGAAGCAACAAGTGATTTAAAACGTTCATAATAAGATGGAAACGACTCACCTTGATTTTGTTGGATGCCACTAATTCGTTTCCTCAAGAGAATGATCTTGGCAGTGGGAAAGAATTTCTCTAAGAATGCACGTTTCATACTTTCCCAAGAGTTGACAGTTCCAGGGGACAATTCAAACAACCAATCTTTGGCCTTGTCCATAAGTGAGAATGGAAAGGCCTTCATCTTCAAAATACTCCCATCCACGTTGATGGGTGTCATACTTGAGCAAACTACTTCAAATTCCTTAAGATGTTTGTTAGGATCTTCCATGGACAACCCATGGAATTTAGGAATATGATGTAATAAACTAGACTTAAGTTCAAATTCTTCCGTCTTACCTTCAGCTGCCGTAGGGTATTGTATGCATAAAGGAACGGCATTGCCCATACCTGAGGCAGAGAGCTCTTTGATGGTACGATTGTCCACGGCCATGGTTGGTACTTCCTCCACAAATTGTGCCGTGGGCTCTCTTTCCTCCACAAACTCGGATGTAGAGCTAGAAGACGGTGGGGTAGGGTTTTGTTGATTCTTTTGCTTCCTCAACGTCCGCTCAAAATCGTCGTCAAAGTCTAAAATATGTTCGTGTACCGGATTAGAACTCCGAGTCATAAACAAGTACCTAGAACAAGAAACAAAATAACATAAGAATCTGATCTAATAAGAAAACGAAAATAACAATCCAAAGGATTAGCAAAGTTGCTAATCCCCGGCAACGGCGCCAAAATTTGATGCGAGAATTATACGCACACAAATTAAACCCTCTTTTTATCAATTGTAGTAAGTATGTAAGTAGGGATCGTTCTTAACCGGGGATTAGGAGGGATTGCAAATCACTTGGAAACTGACTCAAAAACGTAAAATAAAGTTTAAAACACTAAACTAGACTCAAAGAATGCGAGACTAAACGCTTAAAACACTAAAACAAACCAAAAGACTCAAACATCACCCAAAACACTCAAAACTGCCTTAAAAACACTTTCTGGGCAGTTTTGAGCACCTTGGTGAATTTGGACGAATTTGTGCAACAAATTGAATCAAAACACTTATAAACACAAATTAAGACACTTTCTAACTAATTTGGACAATACAAAGACTCAAGGGACTCAAAACAAGTTCAAAAGACTCAAAACTGCCTAAAAACACTAACTAGGCAGTTTCTGACCTTAAACCCGAATTTGGACGAATTTAAGATTATGGCTTGATTCAAAACATTTTAAAACATAAACGAAACAGATTCTAAGCACTAAAGAACAAGAAAGTAAAGGGGGGGTTTTGATTTGACGAAAATTGAAATAACAAAACAAGTTAATAAACTAGGCAGAATTGTAAAACGAATTCCTTGAAAACAAGATAATGGATGGATTAGTTAGAGGTCCATTCTCCACACAAGACACATTTGTATATGAATCGATTCTCCAATTGCTTTTCATTAACTATGATGCTCAACACCCCAAGTTAACCGTGATGCACTAATTAACTCTCAAATTTTCCTTATGTTATTGAATTGGATGATGCATGCGACAATTCAAATCATTCTCCAATGGTTCTCAACATGAATGCATAGAAGAGATACAATGAGAGATCATTATGCTCTATGAAAATTATAAGTGTTGACGAGGCAATTGTAACTATGAATGCATGATACTCTTGCCAAGAATTCAATTAACACGGTTGTGACTAGCAACCTTCACTACTCATGTTTATAAACTTGTGACGATTAGGTGAAACTCGTTTATAAACTAGCATCGAGTTTAAGCATGAAGACTAAGTATGCATCCCTAATCAACATACAAAAACAAGTTTTTAATGAACAGATAATTGAATTGCAATCACAACTTAACAAATCACAATTGGAAGAAATCAATTCATATTTCAAACATGTTCATGGCTTCAAACTTTCCCCTAACTAATTAGGGGTTTAGCCACTCATGATTACAACAAACTTAGAGAGTAATAACAAAGTAAACATTGAAAACAAGAATCAAAGTACACCTAAAAATTCCAACAACTCAATCTTGAATTGTATGAACGTTTAAGCCTCTTCTCCTCTAGTTGCTGCGGCACAAGGGGTTTTGGTGAGTTTTGGGGGTTATGGATGATGTAGAATGATGTGTTTAGGGTAGGGATGGATGTAGGGGAAGGCAAGGAGTGTTTTTGGGCAGAAAATATGAAGAATGGTGAAGTATGGCTGTGTTAGAGAGAGGGAATGAATTTCTGGCGTGAATGAATGTGTATGAGAGGTGGTGATCTGATCTAGGGGTTAATATGAGTATATATAGGCACTTAGGACCCTAGGGAAATCAGATATGGACTTGAATTAATTAATGGGAGAGCATGGGAGTGACAGCTAGGGTGAATGATTAAAGGCAAAGTGCATGTGGCTGATTTGTGGTGCAATGATGAAAGGCAAAGTGCATGTGGCTGATTTGTGGTGCAATGATGAAAGGATGGAAGTGCATGTGGCTGCAATGGATTAAAGGATGGAAGTGCATGTGGCTGCAATGTAGCCTTCTAGAAATCATGTTTTTAGGCCCCCTTGCAACTCCCTAACTGAATTCAAGCCTTTCAAATTCGTCCATCCTCATGCCTCCATGCTTGCACTATCCAATCTTGGCCCAAAAATGCTCTAGAATGCTCCAAATTGCTTCTTTTTGCATACTTTGACACTAAAACCTGAAATTGCACGAAAATAACTTTAAACACTATAGTTAACATAGTTTAGCTAATTAAATGCAAGAAAACAAGCTAACTAAGTCGTATAAATATGCTCCTATCATTTTCACTGACCATGCAGCCTTGAAGTATCTTTTCACCAAAAAGGAGGCCAAACCAAGGCTCATTCGTTGGATGCTCCTACTTCAAGAGTTCAATATTGAAATTAGGGACAAGAAAGGTTGTGAAAACGTGGTGGCTGACCACTTGAGTAGATTGGTGCGTGAAGAAGAGTCCCTCCCCATTTCTGAGACGTTTCCGGATGAACAACTTCTGTCCATTGAGGTAAGTACCCCTTGGTATGCCGATTTGGTCAATTTCTTGGTGACTAAGCAAGTTCCTAACACCCTAAGCAAGGTCCAACGTGATAAATTGATACATGATGCAAGATTTTATGTGTGGGATGATCCATATCTATGGAAATATTGCCCAGATCAGATTATTAGAAGATGTGTGCCAACTTCTGATTTTAACTCAATTCTAGCATTTTGTCATTCTTATGCATGTGGAGGCCATTTTGGTACCCAAAGGACAGCTCGTAAAGTGTTAGAATCTGGTTTTTATTGGCCTACATTGTTCAAAGATGCTAGAATGTTTTGCTTAACATGTGATAGATGTCAAAGAACAGGTTCTATTGGTGCAAAAGACCAAATGCCGCAAACACCCATCTTCAATGTTGAAATCTTTGATGTTTGGGGTATTGATTTCATGGGTCCTTTTCCTTCTTCATTTGGTTTCACTTATATTTTGCTTGCGGTTGATTATGTTTCTAAATGGGTAGAAGCAAAAGCTACCCGTACTAACGATTCTAGAGTGGTTTCAGATTTCATCAAGACTAACATTTTCTCTAGATTTGGGATGCCGCGGGTATTTATAAGTGATGGAGGTTCACATTTCTGCAATAGGACCATTGAGGCACTCTTCAAGAAGTACAATGTCAAGCATAAGATTTCAACACCTTATCACCCACAAACAAGTGGCCAAGCCGAAGTATCAAATAGAGAGGTCAAGCAAATCTTGGAGAAGACCGTGGGGCCTAACCGGAAGGATTGGAGCATGCGTTTAGACGATGCACTATGGGCATATCGTACTGCCTACAAAACACCCCTAGGGATGTCTCCATTTCGGCTAGTTTATGGAAAACCTTGTCACTTACCCGTGGAGCTAGAGCATAAGGCACATTGGGCCATCAAAACGTTCAATTTGGACTTAGATGCTGCTGGAATGCATCGGAAGCTCCAATTGAATGAGCTTGAGGAACTAAGGAATGAAGCCTACGAGAATGCCCGCATTTACAAGGAAAAGACGAAGGCGTTTCATGACAAGATGATTAGGGGCAAAACCTTCACAATTGGGCAGAAAGTTTTACTTTTTAATTCTCGTTTACGTTTATTTCCCGGAAAGTTACATTCTAAATGGATTGGACCTTTTGTTGTTACTAATGTTTTTCCACATGGTGCAGTTCAAGTCCAAAGCTTAAGGAATGGGGTGGAATTCAAGGTCAATGGACATAGATTGAAGCCATACTATGAGAATGCCGTGGGGCAAGTTGTGGAGGAGATCTCACTCCATGCCGTGGGCACCAATGGTGCCTGAACGTGTTCTTCGTCCGGCTGCAAGACGTTAAAGAAAGCGCTACTTGGGAGGCAACCCATGCCATTCAACAAAGGAAGACCTAGAAAGCACTCCAATTCCAGATTTGCGTTCCTAAACCCTTCTCTTTGTTGATTCTTTCTAATCTGCCTATTTAGTTGTTTTACTTGCTGTTTGTGTGTTTCTTTGTGTGATTCTATGCTTAAAACATTGAGGACAATGTTTGATTTAAGTGTGGGGGGGGTAACTAAGTGTTTTTCATGCAAATTCGTGGGATTTTATCACCCATTATTTCAAAACTTGTTCCTTGCTGTTTTTATGTGTTTTTAAGCAGTTTTGGTGTGTTTTAGTATGTTTTGAAGTAAAAATCCGAAAATCAAAGAAAAATTTGAAAAATTTGTTTTAAAAAAAAACCCAAAAAAGAATTGTTTTTGTGTGTTTGTTTGTGTCTTAGGGTACCTTCCAACACAATGATGAGGATTTGGTTTTTAAATACATGGCTGTTAAAGAGAGTGATTAACATGGATGAAAGTTTGATTTACTCTATGTTTATGCTTGGTTGTGGTTATAACTTATGAATTTACATGCAATCATAAAAGAAAAAAATCAGTTTTTGTAACATGCTTGAAGGAAGGAACTCAAATTAACGCTACAACCTTGGGAGACTTGAGCCTAAACGTTTATTTGGAGAGTTAAAATCTGTGCATTCTTTGTTTTCTAAAATTGTTGCATGATCTCATTATTCTTTGCTTGGTTGCTACTTAGAAGGTGTTTCATCATTTAGTTCCAAACACTAGAAGTCATGCCCATTTCATTCAAAGCATGGTATTGATTAGCATAACACATATTCAAGATGAAGTTGTGTAGTGACCACCACTTTAGCCAAAAAGCCTTGTGCCCTACTCCATTATATGTTTAGGTGTTAACCCCATTGAGCCTTGTTTAGCCTTTTCTTTGTTAACCCACATTACCCTCACCTAGCCTAGATTAGGACTATACATACCCTCGTTCTTAAAGTATAGTAAGCATGATTCAAATGGAATTCCTTTATGGCAGAAACCAAGTGTGGGGGAAGTTTTTATTTTGAGAATTATGTGCCATAAGCACGGGTAGAAAGAAAAGAAAAGAAAAATTCGTGAAAAAAAAAAAGAAAAAAAAATGAAAAAAAAAAAAAGTATGAAAAGAGTTGAACAACATGAGAAAAAGAGTTCCAAGGTGTTGTTTGTTGAAGAAAGGGTCCAAAAAGTTGAATTCGGCCCCAAGAAGTTGTTTAAAGTCTTCCCCTTGTGTTTTTAAGTTAATTTCTGCAAACTAAGTGAATTCTAAGTCTTAATTTCATTACTTTGCTTACTAATGCTTGAAGAACGTTTGTTTTCCCTATCCTTTCTTTGTTAACCAATACCCCAAGCCCCGTTGCAACCCTTAAACTTCTATCTTGAGTGTTATGTGTTTCAATTTGTTGAGTTTGAATTTGGTATTAGCATATGGTGTCACTGGTTCTCGCATCTAAGTAGTAGCATTCCATTCATGAGATCATATCTAAACATGCCTATTAACTCCGGAAATTGCGTTCTTTGTGATACATATATGTGAGCATTCGTTTTTATATCTACATCAGTTCTCTCACATATAACTAGTATAGGGTGTGTAGTTAGAAAATCTTAGTGAAAATAGAGTGCAAATCTATTAAGGATTGAGGGAATTCTCTAAGGCATGTTACTACATTCAAAACATTGTTTTAATTGGTTAATTGTGAACTAGTAAGTAGTGACTATGATTAAGCATGTGCTTAAATGTTAAATTGACTCAAATCTGTGGGAATGATAATCTTTAACATGTCATGTGCATTGGAAATCCCTGAGGCAAACGTTGGAAGGTTTAGATTATGTTTGTTTGTTTTGTCTTGTTTTATTTCTTTGTTTTGCTCGAGGACTAGCAAAAGCTAAGTGTGGGGGAATTTGATAGGAGCATTTTTATGCGACTTAATTGGCTTGTTCTCATGCATTTATGTTGTTTTTCCTTAGTTAGTTTAGTGTTTAAAGTCATTTTCGTGCAATTTCAGGTTTTAGTGTCAAAGTATGCAAAAAGAAGCAATTTGGAGCATTCTAGAGCATTTTTGGGCCAAGATTGGATAGTGCAAGCATGGAGGCATGAGGATGGACGAATTTGAAGGCTTGAATTCAGTTAGGGAGCTGCAAGGGGGCCTAAAAACCTTATTTCTAGAAGGCTTTATCTATTCACACATGGTGCCTAATTTCTGTATTGGAAGAACAAGCCGTCCTAGCTTGTCACGAGCCATCCTACCTTGTCTCCTAGCCGTCCTAGCTTGTCTCCTAGCCGTCCTACCTTGTCACTAGCCGTCCTACCTTGTCACTAGCCGTCCTACCTTGTCTCCTAGCCGTCCTAGCTTGTCACTAGCCGTCCTACCTTGTCTCCTAGCCGTCCTATCTTGTCTCCTACCTTGTCCAAGCCGTCCTACCTTGTCCAAGCTACACACTGATGCGAGAATTATACGCGCACAAATTAAACCCTCTTTTTGACAATTGTAGTGAAGTGTGTAAGTAGGGATCGTTCTGGACCGGGGATTAGGAGGGATTGTTAATCTCTTGGAATTTGACTCAAAAACGTAAAAACAATATAAAACACTAAACTAGACTCAAAGAATGTGAAGCTAAACGTTAAAACATTGAGACAAACCAAAAGACTCAAAATTCTTTAAAAACACAAACTAAATTGATTTCTAACTAATTTAACAATAAAGTAAAGGGGGGATTGTGTTTGGACGAGATTAAATTAAATGGACGAATTGTAATTAAAGGCAAAACGTAAATATGAATGAGATGAAAATATGGATGATGGAATAGCCAAGGGGTTCTTCTCCACACATGTTACACTTGCATACAAGATTGATTCTCAGTTGGTCTTTCGATAAATTATGATTTCTCAACACCCCGGGTTAATTAGGTCCGCTTAAATTAACCGTCAAGTTTTCCTTAAGTTAATGAATTGGATGACATCATACGACAACCCAAAGCATTCTTCAAAAGTTCCTTACATGACATCATAATAAAGATACAATCAAAGATCATTAAGCATCATGAAAACTATAAGTGTTGACGAGGCATTCGTTACTATGATTGCATGAAACTTATGCCAAGAATTTGTTTAACGCGATTGTTTATAAGCAACCTCCACTACTTGTGAATATAAGTTCATAACTATTACGTGAAACTTACTTATATTCTAGCGTCAAATTCATGCATGAAAATTAAGCGTCGACTCTCAATAAACATACATAAATAGGTTATCAATCAAATAGTTAAACAAATTAAATTCACAACTTATGAAATTCCAACGAAAGTTAATCAATTCATATTGCAAACATAAACATAGTTTAGAATCACCCCCTAGCTAAAGGGGGTTTAGTTCCTCATAACTTTGAAATCAAAGAAACACCTAAACATTCCAACAACTCAAACTTGAATTGTATGAACGTTTAGGCACTCTTCTCTTCCATTCCTCATATTACAAAACAAAGAGAATTGAATTTAAACATTGAAATCAAAGAAACGCGTAAACATTCCAACAACTCAAACGTGAATTGTATGAACGTTTAGGCCCTCTTATCTTCCTCTTTATTGTGGCACAAGGACTAAGGGATGTTGTTGGTGTGTTGAATGGATTGGGGAATTTATGGAAATGGAAGAAATGGAGGAGAAATGGAAGGGAAATGGAGAGAAACTCACGGCTAGGGAGAAGATGGAAGTGTTTGTGGTGTGTTGTGTATGAAATGAGATGATGAAGAGTTAATAAATAATGCATGTAGGGTTAGGAAATAAAATCATAACTTAAAGGGGGGATGATTAAAGGGTGTGTGAATGCATGTGTTGAATTGGTGGTTCAATGATGAAAGAATAAGTGCATGTGTGTGTGAATGGTGGTAGCTAGGGTGAATTATGATAAATGCATGTGGAATAAAGATGGAGAAGGTGGTGAAATGATGAAGTAGGAAGGTGGAAATGCATGTGAGATGTTCTTTGGAGAAAGGTGGATGAATGTGCATGTGAATTAAGTTGTGAAAGCATGTGGAATGTTTTAAATGGTTGAAATGTGTAGATGATTATGAGTATGATAAGTGATAAGTGTATGGTTATGATAAGTGATAAATGAATGATATGTGGTGAGTGATAAGTGAATGGTTTGATAATTGATAAATGAATGATATGCTAAGTGATAAATGAATGATATGTTAAGTGATAAATGAATGATATGTTAAGTGATGATAAGTAATGATAGGTGGTTATGATAGTTTGGTCTTTAATTTCGTCCATTCCTTTTGCTCCAAATATAAGCTATCCAATCCAAGTCCGATTTTGCTCCAAAATGCTCCAAAAGGCATCCTTTTGCATACCTTGCCCTTAGAACCTGAAAACACACAAAAGAAGCATAAAGGACTAAAATAACTAGAGAAACATAACGTAAATGCACGAGAACAAGCCTTTTAAGTCGCATGAATATGCTCCTATCAAATACCCCCACACTTATCTTTTGCTAGTCCTCGAGCAAAACAGAAAGAATAACAAAACAAAACGAAACGAAACAAAACAAGTAAAACACAACCTAAACCTTCCAACAACTGTCTTAGGGATTTCCAATGCACATGACATGTTAAAAATCATCATTCCCACAGATTTTAGTCATCTTCACACTTAAGTACATTCTTAATCATAGTCACCACATACTAGTTCACAATTAAGCATTTAAAACCATGTTTTGAATGTAGTAACATGCCTTAGAGAATTTGCTCAATTCCTTACAAGATATGCACTCAATTTTCACTCAGATTTTCTAACTACACACCCTACACTAAGTATATGTGAGAAGATTGATGTAAATATGAAAACGAACACTCACATATATGTATCACAAGGAACACAATTTCTGGAGTTAATAAGCATGTTTAGATATGATCTCATGAATGGAATGCTACTACTTAGACGCGAGAACCAGTGACACCATATGCTCATACCAAGTTCAAACTCCACAATTGAAATGCACAACACATCAAGATAGAAGTCAAGGGTTGTAACGGGGCTTGGGTATTGGCTAACAATGAAAGGTGAAGGATAAACAAACATTCTTAAAGCAATAGTGAGCAAAGTATTGAATCAGGCACTTAGAATTCCCTTAAGAACGCAGAAGTCAACTTTGAACACCCAAGGGAAAGTCACACAAAACTTAGGGCCATATTCACTTTTTGGACCCTTTCTTCAATCACTCATTCTTTCATTTTTTTCAAGCTCTTTTTTTTTTTTTTTTTTTTTCTTTCTTTCTTTTCTTTTCTGTTTTTCTTTTCTTTACTGTCTCAAAACATACTTAAGAACAAGCATTCCTTCCCCCACACTCATTTTCTTGCATAATGTAAAAAGGAATTCATTTAAGTCATGCTCACTATCTTTTAAGAACAAGGGTGTGGATTGTCCTAAACTAGGCTAGGTGAGGAAAATGTGGGTAAACAAAGAATATAGGCTAAACAAAACTCAACGGGGTTAAAACTTACAACAAATACGAAATATGGGAAGTAAGGCTATTTGGCTATGGTGGTGGTCACTACGCAACTTCTTCTTGAATATGTGTTATGCAAATCAATAACATGCTTTGAATGAAATGGGCATGAGTTCTAGCATTTGGAACTATATGATGAAACGCCTTCTAAGTAGTAACCAAGCAAAGAATAATGAGATCATGCAACGACTTTAGAAAACAAGAAATCACAGATTATACTCTCTAAAGAACGTTATAGGCTCAAGTCTTTCAGGGTTGTAGCGTTTGTTTGAGTTCCTTCCTTCAAGCATGTTACAAAAACGAATTTTTCTTTTATGATTGCATGTGAAGTCATACATTATAACCATAACCAAGCATATACCAAGAGTAAATCAACTTTTTCTCTATGTTTATAACTCTTTTTAACAGTCATGCACTTACAAACCAAATCCTTATCATTGTGTTGGAAGGTATCCTAAGACATAAACACACACACAAAAACAACTTTAAAACAACTCTTTTTGGGTTTTTCAAAACAATTTTTCAAATTTTTATGGGATTTTCGAATTTTTAAGTCAAAACACACTAAAACAGTTTAAAACAGTGAGAAACAACATGTGAAGTGATAGGTGATAAAATCCAACGAATTTGCATCAAATATACTTAGTTACCCTCCCACACTTAAATCAAACATTGTCCTCAATGTTTTAAGCTTAAAAGCACACCAAACGAACGTAAACACATAAACAGCAACTAAACATACTAAACATAGCAGAATGTATCTAACAAAGAGAAGAGTTTAGAGACGCAAATCTGGTTATAGAGTGTAAATTCCATCTTCTCCTTGGTAATTGCATTGAGGCTTGGATCTTTGTGATTCCACAGGCTGACTCTTGAACTGCGTTGCTCCATCGTTGATTTTCCTTTGTGCTACTCTTGAACTGGGCAGCAGGCTTCTTTTGGTCTCCCCCGAAGGTCTGAGCTTCATTCTCTTATCTGTTTCTTTGTTCAATCTCTCCAATTCGTATTGAAGAGGGTTAGAGGATAGCTCAGCAAAGCTAGGTAAGCAACCAGGGAATAGAGTCTAGATAGACTCCAAGTGCCGGCTGATTGCTTCTTTCACTTTGCCATGCAAGTAATAACAAAGACAAAGGAAAAGACAGGGAAAGAGCATGATATGAGATACCTTTGCTTTTGACCTTGATGATATGAGATACCTTTGCTTTTGAAGAAGCGGTGAATGAATCAGCACATGTATTTGTTGTGCTGCTTCCTCCTGGGTCATCTGTACTCCAGGCATCTGGTATCATCTTTGGGGAAGAAGAAAGAATTGAGTGTTTCGAAAGGCTTTGCTGGGAGTGCGCCCTCAGAGGTGAGGAAGAGTCGGGCATTTTCTTCAGGTTTGCCTTGCCATAAAAGATGAAAGTCGACAAATATAGGGATTTCCCAATAGCAAGTGGTGGTACTGTTCTTTTACCCTTGTCGACAAACGTTTTGATCCCGCAAATCCAGCTTTTTGAAATAGTGACGACTCTTCGATCTTTGAAGACGCCTCTTCGATTTCTGAGCAGGCGCTTTCTGAAAAGCAGAGAAAGCGTCGCCGAACTTTGCGCTTGTCGGCTAAAGATGTGTAGTTGTGATGGTGGCCTCCACGTGTCGAACGCGTTTTCTGAAAAAGCCGAGGGAGCGTCGCCGAACTTTACGCCTCAAATTCCGGCTTTTTGAATCGGTGGACGCGTTGCCTTGGCTTTTTACAGAGCTATCGATCACTGCCAACTTACACACTCTGAAGATTTCCCATTCTTGATACTCGTCTCCGGCCCTTTTGAAAATTTACTCCGTCCACCCCTTCTCTTTGAACACTTTTGAAAAATGGCAAACCCATCGAACCTTAGCTTAGAATTGAGTCTCCGCAGTGATACGGGCGTGCCGCGTCAAGGTAACGTATGGCGCCCTTCTTTCTTATCTTCTAACGGTCCTCTTACAGGTGAAGACTCCGTGATGCAGGACGCCACAACAGCTACGATAGTAGCTCGGAACCTCCTCACTCCCAGAGATAGTCAGCTGCTTTCAGGACGGTCCGATGAGTTGGCCGTTCAAGAGTCCCTGGCTCTCAGCGTTCAGTGCGCAGGCTCTGTGTCCAACATGGGCCAACGCCTCCTTGCTCGCTCCCGTCAGGTTGAATCTTTGATGGCGGAGGTGGAGAACCTGAAACAAGAGATCAAACAACTTAAGTACGAGAATAGAACTTTGCATGTGCTTGCCAATAACTATTCGTCGGGCATGAAGAGGAAGCTTGATGAGATGCAAGAATCTCAAGGTCGGATGCAAAGTGACCGTCAACGTCTTGCGTCTTTCTTCCAGGGGCACTTTTTTCCTGGGTCATCCAGCGTTCCGCCAAGTATTGGGGCCTGGAATGCTCTATATCCGATGCCTCCCGCTCCTATGCCTCTCGCTCCGATGCCTCTTGCTCCGATGCCTCCTACTTCGATGCCTCCTGCTTCGATGACTTCTGCTTCTAGAGTTTTGCCTCGTGGTGGGTCTTCACGCAAACAAAAACAAAAACAACCTTTGTGAAGCTCCATTTGTTAGATACATTTGTAATTTCTCGAAAATTAATGAAAAAGCTTTGTTTTATTCACTGTATTGGGTTGCCTCCCAAGTAGCGCTTTCTTTAACGTCTTGCAGCCGGACAAAGAACACAATCATGCCTTAATGGAACCCACGGCATGGAGTTGATCATTGAATGGATGATGATACTTGAAATGTTCCGGCAATGGTTGAATTTCAAGAGTGGGTGCCCTAATCATTGACATCAACAACATATTAGTCAAAAACGACTTTGGATTTTGAGTTGGTGGCTTACCTACATGCTCCAATAAGAACTTAAGTACATCCTCCACGAAATGCTTCTCAAAACATTCAAGAATTAGATCTTTGTATGGAGTGGAATAGAGATCTGTCCTAAGATCCATGTAAACTCTTTCACCAAATTGGATTTGAGTAGGTGCCTGCAATGAAGAATGTAACACACGATTAATTGAAGTGGGAATTGGAATTTGAGTTGGTGGCTTACCTATGGGCTGCAATATTGGCTCTAAAGTCGCAGCACATTCAACAAATGCACAAGGGATGTTTTCATTCAGATTGGACATTCTGAAGGTTGTGGCTGTGTGATCCACTCCAATTTCCTCCTTGATGAATTCAAGATGCTCCTCAACCACTTTTTCCTCGTGAATTGTTGGAAAGGTGTCCAAGATGTCTTTCTTCCCCTTATCTTTCATGGATTGCATGAACCTGCCAGGGAAGGGTGCATTTGGGGGAACAAAGTTAGAAATAATTAAATTTGGAACAACCTTACTTGAATGGGGTGGTGTAGGAATATTGGGAGGTTGCGGCAAGGGTTGTTCTTCCCTTGCCGTGCCTTGTGCATCCTCCTCCTCTTCGAGCAGTAGCAATTCATCCATGGGCTCATCTTCAACCATTTGTTCTTGAATTTGTTCCATGCATTCTGCATTCTGCCTAAATTGACTGTTCCACTCAGCCAACTTTTTTGCTTGATAGAAATCCTCAATTGGTCGCCAAAATGCGTCTTGTTGAAATGGTTGAGCTTCCCTGCCCTGCTCCACAGAATTCAGTTGTTGAATAACTTCCTTATAATAATTTGATATACCTGAATTTGGATGTGAAGATTGAGGGGAAGGCTGTGGTGGTGCATATGAATCCTCATATGGTTGCCAATATGTTTCTTGGTGAGTCTCCTTAGCTTGATTTTGTGAACCCTGCACCAAAGAGTTTAATTCATTAAGAATTTGATTATAATCTATTGACGAATTTGAGTTTGGTTGGGCATATTGAATATGAGGTGGCTCCCAATATCTTTCTTGTTGAACATTTTGAGGTTCCCACCACATAGAAGTTGAATGATCACTCCAATCCGAATTGTAAGTATTGGAAAACACGTTATTCCTTGATTGAAGATCAACTATATCAACGTTTTGCATTTGGGACCTTTCCATGAGCTGTGACAAAAGATAAGCATTATCAAGTGCCATGTTGTGCTTCTAAAATCAACAAAATAAAACTAAAAATATATACACACAAACGAAAATAAAACAATCCAAGAGATTAGCAAAGTTGCTAATCCCCGGCAACGGCGCCAAAATTTGATGCGAGAATTATACGCGCACAAATTAAACCCTCTTTTTGACAATTGTAGTGAAGTGTGTAAGTAGGGATCGTTCTGGACCGGGGATTAGGAGGGATTGTTAATCTCTTGGAATTTGACTCAAAAACGTAAAAACAATATAAAACACTAAACTAGACTCAAAGAATGTGAAGCTAAACGTTAAAACATTGAGACAAACCAAAAGACTCAAAATTCTTTAAAAACACAAACTAAATTGATTTCTAACTAATTTAACAATAAAGTAAAGGGGGGATTGTGTTTGGACGAGATTAAATTAAATGGACGAATTGTAATTAAAGGCAAAACGTAAATATGAATGAGATGAAAATATGGATGATGGAATAGCCAAGGGGTTCTTCTCCACACATGTTACACTTGCATACAAGATTGATTCTCAGTTGGTCTTTCGATAAATTATGATTTCTCAACACCCCGGGTTAATTAGGTCCGCTTAAATTAACCGTCAAGTTTTCCTTAAGTTAATGAATTGGATGACATCATACGACAACCCAAAGCATTCTTCAAAAGTTCCTTACATGACATCATAATAAAGATACAATCAAAGATCATTAAGCATCATGAAAACTATAAGTGTTGACGAGGCATTCGTTACTATGATTGCATGAAACTTATGCCAAGAATTTGTTTAACGCGATTGTTTATAAGCAACCTCCACTACTTGTGAATATAAGTTCATAACTATTACGTGAAACTTACTTATATTCTAGCGTCAAATTCATGCATGAAAATTAAGCGTCGACTCTCAATAAACATACATAAATAGGTTATCAATCAAATAGTTAAACAAATTAAATTCACAACTTATGAAATTCCAACGAAAGTTAATCAATTCATATTGCAAACATAAACATAGTTTAGAATCACCCCCTAGCTAAAGGGGGTTTAGTTCCTCATAACTTTGAAATCAAAGAAACACCTAAACATTCCAACAACTCAAACTTGAATTGTATGAACGTTTAGGCACTCTTCTCTTCCATTCCTCATATTACAAAACAAAGAGAATTGAATTTAAACATTGAAATCAAAGAAACGCGTAAACATTCCAACAACTCAAACGTGAATTGTATGAACGTTTAGGCCCTCTTATCTTCCTCTTTATTGTGGCACAAGGACTAAGGGATGTTGTTGGTGTGTTGAATGGATTGGGGAATTTATGGAAATGGAAGAAATGGAGGAGAAATGGAAGGGAAATGGAGAGAAACTCACGGCTAGGGAGAAGATGGAAGTGTTTGTGGTGTGTTGTGTATGAAATGAGATGATGAAGAGTTAATAAATAATGCATGTAGGGTTAGGAAATAAAATCATAACTTAAAGGGGGGATGATTAAAGGGTGTGTGAATGCATGTGTTGAATTGGTGGTTCAATGATGAAAGAATAAGTGCATGTGTGTGTGAATGGTGGTAGCTAGGGTGAATTATGATAAATGCATGTGGAATAAAGATGGAGAAGGTGGTGAAATGATGAAGTAGGAAGGTGGAAATGCATGTGAGATGTTCTTTGGAGAAAGGTGGATGAATGTGCATGTGAATTAAGTTGTGAAAGCATGTGGAATGTTTTAAATGGTTGAAATGTGTAGATGATTATGAGTATGATAAGTGATAAGTGTATGGTTATGATAAGTGATAAATGAATGATATGTGGTGAGTGATAAGTGAATGGTTTGATAATTGATAAATGAATGATATGCTAAGTGATAAATGAATGATATGTTAAGTGATAAATGAATGATATGTTAAGTGATGATAAGTAATGATAGGTGGTTATGATAGTTTGGTCTTTAATTTCGTCCATTCCTTTTGCTCCAAATATAAGCTATCCAATCCAAGTCCGATTTTGCTCCAAAATGCTCCAAAAGGCATCCTTTTGCATACCTTGCCCTTAGAACCTGAAAACACACAAAAGAAGCATAAAGGACTAAAATAACTAGAGAAACATAACGTAAATGCACGAGAACAAGCCTTTTAAGTCGCATGAATATGCTCCTATCACACACATATATCCTTTAAGTGTTTCATGTATAGAATTTCTGGTACAAAAACCTTTTGGTTTCAACTAAGTTCTAAACCTTTCCTAGCCCTATAAATAAGGCTTTGCAGCAAGGCACTAAGGGGATCACTCATTCACCCAATTTTCGTCCATTCATCTAGCCACACCACTCTACACATCCTTAAATCCTAGAAACACAATTCCAACCAAACACTACACCTTGCCGTGCCTATCCTCCATCCAATTCCATAATCCCTGATCCTAAAACACATCCCAACCATCCCATCCACCTTTGTGCCGTAGCAAGGAGAAAGAAGGAAGGACTCTTGGATGCTCAAGCTTCGTCGTTGGTGCATTCTAGGTGTAATTCGTTTTATGATTTCAATGTTTAATTTATTTTCCTTTCATTTTGCTATGAACATGAGTGGCTAAACCCCTATTGGTTAGGGGTGATTTCGAAGCCATAACTATGTGTGCAAGATGATTTGATAAATTCCAGTTAAGAGTTCTTGAATCGTGAATGCAATTGGCTTAACTGTGCGAGTAATAACATATTTGTGTTTGTTAATTAGGGGTTGACACTTAATTGGCTTGCATGAATATGATGCTAGAATATAAGTTTGTTTCACATAATTGTCACACACTTATATTCACAAGTAGTGAAGGTTGCTAGTCACAATCGCGTTAAGTTCAATTCCTAGCATAAGTGTCATGATGTCATAGTGACAAGTGCTTTGACAATACTTATAGTTTTCATTGAACGTAATGATCTTTGATTGTATCTTTATTATGATGTCATGTAAGGAACTTTTGAAGAATGCTTTGGGTTGTCGTATGATGTCATCCAATTCAATAACACAAGGAAAACTTGAGAATTAACTAGTGATGTCACGGTTAATTTGGGGCATTGTCATTCATAATTCTATGAAGGAATAACTGGAAATCGAGTCATTTGCATACTTGTCATGTGTGGAGAAAGAACCCCTAACTAGTCCATCATCCATTAAAAACCCCAAAAACGTTTCAAAATCAGTTTTACTTTGCAATCTGTTTTCTCAACTTTAATTTCGTCCAAATCAACTCCCCCTTTACTTTGAAGTCTCAATTTAGTTAGAAATTGTTTTGGTTCATGTTTTTAAGTGTTTTGAGTCAAAGTTTTCAACCAATTTCGTCCAAATTAGTGTAGGTGCTCAAAACTGCCCAGAAAGTGATTTTTAGGCAGTTTTGAGTCTTCTAGTTGCTGTTTTGAGTTTTTTTTGTTTTAGTGTTTTATCTTTGGTTTTTCATTGTTTGAGTCCAAATTAGTGTTTTTAACTTTGTTTTGGAGTTCTTAGGTCTGTTTTCAAGAGTTTAGCAATCCCTCATAATCCCCGGTTTTGAACGATCCCTACTTACATACTTTGCTACAATTGTCAGAAGAGGGTTTAATTTGTGTGCTTAATATATTTCGCATATTTCGCATCAATGCATCATATATTTCTTGAGGAGGGGGCCAAACCAACTAGAGAGGCTCAACGCCGTCTTAACCCTCCGATGATGGAAGTTGTGAAGAAGGAGATAATCAAGCTGTTAGATTGTGGAGTTATCTATCCAATCTCGGATAGTAAGTGGGTGTCACCGATCCAATGTGTGCCGAAGAAATCTGGAGTGACGGTTGTGGAGAACGCGGAGAATGAGCTAGTGCCCACTCGAATCCGAATTGGTTGGCGTGTATGCACGGACTATAGGAAGATAAATGCCACCACGAGGAAGGACCACTTCCCATTGCCGTTCCTAGATCAAATGTTGGAAAGGTTAGCGGGTCATTCATTTTATTGTTTTCTTGATGGATATTCTGGTTATAATCAAATTGTTATTGCCCCGGATGATCAAGAAAAGACTACTTTTACATGCCCCTTGTTGAGGTATATTTCCTTCCTAATGCTAGAATATATTTAGTATAATGGCACAAGCAAGGGTGTCGAATCCACAGGGACTAATTGGACCTATGTAATTACTTGTTTTGCTAGAACTCTAAGAAATGAATCAAACTAATCAAACTAGGCATAAATAGGCAGATTTGAGATATGAATCAAACTAGTCTAACTAGGCACAAATAGGCAGATTTGAGATATGAATCTAGAAAGCATAAGAAAATGAAGTAAACACAAATCAATGAATCAATAGCTAATATAATGGGATAGTATCAATGGAAATGAAACTAGGGATTCGATTTCACCATTGCTCAACTAAGTCCATGTTTGTTAAGTTAGTTTATACTCATTCATCTACCTATTTCTTGAGTTTGTTTCACTTGGATATGATCAACCATATGATGTGTGGATTTGATCAAATGTCTATAATCTTGAACCTAATTGTGATGTGCAACTTCGGTTCATAATCTAGAGTATGTAATTCACAAGAAACATTCACTAAACCAAAGGGAACACTTGGCAGGATGTTTGCCAAGCTTTCCCTTCATTCATTCACAAATCCACCAATATTAGACATGATGTATGCTTTAATCTTGGCTAAATAACTTGTGGTTAACTCAAATGGAGATCAAGCATACAAATCAACTCACAAATTCACAATTATAACAGAGAATGAAGCAAGAACTAGATGGACAAAATGAGCATTCTAACTTAATTACATGGCAAACTTTGCAAGGTTACATCGAATCCCTAAGGATAGATTAGTTACAATTCATGTTTACAACAGATTTGACATAAAAATATAAACATGAATGAACATAGAATTGATAAGAATGAACCCTTGAAGCAAATCTGATGTTGAAGTCCTTGAAGAGTCCTTGGTGTTCCTTCTCCAAAAGTGGTGCAGATGAAGGTTGAATGGGTTGGTTGAATGGTTTCTGCCCTTGGGACAGAAATGGACAGAGAATGGAGTGAAATGGGATAGGTTTTAGAGTGTATAATGGACTGAAAATGAAGAAGGAATTTTCGGACTGAAATGAATCTTAGAAGTTGCGGACCCTTTGTTGTATCAAGTTAGACTTGTTTTATGGCCAAGGATCTCTCCCCCAACATTCAGATTGGATCTAACATTTGTTTAACTCCAATGGCAGAGAATAAATCAGATGGAATGATGGGTTTCTGAGGTAATGGGCGCATGGCATGGACAAGGTCTGCAAAATGTATTAATGTATTCAAAGAAACACATGCTCTTGCTGCCACAAGTGAGTGGAACCTGCAAAGGTAACCTAGACCACCAGAAAATGTTTATACAAATATGGAAATGGGAAGAGAACACACGGTTTGAACAAGGAGATGGGATTTTCTGGAATAATGGTTGAATAACAAAAGGGAAGTGTGAAAACATGTGGATTTCTGAAATGATGGCTGCAAGGAGTGTGGTTTGTTTAATCAAAATGCATGTGAATGATGTTTTGGTGTTAGAGAAATGCAAAATCTGACTTGGACCACATGGGAGTGCACGGCATGGAGTAATTGTGATCATGGTAAAAATGTGGCTGATTAGATTAAGTAAAGGAAGTGGATGGTTTTGGCGCACAAGGGGGATGGACATGGATGTGTGGAATCTGATTTGGTGCTAGAAATTCATAACATGAAGGGATGATATGGGAACACACGGCCAAGGTTTTGAGCATGCATGTGAATGCATGTTATGGTGTTGGAAGCACATGGCTGACTTCAATGTTTTTGCCTTGTTTAAAATCACCCAATAAGGCCGAATTTCATCTCTTAACACTTCACATCTTTTCTGGAATGTTTTTACTTCATTTGCCTTCCCATTGATCCAAAATCACTCTTGGCTGCACACTAACACCAAATAACGTAAAATGCAACTAGTTTAATCCAAAACAATCACAAAGACGCCAAATAAAGAAAATATAAATGCATGCAAAATGTGACTTATCACCCCTTTGGTACATTTGCTTATCGTCGCATGCCATTTGGTTTATGTAATGCACCTGCTACATTTCAAAGATGCATGATGAGCATATTTTCAGATTATGTTGAGAAAATTATTGAGGTTTTTATGGATGATTTCAGTGTGTTTGGTAATTCATTTGATGGTTGTTTGAGTAATCTTAGTTTGATTTTGAACCGTTGTGTTGAAACAAATCTTGAGCTTAATTGGGAAAAATGTCACTTCATGGTTAAACAAGGTATTGTTTTAGGACATATTATTTCTGAAAAAGGCATTGAAGTAGATAAATCTAAGGTAGACCTTGTTCGTCACTTACCCGCTCCAACTTCGGTTAGAGAGGTTCGTTCGTTTCTTGGTCACGCAGGTTTTTATAGGCGATTCATAAAGGATTTCTCAAAGATTGCACAGCCACTATGCCGATTGCTGCAAAAAGAGGTGGCGTTTGAGTTTGATGATGCATGCTCCACGGCATTCAAGCACCTCAAGGAGGCTCTAACTTCGGCTCCCATTATCACACCTCCAGATTGGAGCCTTCCATTTGAGTTGATGTGCGATGCTTCGGATTATGCGATTGGTGCTGTTTTGGGGCAGCGAAAGGACAAACAACCTTATGTTATTTATTATGCATCTAGAACATTAAATGATGCTCAATTAAATTACTCAACCACTGAAAAAGAATTACTTGCTGTGGTATTTGCATTAGATAAGTTTCGGTCATACTTACTTGGGACTAAAATTATTATTTTTACTGATCATGCAACTCTCAAGTATTTGCTCATGAAGAAGGAGGCCAAGCCTAGACTAATTCGATGGCTTTTGCTCTTACAAGAGTTTGACATTGAGATTCGGGATAAGAAGGGTGTGGAGAATGTGGTGGCTGACCACCTAAGTCGGATGATACATGAGGAAGCAACGCCAATTTCTGAAACCTTTCCCGATGAGCAATTAATGTCTATCCAGGTAAGTGAGCCTTGGTATGCAAATTTGGTGAACTTTTTGGTAACTAAACATACCCCTAGCACATTTAATAGGAATCAATGTGATAAGCTTAAAAAGGATGCTAAGTGTTATATTTGGGATGACCCATATCTTTGGAAATTTTGTCCCGATCAGATTGTACGACGTTGTGTGAATGAATCTGAGTTTCAATCTATTTTAACATTCTGTCATTCATATGCATGTGGGGGACATTTTGGCACCCAACGTACTGCCCATAAAGTCTTAGAATGTGGGTTTTATTGGCCAACCATTTTTAGGGATGCTAGGACATTTTGCCTTACATGTGATCGTTGTCAACGAATGGGTAATATAAGTGTTAAGGATCAAATGCCACAAAACCCTATACTTTCTGTTGAAATATTTGATGTGTGGGGAATTGATTTTATGGGTCCTTTTCCTTCATCACATGGTTTTCTTTATATTTTGTTGGCGGTGGATTATGTTTCCAAATGGGTGGAAGCAAAAGCCACCCGGACTAACGATTCAAAAGTGGTTGCAGATTTTGTAAAGTCTAACATTTTTGCTAGGTTTGGAATGCCTCGAGTCCTTATAAGTGATGGAGGTTCTCATTTTTGCAATCGCACAATCGAGGCACTGCTCAAGAAGTTTAACGTGACACATAGGGTTTCTACACCCTATCATCCTCAAACAAGCGGGCAAGCCGAGGTGTCGAATCGGGAGGTAAAACAGATTCTTGAGAAGACGGTTGGGCCAAGAAGAAAAGATTGGAGTTTGAGGTTAGAAGATGCATTGTGGGCTTATAGGACTGCCTACAAAACACCCATAGGAATGTCCCCCTTTCGGCTTGTGTATGGCAAACCATGTCACTTACCTGTGGAGTTGGAGCACAAGGCTCATTGGGCCGTGAGGAAGTTCAACATGGATTTAGACGAGGCGGGAATTCATCGTAAGCTTCAATTGAATGAACTTGAGGAAATACGGAATGAAGCTTACGAGAATGCTCGACTTTACAAGGAAAAGACGAAGGCCTTTCATGACAAGATGATTCGCACCAAGTCCTTCTCTGTTGGACAAAAAGTGTTGTTGTTTAATTCTCGTCTTCGTTTATTTCCGGGTAAGCTACGTTCACGTTGGTTTGGACCCTTTGTTATTACTAATGTTTTTCCTCATGGTGCAGTCCAAGTTCGTAGTTTCAAAACAGGTCAAGAGTTCAAGGTGAATGGGCATCGCTTGAAGCCTTACTACGAGAGCTTTGTAGAACATGATGTGGAGGAGACAACCCACTATGCCGTGGGTTCCCATGAAGGTTGAGCAATGTGGCATCGTCCGGCTGGAAGACGTTAAAGAAAGTGCTTCGTGGGAGGCAACCCATGCAATCAACAAAGGAAGAACTTGGGAATCGCTCCACACTCAGATTTGCGTCCCTAAACCCTTTCCTTGGTTGCTTTCTTTATGTTTTGTGTAATGTTTTCAATTGTGTTTAAAACATTGAGGACAATGTTTAGTTTAAGTGTGGGGGGGTAACATTCTGTTTTGAGACTTTGCGCATGAAATTCGTAGGGTTTTACCACCTAGCATGTCTAAACTTGTTTCCCACTGTTTTTATGTGTTTTTAAGCTATTTTAGAGTGTTTTAGAGTGTGTTGACTTAAAAATCCGAAAATCTCATAAAAATTTGAAAAATTGTTTTGAAAAACCCAAAAAGAGTTGTTTTTGTGTGTTTGTTTGTGTCGTAGGGTACCTTCCAACACAATGATGAGGATTGTTGATGTATATTTCCTTCCTAATGCTAGAATATATTTAGTATAATGGCACAAGCAAGGGTGTCGAATCCACAGGGACTAATTGGACCTATGTAATTACTTGTTTTGCTAGAACTCTAAGAAATGAATCAAACTAATCAAACTAGGCAGATTTGTTATTGAATCAAACTAATCTAAATAGGCAGATTTGTCATTGTAACTTGAAAGCATAAGAAAATGAAATAAACACAAACCAATGAATCAACAACTAATATATTGGGATAGTATCAATGGAAATGAAGCTAGGGATTCGATTTCACCATTGCTCAACTAAATCCATGTTTGTTAAGTTAGTTTGTACTCATTCATCTACCTATTTCTTGAGTTTGTTTCACTTGGATATGATCAACCATATGATGTGTGGATTTGATCAAATGTCTCTAATCATGAACCTAATTGTGATGTGCAACTTTGGTTCATAATCAAGAGTATGTAATGCACAAGAAACTTTCATAAAACTAAAGGGGATAACTCGACAGGATGTATGCTAACCATTCCCTTCATTCATTCACATATCTACCAAGATTATGCATGATGTGTGTTCTAATCTTGGCTACACAACTTTGTGATTAATTCAAATGATGATCAAACATTAAAATCAACACACTAAGTCACCATTAAATCAGAGAATGAAACAAGAAATAGATGGACAAACTGAGCATTCTAACTTAATTACATGGCAAACTTTGCAAGGTTACATCGAATCCTTAGAGGAAGATTAGTTACACTTCATGTTTACAAAGGTTTAACATCAAAATATAAAACATGAATGAACATAGAATTGATAAGAATGAACCCTTGAAGCAAAACTGATGTTGAAGTCCTTGAAGAGTTCCTTGGTGTTGCTTCTCCAAATGTGGTGCAGATGAACTAGATTGGTTATGGTTGAATGGTTTCTGCCCTTAGGACAGAAATGGACAGAAAATGAAGTGAAATGGGAGAGAATGAGTGTGTAATGGACTGAATGAATCATAAAACTTGCGGACCACCTTTGTTGTGTCAAGTGAGACTTGTTTTATGGAAAAGAATGTGTCTCCAACAATCAGATTGGATCTAGCATTTGTTTAACTCAGATGGCAGAGCATAAGTGATGGAATGATGGTTTTCTAAGGTAGTGGACACATGGTATGGACAAGGTCTGCAAGCATGTGGTTTGTTTAATCAAAATGCATGTGCCCTTGCTGCAACAAGTGAGTGGAACCTGCAAAGGTGAATTAGACCACCAGAAAATGCTTTGTACAAATCTGGAAATGAGAAGGGATCACACGACATGGACAAAGAATGAGCTGAAATCACATGGAATGATGGGGTGATAGGATTTCTGGAATAATGGATGCAAGGAATGGACAAAATCTGCAAGTATGAGGATTATTTAATAAAGGAACATGTGGATTTCTGCAAAGGTGAATTGAACCACTTGAAACTGTTTGCACAAATCTGGAAAGGGGAAGAACACACGGCATGGACAAAGGGGATGCTGCAAGCATGTGGATTTCTGCATGGAATGATTGTGTTTGTTGGTGGAAATATGGCTGAATGTTTTAGGCTAGGGAGTACACGGCACAAGCCTTGTGGAATAATAAGAAATCTGCATGTTTTGCCTTGTTTAGAACCACCCAATGTGACTCTAATGCACCACTTTCCTAATCACATCTTCTCTTGAATTTCAGCAACCACATTAGTCCTAGATTCCTCATATTTGGACTTCAAATTAATTCCCAAGAACCCTTTCCACGTTTGGAATAATGCTCAGCTACCAAAAGGAATGTTTTTACTTTATTTGCCTTCTCATTGATCCAAATTCACCCTTGGCTGCACACTAACACCAAATAATGTAAAATGCAACTAGTTTAATCCAAAACAATCACAAAGACACCAAATAAAGAAGATATAAATGCATGCAAAAAGTGACTTATCAAATACCCCCAAACCTGGTTTTTTCTAGTCCTCGAGCAAACTTAAAACTAAAACACACAAAACACAAACATCTAACAAAACCACTTTCGCTGGCTAAACGATTGCACTGAGCATGTGCAACAAGCCTTTGAACCCCTAGGTGTCCCTAGTTGGAGGAGTTGTGTCTCCTGAGGGTTTACAGTGATGACACCCACAAACATCTACAAACAATTTGGCTAATACATGCTTTAAAAAAACTAACAAGAACCAATGAAGATTTTGTCATTCATTCAACTCAAAAGTTTGCCACTTCAAAGAATCGTATCAATTGTAACGTATAAAGATATTTCTCCATGTCTTACAACTTCAAGGTCACCATACCCAAATGCTTAAGATAGAATTCGCCTCAACTCTACTCCTCACAGCTTCCACTCAAGTTTTCACTCAGATCTTAAGGTTTAGTCTCTCAACAACATATATGAGTGAAATTATGTAAAGGAAATCAAAATTCTCACATATGAAATCTGAAATGGAAGCACAGTTTCTGAGTAGATCTCATGAAAGGAATCAAATGCTAAGAATATAGATAACACACACACTTACCATCACCCATGAATACATCCTCAATGATCAGCTAGGTCTTTCTCAAGATTGTAATGCAAGGCTTAGGGTATAGGTTACGAAAGAAGTGATATGAAATACTAGAGCTTGGGGCATACCAAGGTGTCTTTGAGGCTCTTCACTGGCATTTGTCTTCTTTTGTTTTTGGCGTCCAGGCCCTATGCTTTATAATTAGGCGATTTGGAATTTGTATCCACTTTGATCCTCTTTTTTTTTTTTCTTTTCTTTTTTTTTTTTAGAAACATTTTCAACATAGGTGCCCTCGGTACACGCCACAATCTTGCTTTATAACTCAATCTCCCCTTAGTCTTCATCACATTGGTATTTCCCCAAACTATAAGGTATGGCTTGTAATGGGCTAGAATGGGTAGATTATGGTGTGGGTGATGAAAGAATTAGGCTAAAGTGTTTGGCTGCAACAAGGGTGAATGGAGCACACAAATGGGTAGGATTTAAGCCTTTTAGTAGTTAAACATGCATAGCCTAACATCATCTCATTGAGTTCATTCATGAATGACAATAAACACATGGTATCTGCAAAGGAGAATGATTCTTAGTATCCAAACAAAATAGAAGTAATGAGATCATTTAGAGTGAAATTGAAAGAAAAAGATAGGAGTAGAAACACTTTAAACCCTCTCAAAGAAGCAATTAGGCTCAAAATAACTCACTAGGGTAGTCTCCACTATTCTTCTTCCAGAATTTAAGTATGGTACCTCTATCATCATAATTCCAAGAGTTAAAGCTTTATACATGACAACAAGATGCAACACTTTTTCATAGCAACCCAATCGTTTATTTTCAAACATAACCCTCATATACATTCATATTAGTAAGCAAAACACAATTAACTAAAACAAACCCACACAAATTGAACAAAATAAAAGCAAAACATACTTAACTAAAACAAACACATAAAACAAATACACAACAAACTTTCAACCAAACTAACTCATAAAACAAATACAAGACAAACTTTCCATCCCACACCCCCAAACCTAACCTAAGCATTGTCCTCGATGCTTAAAATTGTATGCAAAGTAAATAGGCAAAGAATATGGAATGGAAATAACATAAACACAAAATAAGGAAAGAACACAAACCACACTAGGTTGCCTCCTAGCAAGCGCTTTATTTAATGTCTAGGCAAGACATGGTAGCTTGTTTATGGTGTTGTAAATTCAAGAGCATCTACGACTTGATACACTTGCTCTTCCTCCACTTTCTCCAAGTATGGTTTCAATCGCTGCCCATTGACTTTAAAAGAAGTGCCATTCTTCATGTTCTCTATCTCCACAGCTCCATGGGGAAATGTTTGCAGTACTTTGAATGGGCCCACCCACCTAGACTTCAATTTTCCTGGAAAAAGTCTCAAACGTGAGTCATACAAAAGTACTTTCATACCTTGGTGAAACTCCTTTCTTAGGATGGCCTTGTCATGATAGAGCTTAGTCCGTTCCTTGTAGATTTTGGCATTCTCATATGCCTCATTTCTAAGCTCTTCCAACTCATTAAGTTGGAGCTTCCTTGCTATTCCAGCATCCTTGTAATCAAAGTTGAACTTCTTGATGGCCCAATATGCACGGTGTTCAAGCTCCATTGGCAAATGACAAGCTTTCCCAAACACAAGGCGATAAGGACTCATGCCAATGGGGGTCTTGTATGCTGTTCTATATGCCCATAGTGCATCATTCAACCTTAGTGACCAATCCTTCCTTGTAGGGCTCACAGTCTTCATCAAGATGTTCTTGATCTCCCTGTTGCTATTCTCCACTTGTCCTGAGGTTTGAGGATGGTATGGGGTTGCCACTTTGTGGTTGATGTTGTACTTCTTCATCAAGGATTCAAAGGGTTTGTTGCAGAAATGGCTACCACCATCACTAATAATAGCTCTTGGAGTTCCAAACCTACAAAAACTCACATCTTTAAGAAATTTCAACACAACCTTATGATCATTAGTTCTTGTAGCAATGGCTTCAACCCATTTGGATACGTAATCCACTGCCACTAATATGTATAAGTAGCCAAAAGAGGATGGAAATGGTCCCATGAAATTGATTCCCCAAACATCAAAGAGCTCCACCACCAAAATGTTGTTCAATGGCATCTCATTTCTTCTGCTAATGTTCCCCATTTTCTGGCACCTATCACACTTAGAACAAAAGAAAAAAGCATCTTTGAATAAAGTGGGCCAAAAGAAACCAGATTGTAAAACCTTTAGAGATGTCTTTTTGGCACCAAAATGTCCTCCACATGCCAATGTATGACTAAAAGTAAGAATGTTTTGTTGCTCACTCTCTGGGACACATCTCCTAATGATTTGATCAGGGCAATATTTAAACAAATATGGTTCGTCCCAAACGTAGTGCTTTACCATGGCAAGGAACTTCTTTCTTTCCTGAAAAGAAAGGTCATTTCTCATTACACCACAAGCCAGATAATTAACAAAATCAGCATACCATGGCTCTTGTTCTTGAACAACAAGAAGCTGTTCATCTGGAAATGATTCATTTAGGTGCAAGGGTTGCCCCACTCCATGGTTTTCATTAAGCCTGGACAAATGGTCAGCCACAACATTATCACTGCCCTTCTTATCTCGAATTTCTAAGTCAAACTCTTGTAGTAAGAGTATCCATCTAATCAAGCGTGGTTTAGCATCCTTCTTTGTCATCAAATACCTAAGGGCTGCATGATCAGAAAACACAATAACTTTAGATCCCACAAGATATGACCTAAACTTTTCTAATGCAAAAACAACAGCAAGCAACTCCTTTTCAGTTGTGGAATAGTTAAGTTGAGCATCATGCAGAGTCCGGCTTGCATAGTAGATCACATGTGGAAGTTTGTTCACCCTTTGCCCTAAAACTGCACCAACAGCATAGTCAGAGGCATCACACATTAATTCAAAAGGTAACGACCAATCTGGTGCCATAATAATAGGGGCCGAGGTTAGTTCACTTTTCAAAGTATTGAATGCATCCATACAAGCCTTATCAAAATGAAATACAACATCTTTAGCTAACAGATTGCATAATGGACGAGTGATCATTGAAAAGTTCTTAATGAAACGACGATAAAAACCCGCATGACCCAAAAAACTTCTTACTCCCTTCACAGTGGTGGAGGCTACCATATTGGTGATGACGTCAATTTTGGCTTTGTCTACCTCTATTCCTTTGCTAGAGATCACATGCCCCAACACAATTCCTTGTTTCACCATAAATTGGCACTTTTCCCAATTGAGAACCAAATTTGTTTCCTGACATCTTTGAAGTACTAACGATAGATGGTTAAGACATTCATCAAAAGAGGAACCAAACACTAAGAAGTCATCCATAAATACCTCAATGAACCTTTCTACCATGTCAGAAAAGATGGCTAGCATGCATCGTTGGAATGTTGCTGGAGCGTTGCAAAGTCCAAAAGGCATTCTCCTATATGCAAAAGTGCCAAAGGGGCAAGTAAAGGTTGTTTTCTCTTGATCCTCAGGAGCGATTGCAATTTGATTGTAACCTGAGTAACCATCCAGAAAACAATAATGTGAGTATCCTGCCAATCTCTCAAGCATTTGATCTATGAAAGGCATAGGAAAATAATCTTTTCTAGTGCTAGAATTCAACTTCCTGTAATCGGTGCAAACACGCCAACTAGCAGTGGGCTTTGTGGGCACCAGCTCATTGTTTTCATTCTTCATCACTGTGATTCCCACCTTCTTGGGTACCACTTGAATGGCACTCACCCATTTGCTATCAGAAATGGGATATATGATCCCCACATCTAACAATTTCAACACCTCATTCCTAACAACTTCCTTCATGTGTGGGTTGAGTCTTCTTTGTGGCTCACGGGTTGACTTTGCCCCTTCCTCCAAAAGAATCCTATGCATGCACATGGTAGGGCTTATTCCCTTGATATCTGCAATAGACCAACCAAAAACTGATTTGAACTCTTTTAACACCCTAATTAGTTTATCTTCTTCATTTGGGGTGAGATCAGAAGCTATGATAATTGGAAGAGTTTCAAATTCAGCTAGATATGCATATTTAAGATGTGGTGGAAGTGGTTTAAGTTCAAGTTTTGGTGCCTTAACAGTGGAAGGAGTTAGATGTGACATTGATGATTCTAAAGGCTCTAAAAGAGGTGAAACATTCAAAGGATACAATGCTAATGCATCCAAGGCAGCTACTTCTTCCATGAGTGCATCTTCCTCATCAAACTCATCTTGAGATTGACTCAAAACAGTTTGTAATGGTTCATTCGATTGTTCCTGCAAGAACTTAGAGAATACAAGTGAATCAAGCACATCAATGGCATAACAATCAAGAGATGAAGAAGGATAAGCAAGAGATTCAAACACTTTGAATTGAACTGTTTCTCCTAACACTGTCATAGTGAGGAGTCCATTTTGCACATCAATGATGGTCTTGGCCGTGGCCATGAAAGGTCTCCCAAGCAATATAGGCAACTCTCTGTCATGTATAGGGGCTTCTTCCATGTCCAACACTACAAAATCTGCAGGCAAGATTAGTTTATCAACTTGAACCAGAATATCTTGTACTATACCTCTTGGATATTTAACTGATCTGTCTGCAAGTTGTAATGAAATGGTGGTGGCTTTCAAATCTCCCAAACCTAGTTGAAGGTACACTGAATAAGGCATTAAGTTGATGCTAGCACCCAAGTCAAGCATTGCCTTCTCTACTTTCTTGTCCCCTATGGTAATGTTGATAGAGAAACTTCCTGGATCCTTGAGCTTTGGGGGAAGTTTTCTTTGCAAAACTGCACTCACATTCTCAGACACCACTACCTTCTCATGTGGTCCATACTTCCTTTTGTAACTGTTTAACTCCTTGAAGAACTTCCCATATGCTGGCATGTTCCTAATGACATCAAGCAAAGGTAAGTTAACATTCACTTTGCTTAGTATATCAAAAATCTCCTTAAATGACTTATCCTGCTTGCTCTTGGCAAGTCTTCCAGGGAATGGTATTGGTGGAGTGTATGGTTTCTCAGCCTTGTGAAGATTTGGTGCTTCAAGTGAGGAAGTAGCATGACTTGGTTCCTCTTTTGGTCTATCATTGTCTCCTTGAGTAACACCTGCATTCACATGATCATATTCATCAGTAACTTCATTGCCAACTCTATTATCAATAACCTTACCACTTCTAAGTGTAGTGATTGCTTTGGCTTGCTCTTGGTTCCTTTGGAGTATCACTGGTTGGCTTGGAAACTTTCCAACTTCTCTTTGGTTCAAGGCATCTGCAATCTGCCCCAATTGTGTTTCCATTTTGGTTAGGGCTGCTGAATGTTGTTGGAGAGTGCTATTGGTGGAATGTTGGAATTGCAAGGTGTTTTGGGCTAACAATTTAACTGTGTCCTCATGGGTAGGGGTAGGTTTTGGTTGGAAATTTTGGAATTGATTGTAGTTCTTCCATGAAAGGTTGGGATGATCTCTCCAACTTGAGTTATATGTATTTGAATACACATCATTCCTTGGCCTTTGGTTGTAAGAATTCATGAGGTTCACTTGTTCTTGAACATACTCGGGGTAAGCCTCCCTAGATGGACATTGGTGAGTAGGATGGCTTGGTATGTTGCAAATGGCACACACTTCATTAGTTTTTGGCACCATATTGAGCACGGATTCAAGCTTCCTTTCTAGGTTAGCTACCTGCAACAAAAGCTCATGGTTAGAACTTGTTTCATAGACTCCAACTTTCTTACCCCTTAAATCTTTGTGTTGAGCATTAGACCCCAACATCTCATAAATGTTATATGACTCTTGAGCATTCTTTTTCTTCAATGCTCCACCTGCTGCATTATCAACAGTTGATTGACAATTTTGGGTTAGTCTATCATAGAAAATTTGCATTTGTAAGTGAAAAGGTAACCCATGGTGTGGACATTGTATCAAGAGGCCTTTAAAACGCTCCCAACACTCATTGAAAGGTTCTCCATCATCTTGTTTGAAATTGAAGATTTGTCCCCTTAATGTGGCTGTCTTTTGAGTGGAAAAGAACTTCTCCAAGAACTTCTTAGCCACGGCATCCCATGTGGTGAGGGAACCTGGTGTTAGAGTCATCAACCAACTCTTGGCCTTATCTTTCAAGGTGTAAGGAAACACTCTCATCCTCAAATTTGCTTCACTTACTCCCTGCAAAGGTAAACCACTCACAACATTGTAAAACTCTTTAATATGAGCTAAAGGGTCTTCATTAGGTAAGCCATAAAATGAAGGAAACATATGGAAATGTGAGGATTTGAGATCATAGTTTCTAGCTTCTGTGGGCAGCAAGATGCATGAAGGTGAATTTGGTATGATTGGTTGAGCAAAGTCTTCCAAAGCTCTAAGTTCATCTTGGTTGCCCGCCATCTCTTCCTCTCTTTCCCAATTAAATTGCTCAGATCCTTTACTTGTTGAACTAGGTGAAATCCTTTCCTCTTCCTCACGGCTAATGGATGAACTTGATGGCACAAAGTTGTCCAAAGTGTGGCCCTTTAACCTTTCAATTCTTTGGCCTAACTCAACAAGTTTATTTGACATATACTACCTGAAACAAAGTAACACAAGTGTGAATGAAAATCAAGAAGCAAACAACAATGAAAAGAACAAAAATAAACTTAAAAACGTTTGAAAAGACTCAAGGGACTCAAAACAGATTCACAAGACTCAAAACAAGCTAAAAACTCTCAAAACTGCCTAAAAACACAAACTGGGCAGTTTTGACACTAAACTCAACTTTGGACGAAAATTAGGTTTGGACTTGACTTAAAATGCTTCAAAACACAAGATAAGACAGATTCTAAGCCTAAGACTTAACAAAATATGGAGGGATTTGTATTTGGACGAAATGCAATTAAATGGACAGAATATAAAGAAAACAGATTGTCAAGCAAATTGGTGTAAACCAATGGATAATAGAATGGCTAAAGGATTCTTTTCCACACATGAAATGTATGCAACTTAAATCAACTTCCAGTTATCAATTTGACAAGTTATGAACCTTGACACTAATCAAAATAGCAAACAAGCAAACAAGCAATTACAAGGGACTGAAATCAGTCCCCGGCAACGGCGCCATTTTTGTTGATGTATATTTCCTTCCTAATGCTAGAATATATTTAGTATAATGGCACAAGCAAGGGTGTCGAATCCACAGGGACTAATTGGACCTATGTAATTACTTGTTTTGCTAGAACTCTAAGAAATGAATCAAACTAATCAAACTAGGCAGATTTGTTATTGAATCAAACTAATCTAAATAGGCAGATTTGTCATTGTAACTTGAAAGCATAAGAAAATGAAATAAACACAAACCAATGAATCAACAACTAATATATTGGGATAGTATCAATGGAAATGAAGCTAGGGATTCGATTTCACCATTGCTCAACTAAATCCATGTTTGTTAAGTTAGTTTGTACTCATTCATCTACCTATTTCTTGAGTTTGTTTCACTTGGATATGATCAACCATATGATGTGTGGATTTGATCAAATGTCTCTAATCATGAACCTAATTGTGATGTGCAACTTTGGTTCATAATCAAGAGTATGTAATGCACAAGAAACTTTCATAAAACTAAAGGGGATAACTCGGCAGGATGTATGCTAACCATTCCCTTCATTCATTCACATATCTACCAAGATTATGCATGATGTGTGTTCTAATCTTGGCTACACAACTTTGTGATTAATTCAAATGATGATCAAACATTAAAATCAACACACTAAGTCACCATTAAATCAGAGAATGAAACAAGAAATAGATGGACAAACTGAGCATTCTAACTTAATTACATGGCAAACTTTGCAAGGTTACATCGAATCCCTAGAGGAAGATTAGTTACACTTCATGTTTACAAAGGTTTAACATCAAAATATAAAACATGAATGAACATAGAATTGATAAGAATGAACCCTTGAAGCAAAACTGATGTTGAAGTCCTTGAAGAGTTCCTTGGTGTTGCTTCTCCAAATGTGGTGCGGATGAACTAGATTGGTTGTGGTTGAATGGTTTCTGCCCTTAGGACAGAAATGGACAGAAAATGAAGTGAAATGGGAGAGAATGAGTGTGTAATGGACTGAATGAATCATAAAACTTGCGGACCACCTTTGTTGTGTCAAGTGAGACTTGTTTTATGGAAAAGAATGTGTCTCCAACAATCAGATTGGATCTTGCATTTGTTTAACTCAGATGGCAGAGCATAAGTGATGGAATGATGGTTTTCTGAGGTAGTGGACACATGGTATGGACAAGGTCTGCAAGCATGTGGTTTGTTTAATCAAAATGCATGTGCCCTTGCTGCAACAAGTGAGTGGAACCTGCAAAGGTGAATTAGACCACCAGAAAATGCTTTGTACAAATCTGGAAAGGAGAAGGGATCACACGGCATGGACAAAGAATGAGCTGAAATCACATGGAATGATGGGGTGATAGGATTTCTGGAATAATGGATGCAAGGAATGGACAAAATCTGCAAGTATGAGGATTATTTAATAAAGGAACATGTGGAATTTTGCAAAGGTGAATTGAACCACTTGAAACTGTTTGCACAAATCTGGAAAGGGGAAGAACACACGGCATGGACAAAGGGGATGCTGCAAGCATGTGGATTTCTGCATGGAATGATTGTGTTTGTTGGTGGAAATATGGCTGAATGTTTTAGGCTAGGGAGTACACGGCACAAGCCTTGTGGAATAATAAGAAATCTGCATGTTTTTGCCTTGTTTAGAACCACCCAATGTGACTCTAATGCACCACTTTCCTAATCACATCTTCTCTTGAATTTCAGCAACCACATTAGTCCTAGATTCCTCATATTTGGACTTCAAATTAATTCCCAAGAACCCTTTCCACGTTTGGAATAATGCTCAACTACCAAAAGGAATGTTTTTACTTTATTTGCCTTCTCATTGATCCAAATTCACCCTTGGCTGCACACTAACACCAAATAATGTAAAATGCAACTAGTTTAATCCAAAACAATCACAAAGACACCAAATAAAGAAGATATAAATGCATGCAAAAAGTGACTTATCGAGGATTTGGTTTTTAATTGCATGACGGTTAAAGAAAGTTACAAACATGGATGGACGTTTGATATACTCTTTGGTTTATGCTTGGTTGTAGTTATAGTTTACGAATTCACATGTAATCACAAAGAAAAAAAATTAGTTTTTGTAACATGCTTGAAGGAAGGAACTTAAACAACGCTACATCCCTGTGAGACTTGAGCCTAAACGTTATTTGGAGAGTTAAAATCTATGCATCATTGTTTTCTAAGTCGTTGCATGATCTCATTATTCTTTGCTTGGTTACTACTTAGAAGGCGTTTCATCACTTAGTTCCAAATGCTAGAACTCATGCCCATTTCATTCAAAGCATGTCATTGATTTGCATAACACGTATTCAAGATGAAGTTGTGTAGTGAACACCATAGCCAAATTGCCATATTTCCCTTTTCATTTGTTTTGTAGGATTTAACCTCGTTGAGCCTTGTGTAGCCTACTTTCTTCGTTAACCCACATTATCTTCACCTAGCCTAGATTAGGACCATCCGTACCCTTGTTCTTGAAGCATAGTAAGCATGAATGAATTCTCTTTGATTAATGTGTGCAGAAAATAAGTGTGGGGGAAAGTGTATTCATGTGAGTTTTTGTGCCATAGGCACGGTTAGAAAAAAAAAAAAAAAAAAAAAAAAAAAAAAAAAAAAAAAAAAAGAGAAAAAAAAGAAAGAAAGAAAGAAAAAGAAAAGAAAAAAAAAATAGAAAAAGAGTTGAAAATAGTTGAAAAGTATTGGTTGTTGAAGTAAGGGCCAAAACAATGAATTTGGCCCTAAAAGTTGTTTGAATCTCCCCTATTTGCCTAAAAATTGATTTCTGCATTCTAAGAGAATTTTAGGTCTTAATTTCATTGCTTTACTTGCTATTGCTTAAAGAACTTTTGTTATCCCTACCCTTCCTTGTGAGCCAACACCCCAAGCCCCGTTACAACCCTTGACTTCTATTTTGAGTGTTGTGCATTTCAATTGTGGAGTTTGAATTTGGTATGAGCATATGGTGTCACTGGTTCTCGCATCTAAGTAGTAGCATTCCATTCATGAGATCATATCTAAACACGTTTAATTACTCCAGAAATTGCGTTCTTTGTTATAACATATGTGAGTACTAGTCTTTCATGTTTACATCAATCTTCTCACATATAACTAGTGTAGGGTGTGTAGTCAGAAAATCTGAGTGAAAATTGAGTGCATAACTAGAGAGGAATTGAGGGAATTCTCTAAGGCATGTTACTACATTCAAAATATGTTTTAATTGATGAAATACGAACTAGTGAATGGTGACTATGATTACGTATGTGCTTGAGGGGAAGGAAGACTAAAAGCTATGTGACTAATGATCTTTGACATGTCATGTTTCATTGGAAATCCCTGAGGCAAACGTTGGAAGGTTTAGGTTATATTTTGTTTGTTTTGTTGCGTTTTGTTTACTTTAGTTGTTTTGTTTTGCTCGAGGACTAGCAAAAGTTAAGTGTGGGGGAATTTGATAGGAGCATATTCATGCGACTTAATTAGCTTGTTCTCGTGCATTTATGTTGTGTTTACTTATTTATTTTAGTGTTTAAGGCCACTTTTGTGTATTTTCAGATTATAAGGCCAAAGTGTGCAAGAAGATGCAAATTGGAGTCTTTTGGAGCGAAAGAGGAATGAATGAGTTGAAGACTTGAAGAAACGACGAATTCCTACTCCAACGATGAATTCTTACCAAACAAGGAATCCTACTCAAACAAGGTTTCCTATTTTAGGAAAGTCAACCCTAAGTTTCCCGTTTTGGTAACCTTTCCTAATCTTAAACGTCCGCATTTTCTAGCCACTTTGAAATCCTTGTAGGCGCTTTAGGACACAAAACAAAGGCCATAGGGCCCTTAACAACCAATGCCGTGGGCTTTAGCCCAAGTCCCTTTCCTTGCCGTGCAAGGGGGGGTATTTCTGGCCCATTTCATGCACTAAACCCTAATTCTAAACCCTAGCCTTACTCCTTGCAGCCGCACCTCTTCTTCCATATTCATTCAGCCACTTATTCCCATTCCTTCCCATAATCCATTTAACCTAATTCACATCTCCAAGCCGCCACTACCATCCCACTTTCTCTCATTCATATTTTTTATTCAGCCCATTATCCCATTCATCCTTAAGCCGTGACCCCCATTCATTCACCCAAAATCTGCCCATTAATCCCTTAAGCCGTGCATTCCACTAACCCTAAATGCCATTTTTAATCAGCCACCATAACCTAATTAACCCTAATATTCCTTTCACACTTATTTTTCCCTTTAGCCGTGATTCATTCTAATTATTCTATCTGCAAATCCCATTCAGCCATTATCTCCCATTCCTCTCCATAATCCGTGCACTTCCACATATATACCTATCATTCACACTAATCAGCCACCATAACCCTAATTTCCTATTATTACCGCAACCAACCTCTCCATATCCCCCTTCCATTCTAGCCAATTTCCATATACTTCTCACCCTAGCCGCACCTAATTCTCCCATTCATTCAATCCATACACCCTAATTTCCTATCTAATTCACTCACAAGCCGCAGCTACCATCACAAAAACCCATTCATCCTCTCCATTGCCGTGCCATTTTCCCCTGCCATTCCAACCAACTTCCACATATTTCCCAACCTTGCCGCACCCCTAAACAACCCTAAACCCATCTATAACCCAGAAATACATCCAAAAACCACCCACAACCAATCTACCGCAGCAAGGAGAAGAGGAAAGAGGAGCTTCGACGCGCACCAATTCACGTGGATTCGTTGGGCGTTCTAGGTGTAATCATTCCTTTGCGCTTTATGTTTAAATTCAATTGTAATTCTCTTTTTGTGACCATGAGAGGCTAAATCCCCCTAGTTAGCTAGGGGGTGATTCAAAACCATGTTTATGCTTGCAATATGAATTGATTACTTTTGGTTGGAATTTGATGAATGATTGATTCAATTCGTTTAACTGTGTGATTGATAACTTGTTTGTGTATGTTTATTGAGAGTGCACGCTTAATGTTCATGCATGAATTTGACGCTAGAATATAAGTGAGTTCCACCTAATAGTTATGAACTTATATTCACAAGTAGTGGAGGTTGCTTATAAACAATCGCGTTAATTGAATTCCTGGCAAGAGTATCATGCTTTTCATAGTTACAAATGCCTTGTCGATGCTTATAATTTCCAAAGAATGTAATGATTCTAACTTGTATCTTTATCATGCTGTTCATATAGAGAACTTGTTAGGAATAATTTGTTTGCGATGCATATTCATCCAATTCAATGATTCTAGGGAAATTTGAAGGTTAATTTAAGCGGACCTAATTAACTTGGAGTGTCGAGTTCCATAATTCATCGAAAGACCAACTGAAAATCAAAGTGTATGCAAGTGTGACATGTGTGGAGAAGAACCCCTTAGCTAGCATTCATCCATAATTTCATCCATTTCATTACAATCTGCCTTAATTTTACAATCTGTGCATTTAATTTATTTTCGTCAAAAATTCAATCCCCCTTTACTTTTGTGTCCAACTTAGTTAGAAAGTATCTTAGTTTGTGTTTTTAAGCATTTTGATTCATTCTATTACCCAATTTCGTCCAAATTCACCAAAGTGCTCAAAACTGCCCAGAAAGTGATTTTGAGGCAGTTTTGAGTGTTTTGGGGCTGTTTTGAGTCTTTTGATTTGTTTTAGTGTTTTTATTGTTTTGTTTTGCATTCTTTGAGTCTAGTTTAGTGTTTCAAACTTTCTTTTACGTTTTTAAGTCAGTTTCCAAGTGATTTTGCAATCCCTCCTAATCCCCGGTTAAGAACGATCCCTACTTATTTATATACTACAATTGTCACAAGAGGGTTTTAATTTGTGTGCTTACTTAGTTCGCATCAGAAAAACTCACGATGAAGCCTCACTGCAATCACCAAGGAGAAGATGGAATTTACACTCCATAACCAGATTTGCATCCCTAAACTCTTCTCTTTGTTAGATCATTCTGCCATGTTTAGAATGTTTAGTTGCTGTTTATGTGTTTACTTTTGTTTGGTGTGTTTTAAGCTTAAAACATTGAGGACAATGCTTGATTTAAGTGTGGGGGGGGGGGGGGGGGGGGGGCGGGGGTAACTAAGTATATTTGATGCAAATTCGCGGGATTTTATCACCCATAACTTCTAGTGTTGTTCCTTGCTGTTTTAAAATGTTTTTAAACTGATTTGGAGTGTTTTAGTGTGTTTTGTGTTATAACTCCGAAAATCACATAAAAATTTGAAAAACATGTTTTGAAAAGCCTAAAAAGAGTGTTTTGAGTCGTTTTTGTGTCGTAGGTACCTTCCAACACTTGCCTCAGGATTTGGTTTTTAATTGCATGACTGTTAAAAAGAGTTATAAACATAGAGAAAAGTTTGATTTACTCTTGGTATATGCTTGGTTATGGTTATAATGTATGACTTCACATGCAATCATAAAAGAAAAATTAGTTTTTGTAACATGCCTGAAGGAAGGAACTCAAACAAACGCTACAACCCTGAGAGACTTGAGCCTATAACGTTCTTCGGAGAGTATAATCTGTGATTTCTTGTTTTCTAAAGTCGTTGCATGATCTCATTATTCTTTGCTTGGTTACTACTTAGAAGGCGTTTCATCATATAGTTCCAAATGCTAGAACTCATGCCCATTTCATTCAAAGCATGTTATTGATTTGCATAACACATATTCAAGAAGAAGTTGGGTAGTGACCACCACCATAGCCAAATAGCCTTACTTCCCATATTTCGTATATGTTGTAAGTTTTAACCCCGTTGAGCCTTGTTTAGCCTTTATTCTTTGTTTACCCACATTCTCCTCACCTAGTGATAAGTCACATTTTGTATACATTTATATCTTCATTATTTGGCGTCTTTGTGATTGTTTTGGATTAAACTAGTTGCATTTTAGCTTATTTGGTGTTAGTGTGCAGCCAAGGGTGAATTTGGATCAATGGGAAGGCAAATGAATTAAAAACGTTCCTTTGGTAGCTGAGCATTATTCTAAACGTGGAGAGGATTCTAGGGAGTTAAATTGAAGTCCAAATGAAGAATCTAGGAAACATGTGACTGGTTGAATTTCAGGAAAAGATGTGGAAGTGTTAAGTGGTGCAATTCGGCCATATTGGGTGATTCTAAGCAAGCCAAAAGCATTGAAGTCAGATTAGGTGATTCCAACACCAAAACATGCATTCACATGCATGTTTGCAACCTTGCCGTGTACTTCCATGCCATTCCAGCTCATTTATGCACTTCTAGCTCTAAAACAGATTCCACACATCCATTCCGTGCTTCCTGATGCGAGAATTATACGCGCACAAATTAAACCCTCTTTTTGACAATTGTAGTATGGATGTAAGTAGGGATCGTTCTGGACCGGGGATTAGGAGGGATTGTTAACCACTTGGATTTGACTTCAAAAACGTAAAAACAAGATAAAACACTAAACTAGACTCAAAGAATGTGAAACTAAACGTTAAAACACTAAGACAAAACAAAAGACTCAAAATGCTTTAAAAACACAAACTAAAATGATTTCTAACTAAATTGAACAATAAAGTAAAGGGGGATTGAGTTTGGACGGAATTAAACTAAATGAACAAATTGCAATTAAAACATAATGTAAATATGAAATTAATGAAATGGAATGAATGGATGCTAGCCAAGGGGTTTATCTCCACACATGTTACACTTGCATAATAAAAAGATTTCTAATTGTATTTCAATAAACCATGAATTCTCAACGCCCCGGGTTAATTAGGTCCGCTTAAATTAACCGTCAAGTTTTCCTTAAGTTAATGAATTGGATGATTGCATACGACAATCCAAAGCATTCCTCACAAGTTCCCTACATGAATTGCATAATAGAGATACAAGCAAGAATCATTAAGCATCATGAAAACTATAAGTGTTGACGAGGCATTCGTTACTATGATTGCATGAAACTTATGCCAAGAATATGTTTAACACGATTGTTTATAAGCAACCTCCACTACTTGTGAATATAAGTTCATAACTATTACGTGAAACTCACTTATATTCTAGCGTCAAATTCATGCATGAAAATTAAGCGTTCATTCTTAATAAACATACATAAATAGGTTATCAATCAAACAGTTAAACAAATTGAATTCACAACTTATGAAACGTAATTAAAAGTAATCAAATCATATTACAAACATAAACATAGTTTCGAATCACCCCCTAGCTAAAGGGGGTTTAGTTCCTCATAACTTTGAAATCAAAGAAACACCTAAACATTCCAACAACTCAAAACTTTGAATTGTATGAACGTTTAAGCACTCTTTTCTTCCATTTCTCATACGTACAAAACAAAGAGAATTAAAATGAAACTTTGAAATCAAAGAAACACCTAAACATTCCAACAACTCAAAACTTGAATTGTATGAACGTTTAGGCACTCTTCTCTTCCTCGTTGTTGTAGCACAAGGTTTAAGGATAGGTTGGTTGGGGGGATGGAAGTGTTGGGGAATTATGGAAATGGATGAGGATTGGTGGAAATGGAAGATGGTTTTTGGATTCTAAGGGAGAAAGGAATGTGTTTGTGGTGTGTTGTTGTGTTGTGAATGAGATGATTTGAATGAATGGGAATGCAAGGGTATTTATAGGAGGAGTGGAGGGAACATATGGATGTTTGTTTAAGCATTTGTGTGAAGGAATGATGAAGAATTGCATGTGGAATTAAAGAATGAGTGGTGGTGTAATGATGAAGTGAATGCATGTGGAATTAAAGAGGGAGAATGTGGTGAAATGATGAAGTAGGAAGGTGGAAATGCATGTGAGATGTTGGAAAGGAAATGGGAATATGAGTGCATGTGGGTGAATGATTTGTGGTGCAATGATGAAGAGTGAATAAAGAATGCATGTAGGGTTAGCTAGGAAAGTGGGAATGTGGTTGAATGATTAAAGGGACATGCATGTGGCTTGTTTGATTGCTTGGTGAGATGATGCATGCTTGTAGTTTAGGGTGTTGAATATGGATTTGCATGGCATTTGAATTGATTGTGGGCTTTGGAATTGGAAGGAAATGCATGGCAAAGGGCTTGGTTTAAGAGAGAATGGGCTAGGCCCTTTGTTTTATGTCCAAAGTGAATACAAGGCCTTCAAATTCGTCCAACATTTTGGCTCCAATCATATGCTATCCATTCCAAGCCCAATTTTGCTCCAAAATGCTCCAAAATGCATCTTTTTGCTTCCTTAGCCATATGAACCTAAAAACACACGAAAATGGCTTAAACTACTAAAACAACTATGAATTAACAACATAGATGCACGAAAACAAGCTAAGTAAGTCGCCTAAATATGCTCCTATCAAATTCCCCCACACTTAGTTTTTGCTAGTCCTCGAGCAAAACAAAATAATAACAAACAAACAAAACGACACTAAACAAGTAAAACACAACCTAAACCTTCCAACAACCGTCTTAGGGATTTCCAATGCACATGACATGTTAAAAATCATCATTCCCACAGATTTTAGTCATCTTCACACTTAAGTACATTCTTAATCATAGTCACCACATACTATTTCACAATTAAGCATTTAAAACCATGTTTTGAATGTAGTAACATGCCTTAGAAAATTTGCTCAATTCCTTACAAGATATGCACTCGATTTTCACTCAGATTTTCTAACTACACACCCTAATCTAGTCATATGTGAGAAGATTGATGTAAACATGAAAACGAACACTCACATATATGTATCACAAAGAACGCAATTTCTGGAGTTAATAAGCATGTTTAGATATGATCTCATGAATGGAATGCTACTACTTAGACGCGAGAACCAGTGACACCATATGCTCATACCAAATTCAAACTCCACAATTGAAATGCACAACACTCAAGATAGAAGTCAAGGGTTGTAACGGGGCTTGGGATATTGGCTCACAATGAAAGGTAGGGATAAACAAAAGTTCTTTAAACAATAGCAAGCAAAGTAATGAAATTAAGGCTTAGAATTCACTTGGCATGCAGAAATCAACTTTTTAGACATAAGGGGGAGATTCAACAACTCTTAGGGCCTAATTTATTGTTTTGGGCCCTTACTTCAACCAACAATACTTTTCAACTTTTTTTTTTTTTTTTTTTTTTTTTTTCTTTTTTCTTTTTGGCCGTGCCTATGGCACATCAACTCATATAAACACTCTTTCCCCCACACTTATTTTCTGCAATACCTTAATCAAAAGGAAATCATTGCTTATTATGCTTCAAGAACAAGGGTAAGGATGGTCATATTCTAGGCTAGGTGAGGATAATTGCGGGTTAACAAAGAAAATAGGCTACACAATGCTCAACGGCGTTAAATCCTACAAAACAAATAAAATTGGGAAATATGGCAATTTGGCTTTGGTGGTGGTCACTACACAACTTCTTCTTGAATATGTGTTATGCAAATCAATAACATGCTTTGAATGAAATGGGCATGAGTTCTAGCATTTGGAACTATATGATGAAACGCTTTCTAAGTAGTAACCAAGCAAAGAATAATGAGATCATGCAACGACTTTGGAAAACAATAATGCACAGATTTTAACTCTCCAAAGAACGTTATAGGCTCAAGTCTTTCAGGGTTGTAGCGTTTGTTTGAGTTCCTTCCTTCAGGCATGTTACAAAAACGAATTTTTCTTTTATGATTGCATGTGAAGTCATACATTATAACCATAACCAAGTATATACCAAGAGTAAATCAAACTTTTCTCTATGTTTATAACTCTTTTTAACAGTCATGCAATTAGAAACCAAATCCTTATCATTGTGTTGGAAGGTGACCTACGACACAAAAACGACTCAAAACACTCTTTTTAGGCTTTTCAAAACATGTTTTTCAAATTTTTATGTGATTTTTGAATTTTTAAGTCAAAACACACTAAACACACTTAAAAACAGCAAGAAACAACATTTGAAGTTATGGTGGATAAAACCCTACGAATTTGCATCAAAACACTTTAGTAACTCCCCCACACTTAAATCAAACATTGTCCTCAATGTTAAAAACCACACTAAACACAAACAAACATATAAACAGCAATTAAACATACTAAACATGGCAGAATGTATCTAACAAAGAGAAGAGTTTATACGCACACAAATTAAACCCTCTTTTTGTCAATTGTAGTATAAGTATAAGTAGGGATCGTTCTAGACCGGGGATTAGGAGGGCTTGCTAAAACCTTCTAAATTGACTTAAAAACATAAAAACACAATATAAAACACTATTTAATGCTCGAAGAAAGCAAAACTAAAAATAAGAAAGATTAAGACTAAGACTTCAACGAAATAGGGGGGAATTGGATTTGGACGAATTTAAACTAAAACGTAAAAACAATATAAAACGTTAAACTAAACTCAAAGAATGTGAAACTAAACGTTAAAACACTAAGACAAAACAAAAGACTCAAAATGCTTTAAAAACACAAACTAAAATGATTTCTAACTAAATTGAACAATAAAGTAAAGGGGGATTGAGTTTTGGACGGAATTAAACTAAATGAACAAATTGCAATTAAAACATAATGTAAATATGAAATTAATGAAATGGAATGAATGGATGCTAGCCAAGGGGTTTATCTCCACACATGTTACACTTGCATAATAAAAAGATTTCTAATTGTATTTCAATAAACCATGAATTCTCAACGCCCCGGGTTAATTAGGTCCGCTTAAATTAACCGTCAAGTTTTCCTTAAGTTAATGAATTGGATGATTGCATACGACAATCCAAAGCATTCCTCACAAGTTCCCTACATGAATTGCATAATAGAGATACAAGCAAGAATCATTAAGCATCATGAAAACTATAAGTGTTGACGAGGCATTCGTTACTATGATTGCATGAAACTTATGCCAAGAATATGTTTAACACGATTGTTTATAAGCAACCTCCACTACTTGTGAATATAAGTTCATAACTATTACGTGAAACTCACTTATATTCTAGCGTCAAATTCATGCATGAAAATTAAGCGTTCATTCTTAATAACATACATAAATAGGTTATCAATCAAACAGTTAAACAAATTGAATTCACAACTTATGAAACGTAATTAAAAGTAATCAAATCATATTACAAACATAAACATAGTTTCGAATCACCCCCTAGCTAAAGGGGGTTTAGTTCCTCATAACTTTGAAATCAAAGAAACACCTAAACATTCCAACAACTCAAAACTTTGAATTGTATGAACGTTTAAGCACTCTTTTCTTCCATTTCTCATACGTACAAAACAAAGAGAATTAAAATGAAACTTTGAAATCAAAGAAACACCTAAACATTCCAACAACTCAAAACTTGAATTGTATGAACGTTTAGGCACTCTTCTCTTCCTCGTTGTTGTAGCACAAGGTTTAAGGATAGGTTGGTTGGGGGGATGGAAGTGTTGGGGAATTATGGAAATGGATGAGGATTGGTGGAAATGGAAGATGGTTTTTGGATTCTAAGGGAGAAAGGAATGTGTTTGTGGTGTGTTGTTGTGTTGTGAATGAGATGATTTGAATGAATGGGAATGCAAGGGTATTTATAGGAGGAGTGGAGGGAACATATGGATGTTTGTTTAAGCATTTGTGTGAAGGAATGATGAAGAATTGCATGTGGAATTAAAGAATGAGTGGTGGTGTAATGATGAAGTGAATGCATGTGGAATTAAAGAGGGAGAATGTGGTGAAATGATGAAGTAGGAAGGTGGAAATGCATGTGAGATGTTGGAAAGGAAATGGGAATATGAGTGCATGTGGGTGAATGATTTGTGGTGCAATGATGAAGAGTGAATAAAGAATGCATGTAGGGTTAGCTAGGAAAGTGGGAATGTGGTTGAATGATTAAAGGGACATGCATGTGGCTTGTTTGATTGCTTGGTGAGATGATGCATGCTTGTAGTTTAGGGTGTTGAATATGGATTTGCATGGCATTTGAATTGATTGTGGGCTTTGGAATTGGAAGGAAATGCATGGCAAAGGGCTTGGTTTAAGAGAGAATGGGCTAGGCCCTTTGTTTTATGTCCAAAGTGAATACAAGGCCTTCAAATTCGTCCAACATTTTGGCTCCAATCATATGCTATCCATTCCAAGCCCAATTTTGCTCCAAAATGCTCCAAAATGCATCTTTTTGCTTCCTTAGCCATATGAACCTAAAAACACACGAAAATGGCTTAAACTACTAAAACAACTATGAATTAACAACATAGATGCACGAAAACAAGCTAAGTAAGTCGCCTAAATATGCTCCTATCACTTCCCATGCCATTCCAGCTCCCTTTTGCACCAAGAACATGCACTTCCATTGATAGGGGCATATTTAGGCGACTTACTTAGCTTGTTTTTGTGCATCTATGTTGTTAATTCATAGTTGTTTTAGTAGTTTAAGCCATTTTCGTGTGTTTTTAGGTTCATATGGCTAAGGAAGCAAAAAGATGCATTTTGGAGCAAAATTGGGCTTGGAATGGATAGCATATGATTGGAGCCAAAGTGTTGGACGAATTTGAAGGCCTTGTATTCATTTTGGACATAAAACAAAGGGCCTAGCCCATTCTCTCTTAAACCAACCCCAAGGCCATGCATTTCCTTCCAATTCCAAAGCCCACAATCACTTCAAAAGCCATGCAAAGAACCATCCATATCATCATAAACAATCATGCACTCCACATGCATTTCCACCCTTACAAGACCCTAAACATATCATCCACACAAATCTGCCATCATTCACACATTTCTCCACTCATTGCCGTGCACATTCACTCACCACAAACATTCCACATGCATTCATCAACATATCTAGTTGTCACTCACATGCATTTCTTTCATCATTTCCAACCCACATGTTCCTTTAATCATTCACACATACACCCATTCACCACCAGAAATCATCCTTTAAAACATTGGACATGCATCCATAATCATTCATTTCAGCCATTCCACATGCATTCATCATCATCATTCTAGCTTTAATCCACATGCTCTCCCATTTCAGATTCACCACAAGAAAACACCATCATTGCCGTGCACATGCATTCCCTTCCATTTTCTGCTTGCATTTCCAGCTTTGCACATGCATATATTCCTCCTCCTAGCTGTCATGTCCCCCCCATTTTACCTATAAATAAGCATCCATTGCATTCATTCTCATTCACTCTCATTCATACACATTTCAGTCACACACTTCTTCCATTTCAGAATGTAGACATCAAACCACCCTTGCCGTGCTCTCCCTTACAATCCAAACACCATACTTCCATCCCCCCAACCAACTATCCCTAGACCTTATGCTACAACGAAGAGGAAGAGAAGAGGAAGAGAAGAGGGCCTAAACGTTCATACAATTCAAGTTTGAGTTGTTGGAATGTTTAGGTGTTTCTTTGATTTCAATGTTTAAATTCAATTCTCTTTGTTTTGTATGATTGAGGAATGGAAGAAAAGAGTGCTTAAACGTTCATACAATTCACGTTTGAGTTGTTGGAATGTTTAGGTGTTTCTATGATTTCAATGTTATAAAGAACTAAATCCCCCTTTGGCTAGGGGTGGATTCGATGTAGCCTTGCAAAACTATTCCATGTTATTAAGTTAAAGTATTTGATTCACCAATCTGTGTTCTTGTTTCATTCACTGATTTTATAGTTTAATTTGTTTGTTAATCTTAATGTTTGATCACCATTAGGGCTGCTTATGAATTATTTGATCAAGGTTATAGTACACATCATGCTTAATCTTGGTAGACATGTGAATGAATGAAGAAACTGCTATGCATACATCCTGCCATGTAATTTCTTTGATTCTTTGAAGTTTTCTTGTTCTTAATGGATTCTTACTTGCCAATCTAAGTTGAACATCACAACTAGGTTGCATATTAGGAGTACTTGATCACAACCACACATCAAATGGATGATCATAAATAAGTAAAACGAACCTGATGCGAAATAGATAAGCACACAAATTAAACCCTCTTTTTGTCAAATTGTAGTAAAGATGTAAGTAGGGATCGTTCTAGACCGGGGATTAGGAGGGATTGCTAAACACTTGGAAACTGACTTAAAAACTCAAAAACAAAGTTTAAAACACTAAACTCGACTCAAAGAATGCAAAACTAAAAGTTAAAACACTTAAACAAACCTAAAACCCAAAACAGCAACTAGAAGACTCAAAACTGCCTAAAAACCACTTTCTGGGCAGTTTTGAGCACCTACACTAATTTGGACGAAATTGGATGAAAACTTGAATCAAAATACTTAGAAACACAAATCAAAACACTTTCTAACTAATCTAAGACTTCAAATTAAAGGGGGATTTGTTTTGGACGAAAATTTAACATAAAACAGAAACTTTAAACTAAACAGATTGTAGAATGTTTTTGGATAAAAAGGATGGATAAAAGGCTAGTTAGGAGGTTCTTCTCCACACATGTCACACTTGCAAACAAAACGATTTTCAGTTGTTCTTCCAATAATTATAAATACTCAACGCCCCAAATTAACCGTGAATTGCACTAATTAACCCTCAATTTTTCCACAAGTTATTAAGTTGGATGATTGCATACGACAACCCAAAACATTCCCTACAAGTTCCCTACATGAATTGCATAATAGAGATACAAGCAAGAATCATTAAGTTCTATGAAAAACATAAGCATTGACGAAGCATTCGTTACTATGAATTGCATGAAACTTATGCTAAGAATTCATTCAACGCGATCGTTTTCAAGCGACCTTCACTACTTGTGATTATAAGATTGTAACTATTAGGTGAAACTCCCTCATAATCTAGCATCATATTCATGCATGAAAACTAAGCGTGCACTCTCAATCAACATACACAAATAAGTTATCAATCAAATAGATGAACGAATTGAATCCACAACTTATGAAATAACAACTGAATGTAATCAAATCATATTGCAAGCATGTACATGGTTTCGAATTCCCCCCTAACCAAGGGGGTTTAGCCACTCATGATTACAACAAACTTAGAGAGTAAACATTGAAAACAAGAATCGAAGTACACCTAAAAGTTCCAACAACTCAATCTTGGATTGTATGAACGTTTAAGCCTCTTCTCCTCTAGTTGCTGCGGCACAAGGGGTTTTGGTGAGTTTTGGGGGTTATGGATGATGTAGAATGATGTGTTTAGGGTAGGGATGGATGTAGGGGAAGGCAAGGAGTGTTTTTGGGCAGAAAATATGAAGAATGGTGAAGTATGGCTGTGTTAGAGAGAGGGAATGAATTTCTGGCGTGAATGAATGTGTATGAGAGGTGATAATCTGATCTAGGGGTTAATATGAGTATATATAAGCACTTAAAACCCTAGGGTAATCAGATATGAGCTTGTGACAAGCTAGGACGGCTAGGAGACAAGCTAGGACGGCTAGTGACAAGCTAGGACGGCTAGTGACAAGCTAGGACGGCTAGGAGACAAGGTAGGACGGCTAGGAGACAAGGTAGGACGGCTAGTGACAAGGTAGGACGGCTAGTGACAAGCTAGGACGGCTAGGAGACAAGGTAGGACGGCTAGTGACAAGCTAGGACGGCTAGGAGACAAGCTAGGACGGCTTGTTCTTCCAATACAGAAATTAGGCACCATGTGTGAATAGATAAAGCCTTCTAGAAATAAGGTTTTTAGGCCCCCTTGTAGCTCCCTAACTGAATTCAAGCCTTCAAATTCGTCCATCCTCATGCCTCCATGCTTGCACTATCCAATCTTGGCCCAAAAATGCTCTAGAATGCTCCAAATTGCTTCTTTTTGCATACTTTGACACTAAAACCTGAAATTGCACGAAAATGACTTTAAACACTAAACTAACTAAGGAAAAACAACATAAATGCATGAGAACAAGCCAATTAAGTCGCATAAAAATGCTCCTATCAGAACCCTAGTTGCAGATTGGAGAGTTGAATACGTTTTGACTTAACAAACATGGACTTGGTTTAGTGATGCGAGAATTATACGCACACAAATTAACCCTCTTGTTGTCAAATTGTAGTAAGGATGCAAGTAGGGATCGTTCTAGACCGGGGATTAGGAGGGCTTGCTAAAACCTCTAAATTGACTCAAAAACATAAAAACAAAGTTAAAAACGTTCACAAAGACTCAAAGGACTCAAAACAGGTTCAAAAGACTCAAAACTGCCTAAAAACACTAACTAGGCAGTTTCTGACCTTAAACACAAATTTGGACGAATTTAGATGAAAACTTGAATCAAAATACTTTAAAACACACATCAAAACACTTTAACACTAAACTAGACTCAAAGAATGCAAAACTAAAAGTTAAAACACTTAAACAAACCTAAAACCCAAAACAGCAACTAGAAGACTTAAAACTGCCTAAAAACCACTTTCTGGGCAGTTTTGGGCACCTACACTAATTTGGACGAAATTGGATGAAAACTTGAATCAAAATACTTAGAAACACAAATCAAAACACTTTCTAACTAATCTAAGACTTCAAATTAATAAACTAGACAGAATGTAAATATGAAATTGATGAAATGGAATGAATGGATGCTAGCCAAGGGGTTCATCTCCACACATGTTACACTTGCATAATAAAAAGATTTCCAATTGCATTTCAATAAATTATGAAACTCATCACCCCGGGTTAATTAGGTCCGCTTAAATTAACCTTCAAATCTTCCTAACGTTATTGAATTGGATGATTGCATACGACAACCCAAAACATTTCCCATAAGTCCCCTACATGATTGCATAATAGAGATACAAGTAAGAATCATTACGCTCTATGAAAATTATAAGTGTTGACGAGGCATTCGTTACTATGATTGCATGAAACTTATGCCAAGAATTCGTTTAACGCGATTGTTTATAAGCAACCTCCACTACTTGTGAATATAAGTTCGTAACTATTAGGTGAAACTCACTTATATTCTAGCGTCATATTCATGCATGAAAATTAAGCGTGCACTCTCAATAAACATACATAAATAAGTTATCAATCAAACAGTTAAACAAATTGAATCCACGACTTATGAAATGCAATTAGAAGTAATCAAATCAAAACGCAAGCATAAACATATATTTCGAATCCCCCCCTAGCCAAGGGGGGGTTTAGTTCCTCATGATACAAAACAAAGAGAATCAAAGAAACACCTAAACATTCCAACAACACAAACTTGAATTGTATGAACGTTTAGGCCCTCTTCTCTTCCATTCCTCATTCGTACAAAACAAAGAGTATTGAAATTAAATATTGAAATCAAAGAAACACCTAAACATTCCAACAACTCAAACTTGAATTGTATGAACGTTTAGGCCCTCTTATCTTCCTCTTCGTTGTAGCACAAGGTCTAATGGATAGTTTGATGGTGTGAATGGTTTGGGGAGTGGTGAAAATGGAAGGAGGAGGCCACGGCAATGGGATGATTTCTGGTGTATGATAGGAGCATATTTAGGCGACTTAACTGGCTTATTCTTGTGCATTTATGCTATTATTTCTTAATTAATGTCGCATTACAACTTAATTTCGTGTGTTTGTAGGTCCTATGAGGTAAAGTATCAAGAAAGGGCATTTTGGTGCATTTTGGAGCAATTTTGGACACTATGTGGATAGCTTACATATGGGCTAACATGGATGGACGAATTTGGACTTCAAGAGGCTAGAAATGTGATAAGAAGAGGAAGGAATGAGCTTGGGACAAAGTGGATAAGGTAGGAGCTCAAAAGAGGAAACATTATCCAAAACCTTATCTAACCTTATCCAACATTATCCAAAACATTATCCAAACCTTATCTCATCTTATCCTATCCAAACCTTATCATGTCTTAATCCTAATTGCAAGGGGACCTAAATGGATAATTCTAGAACCTATTTCTAGAAGAATCCTAGTCTAGACGGCCCAAATCTGCCACAAAACCTATTCTTTCTAGAAGCCCTAGAAAAGTGGCGCCCAAAACCTATTCTAGAAGGCTTTGCCTTGCCTTGCAAGCCAAGCAAACCTCTCCCCTAAATCAGCCGCACCTTCCTAGGCCCAATGCCTTTGGGATTCTGATTTCTAAGGCCTAATCCTTGTGTATTTGGGTTTACAAATCCTTTTATAAAACTAATTGGGCCAAACCCTCTCCTAAGTGGATTTAACTTGCTTGTGCTAAACCCTAGGGCCCTAATCCATAAAATCTGCTAAGTGTAACCCTAATCTACTTAACCCTAGGACTATATAAACCTAAATTCAGCCAAAAATTCGTACCACCCCCTTATGCTATTCAAAAACCCTTGTGCCGCACCTCCATTCTCCATTCTAAGCCTCCATACACCTCCCTACACATCCATACATCTTTGCCGCACCTTCCCCACCATAATCAACCATCCTCCATCCCTCTAAACAAGGAAAAACCATTCAAAACCACCAATTCCAGCAACCCCACTTTGTGCCGCAGCAAGGAGGAGGAAGAAGAGCCAATCTGTGCATCGAATCCATCTTGGAATTGCTGAGCATTTAGGTGTACTCTTTCTTATGATTTCAATGTTTAAATTCAATACTTTTTGTTGTGCAAGCATGAGGAACTAATTCCCCCTTTGGCTAGGGGGGAATTTCGAAACCATGGTTGTATTTGCATGATGATTTGATTACGTTCAGTTGTGATTTCATGAATGATGAATTCAATTTGCTTATCTGTTTTAATTAAAACTTGCTTATGTATATGAATTAAGAGTGCACGCTTGATTTGCATGCATAAACATGACGCTAGGGTATGAGGGAACTTCACCTAATCGTTGGGAACTTATATTCATGAGTAGTTAAGATTGTTGGTCACAATTATGATAAGTGAATTCTTGGCATAAGTATCATGCGCTTTCATAGTTACGAATGCCTCGTCAACACCTATGATTTCCATAGAATCTAATGATCTTTGATTGTCTTTCTTTTATGCGCTTTCATATAGAAAACTTTTAAGGAATAATTTGATTGCAATACGCTATTTCCATTCAATTCAATGACCTAAGGGAAATCTGAGAGTTAATTTAAGCGTACCTAATTAGCTTGGGGTGTTGAGGTTCATGAATTCATTGATTAAGCAACTGGAAATTGTATGATGTGCAAGTATGCCATGTGTGGAGAAAAACCTCCTAGCCATCTCACCATCCACTTAATTCCATCAAATTCGTCTAAATCTGCCTAGTTTAAAGTTTTGTTTTGTTTTGTTTATTTTCGTCCAAAAACCAAATCCCCATTTATTTTAGAGTGTCTAATTGGTCCAAATATGTTTTAGATTGTGTTTTTAAGAGTTTTGAGTCAAGTTAGAACCAATTTTCGTCCAAGTTTGTGTTTAGGCTCAAAACTGCCCAGATTGTGTTTTTAAGGCAGTTTTGAGTGTTTTTAGCCTATTTTGAGTCTTGTGAACGTGTTTGAGTCTTTTTACGTGAGTTTAAGTGTTTGAAAGGTTAATTTTAGTTATTTGAGTCAGTTTAGAGTGTTTAGCAAGCCCTCCTAATCCCCGGTGTAAGAACGATCCCTACTTATTTATATGCTACAATTGTCAAAAGAGGGTTAATTTGTGTGTGAAGTTAATTTTCGCATCAAATTTTGGCGCCGTTGCCGGGGATTAGCAACTTTGCTAATCCCTTGGTTCTTTTCTTTTTGGTTTAGTTGTTTTCGTTTTAGTTTCTAACTTAGTGTTGTTTTCTTTGTTTGTTGTTACTTTTGATATTTGATTTAGTTCTCTTTCTTTGATGTTAGGTACTAGAGAAGTAAGATATGGATTTTGCTAGCATTCAAGCTCAATTGGCAACTCTTACTTCTCAATTGTTGCCGTATGCCGAAAGGACCACAATGCAGAGTGTCCCTACATTTGGTGCTTCATATAGGCAAGGATTTCAAGCCAATCAATGTCCACAAAGAGATTGGAGGGATCATTCAAACTCTATGTGGTGGGAAGCTCAACAAGTTCAACGTGAAGCATATTGGCAGCCATATGAGGAGTTCTATTCAAGACCTATGCAGCCACCACAACTTCATATGCAATATGCTCAATTAAATTCAAGTTCGTCAATAGATTATAATCAAATTCTTAATGAATTAAATTCTTTGGTGCAGGGGTCACAAAATCAAGCCAAGGAGGCTCAACAAGAAGCATATTGGCAACCATATGAGGAGTTCTATTCAACACCTATGCAGCCACCACAACCTCCCCCACAACAATTCCAATCAAGTTCAAGTATGTCCATGGATAATGATAAAAATTTTCAATTACTAAACTCTTTGATGCAGGACGAACAAAATCAAGACAAGAAGTTGGGTAAATTGGAGGAGCAAATTGGGCAGATTATGGAGTTCATGAAACAACTTCAAGAGCAAAGTGAACTCTCCAACTCAACTATTGAAAACTCGAAGGAAGATTTTGAAATCCATAATGCTATCACTTTGGGAAGTGCTATGGAGGTTGGAGCTGACCTAAAAATGTCCAAACATAGCCTAGAAGTGGATGAGGAGCTGCTAATTGAGGAGGAGGAAGAAGACATGCACATGGCAAGGGTAGAACAACCCTTGCCACAGCCCCCTAAGCCCTCTAAACCACCCACCACAAGTAAGGACGTCCCAATTCCATGTTATTCTGATGTTATTCCACCCAATGTCCCTTTTCCTAGCAGGTTTTTGATTCCCAACCAAGAAGAGAGTAAAAAGGACATCGTGGAAGCCTTCCCAAAGGTGCAAAATGCTATTCCAATTCTTGGTGCAACACAGCAAGTTTTAGATGGTGTTGAATTCTTCAAAGGACTTTGTACACCAAGAAGAATGATTCAAGAGAAGGTAGTGGCTGGAGAAGATGTAGAAGGCATCAAAGAGGACATATTTGAAACCACAAAACCCAAAGAAGTTGAATTTGATGACATTGGACAAGTCATAACCATCACATGCAATCTGGCCAAGTCCAATATCCCTGAAACTTTCAAAGGAGTGGTGTTTGTCATTGAGTTCTTGTCGGACAAAACAAGTAAGTCATCTTCTCCAAATTCCATTACATTTTATACTAACTGGCTGATTTTGATGAATCAGGCACCTACACTAGAATTCAAACCAATGCCGGTTCACTTCAAGTATCACCTTCCATTCAAGGATGGGTTCCATAAACCTTCAAGGGAGCATCGTCCGGCTGTACGACGTTAAAGCAAGCGCTTTTTGGGAGGCAACCCATGCATTCGACAAGGAGAAGATGGAACTTTCACTCCAAACCCAGATTTGCGTTTCTAAACCCTTCTTCTTGCTATTTATTTTATCATGCATAGTTGTTTGTTATTTGTTTGCATTTTGTGTGAGTCTTTGTGTGAAACATTGAGGACAATGTTTGATTTAAGTGTGGGGGGGGTAAACAAGTGTTTTTATGCAAAATTCGTGGGATTCTATCACCTATCACTTCTAATGTTGTTTCTCACTGTTTTTAAGTGTTTTTAATGCATTTTGAGCTGTTTTGGTGTGTGTTGAAGTAAAAATCCGAAAATTTGAAAAAAATTGAAAAAAGTGTTTTGAAAAAGCCAAAAAGAGTTGTTTTTGTGTGTTTGTTTGTGTCTTAGGGTACCTTCCAACACAATGATGAGGATTTGGTTTTTAATGCATGACTGTTAAAGAAAGTTACAAACAATGATGGAAGTTTGATTTGCTCATTGGTTTATGCTTGGTTGTAGTTATAGTTTACGAATTCACATGTAATCACAAAGGATAAAATCAGTTTTTGTAACATGCTTGAAGGAAGAAACTCAAACTAACGCTACATCCCTGAGAGACTTGAGCCTAAACGTTTATTTGGAGAGTTATTAATCTGTGCATTCTTGTTTTCTAAAGTCGTTGCATGATCTCATTATTCTTTGCTTGGTTGCTACTTAGAATGCGTTTCATCACTATAGTTCCAAATACTAGAACTCATACCCGTTTTATTCAAAGCTTGAAATTGATTAGCATAACAAATAACAAGATGAAGTTGTGTAGTAGTCACCACCATAGCCAAATAGCCGAATCCACCCTTGTCATTTGTGTTGTAGGTTTAAACCCCTTTGAGCCTTATTTAGCCTATTTCCTTGTTAACCACATCACCCTTACCTAGCCTAGAATAGGACTTTCCATACCCTTGTTCTTGAAGTATAGTGGAGCATAACTTAGAAGGAATTCCTTTTGAGTGACATTTGTGCAGGAAACAAGTGTGGGGGAAGGGATTTTGTGAGTGTGTGTGTGCCAAAGTCTTAAAAGGGGCACGAGAAAAAGAAAGAAAAAAAAAACGAAAGAAAAAGAAAAAAAATGTGAAATCGTGAAGAAAACGAAGAAAAGAAAGAAAAGGAGTGAAAATAAGTGAGAATGATCTCACAAATGTTGATTGTTGAAGAAAGGGTCCAAAAAGTTGAATATGGCCCTAAGTTTTGTGTGATTTCCCCTTGGGTGTTCAAAAATTGACTTCTGTGTTCTAAAGGGAATTCTAAGTGCCTAATTCAATACTTTGCTCACTATTGCTTTAAGAATGTTTGTTTATCCTTTACCTTTCGTTGTTAGCCAATACCTTAGCCCCGTTACAACCCTTCGACTTCTATCTTGATTGTTATGTGTTTCAATATGTGGAGTTTAAAATGGGTTTGAGCATATGGCATCCCTGGTTCTCGCGTCTAAGTAGTGGCATTCCATTCATGAGATCATATATATACACATGTTAATAATTCCAGAAAATGCTTTCCTTGTTATAACATATGTGAGTGTTCGTCTACATGTTTACATCAATCTTCTCACATATACCTAGTGTAGGGAGTGTAGTTAGAAAATCTGTGTGAAAATTGAGAGTACATCTAGTAAGGAATTGAGGGAATTCTCTAAGGCATGTTACTGCATTCAAAATGTTGTTTTAATTGATTAAATGCGAGCTAGTGAATTGTGACTATGATTAAGTATGCTCGAGGGTAAGGATTGCTTAAATCTATGTGAGTGGTGATCTTTGACATGTCATGTTTCATTGGAAATCCCTGAGACGAACGTTGGAAGGTTTAGAGTTATGTTTTGTTTCTTTTGTTTGTTTGTTTTGCTCGAGGACTAGCAAAAGATAAGTGTGGGGGAATTTGATAGGAGCATATTTAGGCGACTTAACTGGCTTATTCTTGTGCATTTATGCTATTATTTCTTAATTAATGTCGCATTACAACTTAATTTCGTGTGTTTGTAGGTCCTATGAGGTAAAGTATCAAGAAAGGGCATTTTGGTGCATTTTGGAGCAATTTTGGACACTATGTGGATAGCTTACATATGGGCTAACATGGATGGACGAATTTGGACTTCAAGAGGCTAGAAATGTGATAAGAAGAGGAAGGAATGAGCTTGGGACAAAGTGGATAAGGTAGGAGCTCAAAAGAGGAAACATTATCCAAAACCTTATCTAACCTTATCCAACATTATCCAAAACATTATCCAAACCTTATCTCATCTTATCCTATCCAAACCTTATCATGTCTTAATCCTAATTGCAAGGGGACCTAAATGGATAATTCTAGAACCTATTTCTAGAAGAATCCTAGTCTAGACGGCCCAAATCTGCCACAAAACCTATTCTTTCTAGAAGCCCTAGAAAAGTGGCGCCCAAAACCTATTCTAGAAGGCTTTGCCTTGCCTTGCAAGCCAAGCAAACCTCTCCCCTAAATCAGCCGCACCTTCCTAGGCCCAATGCCTTTGGGATTCTGATTTCTAAGGCCTAATCCTTGTGTATTTGGGTTTACAAATCCTTTTATAAAACTAATTGGGCCAAACCCTCTCCTAAGTGGATTTAACTTGCTTGTGCTAAACCCTAGGGCCCTAATCCATAAAATCTGCTAAGTGTAACCCTAATCTACTTAACCCTAGGACTATATAAACCTAAATTCAGCCAAAAATTCGTACCACCCCCTTATGCTATTCAAAAACCCTTGTGCCGCACCTCCATTCTCCATTCTAAGCCTCCATACACCTCCCTACACATCCATACATCTTTGCCGCACCTTCCCCACCATAATCAACCATCCTCCATCCCTCTAAACAAGGAAAAACCATTCAAAACCACCAATTCCAGCAACCCCACTTTGTGCCGCAGCAAGGAGGAGGAAGAAGAGCCAATCTGTGCATCGAATCCATCTTGGAATTGCTGAGCATTTAGGTGTACTCTTTCTTATGATTTCAATGTTTAAATTCAATACTTTTTGTTGTGCAAGCATGAGGAACTAATTCCCCCTTTGGCTAGGGGGGAATTTCGAAACCATGGTTGTATTTGCATGATGATTTGATTACGTTCAGTTGTGATTTCATGAATGATGAATTCAATTTGCTTATCTGTTTTAATTAAAACTTGCTTATGTATATGAATTAAGAGTGCACGCTTGATTTGCATGCATAAACATGACGCTAGGGTATGAGGGAACTTCACCTAATCGTTGGGAACTTATATTCATGAGTAGTTAAGATTGTTGGTCACAATTATGATAAGTGAATTCTTGGCATAAGTATCATGCGCTTTCATAGTTACGAATGCCTCGTCAACACCTATGATTTCCATAGAATCTAATGATCTTTGATTGTCTTTCTTTTATGCGCTTTCATATAGAAAACTTTTAAGGAATAATTTGATTGCAATACGCTATTTCCATTCAATTCAATGACCTAAGGGAAATCTGAGAGTTAATTTAAGCGTACCTAATTAGCTTGGGGTGTTGAGGTTCATGAATTCATTGATTAAGCAACTGGAAATTGTATGATGTGCAAGTATGCCATGTGTGGAGAAAAACCTCCTAGCCATCTCACCATCCACTTAATTCCATCAAATTCGTCTAAATCTGCCTAGTTTAAAGTTTTGTTTTGTTTTGTTTATTTTCGTCCAAAAACCAAATCCCCATTTATTTTAGAGTGTCTAATTGGTCCAAATATGTTTTAGATTGTGTTTTTAAGAGTTTTGAGTCAAGTTAGAACCAATTTTCGTCCAAGTTTGTGTTTAGGCTCAAAACTGCCCAGATTGTGTTTTTAAGGCAGTTTTGAGTGTTTTTAGCCTATTTTGAGTCTTGTGAACGTGTTTGAGTCTTTTTACGTGAGTTTAAGTGTTTGAAAGGTTAATTTTAGTTATTTGAGTCAGTTTAGAGTGTTTAGCAAGCCCTCCTAATCCCCGGTGTAAGAACGATCCCTACTTATTTATATGCTACAATTGTCAAAAGAGGGTTAATTTGTGTGTGAAGTTAATTTTCGCATCAAATTTTGGCGCCGTTGCCGGGGATTAGCAACTTTGCTAATCCCTTGGTTCTTTTCTTTTTGGTTTAGTTGTTTTCGTTTTAGTTTCTAACTTAGTGTTGTTTTCTTTGTTTGTTGTTACTTTTGATATTTGATTTAGTTCTCTTTCTTTGATGTTAGGTACTAGAGAAGTAAGATATGGATTTTGCTAGCATTCAAGCTCAATTGGCAACTCTTACTTCTCAATTGTTGCCGTATGCCGAAAGGACCACAATGCAGAGTGTCCCTACATTTGGTGCTTCATATAGGCAAGGATTTCAAGCCAATCAATGTCCACAAAGAGATTGGAGGGATCATTCAAACTCTATGTGGTGGGAAGCTCAACAAGTTCAACGTGAAGCATATTGGCAGCCATATGAGGAGTTCTATTCAAGACCTATGCAGCCACCACAACTTCATATGCAATATGCTCAATTAAATTCAAGTTCGTCAATAGATTATAATCAAATTCTTAATGAATTAAATTCTTTGGTGCAGGGGTCACAAAATCAAGCCAAGGAGGCTCAACAAGAAGCATATTGGCAACCATATGAGGAGTTCTATTCAACACCTATGCAGCCACCACAACCTCCCCCACAACAATTCCAATCAAGTTCAAGTATGTCCATGGATAATGATAAAAATTTTCAATTACTAAACTCTTTGATGCAGGACGAACAAAATCAAGACAAGAAGTTGGGTAAATTGGAGGAGCAAATTGGGCAGATTATGGAGTTCATGAAACAACTTCAAGAGCAAAGTGAACTCTCCAACTCAACTATTGAAAACTCGAAGGAAGATTTTGAAATCCATAATGCTATCACTTTGGGAAGTGCTATGGAGGTTGGAGCTGACCTAAAAATGTCCAAACATAGCCTAGAAGTGGATGAGGAGCTGCTAATTGAGGAGGAGGAAGAAGACATGCACATGGCAAGGGTAGAACAACCCTTGCCACAGCCCCCTAAGCCCTCTAAACCACCCACCACAAGTAAGGACGTCCCAATTCCATGTTATTCTGATGTTATTCCACCCAATGTCCCTTTTCCTAGCAGGTTTTTGATTCCCAACCAAGAAGAGAGTAAAAAGGACATCGTGGAAGCCTTCCCAAAGGTGCAAAATGCTATTCCAATTCTTGGTGCAACACAGCAAGTTTTAGATGGTGTTGAATTCTTCAAAGGACTTTGTACACCAAGAAGAATGATTCAAGAGAAGGTAGTGGCTGGAGAAGATGTAGAAGGCATCAAAGAGGACATATTTGAAACCACAAAACCCAAAGAAGTTGAATTTGATGACATTGGACAAGTCATAACCATCACATGCAATCTGGCCAAGTCCAATATCCCTGAAACTTTCAAAGGAGTGGTGTTTGTCATTGAGTTCTTGTCGGACAAAACAAGTAAGTCATCTTCTCCAAATTCCATTACATTTTATACTAACTGGCTGATTTTGATGAATCAGGCACCTACACTAGAATTCAAACCAATGCCGGTTCACTTCAAGTATCACCTTCCATTCAAGGATGGGTTCCATAAACCTTCAAGGGAGCATCGTCCGGCTGTACGACGTTAAAGCAAGCGCTTTTTGGGAGGCAACCCATGCATTCGACAAGGAGAAGATGGAACTTTCACTCCAAACCCAGATTTGCGTTTCTAAACCCTTCTTCTTGCTATTTATTTTATCATGCATAGTTGTTTGTTATTTGTTTGCATTTTGTGTGAGTCTTTGTGTGAAACATTGAGGACAATGTTTGATTTAAGTGTGGGGGGGTAAACAAGTGTTTTTATGCAAAATTCGTGGGATTCTATCACCTATCACTTCTAATGTTGTTTCTCACTGTTTTTAAGTGTTTTTAATGCATTTTGAGCTGTTTTGGTGTGTGTTGAAGTAAAAATCCGAAAATTTGAAAAAAATTGAAAAAAGTGTTTTGAAAAAGCCAAAAAGAGTTGTTTTTGTGTGTTTGTTTGTGTCTTAGGGTACCTTCCAACACAATGATGATGATTTGGTTTTTAATGCATGACTGTTAAAGAAAGTTACAAACAATGATGGAAGTTTGATTTGCTCATTGGTTTATGCTTGGTTGTAGTTATAGTTTACGAATTCACATGTAATCACAAAGGATAAAATCAGTTTTTGTAACATGCTTGAAGGAAGAAACTCAAACTAACGCTACATCCCTGAGAGACTTGAGCCTAAACGTTTATTTGGAGAGTTATTAATCTGTGCATTCTTGTTTTCTAAAGTCGTTGCATGATCTCATTATTCTTTGCTTGGTTGCTACTTAGAATGCGTTTCATCACTATAGTTCCAAATACTAGAACTCATACCCGTTTTATTCAAAGCTTGAAATTGATTAGCATAACAAATAACAAGATGAAGTTGTGTAGTAGTCACCACCATAGCCAAATAGCCGAATCCACCCTTGTCATTTGTGTTGTAGGTTTAAACCCCTTTGAGCCTTATTTAGCCTATTTCCTTGTTAACCACATCACCCTTACCTAGCCTAGAATAGGACTTTCCATACCCTTGTTCTTGAAGTATAGTGGAGCATAACTTAGAAGGAATTCCTTTTGAGTGACATTTGTGCAGGAAACAAGTGTGGGGGAAGGGATTTTGTGAGTGTGTGTGTGCCAAAGTCTTAAAAGGGGCACGAGAAAAAGAAAGAAAAAAAAAACGAAAGAAAAAGAAAAAAAATGTGAAATCGTGAAGAAAACGAAGAAAAGAAAGAAAAGGAGTGAAAATAAGTGAGAATGATCTCACAAATGTTGATTGTTGAAGAAAGGGTCCAAAAAGTTGAATATGGCCCTAAGTTTTGTGTGATTTCCCCTTGGGTGTTCAAAAATTGACTTCTGTGTTCTAAAGGGAATTCTAAGTGCCTAATTCAATACTTTGCTCACTATTGCTTTAAGAATGTTTGTTTATCCTTTACCTTTCGTTGTTAGCCAATACCTTAGCCCCGTTACAACCCTTCGACTTCTATCTTGATTGTTATGTGTTTCAATATGTGGAGTTTAAAATGGGTTTGAGCATATGGCATCCCTGGTTCTCGCGTCTAAGTAGTGGCATTCCATTCATGAGATCATATATATACACATGTTAATAATTCCAGAAAATGCTTTCCTTGTTATAACATATGTGAGTGTTCGTCTACATGTTTACATCAATCTTCTCACATATACCTAGTGTAGGGAGTGTAGTTAGAAAATCTGTGTGAAAATTGAGAGTACATCTAGTAAGGAATTGAGGGAATTCTCTAAGGCATGTTACTGCATTCAAAATGTTGTTTTAATTGATTAAATGCGAGCTAGTGAATTGTGACTATGATTAAGTATGCTCGAGGGTAAGGATTGCTTAAATCTATGTGAGTGGTGATCTTTGACATGTCATGTTTCATTGGAAATCCCTGAGACGAACGTTGGAAGGTTTAGAGTTATGTTTTGTTTCTTTTGTTTGTTTGTTTTGCTCGAGGACTAGCAAAAGATAAGTGTGGGGGAATTTGATAGGAGCATATTTAGGCGACTTAACTGGCTTATTCTTGTGCATTTATGCTATTATTTCTTAATTAATGTCGCATTACAACTTAATTTCGTGTGTTTGTAGGTCCTATGAGGTAAAGTATCAAGAAAGGGCATTTTGGTGCATTTTGGAGCAATTTTGGACACTATGTGGATAGCTTACATATGGGCTAACATGGATGGACGAATTTGGACTTCAAGAGGCTAGAAATGTGATAAGAAGAGGAAGGAATGAGCTTGGGACAAAGTGGATAAGGTAGGAGCTCAAAAGAGGAAACATTATCCAAAACCTTATCTAACCTTATCCAACATTATCCAAAACATTATCCAAACCTTATCTCATCTTATCCTATCCAAACCTTATCATGTCTTAATCCTAATTGCAAGGGGACCTAAATGGATAATTCTAGAACCTATTTCTAGAAGAATCCTAGTCTAGACGGCCCAAATCTGCCACAAAACCTATTCTTTCTAGAAGCCCTAGAAAAGTGGCGCCCAAAACCTATTCTAGAAGGCTTTGCCTTGCCTTGCAAGCCAAGCAAACCTCTCCCCTAAATCAGCCGCACCTTCCTAGGCCCAATGCCTTTGGGATTCTGATTTCTAAGGCCTAATCCTTGTGTATTTGGGTTTACAAATCCTTTTATAAAACTAATTGGGCCAAACCCTCTCCTAAGTGGATTTAACTTGCTTGTGCTAAACCCTAGGGCCCTAATCCATAAAATCTGCTAAGTGTAACCCTAATCTACTTAACCCTAGGACTATATAAACCTAAATTCAGCCAAAAATTCGTACCACCCCCTTATGCTATTCAAAAACCCTTGTGCCGCACCTCCATTCTCCATTCTAAGCCTCCATACACCTCCCTACACATCCATACATCTTTGCCGCACCTTCCCCACCATAATCAACCATCCTCCATCCCTCTAAACAAGGAAAAACCATTCAAAACCACCAATTCCAGCAACCCCACTTTGTGCCGCAGCAAGGAGGAGGAAGAAGAGCCAATCTGTGCATCGAATCCATCTTGGAATTGCTGAGCATTTAGGTGTACTCTTTCTTATGATTTCAATGTTTAAATTCAATACTTTTTGTTGTGCAAGCATGAGGAACTAATTCCCCCTTTGGCTAGGGGGGAATTTCGAAACCATGGTTGTATTTGCATGATGATTTGATTACGTTCAGTTGTGATTTCATGAATGATGAATTCAATTTGCTTATCTATTTTAATTAAAACTTGCTTATGTATATGAATTAAGAGTGCACGCTTGATTTGCATGCATAAACATGACGCTAGGGTATGAGGGAACTTCACCTAATCGTTGGGAACTTATATTCATGAGTAGTTAAGATTGTTGGTCACAATTATGATAAGTGAATTCTTGGCATAAGTATCATGCGCTTTCATAGTTACGAATGCCTCGTCAACACCTATGATTTCCATAGAATCTAATGATCTTTGATTGTCTTTCTTTTATGCGCTTTCATATAGAAAACTTTTAAGGAATAATTTGATTGCAATGTGCTATTTCCATTCAATTCAATGACCTAAGGGAAATCTGAGAGTTAATTTAAGCGTACCTAATTAGCTTGGGGTGTTGAGGTTCATGAATTCATTGATTAAGCAACTGGAAATTGTATGATGTGCAAGTATGCCATGTGTGGAGAAAAACCTCCTAGCCATCTCACCATCCACTTAATTCCATCAAATTCGTCTAAATCTGCCTAGTTTAAAGTTTTGTTTTGTTTTGTTTATTTTCGTCCAAAAACCAAATCCCCATTTATTTTAGAGTGTCTAATTGGTCCAAATATGTTTTAGATTGTGCTTTTAAGAGTTTTGAGTCAAGTTAGAACCAATTTTCGTCCAAGTTTGTGTTTAGGCTCAAAACTGCCCAGATTGTGTTTTTAAGGCAGTTTTGAGTGTTTTTAGCCTATTTTGAGTCTTGTGAACGTGTTTGAGTCTTTTTACGTGAGTTTAAGTGTTTGAAAGGTTAATTTTAGTTATTTGAGTCAGTTTAGAGTGTTTAGCAAGCCCTCCTAATCCCCGGTGTAAGAACGATCCCTACTTATTTATATGCTACAATTGTCAAAAGAGGGTTAATTTGTGTGTGAAGTTAATTTTCGCATCAGTGTAGTGTTTGGATTATTAGGGAGAGAGCATGGCACAAGGGAATGGTTGGTGTTTGTGACTGAAATGTGTATGGAAGAATGAATGAGAATGAGTGGGAATGAAAGCTTATTTATAGGCGAAATGGGAGGGAACATGACAGCTAGGAGGGAATGTGGCTGCATGTTTTGGTGTGGAGAAAGGAATAATCTGAAATGGGAGAGCATGTGGGTGGAAATGCATGTGGGTTAAAGTGGAATGATGATGGGAGATGCATGTGGCTGATTTAAAGGATGGAATGCATGTGCAATGGTTAAAGGAAAGGTTTAAATGTCCTAGAACTAAAGGGAACAAGGTTCCAACACTTTGGTCTTCAATTAGGTCTTCAATTTCGTCCAACACTTTGGCTCCAAGCATAAGCTATCCATCCTTAGCCCAAAAGTGCTCCAAAAGTCTCCAAAATGCATCTTTTTGCTCCTTTAGCCCTTTGGACCTACAAACACACGAAAATAGCTTAAAGTACTAAAATAACTAAAGAAACATAACGTAAATGCACGAGAACAAGCCATTTAAGTCGCATGAATATGCTCCTATCATTTAGCAATGGTGAAATCGAATCCCTAGCTTCATCTCCATTGATACTATCTCATTTTATTAGTTGTTGATTCATTTATTTGTGTTTACTTCATGTTCTTATACTTTCAAGTTACAATACCAAATCTGCCTATTTAGACTAGTTTGATACAATACCAAATCTGCCTATTTAGACTAGTTTGATTCAATTCTTAATATGCCTAGTTTGATTACATTTTAGTTAGAAAGTATCTTAGTTTGTGTTTTTAAGCATTTTGATGCATTCTATTACTCAATTTCGTCCAAAGTTACCAAAGTGCTCAAAACTGCCCAGAAAGTGATTTTAAGGCAGTTTTGAGTGTTTTGGGGCTGTTTTGAGTCTTTTGATTTGTTTGAGTGTTTTTATTGTTTAGTTTTGCATTCTTTGAGTCTAGTTTAGTGTTTCGAACTTTATTTTACGTTTTTGAGTCAGTTTCCAAGTGATTTTGCAATCCCTCCTAATCCCCGGTTAAGAACGATCCCTACTTACATTCTTCACTACAATTGACAAAAAGAGGGTTTAAATTGTGTGCGTATAATTGTCGCATCAAATTTTGGCGCCGTTGCCGGGGATTAGCAACTTTGCTAACCCCTTGGATTGTTTTACTTTCGTTTGTTTTTATTTTATTCCAGATTCTAAATCTTGTTTTGTTTCTTGTTTTAGGTACTAGTCCGCACTTTCCTTCTTCATTCAGTCCATTACACACATTTAACCTCTCCCATTTCACTCCATTTTCTGTCCATTTTCTGTCCCAAGGGCAGAAACCATGCAAGCAAGCAAAGCCATTTTCTGTCCCAAGGGCAGAAACCATGCAAGCAACACCAAGGGACTCTTCAAGGACTTCAACATCAGTTTTGCTGCAAGGGTTCATTCTTATCAATTCTATGTTCATTCATGTTTTATATTTTTATGTCAAATCTTTTGTAGACATGACCAGTAACTAAGCTTCCTCTAGGGATTCGATGTAACCTTGCAAAGTTTGCCATGTAATTAAGTTAGAATGCTCAGTTTGTCCATCTATTTCTTGTTTCATTCTCTGATTTAATGGTGACTTAGTGTGTTGATTTTAATGTTTGATCATCATTTGAATTAATCACAAAGTTGTGTAGCCAAGATTAGAACACACATCATGCATAATCTTGGTAGATATGTGAATGAATGAAGGGATTGTTTAGCACACATCCTGCCGAGTTAATCCCTTTAGTTTTATGAAAGTTTCTTGTGCATTACATACTCTCGATTATAAACCAAAGTTGCACATCACAATTAGGTTCATGATTAGAGACATTTGATCAAATCCACACATCATATGGTTGATCATGTCCAAGTGAAACAAACTCAAGAAATAGGTAGATGAATGAGTACAAACTAACTTAACAAACATGGACTTAGTTGAACAATGGTGAAATCGAATCCCTAGTTTCATTTCCATTGATACTATCCGATTATATTAGTTATTGATCCATTGATTTGTGTTTACTTCATTTTCTTATGCTTTCAAGTTACAACAACAAATATGCCTAGTTTGACTAGTTTGATTCATATTCCAAATCTGCCTATTTAGACTAGTTTGCTTCATTTCATAGAGTTCTTGCAAAACAAGTAATTACATAGGTCCAATTAGTCCCTGTGGATTCGACACCCTTACTTGTGCCATTATACTAAATATATTCAAGCATTAGGAAGGAAATATACATCACCAAAAATGGCGCCGTTGCCGGGGACTGATTTCAGTCCCTTGTAATTGCTTGTTTGCTTGTTTGCTATTTTGATTAGTGTCAAGGTTCATAACTTGTCAAATTGATAACTGGCCCTCACATTCTTTAATTCAGCCAACACATGCTTACACATGCTTACACATGCATTTTCAGCACCAAAGAATCATTGCACATGCATTTCCAACCCACATGCATCATTTAATCATTCAAACATGCAGCCACATTCACTTTACCTAGCTGTCATGTTCCCTCTCCCATCCATTTCATCATTGCACCACCAATTCAACACAGGCATTCATCATAATTCACAACATAAAACAGCCAGCCATACTTCCACATGCATTTCATATTTAATCATTCCCTCCTAGCTGCAATTCACATGCTCTTCCATCCATTCTCTCCCTATAAAAACCATACACACTTCACACAGCATTCATTCATTCTCCCATACACATTTCAGTCACAAACACCAACCATTCACACCATCAAACTATCCTTAGACCTTGTGCTACAACGAAGAGGAAGATAAGAGGGCCTAAACGTTCATACAATTCAAGTTTGAGTTGTTGGAATGTTTAGGTGTTTCTTTGATTTCAATATTTAAGTTCAATACTCTTTGTTTTGTACGAATGAGGAATGGAAGAGAAGAGGGCCTAAACGTTCATACAATTCAAGTTTGAGTTGTTGGAATGTTTAGGTGTTTCTTTGATTCTCTTTGTTTTGTATCATGAGGAACTAAACCCCCCCCCTTGGCTAGGGGGGGATTCGAAATATATGTTTATGCTTGCATTTTGATTTGATTACTTCTAATTGCGTTTCATAAGTTGTGAATTCAATTTGTTTAACTATTTGATTGATAACCTATTTATGTATGTTTATTGAGAGTGCACACTTAATTTTCATGCATGAATATGACGCTAGAATATAAGGGAGTTTCACGTAATAGTTATGAACTTATATTCACAAGTAGTGGAGGTTGCTTATAAACAATCGCGTTAAACGAATTCTTGGCATAAGTTTCATGCAATCATAGTAACGAATGCCTCGTTAACACTTATAATTTTCATAGAGCGTAATGATTCTTGCTTGTATCTCTATTATGCAATCATGTAGGGGACTTGTGGGGAATGTTTTGGGTTGTCGTATGCAATCATCCAATTCAATAACGTTAGAAAGATTTGAAGGTTAATTTAAGCGGACCTAATTAACTTGGGGTGTTGAGAATTCATGGTTTATTGAAATGCAATTGGAAATCTTTTATTTATGCAAGTGTAACATGTGTGGAGATGAACCCCTTGGCTAGCATCCATTCATTCCAATTCATCCATTTCATATTTACATTCTGTTTTAATTGCAATTTGTTCATTTAGTTTTATTTCGTCAAATCAAAACCCCCCCCCCTTTACTTTCTTGTTCTATAGTGTTTAGAATCTGTTTAATTTGTGTTTTTAGGCAGTTTTGAGTCTTTTGAACTTGTTTTGAGTCCTTTGAGTCTTTGTATTGTCTTAGATTAGTTAGAAAGTGTTTTGATTTGTGTTTCTAAGTATTTTGATTCAAGTTTTCATCCAATTTCGGCCAAATTAGTGTAGGTGCTCAAAACTGCCCAGAAAGTGGTTTTTAGGCAGTTTTGAGTCTTCTAGTTGCTGTTTTGGGTTTTAGGTTTGTTTAAGTGTTTTAACTTTTAGTTTTGCATTCTTTGAGTCGAGTTTAGTGTTTTAAACTTTGTTTTTGAGTTTTTAAGTCAGTTTCCAAGTGTTTAGCAATCCCTCCTAATCCCCGGTCTAGAACGATCCCTACTCACATCTTTACTACAATTTGACAAAAAGAGGGTTTAATTTGTGTGCGTATAATTCTCGCATCAAATTTTGGCGCCGTTGCCGGGGATTAGCAACTTTGCTAATCTCTTGGATTGTTTTATTTTCGTTTGTGTGTATATATTTTTAGTTTTATTTTGTTGATTTTAGAAGCAAGACATGGCACTTGATAGTGCTTCTCTTTTGTCACAGCTTATAGAAGAGTACCAAACGCAAAGAGTTGGTACATTTGATCATAATCAATCAAGGAACGACGTGTTTTCCAATACTTACAATTCGGATTGGAGTGATCATTCAAACTCTATGTGGTGGGAACCTCAACATATTCAACAAGAAGGATATTGGCAACCATATGAGGAGTTCTATACAACACCTATGCAGCCACCACAACCTGCCCAAGCAAATTCAAGTGAGTCCTTGTATAATGATACGTTTAGTAAGTTACTCACCAATTTGTCTCAGGGGCAAGAAGACCTAAACAAAGCAAGGCAAAATCAAGACAAAAGGTTGGACTACTTGGAAAACCAAATTGGGCAGATCGCGGAGTTCGTAGGACAATTTCAAGACCAAGGCAAACTCCTTATTTCAACCATTGCAAATCCGAAGGAAGGATTTGAAACTACCTTGAGAAGTAGCAAGGAGGTTGGAACGGACCCTCAACCATCAAAATCAAATCACAAGGAAGAGGAATACACCCAACCCACAGCAAGAGTGGAAACACCTTTGCCGGAGGCACCTATTGCTCCTACGCCATCTAATTCAAGTAAGGTTGTTCCAAATTTAATTAGTTCTAACCCCATTCCACCTAATATCCCTATTCCTTGCAGGTTCATGAATTCCAAGGAAGAAGAAAGTGAAAAAGACACCTTGGAAGCCCTTCCAAAGGTGAAAAGTAGGGAATATCATGAATTCATCAAAGAGGACGTTCTTGAGATAAACAACCCCAAAGAAGTTGAATTTTATGACACAAGACAAGGACCAATCCTCACATCAAATCTAACCAAGTGCAAAGTCCCTGAAACGTTCAAAGAAGGGGTGTTTATTCTTGAGTTCTTATTGGATCACATAAGTAAGCCACCTCCTCCAATTTCAATTTTCTTTTATACTAACATGTTGTTAATGATTCAAGCGTCCAATCTTGAATTTAAACCATTACCGGATCATTTCAAGTATCACCTTCCATTCAAAGATCAATTCCATGCCGTTTGATTCAAATAAAAAAAAAAAAAAAAAAAAGAAAAAAAAAAGAAAAAGAAAGAAAAATAAAAGAATGTAGCCTTCACAAAGGTAGTTTACGTGAAGACCCACTACCTGGCGAAACTTTCGGAGCGGAAGGCATTGGAGCGGAAGGCATCGGAGCAGGAGGCATCGGAGCAGAAGGCATAGGAGCAGGAGGCACCGAAGATAGATCATTCAAGGCCCCAAACCTTGGTGGAACGCTGGATGATCCAGGAAAGAGGTGCCTCTGGAAGAAAGCCGCAAGCCTTTGACGGTCATCAAGCTCATTAAGCTTCCTCTTCATGCCTGTCGAATAATTGTTGGCAAGCACGTGCAAACTTCAATTCTCGTACTTAAGCTGTTTGATTTCTTGCTTAAGACTCTCCACCTCCGCCATCAATGATTCAACCTGACAGGATCGAGCAAGTGGGCGTTGGCCCATGTTGGATACAGAGCCAGCGCGCTGAACACTGAGAGCCAAGGACTCTTGAACGGCCAACTCATCGGACCGTCCTGAAAGCAGCTGACTATCTTTGGGAGTGAGGAGGTTCCGAGCTACTATCGTAGCTGTTGTTGCATCCGTCATCATGGAGTCTTCACCTGTAAGAGGACCGTTAGAATATAAAAAAGAAGGGCACCATACCTTATCTTGACGCGGCGCAACCGGATCACTGCTTAGACTTAAATCTAAGCAAATGTTTGATGGGTTAGATGAGCTAGCCATTTTTCAAGAAGTTAAAAGAGAAGGGTTGGATGGAGTAAAATCTCGATGGGCCGGAGACGATTTCTGGGCAATTTTCAAAGTGTGCATGATAGAGGTGATCGATCACCTCTATTAAAGGAGATGCGACACAATCACCAATTCAGAATTGAAGAGACACCACGCTTCAAAGCCGGATTTTCTGGCGTAAAGATCGCCAGCTCTTCAGACGCAATCCCGGCTTTTCAGAAAGCGTGTGTAACTTTGTCAAAAGCTCCCGGCTTTTTAGAAGACGCGTGGAAGGCGAGAAAGCAGCTGCACACTTTTGCCGACAAACGTGGGTGACAAAGCCGAAAGCTCCCGGCTTTCCAGAAAGCATTGCAACTTTGTCAAAAGCTCCCGGCTTTTCAGAAAGCGCGTGCCACTTTGTCAAAAGATCTCTGACATAGCCGCATCTGCACTACTACGTGTCATTCAGAAAGCGAAGGGGCGCCTGCTCAGAAATCGAAGAGGCGTATTCAAAGATCGAAGAGTTGTCACTATTTCAAAAAGCCGGATTTGCAGGATCAAAACGTTTGTCGACAACGGTAAAAGAACAGTACCACCACTTGCTATTGAAATTCCTATATATGTCGACCTTCATCTTTTATGGCAAGGCAGACCTGAAGAAAATGCCCAACTATTCCTCACCTCTGAGGGCGCACTCCCAGCAAAGCCTTTCGAAATACTCAATTTTTTCTTCTTCCCCAAAGATGATACCAGATGCCTGGAGTACAGATGACCTAGGAGGAAACGGTAGATGGAAGCATGTGCTGATTCATTCATCGCTTCTTCAAAAGCAAAGGTATCTCATATCATCAAGGTCAAAAGCAAAAGTATCTCATATCATGCTCTTTCCCTGTCCTTTTCTTTGTCCTTGTTCTTACTCGCATGGCAAAGTGAAAGAAGTAATCAGTCGGCACTTGGAGTCAGTCTTCTGATCTGGAACCAACTGCCTGGAATCCCTTCCCTGATTGCTTACCTAGGGTTGCTCTCGAGTAGTCATCTTCAACGGTTGATACACTTCCAGAGAAGGGACCACTTCTGCAAAGGGGAGCAAGTAAGGCAAGTGAAAATGATACATTGAAGCATGTGGAGACAAGCTACAACTGCGCATGCTGAGCTATCCTCTAACCCTCTTCAATACGAATTGGAGAGATTGAACAAAGAAACAGAAAAAAGGGAGGAAGCTTAGACCTTCGGGGGAGACCAAAGTAAGCCTGCTGCCCAGTTCAAGAGTAGCACAAAGGAAAATCAACGATGGGAGTAGCGCAGTAATGCGAGAATTATACGCACACAATTTAAACCCTCTTTTTGTCAATTGTAGTGAAGAATGTAAGTAGGGATCGTTCTTAACCGGGGATTAGGAGGGATTGCAAAATCACTTGGAAACTGACTCAAAAACGTAAAATAAAGTTTGAAACACTAAACTAGACTCAAAGAATGCAAAACTAAACAAAAAAAACACTCAAACAAATCAAAAGACTCAAAACAGCCCCAAAACACTCAAAACTGCCTTAAAATCACTTTCTGGGCAGTTTGGAGCACTTTGGTAACTTTGGACGAAATTGGGTAATAGAATGAATCAAAATGCTTAAAAACACAAACTAAGATACTTTCTAACTAAATTGGACACTAAAGTAAAGGGGGATTGAATTTTTGACGAAAATAAATTAAATGCACAGATTGCAATTTAAAGGCAGATTTGTTGTTATAACTTAAAAGCATAAGGAAATGAAGTAAACACAAATAAATGAATCAACAACTAATAAAATGAGATAGTATCAATGGAGATGAAGCTAGGGATTCGATTTCACCATTGCTAAACCAAGTCCATGTTTGTTAAGTCAAAACGTATTCAACACTCCAATCTGCAACTAGGGTTCGTTTTACTTATTTATGATCATCCATTTGATGTGTGGTTGTGATCAAGTACTCCTAATATGCAACCTAGTTGTGATGTTCAACTTAGATTAGCAAGTAAGAATCCATTAAGAACAAGAAAATTCAAAGAATCAAAGAAATCACATGGCAGGATGTATGCATAGCAGTTTCTTCATTCATTCACATGTCTACCAAGATTAAGCATGAGGTGTACTATAACCTTAATCAAATAATTCATAAGCAGCCCTAATGGTGATCAAACATTAAGATTAACAAACAAATTAAACTATAAAATCAGTGAATGAAACAAGAACACAGATTGGTGAATCAAATACTTTAACTTAATAACATGGAATAGTTTTGCAAGGCTACATCGAATCCACCCCTAGCCAAAGGGGGATTTAGTTCTTTATAACATTGAAATCAAAGAAACACCTAAACATTCCAACAACTCAAACGTGAATTGTATGAACGTTTAAGCACTCTTTTCTTCCATTCCTCAAACATACAAAACAAAGAGAATTGAATTTAAACATTGAAATCAAAGAAATAACTAAACATTCCAACAACTCAAACTTGAATTGTATGAACGTTTAGGCCCTCTTCTCTTCCTCTTCGTTGTAGCATAAGGTCTAAGGACATGTTTTGATGGTGTGAATGGTTTGGGGAGTGGTGGAGGAATGGAAGAATGGTGTTTGGATTGTAAGGGAGAGTCACGGCCAAAGGTGTTGTGGTTTGATGTCTACATTCTGAAAATGGAAGAGTTTGTGACTGAAATGTGTATGAAATGAGAGTGAATGAGAATGAATGGAATGGATGCTTATTTATAGGTAAAATGGGGGGGACATGACAGCTAGGAGGAGGAATATATGCATGTGCAAAGTTGGAAATGCAAGCAGAAAATGGAAGGGAATGCATGTGCACGGCAATGATGGTGTTTTCTTGTGGTGAATCTGAAATGGGAGAGCATGTGGATTAAAGGGGTAATGATGATGAATGCATGTGAATTATTTATGAAGGGAATGCATGTGCTTTGACAGAAATGAAAGGAGAATGTGCACGGCATGGGAGAATTTCTGGAATGTTGAATGTGCATGTGAATTAAAGCTAGAGTGATGATGATGAGTGCATGTGGAATGGCTGAAATGAATGATTATGGATGCATGTGGGTTGGAAATGATGAAAGAAATGCATGTGAGTGACAACTAGATATGTTGATGAATGCATGTGGAATGTTTGTGGTGAGTGAATGTGCACGGCAATGAGTGGAGAAATGTGTGAATGATGGCAGATTTGTGTGGATGATATGTTTAGGGTCTTGTAAGGGTGGAAATGCATGTGGAGTGCATGATTGTTTATGATGATATGGATGGTTCTTTGCATGGCTTTTGAAGTGATTGTGGGCTTTGGAATTGGAAGGAAATGCATGGCCTTGGGGTTGGTTTAAGAGAGAATGGGCTAGGCTCTTTGTTTTATGTCCAAAATGAATACAAGGCCTTCAAATTCGTCCAACACTTTGGCTCCAATCATTTGCTATCCATTCCAAGCCCAATTTTGCTCCAAAATGCTCCAAAATGCATCTTTTTGCTTCCTTAGCCATATGAACCTAAAAACACACGAAAAAGGCTTAAACTACTAAAACAACTATGAATTAACAACATAGATGCACGAAAACAAGCTAAGTAAGTCGCCTAAATATGCTCCTATCAAACTCCCCCACACTTATCTTTTGCTAGTCCTCGAGCAAAACAGAATAAAAACAAATAAACAAAACGACACTAAACACGTAAAACACAACCTACACCTTCCAACAATCGTTTCAGGGATTTCCAATGCACATGACAAGTTAAAAATCATTATTCCCACAGAATTTAGCCATCTTTACCCTTAAGTACATTCTTAATCATAGTCACCACATACTAGTTCGCAATTAAGCATTTAAAACCATGTTTTGAATGTAGTAACATGCCTTAGAGAATTTGCTCAATTCCTTTCAAGATATGCACTCAATTTTCACTCAGATTTTCTAACTACACACCCTAATCTAGTCATATGTGAGAAGATTGATGTAAACATGAAAACGAACACTCACATATATGTATCACAAAGAACGCAATTTTTGGAGTTAATAAGCATGTTTAGATATGATCTCATGAATGGAATGCTACTACTTAGACGCGAGAACCAGTGACACCATATGCTCATACCAAGTTCAAACTCCACAAATTGAAACACATAACACTCAAGATTGAAGTCACGGGTTATAATGGGGCTTGGGGCGTGTGGATAACAACGAAGGGATATGGAAAACAAAGGTTCTTAAAGAAATAGTGAGCAAGGCACTTGAATCAACTTAGAATTCACTTTTGAATGAAAACTCAACTTTGGAACGAAAAGGGAGACAATTTAGGGCCAGAATTGGTGTTTTGAGCCCTTACTTCAATCACTCATTCTTTCATTTTTTTCAAGCTCTTTTTTCTTTCTTTCTTTCTTTTCTTTTCTGTTTTTCTTTTCTTTTGAAACTTAAAACATACTTAAGAACAAGCATTCCTTCTCCCACACTCATTTTCTTGCATAATGTAACTCAAAAAGAATTCATTTAAGTCATGCTCACTATCTTCTAAGAACAAAGGTGTGGATTGTCCTAAATTAGGCTAGGTGAGGATAATGTGGGTTGACAAAGAATAAAGGCTAAACAAAGCTCAACGGGGGTAAAACTTACAACATATACGAAATATGGGAAGTGAGGTTATTTGGCTATGGTGGCAATTACACAACTTCATCTTGAATATGTTATGTAAATCAATAACATGCTTTGAATGAAATGGGCATGAGTTCTAGCATTTGGAACTATATGATGAAACGCCTTCTAAATAGTAACCAAGCAAAGAATAATGAGATCATGGAACGACTTTAGAAAACAAGAAATCACAAATTATACTCTCCAAAGAACGTTATAGGCTCAAGTCTCTCAGGGTTGTAGCGTTTGTTTGAGTTCCTTCCTTCAAGCATGTTACATAACTAATTTTTTCTTTTATGATTGCATGTGAAGTCATACATTATAACCATAACCAAGCATATACCAAGAGTAAATCAAACTTTTCTCCATGTTTATAACTCTTTTTAACCATCATGCAATTAGAAACAAAATCCTTATCATTGTGTTGGAAGGTGACCTACGACACAAAAACGACTCAAAACACTCTTTTTAGGCTTTTCAAAACATGGTTTTCAAATTTTTATGTGATTTTCGAATTTTTAAGTCAAAACACACTAAACACACTTAAAAACAGCAAGAAACAACATTTGAAGTTATGGTGGATAAAACCCTACGAATTTGCATCAAAACACTTTAGTAACTCCCCCACACTTAAATCAAACATTGTCCTCAATGTTAAAAACCACACTAAACACAAACAAACATATAAACAACAATTAAACATATTAAACATGGCAGAATGTATCTAACAAAGAGAAGAGTTTAGAGATGCAAATCTGGTTATGGAGTGTTCGTTCCATCTTCTCCTTGGTGATTGCAGTGGGGCTTGGATCTTTGTGATTCCACAGGCTTACTCTTGAACTGCGCTGCTCCCATCGTTGATTTTCCTTTGTGCTACTCTTGAACTGGGCAGCAGGCTTCCTTTGGTCTCCCCCGAAGGTCTGAGCTTCCTCCTCTTATCTGTTTCTTTGTTCAATCTCTCCAATTCGTATTGAAGAGGGTTAGAGGATAGCTCAGCAAAGCTAGGCAAGCAACCAGGGAATAGAGTCCAGATAGACTCCAAGTGCCAGCTGATTGCTTCTTTCACTTTGCCATGCAAGTAATAACAAAGACAAAGGAAAAAATAGGGAAAAAGCATGATATGAGATACTTTTGCTTTTGACCTTGATGATATGAGATACCTTTGCTTTTGAAGAAGCGGTGAATGAATCAGCACATGTATTTGTTGTGCTGTTTCCTCCAGGGTCATCTGTACTCCAGGCATCTGGTATCATCTTTGGGGAAGAAGAAAGAATTGAGTATTTCGAAGGGCTTTGCTGGGAGTGCGCCCTCAGAGGTGAGGAAGAGTTGGGCATTTTCTTCAAACGCCTTGCCATAAAAGATGAAGGTCGACATATATAGGGATTTCCCAATAGCAAGTGGTGGTATTGTTCTTTTACCCTTGTCGACAACCGTTTTGATCCCGCAACTCCGGATTTTTGAAATAGTGACGCCTCTTCGATTTCTGAACGACGCCTCTTCGATTTCTGAGCAGACACCCATTCGATTTCTGAACGACGCCTCTTCGCTTCCTGAACGACACGTAGTAGTGCGGATGCGACTCTTTTGACAAAGCTGCATGTGTTTTCTGAAAAGTAGAGAAAGCGTCGCTGAACTTTGCGCTTGTCGGCTAAAGACGTGTAGTTGCGATGATGGCCTCCACGTGTTTTCACTTTGTCAGAGATCTTTTGACAAAGTGAACGCGTTTTCTGAAAAGTCGAGGGAGCGTCGCCTTGCTTTACGCATTAATTTCCGGCTTTTTGAATCGGTGGACGCGTTGCCTTGGCTTTTTATAGAGCTATCGATCACCTGCCAACTTACACACTCTGAAGATTTCCCATTCTTGAGACTCGTCTCCGGCTTTTTGAAAATCTACTCCGTCCACCCCATCTCTTTTAACTTCGTGAACAATGGCTAGCTCAACCAACCCATCGAACCTTTGCTTAGATTTGAGTCTAAGCAGTGATCCGGTCGCGTCTCGTCAGGGTAAGGTATGGTGCCCGTCTTTCTTATCTTCCCATGGCCCTCTTACAGATGAGGACTCTGTGATGACGGATCCCACAACGGCTACGATAGTGGCTCGGAACCTCCTCACTCCCAAAGACAGTCAGCTTCTTTCAGGACGATCCGATGAGTTGGCCGTTCAAGAATCCCTGGCTCTGAGTGTTCAGTGCACTGGCTCTGTGTCCAACATGGGCCAACGCCTTCTTGCTCGCTCCCGTCAGGTTGAATCCTTGATGGCAGAGGTTGATAGGAGCATATTTATACGACTTAGTTAGCTTGTTTTCTTGCATTTAATTAGCTAAACTATGTTAATTATAGTGTTTAAAGTTATTTTCGTGCAATTTCAGGTTTTAGTGTCAAAGTATGCAAAAAGAAGCAATTTGGAGCATTCTAAAGCATTTTTGGGCTAAGATTGGATAGTGCAAGCATGGTGGCATGAGGATGGACGAATTTGAAAGGCTTGAATTCAGTTAGGGAGTTGCAAGGGGGCCTAAAAACCTGATTTCTAGAATGCTACATTTCAGCCACATGCACTCCCATCCTTTAATCCATTGCAGCCACATGCACTTCCATCCTTTCATCATTGCATCACAAATCAGCCACATGCACTCCCATCCTTTAATCCATTGCAGCCACATGCACTTCCATCCTTTCATCATTGCACCACAAATCAGCCACATGCACTTTGCCTTTTCATCATTGCACCACAAATCAGCCACATGCACTTTGCCTTTCATCTTTGCACCACAAATCAGCCACATGCACTCCCATGCTCTCCCATTAATTAATTCAAGTCCATATCTGATTTCCCTAGGGTTCTAAGTGCCTATATATACTCATATTAACCCCTAGATCAGATTACCACCTCTCATACACAACCATTCACGCCAGAAATTCATCCCCTCTCTATAACACACCCATACTTCACCATTCTTCATATTTTCTGCCCAAAAAGAAGCCTTGAGGTCCCCTACATCCATCCCTATCCTAAACACATCATTCTACACCATCCATAACTCCCCATCCCTCCAAACCTATCCTTAGACCTTGTGCTACAACGAAGAGGAGGAGAAGAGTGCCTAAACGTTCATACAATTCAAGTTTGAGTTGTTGAAATGTTTAGGTGTTTCTTTGATTTCAATGTTTAAATTCAATTCAAATTTAATGCGAGAATTATACGCACACAATTTAAACCCTCTTTTTGTTAATTGTAGTGAAGAATGTAAGTAGGGATCGTTCTTAACCGGGGATTAGGAGGGATTGCAAAATCACTTGGAAACTGACTCAAAAACGTAAAATAAAGTTTGAAACACTAAACTAAACTCAAAGAATGCAAAACTAAACAAAAAAAACACTCAAACAAATCAAAAGACTCAAAACAGCCCCAAAACACTCAAAACTGCCTTAAAATCACTTTCTGGGCAGTTTGGAGCACTTTGGTAACTTTGGACGAAATTGGGTAATAGAATGAATCAAAATGCTTAAAAACACAAACTAAGATACTTTCTAACTAAATTGGACACTAAAGTAAAGGGGGATTGAATTTTTGACGAAAATAAATTAAATGCACAGATTGCAATTTAAAGGCAGATTTGTTGTTGTAACTTAAAAGCATAAGGAAATGAAGTAAACACAAATAAATGAATCAACAACTAATAAAATGAGATAGTATCAATGGAGATGAAGCTAGGGATTCGATTTCACCATTGCTAAACCAAGTCCATGTTTGTTAAGTCAAAACGTATTCAACTCTCCAATCTGCAACTAGGGTTCGTTTTACTTATTTATGATCATCCATTTGATGTGTGGTTGTGATCAAGTACTCCTAATATGCAACCTAGTTGTGATGTTCAACTTAGATTAGCAAGTAAGAATCCATTAAGAACAAGAAAACTTCAAAGAATCAAAGAAATCACATGGCAGGATGTATGCATAGCAGTTTCTTCATTCATTCACATGTCTACCAAGATTAAGCATGATGTGTACTATAACCTTAATCAAATAATTCATAAGCAGCCCTAATGGTGATCAAACATTAAGATTAACAAACAAATTAAACTATAAAATCAGTGAATGAAACAAGAACACAGATTGGTGAATCAAATACTTTAACTTAATAACATGGAATAGTTTTGCAAGGCTACATCGAATCCACCCCTAGCCAAAGGGGGATTTAGTTCTTTATAACATTGAAATCAAAGAAACACCTAAACATTCCAACAACTCAAACGTGAATTGTATGAACGTTTAAGCACTCTTTTCTTCCATTCCTCAAACATACAAAACAAAGAGAATTGAATTTAAACATTGAAATCAAAGAAACACCTAAACATTCCAACAACTCAAACTTGAATTGTATGAACGTTTAGGCCCTCTTCTCTTCCTCTTCGTTGTAGCATAAGGTCTAAGGACATGTTTTGATGGTGTGAATGGTTTGGGGAGTGGTGGAGGAATGGAAGAATGGTGTTTGGATTGTAAGGGAGAGTCACGGCCAAAGGTGTTGTGGTTTGATGTCTACATTCTGAAAATGGAAGAGTTTGTGACTGAAATGTGTATGAAATGAGAGTGACTGAGAATGAATGCAATGGATGCTTATTTATAGGTAAAATGGGGGGGGGGGGACATGACAGCTAGGAGGAGGAATATATGCATGTGCAAAGTTGGAAATGCAAGCAGAAAATGGAAGGGAATGCATGTGCACGGCAATGATGGTGTTTTCTTGTGGTGAATCTGAAATGGGAGAGCATGTGGATTAAAGGGGTAATGATGATGAATGCATGTGAATTATTTATGAAGGGAATGCATGTGCTTTGACAGAAATGAAAGGAGAATGTGCACGGCATGGGAGAATTTCTGGAATGTTGAATGTGCATGTGAATTAAAGCTAGAGTGATGATGATGAATGCATGTGGAATGGCTGAAATGAATGATTATGGATGCATGTGGGTTGGAAATGATGAAAGAAATGCATGTGAGTGACAACTAGATATGTTGATGAATGCATGTGGAATATTTGTGGTGAGTGAATGTGCACGGCAATGAGTGGAGAAATGTGTGAATGATGGCAGATTTGTGTGGATGATATGTTTAGGGTCTTGTAAGGGTGGAAATGCATGTGGAGTGCATGATTGTTTATGATGATATGGATGGTTCTTTGCATGGCTTTTGAAGTGATTGTGGGCTTTGGAATTGGAAGGAAATGCATGGCCTTGGGGTTGGTTTAAGAGAGAATGGGCTAGGCCCTTTGTTTTATGTCCAAAATGAATACAAGGCCTTCAAATTCGTCCAACACTTTGGCTCCAATCATTTGCTATCCATTCCAAGCCCAATTTTGCTCCAAAATGCATCTTTTTGCTTCCTTAGCCATATGAACCTAAGAACACACGAAAAAGGCTTAAACTACTAAAACAACTATGAATTAACAACATAGATGCACGAAAACAAGCTAAGTAAGTCGCCTAAATATGCTCCTATCACGCAGTTCAAGAGTAAGCCTGTGGAATCACAAAGATCCAAGCCTCAATGCAATTACCAAGGAGAAGATGGAATTTACACTCTATAACCAGATTTGCGTCTCTAAACTCTTCTCTTTGTTAACTACATTCTGCCATGTTTAGTATGTATAAATGCTGTTTGTGTGTTTACTTATGTTTTATGTAAATCTATGCTTAAAACATTGACGACAATGTGTGATTTAAGTGTTGGGGGGGGGGGGGTAACTAAGTATATTTGATGCAAATTCGTGGGATTTTATCACCCATAACTTCAAATGTTGTTCCTTGCTGTTTTAAGGTGTTTTTAAGATGTTTTAGAGTGTTTTAGTATGTTTTGTTTTATAACTCTGAAAATCACATAAAAATTTGAAAAATATGTTTTGAAAAGCCTAAAAAGAGTGTTTTGAGTCGTTTTTGTGTGTTTGTGTCTTAGGATACCTTCCAACACAATGATAAGGATTTGGTTTGTAATTGCATGACTGTTAAAAAGAGTTATAAACATAGAGAAAAGTTTGATTTACTCTTGGTATATGCTTGGTTATGGTTATAATGTATGACTTCACATGCAATCATAAAAGAAAAATTTGTTTTTGTAACATGCTTGAAGGAAGGAACTCAAACAAACGCTACAACCCTGTGAGACTCGAGCCATTACCTTCTTTGGAGAGTTATAATCTGTGATTCTTTGTTTTTGATGCGAAATATATTAAGCACACAAATTAAACCCTCTTTTTGACAATTGTAGCAAAGTATGTAAGTAGGGATCGTTCAAAACCGGGGATTAGGAGGGATTGCTAAACTCTTGAAAACTGACCTAAGAACTCCAAAACAAAGTTAAAAACACTAATTTGGACTCAAAGAATGAAAAACCAAAGTTAAAACACTAAAACAAAACAAAAACTCAAAACAGCAACTAGAAGACTCAAAACTGCCTAAAAACCACTTTCTGGGCAGTTTTGAGCACCTACACTAATTTGGACGAAATTGGTTGAAAACTTGACTCAAAACACTTAAAAACATGAACCAAAACAATTTCTAACTAAATTGAGACTTCAAAGTAAAGGGGGATTTGATTTGGACGAAATTAAAGTTGAGAAAACAGATTGCAAAGTAAAACTGATTTTGAAACGTTTTTGGGGGTTTTAATGGATGATGGACTAGTTAGGGGTTCTTTCTCCACACATGACAAGTATGCAAATGACTCGATTTCCAGTTATTCCTTCATAGAATTATGAATGACAATGCCCCAAATTAACCGTGACATCACTAGTTAATTCTCAAGTTTTCCTTGTGTTATTGAATTGGATGACATCATATGACAACCCAAAGCATTCTTCAAAAGTTCCTTACATGACATCATAATAAAGATACAATCAAAGATCATTACGTTCAATGAAAACTATAAGCATTGACAAAGCACTTGTGACTATGACATCATGACACTTATGCTAGGAATTGAACTTAACGCGATTGTGACTAGCAACCTTCACTACTTGTGAATATAAGTGTGTGACAATTATGTGAAACAAACTTATATTCTAGCATCATATTCATGCAAGCCAATTAAGCGTCGACCCCTAATTAACAAACACAAATACGTTATTACTTGCACAGTTAAGCCAATTGCATTCACGATTCAAGAACTCATAACTGGAATTTATCAAATCAACTTGCACACATAGTTATGGCTTCGAAATCACCCCTAACCAATAGGGGTTTAGCCACTCATGTTCATAGCAAAATGAAAGGAAAATAAATTAAACATTGAAATCATAAAACGAATTACACCTAGAATGCACCAATGACGAAGCTTGAGCATCCAAGAGTCCTTCCTTCTTTCTCCTTGCTACGGCACAAAGGTGGATGGTGTGGTTGGAATGTGTTTTAGGATCTTAGGATGTGTAGAATGGTGTGGCTAGATGAATGTACGAAAATTGGGTGAATGAGTAATCCCCCTTAGTGCCTTGCTGCAAAGCCTTATTTATAGGGCTAGGAAAGGTTTAGAACTTAGTTGAAACCAAAAGGTTTTGTACCAGAAATTCTATACATGAAACACTTAAAGGATATATGTGTGTAGCTTGGACAAGGTAGGACGGCTTGGACAAGGTAGAAGACAAGATAGGATGGCTAGGAGACAAGGTAGGACGGCTAGGAGACAAGCTAGGACGGCTATTGACAAGCTAGGATGGCTAGTGACAAGCTAGGACGGCTAGGAGACAAACTAGGACGGCTAGGAGACAAGCTAGGACGGCTAGGAGACAAGCTAGGACGGCTAGTGACAAGCTAGGACGGCTAGTGACAAGTTAGGACGGCTAGGAGACAAGCTAGGACGGCTAGGAGACAAGGTAGGATGGCTAGTGACAAGCTAGGAAGCTAGGAGACAAGCTAGGACGGCTAGTGACAAGTTAGGACGGCTAGTGACAAGCTAGGACGGCTAGGAGACAAACTAGGAAGGCTAGGAGACAAGCTAGGACGGCTAGGAGACAAGCTAGGACGGCTAGTGACAAGTTAGGACGGCTTGTTCTTCCAATACAGAAATTAGGCACCATGTGTGAATAGATAAAGCCTTCTAGAAATAAGGTTTTTAGGCCCCCTTGCAGCTCCCTAACTGAATTCAAGCCTTCAAATTCGTCCATCCTCATGCCTCTATGCTTGCACTATCCAATCTTGGCCCAAAAATGCTCTAGAATGCTCCAAATTGCTTCTTTTTGCATACTTTGACACTAAAACCTGAAATTACACGAAAATGACTTTAAACACTAAACTAACTAAGGAAAAACAACATAAATGCATGAGAACAAGCCAATTAAGTCGCATAAAAATGCTCCTATCAAATTCCCCCACACTTAGCTTTTGCTAGTCCTCGAGCAAAACAAAGAAATAAAACAAGACAAAACAAACAAACATAATCTAAACCTTCCAACGTTTGCCTCAGGGATTTCCAATGCACATGACATGTTAAAGATTATCATTCCCACAGATTTGAGTCAATTTAACACTTAAGCACATGCTTAATCATAGTCACTACTTACTAGTTCACAATTAACCAATTAAAACAATGTTTTGAATGTAGTAACATGCCTTAGAGAATTCCCTCAATCCTTAATAGATTTGCACTCTATTTTCACTCAGATTTTCTAACTACACACCCTATACTAGTTATATGTGAGAGAATTGATGTAGATATAAAAACGAATGCTCACATATATGTATCACAAAGAACGCAATTTCCGGAGTTAATAGGCATGTTTAGATATGATCTCATGAATGGAATGCTACTACTTAGATGCGAGAACCAGTGACACCATATGCTCATACCAAATTCAAACTCAACAAATTGAAACACATAACACTCAAGATAGAAGTTTAAGGGTTGCAACGGGGCTTGGGGTATTGGTTAACAAAGAAAGGATAGGGAAAACAAACGTTCTTCAAGCATTAGTAAGCAAAGTAATGAAATTAAGCTTCGAATTCACTTAGTTTGCAGAAATTAACTTAAAAACACAAGGGGAAGACTTTAAACAACTTCTTGGGGCCGAATTCAACTTTTTGGACCCTTTCTTCAACAAACAACACCTTGGAACTCTTTTTCTCATGTTGTTCAACTCTTTTCATACTTCTTTTTTTTTTCATTTTTTTTTCTTTTTTTTTTCACGAATTTTTCTTTTCTTTTCTTTCTACCCATGCTTATGGCACATAATTCTCAAAATAAAAACTTCCCCCACACTTGGTTTCTGCCATAAAGGAATTCCATTTGAATCATGCTTACTATACTTTAAGAACGAGGGTATGGATAGTCCTAATCTAAGCTAGGTGAGGGTAATGTGTGGGTTAACAAAGAAAAGGCTAAACAAGGCTCAATGGGGTTAACACCTAAACATATAATGGAGTAGGGCACACGGCTTTTTGGCTAATGTGGTGGTCACTACACAACTTCATCTTGAATGTGTTATGCTAATCAATACCATGCTTTGAATGAAATGGGCATGACTTCTAGTGTTTGGAACTAAATGATGAAACGCCTTCTAAGTAGCAACCAAGCAAAGAATAATGAGATCATGCAACGATTTTAGAAAACAAAGAATGTACAGATTTTAACTCTCCAAATAAACGTTTAGGCTCAAGTCTCACAAGGTTGTAGCGTTAATTTGAGTTCCTTCCTTCAAGCATGTTACAAAAACTGATTTTTTTCTTTTATGATTGCATGTGAATTCATAAGTTATAACCACAACCAAGCATAAACATAGAGTAAATCCAACTTTCATCCATGTTAATCACTCTCTTTAACAGCCATGTATTTAAAAACCAAATCCTCATCATTGTGTTGGAAGGTGACCTACGACACAAACAAACACACAAAAACAACTCTTTTTGGGTTTTTCAAAACAATTTTACAAAATTTTATGTTATTTTCGGATTTTTAAGTCAACATACTCTAAAACACTCTAAAATAACTTAAAACACTTAAAAACAGTGGGAAACAAGTTTAGACATGTTAGGTGGTAAAACCCTACGAATTTCATGCAAAAATATCTCAAAACAGAATGTTACCCCCCCACACTTAAACTAAACATTGTCCTCAATGTTTTAGACACAATTGAACACATTACTCATAACATAAAGTAAACAACAAAGGAAAGGGTTTAGGGACGCAAATCTGAGTGTGGTGCGATTCCCAAGTTCTTCCTTTGTTGATTGCATGGGTTGCCTCCCACGAAGCGCTTGCTTTAACGTCTTCCAGCCGGACGAAACCTCCTTTTAATATCCACTAGGGCTCACGACATGGAATGGAGGGGTATGTCCTCCACGGTATACTCCTTCAAATTTCTCGTAGTACGGCTCGATGAATGGGAGGGGATAGTGATCCTCCCTGATTTTGGTGCTTGGGTTCCTAAAGTCCATGTACAAGCTCTCACCACCTTTATATCGATTGGGCTCCTTCACCAACGAAGGTAACAACCTATTAGTTGAAATAGGAATTGAGATTGGAATTGAAGACTTACAAAAATAGTGTGGTGAGGGCTCAAAAGTGGCAGCCCTATCAACAATGTTTCTATGGCTACTTTCGGCCATATTGGGTGTTTTTAGGGTAGTGGCGTGCTCCTTGTGCTCCCCTCCAATTCCTTCCTCGATGGTGGTGTTTCTAGATGCATCCTTCTTGATTGGTGCGGATCCTTTCGGCTCTATGTCCTTATGCACATCTGCACCAAAACATCTTCCAAAACTCCTCTCGGGTATGCATTAGATCTATCAGCTAATTGAATAATAACACCATCCTTTTTAAGCTCTCCTAGATTCATAGATGCATAAACAGAGTATGGCATGACATTAATTGATGCACCTAAATCTAGCATAGCATGTTCGAACTTTGTATTTCCAATTACACAAGGGATAGTGAAACTACCTGGATCTTTGCATTTAGGTGGTAGCTTTCTTTGCAATATGGCAGAGACATTCTCACTTACATGTACCACCTCTTTTTCCCGAATCCGTTTCCTTGTTGTACAAATCTTCTTCAAAAACTTCACGTACTTTGGAATTTGTTTTATTGCATCAAGGAGCGGAATATTGACATGCACCTTCCTAAACGTCTCCAGAATGTCTTTTTCATCCTCCTCTGTCTTGGCTTGCATAAACCTGCTTCATCTTGTTGAACTCCACTTATTTTTTTACGAAGAAGAATGATGCGAGAAGTTGGGAAAAACTTCTCCAAAAACGCTCTTTTCATAGTCTCCCATGAAGTGACAGTGCCAGGAGCCAACTCGTATAACCAATCCTTAGCTTTATCCATTAAAGAGAACGGAAAAGCTTTCATCTTCAAAATACTTCCGTCAACATTGACGGGAGTCATGCTTGAACAAACTACTTCAAACTCTTTAAGATGCTTGTTTGGATCTTCCATGGAAAGCCCATGGTATTTAGGAATGTGGTGCAACAAGCTTGACTTCAACTCGAATTCATCGGTCTTGCCTTGGGCAGCCGCGGGGTATTGAATGCATAATGGTGCGGCATTGGCCAACCCTGAGGCCGAAAGCTCTTTAATGGTCCGATTGTCCGCTGCCATAACTTCTTCTTCCACTTCTTCAAACTCAGATTCGGCCTCTGAACTTGAACTAGGTTCACTACGTTCGGGATGCCTCCTCTTTCTTCTCAAATCACGTTCAAAATCGTCGTTAAAGTCTAAGATATGTGCATGCATAGTTTGAGAACTCCGCGTCATGCACTAGTACCTAAAAAACAAGAAACAAAAATAGTTCAGAAACTAAAACAAAATCAGAAACAAAGTGAAATAAATGAAACAAAAACAATCCAAGGGATTAGCAAAGTTGCTAATCCCCGGCAACGGCGCCAAAAATTTGATGCGAAATATATTAAGCACACAAATTAAACCCTCTTTTTGACAATTGTAGCAAAGTATGTAAGTAGGGATCGTTCAAAACCGGGGATTAGGAGGGATTGCTAAACTCTTGAAAACTGACCTAAGAACTCCAAAACAAAGTTAAAAACACTAATTTGGACTCAAAGAATGAAAAACCAAAGTTAAAACACTAAAACAAAACAAAAACTCAAAACAGCAACTAGAAGACTCAAAACTGCCTAAAAACCACTTTCTGGGCAGTTTTGAGCACCTACACTAATTTGGACGAAATTGGTTGAAAACTTGACTCAAAACACTTAAAAACATGAACCAAAACAATTTCTAACTAAATTGAGACTTCAAAGTAAAGGGGGATTTGATTTGGACGAAATTAAAGTTGAGAAAACAGATTGCAAAGTAAAACTGATTTTGAAACGTTTTTGGGGGTTTTAATGGATGATGGACTAGTTAGGGGTTCTTTCTCCACACATGACAAGTATGCAAATGACTCGATTTCCAGTTATTCCTTCATAGAATTATGAATGACAATGCCCCAAATTAACCGTGACATCACTAGTTAATTCTCAAGTTTTCCTTGTGTTATTGAATTGGATGACATCATATGACAACCCAAAGCATTCTTCAAAAGTTCCTTACATGACATCATAATAAAGATACAATCAAAGATCATTACGTTCAATGAAAACTATAAGCATTGACAAAGCACTTGTGACTATGACATCATGACACTTATGCTAGGAATTGAACTTAACGCGATTGTGACTAGCAACCTTCACTACTTGTGAATATAAGTGTGTGACAATTATGTGAAACAAACTTATATTCTAGCATCATATTCATGCAAGCCAATTAAGCGTCGACCCCTAATTAACAAACACAAATACGTTATTACTTGCACAGTTAAGCCAATTGCATTCACGATTCAAGAACTCATAACTGGAATTTATCAAATCAACTTGCACACATAGTTATGGCTTCGAAATCACCCCTAACCAATAGGGGTTTAGCCACTCATGTTCATAGCAAAATGAAAGGAAAATAAATTAAACATTGAAATCATAAAACGAATTACACCTAGAATGCACCAATGACGAAGCTTGAGCATCCAAGAGTCCTTCCTTCTTTCTCCTTGCTACGGCACAAAGGTGGATGGTGTGGTTGGAATGTGTTTTAGGATCTTAGGATGTGTAGAATGGTGTGGCTAGATGAATGTACGAAAATTGGGTGAATGAGTAATCCCCCTTAGTGCCTTGCTGCAAAGCCTTATTTATAGGGCTAGGAAAGGTTTAGAACTTAGTTGAAACCAAAAGGTTTTGTACCAGAAATTCTATACATGAAACACTTAAAGGATATATGTGTGTAGCTTGGACAAGGTAGGACGGCTTGGACAAGGTAGAAGACAAGATAGGATGGCTAGGAGACAAGGTAGGACGGCTAGGAGACAAGCTAGGACGGCTATTGACAAGCTAGGATGGCTAGTGACAAGCTAGGACGGCTAGGAGACAAACTAGGACGGCTAGGAGACAAGCTAGGACGGCTAGGAGACAAGCTAGGACGGCTAGTGACAAGCTAGGACGGCTAGTGACAAGTTAGGACGGCTAGGAGACAAGCTAGGACGGCTAGGAGACAAGGTAGGATGGCTAGTGACAAGCTAGGAAGCTAGGAGACAAGCTAGGACGGCTAGTGACAAGTTAGGACGGCTAGTGACAAGCTAGGACGGCTAGGAGACAAACTAGGAAGGCTAGGAGACAAGCTAGGACGGCTAGGAGACAAGCTAGGACGGCTAGTGACAAGTTAGGACGGCTTGTTCTTCCAATACAGAAATTAGGCACCATGTGTGAATAGATAAAGCCTTCTAGAAATAAGGTTTTTAGGCCCCCTTGCAGCTCCCTAACTGAATTCAAGCCTTCAAATTCGTCCATCCTCATGCCTCTATGCTTGCACTATCCAATCTTGGCCCAAAAATGCTCTAGAATGCTCCAAATTGCTTCTTTTTGCATACTTTGACACTAAAACCTGAAATTACACGAAAATGACTTTAAACACTAAACTAACTAAGGAAAAACAACATAAATGCATGAGAACAAGCCAATTAAGTCGCATAAAAATGCTCCTATCAGTTTTCTAAAGTTGTTGCATGATCTCATTATTCCTTGCTTGGTTGCTACTTAGAATGCAATTATATCATGATAGAACTAAATGCTAGAACTTATATCCATTTCATTCAAAGCATGACATTGAATTGCATAACATATATCAAGATGAAGTTGTGTAACCACCACCATAGCCAATTAGCCTTACTTCCCATATTTCGTATATGTTGTAAGTTTTAACCCCGTTGAGCCTTGTTTAGCCTTTATTCTTTGTTTACCCACATTTTCCTCACCTAGCCTAGAGTAGGACTTTCCTATACCCTTGTTCTTAAAGTATAGTGAGCATGACTTAAATGAATTCCTTTTGAGTTACATTATGCAAGAAAATGAGTGTGGGGGAGTAAAAGTTTGTTCTTACGTTTATATGTATGTTTTGAGATTCAAAAAAGAAAAGAAGAAGAAAAGAAAAAAAAAAAAAAAAAAAAAAGAGTGAAAATAAGTAAGAATGAACTCACGAGCGTTGATGGTTGAAGAAAGGGTCCAAAAAGTTGAATATGGCCCTAAGTTTTGTGTGACTTTCCCTTGGGTGTTCAAAGTTGACTTCTGCGTTCTTAAGGGAATTCTAAGTGCCTAATTCAATACTTTGCTCACTATTGCTTTAAGAATGTTTGTTTATCCTTCACCTTTCATTGTTAGCCAATACCCTAGCCCCGTTACAACCCTTTGACTTCTATCTTGAGTGTTATGTGTTTCAAAATGTGGAGTTTGGAATTGATATGAGCTTATGGAATCACTGGTTCTCATTCTAAGTAGTAGCATTCCATTCATGAGATCATATTCATGTCATTATCGTAAATCCAGAAAATGCTTTCTTTGTTATAACATATGTGAGGTACTAGTCTTTCATGTTTACATCAATCTCTCACATATAACTAGTGTAGGGTGTGTAGTCAGAAAATCTATGTGAAAATAGAGTGCATTCTAGTAAGGAATTGAGGAAATTCTCTAAGGCATGTTACTACATTCAAATCATGGTTTTAAATGCTTAATTGTGAACTAGTATGTGGTGACTATGATTAAAAATGTACTTTAGTGTAAAGATGGCTAAAATCTGTGGGAATAATGATTTTTAACTTGTCATGTACATTGGAAATCCCTGAGACGATTGTTGGAAGGTTTAGGTTGTGTTTTTCTTGTTCAGTGTCGTTTTGTTTTTGGTTTCTTTTGTTTTGTTTTGCTCGAGGACTAGCAAAAGCTAAGTGTGGGGGTATTTGATAGGAGCATATTCATGCGACTTAATTGGCTTGTTCTCGTGCATTTACGTTATGTTTCTTTAGTTATTTTAGTACTTTAAGCTATTTTCGTGTGTTTGTAGGTCCAAAGGGCTAAAGGAGCAAAAAGATGCATTTTGGAGACTTTTGGAGCACTTTTGGGCTAAGGATGGATAGCCTATGCTTGGAGCCAAAGTGTTGGACGAAATTGAAGACCTAATTGAAGACCAAAGTGTTGGAACCTTGTTCCCTTTAGTTTTAGGACATTTAAACCTTTCCTATATCCTTAGCTGTGCATAACATTCCAACATTCCAACATTCAACTCCTTCATTTCAGCCACACTCCCACATATCATTACTTATCATCACCACTTATCACTTATTATAATCACATATCATTACTTATCATCACCACTTATCACTTATCATAATCAACCATAATCATTCACTTAAATCAGCCACATGCATTCACCCTTTAATCCATGGCAGCCACCAACCAACCTAGCTGTCATGTTTCCCCTTTCATCATTCCCTCACATTCTTTAATTCAGCCAACACATGCTTACACATGCATTTTCAGCACCAAAGAATCATTGCACATGCATTTCCAACCCACATGCATCATTTAATCATTCAAACATGCAGCCACATTCACTTTACCTAGCTGTCATGTTCCCTCTCCCATCCATTTCATCATTGCACCACCAATTCAACACATGCATTCATCATAATTCACAACATAAAACAGCCAGCCATACTTCCACATGCATTTCATATTTAATCATTCCCTCCTAGCTGCAATTCACATGCTCTTCCATCCATTCTCTCCCTATAAAAACCATACACACTTCACACAACATTCATTCATTCTCCCATACACATTTCAGTCACAAACACCAACCATTCACACCATCAAACTATCCTTAGACCTTGTGCTACAACGAAGAGGAAGATAAGAGGGCCTAAACGTTCATACAATTCAAGTTTGAGTTGTTGGAATGTTTAGGTGTTTCTTTGATTTCAATATTTAAGTTCAATACTCTTTGTTTTGTACGAATGAGGAATGGAAGAGAAGAGGGCCTAAACGTTCATACAATTCAAGTTTGAGTTGTTGGAATGTTTAGGTGTTTCTTTGATTCTCTTTGTTTTGTATCATGAGGAACTAAACCCCCCCCCCTTGGGTAGGGGGGGATTCGAAATATATGTTTATGCTTGCATTTTGATTTGATTACTTCTAATTGTGTTTCATAAGTTGTGAATTCAATTTGTTTAACTATTTGATTGATAACCTATTTATGTATGTTTATTGAGAGTGCACACTTAATTTTCATGCATGAATATGACGCTAGAATATAAGGGAGTTTCACGTAATAGTTATGAACTTATACTCACAAGTAGTGGAGGTTGCTTATAAACAATCGCGTTAAACGAATTCTTGGCATAAGTTTCATGCAATCATAGTAACGAATGCCTCGTTAACACTTATAATTTTCATAGAGCGTAATGATTCTTGCTTGTATCTCTATTATGCAATCATGTAGGGGACTTGTGGGGAATGTTTTGGGTTGTCGTATGCAATCATCCAATTCAATAGCTTGGGGTGTTGAGAATTCATGGTTTATTGAAATGCAATTGGAAATCTTTTATTTATGCAAGTGTAACATGTGTGGAGATGAACCCCTTGGCTAGCATCCATTCATTCCATTTCATCAATTTCATATTTACATTCTGTTTTAATTGCAATTTGTTCATTTAGTTTTATTTCATCAAATCAAAACCCCCCCCCCCCTTTACTTTCTTGTTCTATAGTGTTTAGAATCTGTTTAATTTGTGTTTTAAAGTGTTTTGAATCAACCTATAATCTTAAATTCGTCCAAATTTGTGTTTAAGGTCAGAAACTGCCTAGTTAGTGTTTTTAGGCAGTTTTGAGTCTTTTGAACTTGTTTTGAGTCCTTTGAGCCTTTGTATTGTCTTAGATTAGTTAGAAAGTGTTTTGATTTGTGTTTCTAAGTATTTTGATTCAAGTTTTCATCCAATTTCGGCCAAATTAGTGTAGGTGCTCAAAACTGCCCAGAAAGTGGTTTTTAGGCAGTTTTGAGTCTTCTAGTTGCTGTTTTGGATTTTAGGTTTGTTTAAGTGTTTTAACTTTTAGTTTTGCATTCTTTGAGTCGAGTTTAGTGTTTTAAACTTTGTTTTTGAGTTTTTAAGTCAGTTTCCAAGTGTTTAGCAATCCCTCCTAATCCCCGGTCCAGAACGATCCCTACTCACATCTTTACTACAATTTGACAAAAAGAGGGTTTAATTTGTGTGCGTATAATTCTCGCATCAAATTTTGGCGCCGTTGCCGGGGATTAGCAACTTTGCTAATCTCTTGGATTGTTTTATTTTCGTTTGTGTGTATATATTTTTAGTTTTATTTTGTTGATTTTAGAAGCAAGACATGGCACTTGATAGTGCTTCTCTTTTGTCACAGCTTATAGAACAGTACCAAACGCAAAGAGTTGGTACATTTGATCATAATCAATCAAGGAACGACGTGTTTTCCAATACTTACAATTCGGATTGGAGTGATCATTCAAACTCTATGTGGTGGGAACCTCAACATATTAAACAAGAAGGATATTGGCAACCATATGAGGAGTTCTATACAACACCTATGCAGCCACCACAACCTGCCCAAACAAATTCAAGTGAGTCCTTGTACAATGATATGTTTAGTAAGTTACTCACCAATTTGTCTCAGGGGCAAGAAGACCTAAACAAAGCAAGGCAAAATCAAGACAAAAGGTTGGACTACTTGGAAAACCAAATTGGGCAGATCGCGGAGTTCGTAGGACAATTTCAAGACCAAGGCAAACTCCTTATTTCAACCATTGCAAATCCGAAGGAAGGATTTGAAACTACCTTGAGAAGTAGCAAGGAGGTTGGAACGGACCCTCAACCATCAAAATCAAATCACAAGGGTTTTGATGCAAATTCGTAGGGTTTTGATTTAAGTGTGGGGGAGATACTAAAGTGTTTTGATGCAAATTCGTAGGGTTTTATCCACCATAACTTCAAATGTTGTTTCTTGCTGTTTTTAAGTGTGTTTAGTGTGTTTTGACTTAAAAATTCGAAAATCACATAAAAATTTGAAAAACATGTTTTGAAAAGCCTAAAAAGAGTGTTTTGAGTCGTTTTTGTGTCGTAGGTCACCTTCCAACACAATGATAAGGATTTGGTTTCTAATTGCATGACTGTTAAAAAAAAAAACAGTTATAAACATGGAGAAAAGTTTGATTTACTCTTGGTATATGCTTGGTTATAACGTATGACTTCACATGCAATCATAAAAGAAAAATTCGTTTTTGTAACATGCTTGAAGGAAGGAACTCAAACAAACGCTACAACCCTGAAAGACTTGAGCCTATAACGTTCTTTGGAGAGTATAATCTGTGATTTCTTGTTTTCTAAAGTCGTTGCATGATCTCATTATTCTTTGCTTGGTTACTACTTAGAAGGCATTTCATCATATAGTTCCAAATGCTAGAACTCATGCCCATTTCATTCAAAGCATGTTATTGATTTGCATAACATATATCAAGATGAAGTTGTGTAGTTGCCACCATAGCCAAATAGCCTCACTTCCCATATTTCGTATTTGTTGTAAGTTTTACCCCGTTGAGCTTTGTTTAGTCTTTATTCTTTGTCAACCCACATTATCCTCACCTAGCCTAGTTTAGGACAATCCACACCCTTGTTCTTAAAAGATAGTGAGCATAACTTAAATGAATTCCTTTTGAGTTACATTATGCAAGAAAATGAGTGTGGGGGAAGGAATGCTTGTTCTTAAGTATGTTTTGAGTTTCAACAGAAAAGAAAAAACAGAAAAGAAAGAAAAAAAGAAAGAAAAAAAAGAGCTTGAAAAATGAAAGAATGAGTGATTGAAGAAAGGGCTCAAAACACCAATTCTGGCCCTAAATTGTCTCCCTTTTTGTTCCAAAGTTGAGTTTTCATTCAAAAGTGAATTCTAAGTTGAATCAATTGCCTTGCTCACTATTTCTTTAAGAACCTTTGTTTTCCATATCCCTTCTTTGTTATCCACACACCCCAAGCCCCATTACAACCCGTGACGTCAATCTTGAGTGTTATGTGTTTCAATTTGTGGAGTTTGAACTTGGTATGAGCATATGGTGTCACTGGTTCTCGCGTCTAAGTAGTAGCATTCCATTCATGAGATCATTTCTAAACTTGATTATTAACTCCAGAAATTGCGTTCTTTGTGATACATATATGTGAGTGTCGTTTTCATGTTTACATCAATCTTCTCACATATGACTAGATTAGGGTGTGTAGTTAGAAAATCTGAGTGAAAATTGAGTGCATATCTTGAAAGGAATTGAGCAAATTCTCTAAGGCATGTTACTACATTCAAAACATGGTTTTAAATGCTTAATTGCGAACTAGTATGTGGTGACTATGATTAAGAATGTACTTAAGGGTAAAGATGGCTAAATTCTGTGGGAATAATGATTTTTAACTTGTCATGTGCATTGGAAATCCCTGAAACGACTGTTGGAAGGTGTAGGGTATGTTTTACGTGTTTAGTGTCGTTTTGTTTATTTGTTTTTATTCTGTTTTGCTCGAGGACTAGCAAAAGATAAGTGTGGGGGAGTTTGATAGGAGCATATTCATGCGACTTAAATGGCTTGTTTTCGTCCATCTATGTTGGTAATTCATAGTTATTTTAGTCCTTTATGCTTCTTTTGTGTGTTTTCAGGTTCTAAGGGCTTAGGGAGCAAGAAAGTGCATTTTTAGGCTATTTGGGGCACTTTTGGGCATGGATTGGATAGCTTAATCATGGAGCAAAGAGGATGGACGAAATTGAAGCCTTGTATGCTCTTTGGGGACATCAAACAAAGGGCCTAGCCCAATCAAACAAATCCTTTGAGCCATGGAAAACCTCTAGCCCAATCAAACACATTATGCCATGCAAACCAACCTATTTTAGGCCCATTCTATGTACTTAAACCCTAGCCCTTTAAACTAGTCCATTTATCACTTATCACTTCCATTCACTTATCACTCACCACATATCATTCATTTATCACCACATATCATTCATTTATCACTTATCATATCAATCACTTATCACTATCATTCATTTATCACTTATCAAACCATTCACTTATCACTCACCACATATCATTCATTTATCACTTAACATATCATTCACTTATCACTCACCACATATCATTCACTTATCACTATCATTCACTTATCACTTATCATACTCATAATCATCTACACATTTCAACCATTTAAACATATACACATTCACCCACATGCACTCACATGCATTTACATGCATTTCAAGCACCAAACAACCCTTATTGCCGTGCCTTTCCCTTCCACTTTCAAACCCTTCACATGCATTTCCTTCATCACTTTCAACCCACATGCACCCTTTATTCTTCATCATTGCAACCATGGCACATTTACACCAACAAAACAACTCCCATGCCGTGGCCTACTCATATTCCCATTTCCTTTCCAACATTTCACATGCATTTCCACCTTGGTCATGCTTTCCCATTTCATTATTCATTCACTTTGCATTCATTCAATTCCACCCCACATGCACCCTTTATTCTTTCATCATTCAACCACATTCCAATTCACCACAAAACAATCACACAAATCAGCCAACACATGCACAAAAACTGTCCATGCCGTGCATCCACTTCATCATTCCAGCTTTCCAATTTAATTCACATGCATTTCCACCTTCCTACTTCATCATTTCTTCCACCATTCATTCTTTAATCCACATGCATTCACACACACTTCACACAAACAACATTCACATGCAAACACATGTTTTTCCCAACAACCAAATCAGCCAACACATGCCACAATTCCATCCATGCCGTGGGCTTTCAATACATTTCCAGCTTTCCCTTTTATTTCCACATGCAATTCTTCATCATTGCAGCCACAAACACCTTAAACAAATAGCCATATACATCTCCACTCCTCCTATAAATACCCTTGCATTCATTCATTCACATATCATCTCATTTTTCATACACAACACCACACCACAAACACATCCACTTCTTCCTAGCCGTGAGTCCCCATTCCCTTATAATCCAAACACCATTCCTCCTTCCATTTTCACCACTCCCCCAAACCATTCACACCATCAAACTATCCTTAGACCTTGTGCTACAACGAAGAGGAAGTTAAGAGGGCCTAAACGTTCATACAATTCAAGTTTGAGTTGTTGGAATGTTTAGGTGTTTCTTTGATTTCAATGTTTAATTTCAATACTCTTTGTTTTGTACGAATGAGGAATGGAAGAGAAGAGGACCTAAACGTTCATACAATTCAAGTTTGAGTTGTTGGAATGTTTAGGTGTTTCTTTGATTCTCTTTGTTTTGTATCATGAGGAACTAAACCCCCCCTTAGCTAGGGGGGGATTCGAAATATATGTTTATGCTTGCAATATGATTTGATTACTTCTAATTACGTTTCATAAGTTGTGAATTCAATTTGTTTAACTGTTTGATTGATAACCTATTTATGTATGTTTATTGAGAGTGCACGCTTAATTTTCATGCATGAATTTGACGCTAGAATATAAGTGAGTTTCACGTAATAGTTATGAACTTATATTCATAAGTAGTGGAGGTTGCTTATAAACAATCGCGTTAAACAAATTCTTGGCATAAGTTTCATGCAATCATAGTAACGAATGCCTCGTGATAGGAGCATATTTATACGACTTGGTTAGCTTGTTTTCTTGCATTTAATTAGCTAAACTATGTTAATTATAGTGTTTAAAGTTATTTTTGTGCAATTTCAGGTTTTAGTGTCAAAGTATGCAAAAAGAAGCAATTTGGAGCATTCTAGAGCATTTTTGGGCCAAGATTGGATAGTGCAAGCATGGTGGCATGAGGATGGACGAATTTGAAAGGCTTGAATTCAGTTAGGGAGTTGCAAGGGGGCCTAAAAACCTGATTTCTAGAAGGCTACATTTCAGCCACATGCACTCCCATCCTTTAATCCATTGCAGCCACATGCACTTCCATCCTTTCATCATTGCATCACAAATCAGCCACATGCACTCCCATCCTTTAATCCATTGCAGCCACATGCACTTCCATCCTTTCATCATTGCACCACAAATCAGCCACATGCACTTTGCCTTTTCATCATTGCACCACAAATCAGCCACATGCACTTTGCCTTTCATCATTGCACCACAAATCAGCCACATGCACTTTGCCTTTTCATCATTGCACCACAAATCAGCCACATGCACTTTGCCTTTCATCATTGCACCACAAATCAGCCACATGCACTCCCATGCTCTCCCATTAATTAATTCAAGTCCATATCTGATTTCCCTAGGGTTCTAAGTGCCTATATATACTCATATTAACCCCTAGATCAGATTACCACCTCTCATACACAACCATTCACGCCAGAAATTCATCCCCTCTCTATAACACATCCATACTTCACCATTCTTCATATTTTCTGCCCAAAAAGAAGCCTTGAGGTCCCCTACATCCATCCCTATCCTAAACACATCATTCTACACCATCCATAACTCCCCATCCCTCCAAACCTATCCTTAGACCTTGTGCTACAACGAAGAGGAAGAGAAGAGGGCCTAAACGTTCATACAATTCAAGTTTGAGTTGTTGGAATGTTTAGGCGTTTCTTTGATTTCAATGTTTAATTTCAATTCTCTTTGTTTTGTACGTATGAGGAACTAAACCCCCCTTGGCTAGGGGGGGATTCGAAATATATGTTTATGCTTGCATTTTGATTTGATTACTTCTAATTGCGTTTCATAAGTTGTGGATTCAATTTGTTTAACTGTTTGATTGATAACTTATTTATGTATGTTTATTGAGAGTATACGCTTAATTTTCATGCATGAATATGACGCTAGAATATAAGTGAGTTTCACGTAATAGTTATGAACTTATATTCACAAGTAGTGGAGGTTGCTTATAAACAATCGCGTTAAACAAATTCTTGGCATAAGTTTCATGCAATCATAGTAACGAATGCCTCGTCAACACTTATAGTTTTCATGATGCTTAATGATTCTTGCTTGTATCTCTATTATGCAATTCATGTAGGGAACTTGTGAGGAATGCTTTGGGTTGTCGTATGCAATCATCCAATTCATTAACTTAAGGAAAACTTGACGGTTAATTTAAGCGGACCTAATTAACCCGGGGCGTTGAGAATTCATGGTTTATTGAAATGCATTTGGAAATCTTTTTATTATGCAAGTGTAACATATGTGGAGATGAACCCCTTAGCTAGCTTTTCATCTCATCCATTCTATTCCATCAATTTCATACTTACATTCTGTTTTTAATTAGAATCTGTGCATTTAGTTTGATTTCGTCCAAAACTCAATCCCCCCTTACTTTAATGTCCAAATTAGTTAGAAATCAATTTAGTTTGTGTTTTTAAGAGTCTTGAGTCAAGTTACAACTTAATTTCGTCCAAATTTGGGTTTAAGGTCAGAAACTGCCTATTTAGTGTTTTTAGGCAGTTTTGAGTCTTTTGAACTTGTTTTGAGCCCTTTGAGTCTTTGTATTGTTCAAATTAGTTAGAAAGTGTTTTGGTTTGTGTTTATAAGTGTTTTGAGTCAATTTGTTACCCAAATTCGTCCAAAGTACTCAAAGTGCTCAAAACTGCCCAGAAAGTGTTTTTAAGGCAGTTTTGAGTGTTTTGGGTGCTGTTTGAGTCTTTTGGTTTGTTTTAGTGTTTTAAAGTTTAGTTTTGCATTCTTTGAGTCTAGTATAGTGTTTTATATTGTGTTTTTACGTTTTTGAGTGAAATCCAAGTGATTAACAATCCCTCCTAATCCCCGGTCCTGAACGATCCCTACTTACATACTTACTACAATTGTCAAAAAGAGGGTTTAATTTGTGTGCGTATAAATCTCGCATCAAATTTTGGCGCCGTTGCCGGGGATTAGCAACTTTGCTAATCTCTTGGATTGTTTTATTTTCGTTTGTGTGTATATATTTTTAGTTTTATTTTGTTGATTTTAGAAGCACAACATGGCACTTGATAATGCTTATCTTTTGTCACAGCTCATGGAAAGGTCCCAAATGCAAAACGTTGATATACTTGATCTTCAATCAAGGAATAACGTGTTTTCCAATACTTACAATTCGGATTGGAGTGATCATTCAACTTCTATGTGGTGGGAACCTCAAAATGTTCAACAAGAAAGATATTGGGAGCCACCTCATATTCAATATGCCCAACCAAACTCAAATTCGTCAATAGATTATAATCAAATTCTTAATGAATTAAACTCTTTGGTGCAGGGTTCACAAAATCAAGCTAAGGAGACTCACCAAGAAACATATTGGCAACCATATGAGGATTCATATGCACCACCACAGCCTTCCCCTCAATCTTCACATCCAAATTCAGGTATATCAAATTATTATAAGGAAGTTATTCAACAACTGAATTCTGTGGAGCAGGGCAGGGAAGCTCAACCATTTCAACAAGACGCATTTTGGCGACCAATTGAGGATTTCTATCAAGCAAAAAAATTGGCTGAGTGGAACAGTCAATTTAGGCAGAATGCAGAATGCATGGAACAAATTCAAGAACAAATGGTTGAAGATGAGCCCATGGATGAATTGCTACTACTCGAAGAGGAGGAGGATGCACAAGGCACGGCAAGGGAAGAACAACCCTTGCCGCAACCTCCCAATATTCCTACACCACCCCATTCAAGTAAGGTTGTTCAAAATTTAATTATTTCTAACTTTGTTCCCCCAAATGCACCCTTCCCTGGCAGGTTCATGCAATCCATGAAAGATGAGGGGAAGAAAGACATCTTGGACAGCCTTTCCAACAATTCACGAGGAAAAAGTGGTTGAGGAGCATCTTGAATTCATCAAGGAGGAAATTGGAGTGGATCACACAGCCACAACCTTCAAAATGTCCAATCTGAATGAAAACATCCCTTGTGCATTTGTTGAATGTGCTGCGACTTTAGAGCCAATATTGCAGCCCATAGGTAAGCCACCAACTCAAAATCCAAAGTCGTTTTTGACTAATATGTTGTTGATGTCAATGATTAGGGCACCCACTCTTGAAATTCAACCATTGCCGGAACATTTCAAGTATCATCATCCATTCAATGATCAACTCCATGCCGTGGGTTCCATTAAGGCATGATTGTGTTCATCGTTCGGCTGTACGACGTTAAAGCAAGCGCTACTTGGGAGGCAACCCAATACAGTAAATAAAACTTTTGCTTGTTCATTGATTTTTTTTTTTTTTTTTTTTCGATAAATTACAATTGTATCTAAACATGGCAGAAAGATGGAGCCTTTACAAAGGTTGTGTACGTGAGGCCCCACTACGTGGCAACACTCTCGGAGCAGGAGGCATCGGAACAGGAGGTCTCGGAGCAGAAGGCATTGGAGCAAGAGGCATCGGAGCGGAAGGCATAGGAGCGGGAGGCACCGAAGATAGATCATTCAAGGCCCCAAACCTTGGTGGAAAGCTGGATGACCCAGGAAAGAGGTGCCTCTGGAAGAAAGCTGCAAACCGTTGACGGTCATCAAGCTCGTCAAGTTTCCTCTTCATGCCTGACGAATAATTGTTGGCAAGCACGTGCAAACTTCGGTTCTCGTACTTAAGCTGTTTGATCTCCTGCTTAAGACTCTCCACCTCCGCCATCAAGGATTCAACCTGTCGGGAGCGAGCAAGAAGGCGTTGGCCCATGTTGGACACAGAGCCAGTACACTGAACACTCAAAGCCAGGGATTCTTGAACGGCCAACTCATCGGACCGTCCTGAAAGCAGCTGACTGTCTTTGGGAGTGAGGAGGTTCCGAGCCACTATCGTAGCCGTTGTGGGATTCGTCATCACAGAGTCCTCATCTGTAAGAGGGCCATGGGAAGCTAAGAAAGACGGGTACCATACCTTACCCTGACGAGACGCGACCGGATCACTGCTTAGACTCAAATCTAAGCAAAGGTTTGATGGGTTGGATGAGCTAGCCATTGTTCACGAAGTTAAAAGAGAAGGGGTGGACGGAGTAGATTTTCAAAGGGCCGGAGACGAGTTTCAAGAATAGAAAATCTTCAGAGTGTGTAAGTTGGCGGTGATCGATAGCTCTATAAAAAGCCAAGGCAACGCGTCCACCGATTCAAAAAGCCTCGGCTTTTCAGAAAACGCGTTCAACACGTGGAGGCCATCATCGCAACTACACGTCTTTAGCCGACAAGCGCAAAGTTCGGCGACGCTTTATCTGCTTTTCAGAAAACGCGTGCAGCTTTATCGAAGAGGCGTCTTCAAAGATCGAAGAGTCGTCACTATTCCAAAAAGCCGGATTTGCGGGATTAAAATGTTTGTCGACAACGGTAAAAGAACAGTATCACCACTTGCTATTGAATTCCCTATATATGTCGACCTTCATTTTTTTGGCAAGACAGAACTGAAGAAAATGCCCAACTCTTTCTCACCTCTGAGGGCGCACTCCCAGCAAAGCCTTTCGAAACACTCACTTCTTTCTTCTTCCACAAGGATGATACCAGATGCCTGGAGTACAGATGACCCAGGAGGAAGCAGCACAACAAATACATGTGCTGATTCATTCACCGCTTCTTCAAAAGCAAAGGTATCTCATATCATCAAGGTCAAAAGCAAAAGTATCCCATATCATGCTCTTTCCCTGTCTTTTCCTTTCTCTTTGTTATTAATCGCATAGCAAAGTGAAAGAAGCAATCAGCCGGCACTTGGAGTCTATCTAGACTCTATTCCCTGGTTGCTTACCTAGCTTTGCTGAGCTATCCTCTAACCCTCTTCAATACGAATTGGAGAGATTAAACAAAGAAACAGATAAGAGAAGGAAGCTCAGACCTTCGGGGGAGACCAAAGGAAGCCTGCTGCCCAGTTCAAAAGTAGCACAAAGGAAAATCAACGATGGGAGCAGCGCAATTCAAGAGTAAGCCTGTGGAATCACAAAGATCCAAGCCTCACTGCAATCACCAAGGAGAAGATGGAACGAAAACTCCATAACCAGATTTGCATCTCTAAACTCTTCTCTTTGTTAGATACATTCTGCCATGTATAGTATGTTTAATTGCTGTTTGTTTGTGTTTAGTGTGGTTTTTAACATTGAGGACAATGTTTGATTTAAGTGTGGGGGAGTTACTAAAGTGTTTTAATGCAAATTCGTAGGATTTTATCCACCATAACTTCAAATGTTGTTTCTTGCTGTTTTTAAGTGTGTTTAGTGTGTTTTGAATTAAAAATTTGAAAATCACATAAAATTTTGAAAAACATGTTTTGAAAAAGCCTAAAAAGAGTGTTTTGAGTCGTTTTTGTGTCGTAGGTCACCTTCCAACACAATGATAAGGATTTGGTTTCTAATTGCATGACTGTTAAAAAGAGTTATAAACATAGAGAAAAGTTTGATGTACTCTTGGTATATGCTTGGTTATGGTTATAATGTATGACTTCACATGCAATCATAAAAGAAAAATTCGTTTTTGTAACATGCCTGAAGGAAGGAACTCAAACAAACGCTACAGCCCTGAAAGACTTGAGCCTATAACGTTCTTTGGAGAGTTAAAATCTGTGCATTATTGTTTTCCAAAGTCGTTGCATGATCTCATTATTCTTTGCTTGGTTACTACTTAGAAAGCGTTTCATCATATAGTTCCAAATGCTAGAACTCATGCCCATTTCATTCAAAGCATGTTATTGATTTGCATAACACATATTCAAGAAGAAGTTGTGTAGTGACCACCACCAAAGCCAAATTGCCATATCTCCCAATTTTATTTGTTTTGTAGGATTTAACCCCGTTGAGCATTGTGTAGCCTATTTTCTTTGTTAACCCGCAATTATCCTCACCTAGCCTAGAATATGACCATCCTTACCCTTGTTCTTGAAGCATAATAAGCAATGATTTCCTTTTGATTAAGGTATTGCAGAAAATAAGTGTGGGGGAAAGAGTGTTTATGTGAGTTGATGTGCCATAGGCACGGCCAAAAAGAAAAAAGAAAAAAAAAAAAAAAAAAAAAAAAAGTTGAAAAGTATTGTTTGTTGAAGTAAGGGCCCAAAACAATAAATTAGGCCCTAAGAGTTGTTGAATCTCCCCCTTATGTCTAAAAGTTGATTTCTGCATACCAAGTGAATTCTAAGTCTCAATTTCATTGCTTTGCTTACTATTGCTTGAAGAACGTTTGTTTTCCCTATCCTTTCCTTGTTAACCAACACCCCAAGCCCCATTACAACCCTTAACTTCTATCTTGAGTGTTATGTGTTTCAATTTGTGGAGTTTGAATTTGGTATGAGCATATGGTGTCACTGGTTCTCGCAGCTAAGTAGTAGCATTCCATTCATGAGATCATATCTAAACATGCTTCTTAACTCTAGAAATTGCATTCGTTGTGAAACATATATGTGAACATTTGTTTTCATATCTACATCAATCTTCTCACATATGACTAGTATAGGATGTGGAGTTAGAAAATCTGAGTGAAAATAGAGTGTATATCTTGTAAGGAATTGAGGGAATTCTCTAAGGCATGTTACTACATTCAAAGCATTGTTTTAATTGATTACTTGTGAACAAGTGAGTAGTGGCTTTAATTAAGTATGTGCTTGTGTAAAGAGGACTCAAATCTGTGGGGATAACGATCTTTAACATGTCATGTGCATTGGAAATCCCTGAGGCAAACGTTGGAAGGTTTAGGTTTTGTTTTGGTTAGTTTGTTTCGTTTTGTTTTCTTTCTTTTGTTTGTTTTGCTCGAGGACTAGCAAAAGCTAAGTGTGGGGGAAATTGATAGGAGCATATTTATACGACTTAGTTAGCTTGTTTTCTTGCATTTAATTAGCTAAACTATGTTAATTATAGTGTTTAAAGTTATTTTTGTGCAATTTCAGGTTTTAGTGTCAAAGTATGCAAAAAGAAGCAATTTGGAGCATTCTAGAGCATTTTTGGGCCAAGATTGGATAGTGCAAGCATGGTGGCATGAGGATGGACGAATTTGAAAGGCTTGAATTCAGTTAGGGAGTTGCAAGGGGGCCTAAAAACCTGATTTCTAGAAGGCTACATTTCAGCCACATGCACTCCCATCCTTTAATCCATTGCAGCCACATGCACTTCCATCCTTTCATCATTGCATCACAAATCAGCCACATGCACTCCCATCCTTTAATCCATTGCAGCCACATGCACTTCCATCCTTTCATCATTGCACCACAAATCAGCCACATGCACTTTGCCTTTTCATCATTGCACCACAAATCAGCCACATGCACTTTGCCTTTCATCATTGCACCACAAATCAGCCACATGCACTCCCATGCTCTCCCATTAATTAATTCAAGTCCATATCTGATTTCCCTAGGGTTCTAAGTGCCTATATATACTCATATTAACCCCTAGATCAGATTACCACCTCTCATACACAACCATTCACGCCAGAAATTCATCCCCTCTCTATAACACATCCATACTTCACCATTCTTCATATTTTCTGCCCAAAAAGAAGCCTTGAGGTCCCCTACATCCATCCCTATCCTAAACACATCATTCTACACCATCCATAACTCCCCATCCCTCCAAACCTATCCTTAGACCTTGTGCTACAACGAAGAGGAAGAGAAGAGGGCCTAAACGTTCATACAATTCAAGTTTGAGTTGTTGGAATGTTTAGGCGTTTCTTTGATTTCAATGTTTAATTTCAATTCTCTTTGTTTTGTACGTATGAGGAACTAAACCCCCCTTGGCTAGGGGGGGATTCGAAATATATGTTTATGCTTGCATTTTGATTTGATTACTTCTAATTGCGTTTCATAAGTTGTGGATTCAATTTGTTTAACTGTTTGATTGATAACTTATTTATGTATGTTTATTGAGAGTATACGCTTAATTTTCATGCATGAATATGACGCTAGAATATAAGTGAGTTTCACGTAATAGTTATGAACTTATATTCACAAGTAGTGGAGGTTGCTTATAAACAATCGCGTTAAACAAATTCTTGGCATAAGTTTCATGCAATCATAGTAACGAATGCCTCGTCAACACTTATAGTTTTCATGATGCTTAATGATTCTTGCTTGTATCTCTATTATGCAATTCATGTAGGGAACTTGTGAGGAATGCTTTGGGTTGTCGTATGCAATCATCCAATTCATTAACTTAAGGAAAACTTGACGGTTAATTTAAGCGGACCTAATTAACCCGGGGCGTTGAGAATTCATGGTTTATTGAAATGCATTTGGAAATCTTTTTATTATGCAAGTGTAACATATGTGGAGATGAACCCCTTAGCTAGCTTTTCATCTCATCCATTCTATTCCATCAATTTCATACTTACATTCTGTTTTTAATTAGAATCTTTGCATTTAGTTTGATTTCGTCCAAAACTCAATCCCCCCTTACTTTAATGTCCAAATTAGTTAGAAATCAATTTAGTTTGTGTTTTTAAGAGTCTTGAGTCAAGTTACAACTTAATTTCGTCCAAATTTGGGTTTAAGGTCAGAAACTGCCTATTTAGTGTTTTTAGGCAGTTTTGAGTCTTTTGAACTTGTTTTGAGCCCTTTGAGTCTTTGTATTGTTCAAATTAGTTAGAAAGTGTTTTGGTTTGTGTTTATAAGTGTTTTGAGTCAATTTGTTACCCAAATTCGTCCAAAGTACTCAAAGTGCTCAAAACTGCCCAGAAAGTGTTTTTAAGGCAGTTTTGAGTGTTTTGGGTGCTGTTTGAGTCTTTTGGTTTGTTTTAGTGTTTTAAAGTTTAGTTTTGCATTCTTTGAGTCTAGTATAGTGTTTTATATTGTGTTTTTACGTTTTTGAGTGAAATCCAAGTGATTAACAATCCCTCCTAATCCCCGGTCCTGAACGATCCCAACTTACATACTTACTACAATTGTCCAAAAGAGGGTTTAATTTGTGTGCGTATAAATCTCGCATCACCTCGTCAACACTTATAGTTTTCATGATGCTTAATGATTCTTGTTTGTATCTCTATTATGCAATTCATGTAGGGAACTTGTGAGGAATGCTTTGGGTTGTCGTATGCAATCATCCAATTCATTAACTTAAGGAAAACTTGACGGTTAATTTAAGCGGACCTAATTAACCCGGGGCGTTGAGAATTCATGGTTTATTGAAAAGCAATTAGAAATCGTTTTGTATGCAAGTGTAACATGTGTGGAGATGAACCCCTTAGCTAATCCATCCATCATCTTGTTTTCAAGGAATTCGTTTTACAATCTGCCTAGTTTGTTACTTTGTTTTGTTATTTCAATTTTCGTCCAAAACAAATCCCCTTTTAATTTGAAGTCTTAGATTACTTAGAAAGTGTTTTGATTTATGTTTCTAAATATTTTGATTCAAGTTTTCATCCAATTTCGTCCAAATTAGTGTAGGTGCTCAAAACTGCCCAGAAAGTGGTTTTTAGGCAGTTTGGAGTCTTCTAGTTGCTGTTTTGGGTTTTAGGTTTGTTTAAGTGTTTTAACTTTTAGTTTTGCATTCTTTGAGTCTAGTTTAGTGTTAAAGTGTCTTAATTCGTGTTTTAAAGTGTTTTGAATCAACCTATAATCTTAAATTCGTCCAAATTTGTGTTTAAGGTCAGAAACTGCCTAGTGATAGGAGCATATTTAGGCGACTTAACTAGCTTATTCTTGTGCATTTATGCTATTATTTCTTAGTTAATGTTGCATTACAACTCAATTTCGTGTGTTTGTAGGTCCTATGGGGTAAAGTACCAAGAAAGTGCATTTTGATGCATTTTGGAGTGATTTTGGACACTAGGTGGATAGCTTACATATGGGCCAACATGGATGGACGAATTTGGACTTCAAGAGGCTAGAAATGTGATAAGAAGAGGAAGGAATAAGCTTGGGACAAAGTGGATAAGGTAGGAGCTCAAAAGAGGAAACATTATCCAAAACCTTATCCAACCTTATCCAACCTTATCAAAACCTTATCTAACCTTATCCAACATTATCCAAAACATTATCCAAACCTTATCTCATCTTATCCTATCCAAACCTTATCATGTCTTAATCCTAATTGCATGGGGACCTAAATGGATAATTCTAGAACCTATTTCTAGAAGAATCCTAGTCTAGAAGGCCCAAATCAGCCACAAAACCTATTTTCTCTAGAAGCCCTACAAAAGTGGCGCCCCAAACTATTCTAGAAGGCTTTGCCTTGCCTTGCAAGCCAAGCAAACCTCTCCCCCAAATCAGCCGCACCTCCCTAGGCCCAATGCCTTTGGGATTCTGAATTCTTAGGCCTAATCCTTGTGTATTTGGGTTTACAAATCCTTTTATAAAACTATGTGGGCCAAAAACCTCTTCCTAAGTGGATTTGACAACCCATGGCCGAATTCTAGGGCCCTAATCCACCAAATCTGTTAAAGCCTAACCCTAATCTACTTAACCCTAGGACTATATAAGCATATTTTCAGCCAAAATTCGTACCACCCCCTTATGCTATTCAGAAACCCTTGTGCAGCACCTCCATTCTCCATTCTAAGCCTCCATACACCTCCCTACACATCCCTACACCTTTGCCGCACCTTCCCCACCATAATCAACCATCCTCCATCCCTCTAAACAAGGAAAAACCATTCAAAACCACCAATTCCAGCAACCCCACTTTGTGCCGCAACAAGGAGGAGGAAGAAGAGCCAATCTGTGCATCGAATCCATCTTGGAATTGCTGAGCATTTAGGTGTACTCTTTCTTATGATTTCAATGTTTAAATTCAATACTTTTTGTTGTGCAAGCATGAGGAACTAATCCCCCCTTTGGCTAGGGGGGAATTTCGAAACCATGGTTATATTTGCATGATGATTTGATTACTTTCAGTTGTGATTTCATGAATGATGAATTCAATTTGCTTATCTATTTTAATTAAAACTTGCTTATGTATATGAATTGAGAGTGCACGCTTGATTTGCATGCATAAACATGATGCTAGGGTATGAGGGAACTTCACCTAATCGTTGGGAACTTATATTCATGAGTAGTTAAGATTGTTGGTCACAATTATGATAAGTGAATTCTTGGCATAAGTATCATGCGCTTTCATAGTTACGAATGCCTCGTCAACGCCTATGATTTCCATAAAATCTAATGATCTTTGATTGTCTTTCTTTTATGCGCTTTCATATAGAAAACTTTTAAGGAATAATTTGATTGCAATGCGCCAATTCCATTCAATTCAATGACCTAAGGGAAATCTGAGAGTTAATTTAAGCGTACCTAATTAACTTGGGGTGTTGAGGTTCAGAATTCATTAATTAAGCAACTGGAAATTGAATTATGTGCAAGTATGCCATGTGTGGAGAAAAACCTCCTAGCCATCTCACCATCCACTTAATTCTATCAATTTCGCCTAAATCTGCCTAGTTTACTTTCTTGTTTTGTTTTATTTATTTTCGTCCAAAACCAAATCCCCGATTGTCTTAGAGTGTCTAATTGGTCCAAATATGTTTTAGATTGTGTTTTTGAGAGTTTTGAGTCAAGTTAGAACCAATTTTCGTCCAAGTTTGTGTTTAGGCTCAAAACTGCCCAGATTGTGTTTTTAAGGCAGTTTTGAGTGTTTTCAGCCTATTTTGAGTCTTGTGAACGTTTTTGAGTCTTTTTACGTGAGTTTAAGTGTTTTGAAGGTTAATTTTAGTTATTTGAGTCAGTTTAGAGTGTTTAGCAAGCCCTCCTAATCCCCGGTGTAAGAACGATCCCTACTTATTTATATGCTACAATTGTCAAAAGAGGGTTAATTTGTGTGTGAAGTTAATTTTCGCATCAAATTTTGGCGCCGTTGCCGGGGATTAGCAACTTTGCTAATCCCTTGTTATTTCTTGTTAGTTATTTTCGTGTGTTATTAGTTTGTTATTTATTTTAGTTTCTGACTTGTTTGTTTCCTTGTTTTAGGCACTAGTTTATGACTCGGAGTTCTCAACCGGTTCATGCGAATATCTTAGACTTTGACGACGATTTTGAGCGAGCCTTGAGAAGAAAGAAGAATCAACAAGAGCCTCAACCACCTCCACCTGCACCAGACCTTGAAGAGGACGAAATTCAAGTGGAGGACGAAATAGAAGTGGAGGAGGAAGCCACGGCAAGGGTTGTTGAGGAAGAACAAGTTATGGCTGCCGACAACCGAACAATCAAGGAGCTTTCCGCTTCGGGATTGGTTAATGCCATGCCTCTATGCATTCAATATCCAAGGGCAGCCCCCGACAAGACTGACGAGTTTGAACTCAAGTCCAGTTTATTGCATCATATTCCTAAGTTCCATGGGTTGTCCATGGAAGATCCTAATAAGCACTTGAAGGAGTTCGAGGTTGTTTGCTCAAGTATGACCCCGGTGAATGTTGATGGGAGCATTTTGAAGATGAAGGCTTTTCCCTTTTCTCTCTTGGAAAAGGCTAAAGATTGGTTGTACGAACTAGCTCCCGGAACTGTCACATCATGGGAGAGTATGAAAAGGGCATTTTTGGAGAAGTTCTTCCCAACTTCTCGAGTCATTCTTTTACGTAAAAGAATTAGTGGCATTCAGCAAGAGCAAGGTGAATCATTTCCAACTTATTATGAACGTTTTAAAACCCTTGTTGCTTCATGTCCACAGCACCAAATGAAGGAGGAGCTTCTTCTTCAATATTTCTACGAAGGGCTTCTACCAATTGAACGTCAAATGCTAGATGCCTCAGCGGGTGGAGCTTTAGTGGACAAAACACCCATGGCCGCCAAGACTCTCATTGCCAACCGAGCTTTGAATGCTCAACAATACGAAGGAGTTGGCCAAAGAGACATGCCACGGCAGCAACAAGTGAATGAGGTAAGTGCTATTTCCGAACTTCAAAATCAAATGGCTAATCTTACTTCTCTTCTTTCGCAGGTGGTTGAAATACCAAAGGTACAAAGTGTGGCTGTTTGTGGCGTGTGCTCCATGAATGGACATCTCACCGACAAGTGCCCTCAATTGATTGAGAACGGAGGGTGGGAATCTGCCAATGCCGTGGGTTATGGGAACCAAAACCAACCAAGGAGTGACCCTTTCTCTAACACATACAATCCCGGTTGGAGAGATCATCCAAATTTCAAATGGAGGGAGCCACAACAACCCCAACAATCTGCACCACAAAGGGGATTTCAACAAAACCCCCCTGGGTTCCCACGGCCATACCAATCCAACCCACCACCATTGTCCCAAAACAACTCAGGTTCGTCGTTTGATAATTCTCAAGTTATTCAATTACTAACTCAATTGGCGCAGGGGCAAGAAAAACAAGCAAAGGACATGCACAATTACGCCAATGAAGTGCAAAATCAAGCTCGAGAGGTGACTGAATTGAAGAGACAAGTGGGACAAATGGCTGAGTTCATGGGCCAATTTAGAGAGCAAGGCAAGTTGCCTAGTTCAACCGTTGTCAACCCGAAGGGAGGATTCGAATCTGCCAAAGCAATCATGTTGCGAAGTGGGAAACAAGTTAGAACGGCCTCACCACTCTCTAAATCTGCCCCAACGGAAGATGAAAAGTTGCAATTTGAGGAGGGGGAGCAAGAACAAGCCACGGCAAGGGTAGAAAACACCATGCCGCAGCCACCTAACCTACACCATTCGGCTTCCAAGGGTAAGGATGTTCCAAGTTCGATTATTTCTAATGCTATCCCTCCAAATGTACCCTTTCCTCGCAGATTCATGCAAACAAAGAAGGAGGAAGCTGAAAAGGACATTTTAGAGACATTTAGAAAAGTACAAGTCAATATACCACTTTTGGATGCAATTAAGCAAGTTCCAAGGTATGCTAAGTTTTTAAAAGAACTTTGCACCACTAGGAAGAGAATTTCGAACAAAGAGGTTGTAAAGGTAAGTGAAAATGTCTCAGCCATCTTGCAACGTAAATTGCCCCCTAAATGCAAAGATCCGGGTAGTTTTACAATTCCTTGTGTTATCGGCAATAATCGTTTTGAACATGCCATGCTAGACTTAGGTGCATCTATTAATGTTATGCCTTACTCAATTTATGCATCTATGAACCTAGGTGAGTTAAAAAATGATGGTGTGATTATCCAATTGGCCGATAGATCTAATGCCTATCCAAAGGGTGTTTTGGAAGATGTGTTAGTGCAGGTTAATCATCTAATCTTTCCGGCGGATTTCTACGTGTTGGAAATGGAAGAATCAAACCATGCCCCGTCATTGCCAATTCTTCTTGGCCGGCCCTTTATGAAAACCGCCCGCACGAAGATTGATGTGTTCAATGGGACTTTGACAATGGAATTTGATGGGGAAGTGATTAATTTCAATCTTTCTGAATCTATTAAGTACCCTCTTGATGATCATTCATGTTTTGCTATTGATGTAATTGATTCGTTGGCGCAGGACCATTTTGAACAATTGAACGAAGATGCACTTGAATTGGTCATTACAAAAGGAATGGAACTCAAAGACAAGGAAGTAGGGCAAGTGCATACCCACGGCATGCATGGTGAGCACCATGCCGTGCCCCCTAGTGATGACATGGTGGAGATAGTGGCTACCCTTGAGTCATTGCCACTACAATCTAGTAAGTCCTCGGACCCAATTTCAATTCCAATTTCGACTGATAAGCCCATTCCTTCAGTTGTGCAGCCACCGTCCCTTGAACTTAAACCATTGCCAAGGCATTTGAAGTATGTTTTCTTGGGTGATCAAGAGACTTTGCCCGTCATCATATCCTCCTCACTCACGGCACAAGAAGAGGGTAAGTTAGTGAGGGTGTTAAAGGAGTACAAAACCGCCATTGGGTGGACCTTGGCCGACATCAAGGGAATAAGCCCGACTACGTGCATGCATCGTATACTTTTGGAGGAGGGGTCCAAAGCATCTAGAGAGGCTCAACGCCGACTCAACCCTCCAATGATGGAAGTTGTGAAGAAGGAGATAATCAAGCTCTTGGATTGTGGAGTGATCTATCCAATTTCGGATAGTCGGTGGGTGTCTCCGGTGCAATGCGTTCCAAAGAAATCCGGAGTAACTGTGGTGACAAATGCCGAAAATGAGCTTGTTCCTACGCGAATCCAAACAGGTTGGAGGGTTTGTATTGACTATAGGAAGCTTAATGCCATGACAAGGAAAGATCATTTTCCCTTGCCATTCATTGATCAAATGCTTGAAAGGTTAGCGGGTTATGCTTTTTATTGTTTTCTTGATGGATATTCAGGTTATAATCAAATTGTGATAACTCCGGAAGATCAAGAAAAAACCACTTTCACATGCCCTTTTGGTACATTTGCTTATCGTCGTATGCCATTTGGTTTATGTAATGCACCTGCCACATTTCAAAGATGCATGATGAGCATATTTTCCGATTATGTTGAGAAAATTATTGAGGTTTTTATGGATGATTTCAGCGTTTTTGGTGATTCATTTGATGGTTGTTTGAATAATCTTAGTTTGATTTTAAAACGATGCATTGAAACTAACCTTGTGTTAAATTGGGAAAAATGTCATTTCATGGTTAAACAAGGCATAGTTTTAGGTCATATTATTTCTGAAAAAGGTATTGAGGTAGATAAGTCAAAGATAGATCTTGTGCGTCACTTACCCTCTCCTACTTCGGTTAGAGAGGTTCGTTCGTTCCTTGGACATGCAGGTTTTTATAGGAGGTTCATCAAGGATTTCTCGAAGGTCTCCCAACCCTTATGCCGCCTCCTACAAAAAGATGCACCTTTCAATTTCACCAAGGAATGCACGGCAGCTTTCCAACTCCTCAAGGACATGCTAACCACGGCACCCATCATTGTGCCACCGGATTGGAGCCTTCCATTCGAGCTAATGTGTGATGCATCCGACTACGCGTTAGGAGCTGTTTTGGGCCAGAGGAAGGACAAGAGGCCGCATGTCATTTACTACGCATCTCGGACGTTGAATGACGCTCAATTGAACTATTCAACTACTGAAAAAGAACTTCTTGCCATTGTCTTTGCTTTAGATAAATTTCGATCATATTTACTTGGTACTAAGGTTATTATTTTCACTGATCATGCAGCTTTAAAGTACTTGTTCACGAAGAAGGAAGCCAAACCACGGCTAATTCGATGGATGCTACTTCTTCAAGAGTTTGACATCGAAATCAAGGACAAAAAGGGAAGTGAAAATGTGGTGGCTGACCACCTAAGCCGCATGGTACATGAGGAGGAGCCGTACCCTATTGTAGAAACCTTTCCTGACGAACAATTGTTATCCATTAAGGTAAGTGAGCCTTGGTATGCGGATTTGGTAAATTATTTGGTGACTAAACAAGTTCCTAACACTTTAAATAGAAACCAACGTGATAAATTGAAAAAAGATGCTAGGTTTTATGTTTGGGATGATCCATACTTGTGGAAATATTGCTCGGATCAGATTATACGTAAGTGTGTGCATGACATGGAATTCACTTCTATTTTAACATTTTGTCACACTTATGCATGTGGGGGACACTTTGGGACACAACGCACAGCCCTTAAGGTTTTAGAATGTGGATTCTATTGGCCCACTTTATTTAAGGATGCTAGAACCTTTTGTATGTCTTGTGATCGTTGCCAAAGAATGGGCAACATTAGTGCAAAGGATCAAATGCCGCAAAATGTTATACTCCCTGTTGAAATTTTTGATGTTTGGGGTATTGATTTTATGGGTCCTTTTCCTTCCTCACATGGTTTCTTGTATATCTTACTTGCTGTGGATTATGTGTCGAAATGGGTGGAAGCAAAAGCCACCCGAACTAATGATTCTCGAGTGGTTGCAGATTTCATTAGAACTAACCTATTTGCAAGGTTTGGAATGCCACGAGTGATCATAAGTGATGGAGGATCTCACTTTTGCAATCGAACCATTGAGGCTTTGCTCAAGAAGTACAACGTCACGCATAAGGTTTCAACACCTTATCATCCTCAGACCAATGGGCAAGCCGAAGTTTCAAATAGGGAAATTAAGCAAATTCTAGAGAAAACCGTGGGCCCTACAAGGAAGGATTGGAGTGTACGGTTGGAAGATGCGTTGTGGGCATATCGCACGGCATATAAGACCCCCCTGGGCATGTCCCCATTTCGGCTCATTTATGGCAAACCATGCCACCTTCCCGTAGAATTGGAGCACAAGGCGCATTGGGCCATCAAGACATTCAACATGGACATTGATGCCGCTGGACTTCACAGGAAACTCCAATTGAATGAATTAGAAGAGATTAGGAACGAGGCGTATGACAACGCTCGAATTTACAAGGAGAAGACAAAGGCTTTTCATGATAAGATGATTCGAGGCAAATCATTCTCCATTGGGCAGAAAGTGCTACTCTTTAATTCCCGTCTTCGCTTGTTTCCTGGTAAGTTGCATTCTAAGTGGGTTGGCCCGTTTGTCATCACTAATGTCTTTCCTTATGGTGCAGTCCAAGTTCAAAGCTTGAAAACAGGACAGGAGTTCAAGGTGAATGGCCATCGAGTAAAACCCTACTATGAGAATTTCGAGGAGCATGTGGTGGATGAAGTACCCCTCCATGCCGTGGGTACTACTAGTGAAGCTTAGCATGGCATATTCGTCCGGCTGGAAGACGTTAAAGCAAGCGCTTCTTGGGAGGCAACCCATGCATTCGACAAGGAGAAGATGGAACTTTCACTCCACACCCAGATTTGCGTTTCTAAACCTTTCTCCTTGCTGTTTATTTTATCATGCTTAGTTATTTGTTATTTGTTTGCCTTTTGTGTGAGTCTTTGTGTGAAACATTGAGGACAATGTTTGATTTAAGTGTGGGGGGGTAAACAAGTGTTTTTATGCAAAATTCGTGGGATTCTATCACCTATCACTTCTAATGTTGTTTCTCACTGTTTTTAAGTGTTTTTAATGCATTTTGAGCTGTTTTGGTGTGTGTTGAAGTAAAAATCCGAAAATTTGAAAAAAATCGAAAAAAGTGTTTTGAAAAAGCCAAAAAGAGTTGTTTTTGTGTGTTTGTTTGTGTCTTAGGGTACCTTCCAACACAATGATGAGGATTTGGTTTTTAATGCATGACTGTTAAAGAAAGTTACAAACAATGATGGAAGTTTGATTTGCTCATTGGTTTATGCTTGGTTGTAGTTATAGTTTACGAATTCACATGTAATCACAAAGGATAAATTCAGTTTTTGTAACATGCTTGAAGGAAGGAACTCAAACAAACGCTACATCCCTGAGAGACTTGAGCCTAAACGTTTATTTGGAGAGTTATTAATCTGTACATTCTTGTTTTCTAAAGTCGTTGCATGATCTCATTATTCTTTGCTTGGTTGCTACTTAGAATGCGTTTCATCACTATAGTTCCAAATACTAGAACTCATACCCGTTTTATTCAAAGCATGAAATTGATTAGCATAACAAATAACAAGATGAAGTTGTGTAGTAGTCACCACCATAGCCAAACAACCGAATCCACCCTTGTCATTTGTATTGTAGGTTTAAACCCCTTTGAGCCTTATTTAGCCTAATTTCTTTGTTAACCACATCACCCTTACCTAGCCTAGAATAGGACCTTCCATACCCTTGTTCTTGAAGTATAGTGGAGCATAACTTAGAAGGAATTCCTTTTGAGTGACATTTGTGCAGGAAACAAGTGTGGGGGAAGGGATTTTGTGAGTGTGTGTGTGCCAAAGTCTTAAAAGGGGCACGGGAAAAAGAAAGAAAAAAAAAGAAAAAAGAGAAAACGAAAGAAAAAAAAAAAAATCGTGAAGAAAAAAAGAAGAAAAGAAAGAACAGGAGTGAAAATAAGTGAGAATGATCTCACAAGTGTTGATTGTTGAAGAAAGGGTCCAAAAAGTTGAATATGACCCTAAGTGTTGTGTGATTTCCCCTTGGGTGTTCAAAATTGACTTCTGCATTCTAAAGGGAATTCTAAGTGCCTAATTCATTACTTTGCTCACTATTGCTTTAAGAACGTTTGTTTCCTCTACCTTTCCTTGTTAGCCAATACCCTAGCCCCGTTACAACCTTTAGACTTCTATCTTGATTGTTATGTGTTTCAATATGTAGAGTTTAAAATGGGTTTGAGCATATGGCATCCCTGGTTCTCGCGTCTAAGTAGTGGCATTCCATTCATGAGATCATATATTTACACATGTTAATAATTCCAGAAAATGCTTTCCTTGTTATAACATATGTGAGTGTTCGTCTACATGTTTACATCAATCTTCTCACATATACCTAGTGTAGGGAGTGTAGTTAGAAAATCTGTGTGAAAATTGAGAGTACATCTAGTAAGGAATTGAGGAATTCTCTAAGGCATGTTATTGCATTCAAAATGTTGTTTTAATTGATTAAATGCGAGCTAGTGAATTGTGACTATGATTAAGTATGCTTGAGGGTAAGGATTGCTTAAATCTATGTGAGTGGTGATCTTTGACATGTCATGTTTCATTGGAAATCCCTGAGACGAACGTTGGAAGGTTTAGAGTTATGTTTTGTTTCTTTTGTTTATTTGTTTTGCTCGAGGACTAGCAAAAGACAAGTGTGGGGGAATTTGATAGGAGCATATTTAGGCGACTTAACTAGCTTATTCTTGTGCATTTATGCTATTATTTCTTAGTTAATGTTGCATTACAACTCAATTTCGTGTGTTTGTAGGTCCTATGGGGTAAAGTACCAAGAAAGTGCATTTTGATGCATTTTGGAGCGATTTTGGACACTAGGTGGATAGCTTACATATGGGCCAACATGGATGGACGAATTTGGACTTCAAGAGGCTAGAAATGTGATAAGAAGAGGAAGGAATAAGCTTGGGACAAAGTGGATAAGGTAGGAGCTCAAAAGAGGAAACATTATCCAAAACCTTATCCAACCTTATCCAACCTTATCAAAACCTTATCTAACCTTATCCAACATTATCCAAAACATTATCCAAACCTTATCTCATCTTATCCTATCCAAACCTTATCATGTCTTAATCCTAATTGCATGGGGACCTAAATGGATAATTCTAGAACCTATTTCTAGAAGAATCCTAGTCTAGAAGGCCCAAATCAGCCACAAAACCTATTTTCTCTAGAAGCCCTACAAAAGTGGCGCCCCAAACTATTCTAGAAGGCTTTGCCTTGCCTTGCAAGCCAAGCAAACCTCTCCCCCAAATCAGCCGCACCTCCCTAGGCCCAATGCCTTTGGGATTCTGAATTCTTAGGCCTAATCCTTGTGTATTTGGGTTTACAAATCCTTTTATAAAACTATGTGGGCCAAAAACCTCTTCCTAAGTGGATTTGACAACCCATGGCCGAATTCTAGGGCCCTAATCCACCAAATCTGTTAAAGCCTAACCCTAATCTACTTAACCCTAGGACTATATAAGCATATTTTCAGCCAAAATTCGTACCACCCCCTTATGCTATTCAGAAACCCTTGTGCAGCACCTCCATTCTCCATTCTAAGCCTCCATACACCTCCCTACACATCCCTACACCTTTGCCGCACCTTCCCCACCATAATCAACCATCCTCCATCCCTCTAAACAAGGAAAAACCATTCAAAACCACCAATTCCAGCAACCCCACTTTGTGCCGCAACAAGGAGGAGGAAGAAGAGCCAATCTGTGCATCGAATCCATCTTGGAATTGCTGAGCATTTAGGTGTACTCTTTCTTATGATTTCAATGTTTAAATTCAATACTTTTTGTTGTGCAAGCATGAGGAACTAATCCCCCCTTTGGCTAGGGGGGAATTTCGAAACCATGGTTATATTTGCATGATGATTTGATTACTTTCAGTTGTGATTTCATGAATGATGAATTCAATTTGCTTATCTATTTTAATTAAAACTTGCTTATGTATATGAATTGAGAGTGCACGCTTGATTTGCATGCATAAACATGATGCTAGGGTATGAGGGAACTTCACCTAATCGTTGGGAACTTATATTCATGAGTAGTTAAGATTGTTGGTCACAATTATGATAAGTGAATTCTTGGCATAAGTATCATGCGCTTTCATAGTTACGAATGCCTCGTCAACGCCTATGATTTCCATAAAATCTAATGATCTTTGATTGTCTTTCTTTTATGCGCTTTCATATAGAAAACTTTTAAGGAATAATTTGATTGCAATGCGCCAATTCCATTCAATTCAATGACCTAAGGGAAATCTGAGAGTTAATTTAAGCGTACCTAATTAACTTGGGGTGTTGAGGTTCAGAATTCATTAATTAAGCAACTGGAAATTGAATTATGTGCAAGTATGCCATGTGTGGAGAAAAACCTCCTAGCCATCTCACCATCCACTTAATTCTATCAATTTCGCCTAAATCTGCCTAGTTTACTTTCTTGTTTTGTTTTATTTATTTTCGTCCAAAACCAAATCCCCGATTGTCTTAGAGTGTCTAATTGGTCCAAATATGTTTTAGATTGTGTTTTTGAGAGTTTTGAGTCAAGTTAGAACCAATTTTCGTCCAAGTTTGTGTTTAGGCTCAAAACTGCCCAGATTGTGTTTTTAAGGCAGTTTTGAGTGTTTTCAGCCTATTTTGAGTCTTGTGAACGTTTTTGAGTCTTTTTACGTGAGTTTAAGTGTTTTGAAGGTTAATTTTAGTTATTTGAGTCAGTTTAGAGTGTTTAGCAAGCCCTCCTAATCCCCGGTGTAAGAACGATCCCTACTTATTTATATGCTACAATTGTCAAAAGAGGGTTAATTTGTGTGTGAAGTTAATTTTCGCATCAAATTTTGGCGCCGTTGCCGGGGATTAGCAACTTTGCTAATCCCTTGTTATTTCTTGTTAGTTATTTTCGTGTGTTATTAGTTTGTTATTTATTTTAGTTTCTGACTTGTTTGTTTCCTTGTTTTAGGCACTAGTTTATGACTCGGAGTTCTCAACCGGTTCATGCGAATATCTTAGACTTTGACGACGATTTTGAGCGAGCCTTGAGAAGAAAGAAGAATCAACAAGAGCCTCAACCACCTCCACCTGCACCAGACCTTGAAGAGGACGAAATTCAAGTGGAGGACGAAATAGAAGTGGAGGAGGAAGCCACGGCAAGGGTTGTTGAGGAAGAACAAGTTATGGCTGCCGACAACCGAACAATCAAGGAGCTTTCCGCTTCGGGATTGGTTAATGCCATGCCTCTATGCATTCAATATCCAAGGGCAGCCCCCGACAAGACTGACGAGTTTGAACTCAAGTCCAGTTTATTGCATCATATTCCTAAGTTCCATGGGTTGTCCATGGAAGATCCTAATAAGCACTTGAAGGAGTTCGAGGTTGTTTGCTCAAGTATGACCCCGGTGAATGTTGATGGGAGCATTTTGAAGATGAAGGCTTTTCCCTTTTCTCTCTTGGAAAAGGCTAAAGATTGGTTGTACGAACTAGCTCCCGGAACTGTCACATCATGGGAGAGTATGAAAAGGGCATTTTTGGAGAAGTTCTTCCCAACTTCTCGAGTCATTCTTTTACGTAAAAGAATTAGTGGCATTCAGCAAGAGCAAGGTGAATCATTTCCAACTTATTATGAACGTTTTAAAACCCTTGTTGCTTCATGTCCACAGCACCAAATGAAGGAGGAGCTTCTTCTTCAATATTTCTACGAAGGGCTTCTACCAATTGAACGTCAAATGCTAGATGCCTCAGCGGGTGGAGCTTTAGTGGACAAAACACCCATGGCCGCCAAGACTCTCATTGCCAACCGAGCTTTGAATGCTCAACAATACGAAGGAGTTGGCCAAAGAGACATGCCACGGCAGCAACAAGTGAATGAGGTAAGTGCTATTTCCGAACTTCAAAATCAAATGGCTAATCTTACTTCTCTTCTTTCGCAGGTGGTTGAAATACCAAAGGTACAAAGTGTGGCTGTTTGTGGCGTGTGCTCCATGAATGGACATCTCACCGACAAGTGCCCTCAATTGATTGAGAACGGAGGGTGGGAATCTGCCAATGCCGTGGGTTATGGGAACCAAAACCAACCAAGGAGTGACCCTTTCTCTAACACATACAATCCCGGTTGGAGAGATCATCCAAATTTCAAATGGAGGGAGCCACAACAACCCCAACAATCTGCACCACAAAGGGGATTTCAACAAAACCCCCCTGGGTTCCCACGGCCATACCAATCCAACCCACCACCATTGTCCCAAAACAACTCAGGTTCGTCGTTTGATAATTCTCAAGTTATTCAATTACTAACTCAATTGGCGCAGGGGCAAGAAAAACAAGCAAAGGACATGCACAATTACGCCAATGAAGTGCAAAATCAAGCTCGAGAGGTGACTGAATTGAAGAGACAAGTGGGACAAATGGCTGAGTTCATGGGCCAATTTAGAGAGCAAGGCAAGTTGCCTAGTTCAACCGTTGTCAACCCGAAGGGAGGATTCGAATCTGCCAAAGCAATCATGTTGCGAAGTGGGAAACAAGTTAGAACGGCCTCACCACTCTCTAAATCTGCCCCAACGGAAGATGAAAAGTTGCAATTTGAGGAGGGCAATTTGAAAAGTTGCAATCTGCCCCAACGCCTATGATTTCCATAAAATCTAATGATCTTTGATTGTCTTTCTTTTATGCGCTTTCATATAGAAAACTTTTAAGGAATAATTTGATTGCAATGCGCCAATTCCATTCAATTCAATGACCTAAGGGAAATCTGAGAGTTAATTTAAGCGTACCTAATTAACTTGGGGTGTTGAGGTTCAGAATTCATTAATTAAGCAACTGGAAATTGAATTATGTGCAAGTATGCCATGTGTGGAGAAAAACCTCCTAGCCATCTCACCATCCACTTAATTCTATCAATTTCGCCTAAATCTGCCTAGTTTACTTTCTCGTTTTGTTTTATTTCTTTTCGTCCAAAACCAAATCCCCAATTGTCTTAGAGTGTCTAATTGGTCCAAATATGTTTTAGATTGTGTTTTTGAGAGTTTTGAGTCAAGTTAGAACCAATTTTCGTCCAAGTTTGTGTTTAGGCTCAAAACTGCCCAGATTGTGTTTTTAAGGCAGTTTTGAGTGTTTTCAGCCTATTTTGAGTCTTGTGAACGTTTTTGAGTCTTTTTACGTGAGTTTAAGTGTTTTGAAGGTTAATTTTAGTTATTTGAGTCAGTTTAGAGTGTTTAGCAAGCCCTCCTAATCCCCGGTGTAAGAACGATCCCTACTTATTTATATGCTACAATTGTCAAAAGAGGGTTAATTTGTGTGTGAAGTTAATTTTCGCATCACCTAGTTAGTGTTTTTAGGCAGTTTTGAGTCTTTTGAACCTGTTTTGAGTCCTTTGAGTCTTTGTGAACGTTTTTAACTTTGTTTTTATGTTTTTGAGTCAATTTAGAGGTTTTAGCAAGCCCTCCTAATCCCCGGTCTAGAACGATCCCTACTTGCATCCTTACTACAATTTGACAACAAGAGGGTTTAATTTGTGTGCTTATCTATTTCGCATCAACAAGGAAAACTTGAGAATTAACTAGTGATGTCACGGTTAATTTGGGGCATTGTCATTCATAATTCTATGAAGGAATAACTGGAAATCGAGTCATTTGCATACTTGTCATGTGTGGAGAAAGAACCCCTAACTAGTCCATCATCCATTAAAAACCCCAAAAACGTTTAAAAATCAGTTTTACTTTGCAATCTGTTTTCTCAACTTTAATTTCGTCCAAATCAAATCCCCCTTTATTTTGAAGTCTCAATTTAGTTAGAAATTGTTTTGGTTCATGTTTTTAAGTGTTTTGAGTCAAGTTTTCAACCAATTTCGTCCAAATTAGTGTAGGTGCTCAAAACTGCCCAGAAAGTGGTTTTTAGGCAGTTTTGAGTCTTCTAGTTGCTGTTTTGAGTTTTTGTTTTGTTTTAGTGTTTTAACTTTGGTTTTTCATTCTTTGAGTCCAAATTAGTGTTTTTAACTTTGTTTTGGAGTTCTTAGGTCAGTTTTAAAGAGTTTAGCAATCCCTCCTAATCCCCGGTTTTGAACGATCCCTACTTACATACTTTGCTACAATTGTCAGAAGAGGGTTTAATTTGTGTGCTTAATATATTTCGCATCAAATTTTTGGCGCCGTTGCCGGGGATTAGCAACTTTGCTAATCCTTTGGATTGTTTTTGTTTCATTTATTTCACTTTGTTTCTGATTTTGTTTTAGTTTCTGACCTATTTTTGTTTCTTGTTTTTTAGGTACTAGTGCATGACGCGGAGTTCTCAAACTGTGCATGCACATATCTTAGACTTTAACGACGATTTTGAACGTGATTTGAGAAGAAAGAGGAGGCATCCCGAACGTAGTGAACCTAGTTCAAGTTCAGAGGCCGAATCTGAGTTTGAAGAAGTGGAAGAAGAAGTTATGGCAGCCGACAATCGGACCATTAAAGAGCTTTCGGCCTCAGGATTGGCCAATGCCACACCATTATGCATTCAATACCCCGCGGCTGCCCAAGGCAAGACCGATGAATTCAAGTTGAAGTCAAGCTTTTTGCACCACATTCCTAAATACCATGGGCTTTCCATGGAAGATCCAAACAAGCATCTTGATAGGAGCATATTCATGCGACTTAAATGGCTTGTTCTCGTGCATTTACGTTATGTTTCTTTAGTTATTTTAGTACTTTAAGCTATTTTCGTGTGTTTGTAGGTCCAAAGGGCTAAAGGAGCAAAAAGATGCATTTTGGAGACTTTTGGAGCACTTTTGGGCTAAGGATGGATAGCTTATGCTTGGAGCCAAAGTGTTGGACGAAATTGAAGACCTAATTGAAGACCAAAGTTTTGGAACCTTGTTCCCTTTAGTTCTAGGACATTTAAACCTTTCCTTTAACCATTGCACATGCATTCCATCCTTTAAATCAGCCACATGCATCTCCCATCATCATTCCACTTTAACCCACATGCATTTCCACCCACATGCTCTCCCATTTCAGATTATTCCTTCATCATTGCACCCTCACATGTCCCTTTAATCATTCAAACATGCACTCCCTTTAATCACATGCATAAATCAGCCACATGCATCTCCCATCATCATTCCACTTTAACCCACATGCATTTCCACCCACATGCTCTCCCATTTCAGATTATTCCTTTCTCCACACCAAAACATGCAGCCACATTCCCTCCTAGCTGTCATGTTCCCCCCCATTTCGCCTATAAATAAGCATTCATTCCCACTCATTCTGATCTCATTTTCATACACAACACCACACCACAAACACATCCACTTCTTCCTAGCCGTGAGTCCCCATTCCCTTATAATCCAAACACCATTCCTCCTTCCATTTTCACCACTCCCCCAAACCATTCACACCATCAAACTATCCTTAGACCTTGTGCTACAACGAAGAGGAAGATAAGAGGGCCTAAACGTTCATACAATTCAAGTTTGAGTTGTTGGAATGTTTAGGTGTTTCTTTGATTTCAATGTTTAATTTCAATACTCTTTGTTTTGTACGAATGAGGAATGGAAGAGAAGAGGACCTAAACGTTCAAACAATTCAAGTTTGAGTTGTTGGAATGTTTAGGTGTTTCTTTGATTCTCTTTGTTTTGTATCATGAGGAACTAAACCCCCCCTGGTTAGGGGGGGATTTGAAATATATGTTTATGCTTGCATTTTGATTTGATTACTTCTAATTGCGTTTCATAAGTTGTGAATTCAATTTGTTTAACTATTTGATTGATAACCTATTTATGTATGTTTATTGAGAGTGCACACTTAATTTTCATGCATGAATATGACGCTAGAATATAAGGGAGTTTCACGTAATAGTTATGAACTTATATTCACAAGTAGTGGAGGTTGCTTATAAACAATCGCGTTAAACGAATTCTTGGCATAAGTTTCATGCAATCATAGTAACGAATGCCTCGTTAACTGATAAGTCACATTTTGCATGCATTTATTTCTTCCTTATTTGGTGTCTTTGTGATTGTTTTGGATTAAACTAGTTGCATTTTACCTTATTTGGTGTTAGTGTGCAGCCAAGGGTGATATTGGATCAATGGGAAGGCAATTGAAGTAAAAACATTCCAGAAAAGATGTGAAGTGTTAAGAAATGCAATTCGGCCATATTGGGTGATTCTAAACAAGGCAAAATCATTGAAGTCACCTATGTGGTTCCAACATCAAAACATGCATTCACATGCATGTCACAACCTTGGCCGTGTGTTCCACATCCATTCCATCTCCCTTTTGCGCCAAAAACACCATTCCCATCACTTAATTCATTTCAGCCAGTTTGACACCATCACACAATCTGACCATGCATTCCACTACATTTCTCCACTTCATCTTTGCAGAAATACACATGCACCTCAATTAAATAAACCCTAAGCCTGCATACATCCCATTTTGTCCAAGCCGTGTGCTCCCTTTCCCTTTCCAGATTTGTTCAAAGCATTTTCTGGTGGTCTAATTCACTTTTGGCAGATTCCACTCACTTGTTGCAGCAAGGGCACATGCATTGTGATTAAACAAACCACATCTTTGCAGACCTTGTCCATACCAGGCGTCCACCATCTCAGAAACACACTCATTACATCAACAATGCACTGCCATCTGAGTTAAAAAAATCCCAGATCCAATCTGATTGTTGGAGACACATCCTTTTCCATAAAACAAGTCTCACTTGACACAACTAACTAGTTCCGCAAGTTCTTCTTCATTTTCAGTCCATTATGATGCGACAATTATACGCACACAATTTAAACCCTCTTTTTGTCAATTGTAGTGAAGAATGTAAGTAGGGATCGTTCTTAACCGGGGATTAGGAGGGATTGCAAAATCACTTGGAAACTGACTCAAAAACGTAAAATAAAGTTTGAAACACTAAACTAGACTCAAAGAATGCAAAACTAAACAATAAAAACACTCAAACAAATCAAAAGACTCAAAACAGCCCCAAAACACTCAAAACTGCCTTAAAATCACTTTCTGGGCAGTTTTGAGCACTTTGGTAACTTTGGACGAAATTGAGTAATAGAATGAATCAAAATGCTTAAAAACACAAACTAAGATACTTTCTAACTAAAATGTAATCAAACTAGGCATATTAAGAATTGAATCAAACTAGTCTAAATAGGCAGATTTGGTATTGTATCAAACTAGAAAGTATAAGAACATGAAGTAAACACAAATAAATGAATCAACAACTAATAAAATGAGATAGTATCAATGGAGATGAAGCTAGGGATTCGATTTCACCATTGCTAAACCAAGTCCATGTTTGTTAAGTCAAAACGTATTCAACTCTCCAATCTGCAACTAGGGTTCGTTTTACTTATTTATGATCATCCATTTGATGTGTGGTTGTGATCAAGTACTCCTAATATGCAACCTAGTTGTGATGTTCAACTTAGATTAGCAAGTAAGAATCCATTAAGAACAAGAAAACTTCAATGAATCAAAGAAATCACATGGCAGGATGTATGCATAGCAGTTTCTTCATTCATTCACATGTCTACCAAGATTAAGCATGATGTGTACTATAACCTTGATCAAATAATTCATAAGCAGCCCTAATGGTGATCAAACATTAAGATTAACAAACAAATTAAACTATAAAATCAGTGAATGAAACAAGAACACAGATTGGTGAATCAAATACTTTAACTTAATAACATGGAATAGTTTTGCAAGGCTACATCGAAACCACCCCTAGCCAAAGGGGGATTTAGTTCTTTATAACATTGAAATCAAAGAAACACTTAAACATTCCAACAACTCAAACATGAATTGTATGAACGTTTAAGCACTCTTTTCTTCCATTCCTCAATCATACAAAACAAAGAGAATTGAATTTAAACATTGAAATCAAAGAAACACCTAAACATTCCAACAACTCAAACATGAATTGTATGAACGTTTAGGCCCTCTTCTCTTCCTCTTCTCTTCCTCTTCGTTGTAGCATAAGGTCTAGGGATAGTTGGTTGGGGGGATGGAAGTATGGTGTTTGGATTGTAAGGGAGAGCGCGGCAAGGGTGGTTTGATGTCTACATTCTGAAAATGGAAGAGTTTGTGACTGAAATGTGTATGAAATGAGAGTGAATGAGAATGAATGCAATGGATGCTTATTTATAGGTAAAATGGGGGGGACATGACAGCTAGGAGGAGGAATATATGCATGTGCAAAGTTGGAAATGCAAGCAGAAAATGGAAGGGAATGCATGTGCACGGCAATGATGGTGTTTTCTTGTGGTGAATCTGAAATGGGAGAGCATGTGGATTAAAGGGGTAATGATGATGAATGCATGTGAATTATTTATGAAGGGAATGCATGTGCTTTGACAGAAATGAAAGGAGAATGTCTGGTGGTGAATGGGTGTATGTGTGAATGATTAAAGGAACATGTGGGTTGGAAATGATGAAAGAAATGCATGTGAGTGACAACTAGATATGTTGATGAATGCATGTGGAATGTTTGTGGTGAGTGAATGTGCACGGCAATGAGTGGAGAAATGTGTGAATGATGGCAGATTTGTGTGGATGATATGTTTAGGGTCTTGTAAGGGTGGAAATGCATGTGGAGTGCATGATTGTTTATGATGATATGGATGGTTCTTTGCATGGCTTTTGAAGTGATTGTGGGCTTTGGAATTGGAAGGAAATGCATGGCCTTGGGGTTGGTTTAAGAGAGAATGGGCTAGGCCCTTTGTTTTATGTCCAAAATGAATACAAGGCCTTCAAATTCGTCCAACACTTTGGCTCCAATCATATGCTATCCATTCCAAGCCCAATTTTGCTCCAAAATGCTCCAAAATGCATCTTTTTGCTTCCTTAGCCATATGAACCTAAAAACACACGAAAATGGCTTAAACTACTAAAACAACTATGAATTAACAACATAGATGCACGAAAACAAGCTAAGTAAGTCGCCTAAATATGCTCCTATCACATTACACACTTAAAACTCTCCCATCTCACTCCATTCTCTGTCCATTTATGTCCCAAGGGCAGAAACCATTCCACCAAGCCATTCTACCTTCATCCGCACCACATTTGGAGAAGCAACACCAAGGAACTCTTCAAGAACTTCAACATCAGTTTTGCTTCAAGGGTTCTTTCTTCTTAATTCTATGTTCATTCATGTTTTATATTTCTATGTCAAATCGTTTGTAAACATGAAGTGTAACTAATCTTCCTCTAGGGATTCGATGTAACCTTGCAAAACTTGCCATGTAATTAAGTTAGAATGCTCAGTTTGTCTATCTAGTTCTTGCTTCATTCTCTGTTATAATTGTGAATTTGTGAGTTGATTTGTATGCTTGATCTCCATTCGAGTTAACCACAAGTTATTTAGCCAAGATTAAAGCATACATCATGTCTAATATTGGTGGATTTGTGAATGAATGAAGGGAAAGCTTGGCAAACATCCTGCCGAGTGTCCCTTTGGTTTAGTGAACGTTTCTTGTGCATTACATACTCTAGATTATGAACCAAAGTTGCACATCACAATTAGGTTCAAGATTAGAGACATTTGATCAAATCCACACATCATATGGTTGATCATATCCAAGTGAAACAAACTCAAGAAATAGGTAGATGAATGAGTATAAACTAACTTAACAAACATGGACTTAGTTGAGCAATGGTGAAATCGAATCCCTAGCTTCATTTCCATTGATACTATCCCAATATATTAGTTGTTGATTCATTGGTTTGTGTTTATTTCATTTTCTTATGCTTTCAAGATTCAATAACAAAACTGCCTATTTAGACTATTTAGACTAGTTTGATTCAATTCTTAACATGCCTAGTTTCTTAACATGCCTAGTTTGATTAGTTTGATTCATTTCTTAGAGTTCTAGCAAAACAAGTAATTACATAGGTCCAATTAGTCCCTGTGGATTCGACACCCTTGCTTGTGCCATTATACTAAATATATTCTAGCATTAGGAAGGAAATATACATCAACATTAACCCTTATAATTTTCATAGAGCGTAATGATTCTTGCTTGTATCTCTATTATGCAATCATGTAGGGGACTTGTGGGGAATGTTTTGGGTTGTCGTATGCAATCATCCAATTCAATAACGTTAGGAAGATTTGAAGGTTAATTTAAGCGGACCTAATTAACTTGGGGTGTTGAGAATTCATGGTTTATTGAAATGCAATTGGAAATCTTTTTATTATGCAAGTGTAACATGTGTGGAGATGAACCCCTTAGCTAGCCATCCCATCCATTCAATTCCATCACATTCATCTTTACAATCTGTTTTTAATTACAATTTGTGCATTTTAGTTAATTTCGTCAAAAACTCAATCCCCCTTTACTTTAGTGTCCAACTTAGTTAGAAAGTGTCTTAGTTTGGGTTTCTAAGTGTTTTGATTCATTTTATTACCCAATTTCGTCCAAAGTAGTCAAAGTGCTCAAAACTGCCCAGAAAGTGTTTTTAAGGCAGTTTTGAGTGTTTTGGTGCTGTTTTGAGTCTTTTGGTTTGTTTTAGTGTTTTAAAGTTTAGTTTTGCATTCTTTGAGTCTAGTAGAGTGTTTTATATTGTGTTTTTATGTTTTTGAGTGAAATCCAAGTGATTAACAATCCCTCCTAATCCCCGGTCCTGAACGATCCCTACTTACATTCTATACTACAATTGTCAAAAAGAGGGTTTAATTTGTGTGCGTATAATTCTCGCATCACATCTTAAAGAGTTTGAAGTAGTTTGTTCAAGCATGACTCCCGTCAATGTTGACGGAAGTATTTTGAAGATGAAAGCTTTTCCGTTCTCTTTAATGGATAAAGCTAAGGATTGGTTATACGAGTTGGCTCCTGGCACTGTCACTTCATGGGAGAGTATTAAAAGAGCGTTTTTGGAGAAGTTTTTCCCAACTTCTCGCATCATTCTTCTTCGTAAAAAAATAAGTGGAATTCAACAAGATGAAGGTGAGTCTTTTCCTGCATACTATGAACGTTTTAAATCACTTGTTGCTTCTTGTCCACAGCATCAGATGAAGGAGGAGCTACTTTTGCAATACTTCTACGAGGGCCTCTTACCATTAGAACATCAAATGCTCGATGCCTCGGCAGGTGGAGCATTAGTGGACAAAACACCTATGGCTGCCAAGACCTTGATTTCTAATCGAGCGTTGAACGCTCAACAATACGAAGGAGTAGGCCAAAGAGGACCCCCACGGCAACATGTTCATGAGGTAAGTTCTACTTCCGACATTAATTCACAATTGGCTAATCTTACTTCTATTGTGTCTCAGTTGGCCGAGGGCATGAAGATGCAAGGACCAATTGTATGCGGCGTATGTTCTATGCATGGACATGCCTCTGAAAAATGTCCACAGTTGATTGAAAATGGTGGATGGGAAAGCGCCAATGCAATTGGGTTTCAAGGTGTTGAAGTATAAATCCTTCCTAATGCTAGAATAAATTTAGTATAATGGCACAAGCAAGGGTGTCGAATCCACAGGGACTAATTGGACCTATGTAATTACTTGTTTTGCAAAAACTTTACGAAATGAATCAAACTAATCAAAATAGGCAGATTTGTTGTTGTAACTTGAAAATATAAGAAAATGAAGTAAACACAATTAAATGAATCAACAATTAATACAATGAGATAGTTCCAATGGAAATGAAGCTAGGGATTCGGTTTCACCATTGCTAAACTAAGTCCATGTTTGTTAAGTTAGTTTGTACTCATTCATCTACCTATTTCTTGAGTTTGTTTCACTTGGACATGATCAACCATATGATGTGTGGATTTGATCAAATGTCTCTAATCATGAACCTAATTGTGATGTGCAACTTTGGTTCATAATCAAGAGTATGTAATGCACAAGAAACTTTCATAAAACCAAAGGGAATAACTCGGCAGGATGTTTGCTAAACATTCCCTTCATTCATTCACATATCTACCAAGATTATGCATGATGTGTGTTTTAATCTTGGCTACACAACTTTGTGATTAATTCAAATGATGATCAAACATTGAAATCAACACACTAAGTCACCATTAAATCAGAGAATGAAACAAGAAATAGATGGACAAACTGAGCATTCTAACTTAATTACATGGCAAACTTTGCAAGGCTACATCGAATCCCTAGAGGAAGATTAGTTACACTTCATGTTTACAAAGGTTTAACATAAAAATAAATAACATGAGTGAACATAGAATTAAGAAGAAGAAACCCTTGAAGCAAAACTGATGTTGAAGTCCTTGAGGAGTGTGATGCGAAAATAGTTAAGCACACAAATTAAACCCTCTTGTTGTCAAATTGTAGTAAGGATGCAAGTAGGGATCGTTCTTAACCGGGGATTAGGAGGGATTGCTAAACACTTGGAAACTGACTTAAAAACTCAAAAACAAATTTTAAAACACTAAACTTGACTCAAAGAATGCGAAACTAAACGCTTAGAACACTTAAACAAACCCAAAACCCAAAACAGCAACTAGAAGACTCAAAACTGCCTGAAAACCACTTTCTGGGCAGTTTTGAGCACCTACACTAATTTGGACGAAATTGGATGAAAACTTGAATCAAAACACTTATAAACACAAATCAAAACACTTTCTAACTAATTTGGACAATACAAAGACTCAAAGGACTCAAAACAAGTTCAAAAGACTCAAAACTGCCTAAAAACACTAACTAGGCAGTTTCTGACCTTAAACCCAATTTTGGACGAATTTAAGATTATGGCTTGATTCAAAACATTTTAAAACATAAACTAAACAGATTCTACGCACTAAAGAACAAGAAAGTAAAGGGGGGTTTTGATTTGATGATAATTGAAATAACAAAACAAATTAATAAACTAGGCAGAATTGTAAAATGAATTTGATGGAATAGAATGGATGGGATCGCTAGCTAAGGGGTTCATCTCCATACATGTTACACTTGCATAATAAAAAGATTTCCAATTGCATTTCAATAAATTATGAAACTCATCACCCCGGGTTAATTAGGTCCGCTTAAATTAACCTTCAAATCTTCCTAACGTTATTGAATTGGATGATTGCATACGACAACCCAAAACATTCCCCACAAGTCCCCTACATGATTGCATAATAGAGATACAAGCAAGAATCATTACGCTCTATGAAAATTATAAGTATTGACGAGGCATTCGTTACTATGATTGCATGAAACTTATGCGAAGAATTCGTTTAACGCGATTGTTTATAAGCAACCTCCACTACTTGTGAATATAAGTTCGTAACTATTAGGTGAAACTCACTTATATTCTAGCGTCATATTCATGCATGAAAATTAAGTGTGCACTCTCAATAAACATACATAAATAAGTTATCAATCAAACGATTAAATGAATTGAATCCACAACTTATGAAACGCAATTAGAAGTAATCAAATCAAAATGCAAGCATAAACATATATTTCGAATCCCCCCTAGCCAAGGGGGGTTTAGTTCCTCATGATACAAAACAAAGAGAATCAAAGAAACACCTAAACATTCCAACAACTCAAACTTGAATTGTATGAACGTTTAGGCCCTCTTATCTTCCTCTTCGTTGTAGCACAAGGTCTAAGGATAGTTTGATGGTGTGAATGGTTTGGGGAGTGGTGAAAATGGAAGATGATTTTTGGATTGTAAGGGAGAGCACGGCAAGGTGTTGTGGTTTGATGTCTACATTCTGAAAATGGAAGAGTTTGTGACAGAAATGTGTATGAATGAGAATTTCTGAATATGGAAGAGTGAATGAGAATGAATGGGAATGAATCCATTGTGGCTGCAATGGATGCTTATTTATAGGTGAAAAGGAGGGAATATGACAGCTAGGAACTTGGTGGAAATCTGGAATGGTGATGGGAGATGCATGTGGCTGATTTATGCATGTGATTAAAGGGTAATGACAGCTAGGTTATGATGATGAATGCATGTGCAAAGTTGGTTGAATGATTATGGGTGCATGTGGCTGATTTATGGTGCAATGATGAAAGGCAAAGTGCATGTGGCTGATTTGTGAAGGGAATGCATGTGGAATGAATGTGTGAATGATGGCAGATTGTGTATGTGAATGATTAGGGTGAATGTGCATGTGCTTTGACAGCTAGGTTGAATAAATTAAAGGGAGTGCATGTGGCTTGGCTGGAATGATTGGAATGCAATCTGAAATGGGATGTGTTGGTGTGAATTTCTGGTACAAAGGGCCTCCTTTGGTCTTCAATTTCGTCCATCTACTTGGCTTCAGGTATATGCAATCCATTTAACGCCCCAAACTACTCCAAAATGCACCATTTTGCATACTTTGCCCTTAGAACCTGAAAACACACAAAAGAAGCATAAAGGACTAAAATAACTAAAGAAACATAACGTAAATGCACGAGAACAAGCCATTTAAGTCGCATGAATATGCTCCTATCAGAGTGCCTTCGATGTTGGTTCTCCAAATGTGGTGCGGATGAAGGTAGAATGGTTATGGTTGAATGGTTTCTGCCCTTGGGACATAAATGGACAGAAAAATGAAGTGAAATGGGAGAGGTTATGTGTGTGTAATGGACTGAATGAAGAAGAAAAATGCGGAACCCCTTGTTGTGTGAAGTGAGCCTTGTTTTATAGAAATGAATGTGGCTCCAACCTTCAGATTGGATCTGGAATATGTTTAATTCAGATGGCAGTGCATAAGTCAGCTGGAATGATGGGTTTCTGAGGTAGTGGACGCATGGCATGGACAAGATCTGCAAGTATGTGTTAATGTATTCAAAGAAGCATGTGCCCTTGCTGCAACAAGTGAGTGGAACCTGCAAAGGTGAATTGGACCACCAGAAATGCTTTGTACAAATCTGGAAAGGGGAAGGGAGCACACGGCATGGACAAAGGGGAAATATGCAGGCTTAGGGTTTATTTAATTGAGGTGCATGTGTATTTCTGCAAAGATGAAGTGGAGAAATGTAATGGAATGCACGGTCAGATTGTGAATCATGCATGTGAATGCATGTTTTGGTATTAGAAGTGCATAATCTGACCTGGAATCACATGGGAGTGCACGACTAGGTTGTGATCATGGTGAAAATGTGGCTGAGTGGATTAAGTAATGGAAGTGGATGTTTTTGGTGCAAAAGGAAGCTGATTTGGTGCTAGAAGTGCATAAAATGATGGGATGATATGAGTACGCACGTCCAAGGTTGTGAACATGCATGTGAATGCATGTTTTGGTGTTGGAACCACATGGCTGACTTCAATGTTTTTGCCTTGTTTAAAATCACCCAATATGGCCGAATTGCATCTCTTAACACTTCACATCTTTTCTGGAATGTTTTTACTTCATTTGCCTTCCCATTGATCCTAATTCACCCTTGGCTGCACACTAACACCAAATAATGTAAAATGCAACTAGTTTAATCCAAAACAATCACAAAGACGCCAAATAAGGAAGATATAAATGCATGCAATATGTGACTTATCACAAGGCCAAAACCAACCAAGGAACGATCCTTATTCCAACACATATAATCCCGGTTGGAGAGACCACCCAAATTTCAAATGGAGGGAGCCCCAACAATCTCAAAACCAAGGAGGCTTTAGGCAACAACCCCCTGGGTTCTTTCTCAAAACCTACGGCCCACCCCAAAATCAAGCCCAATCCGGCCCAAGTGCCTCAGGTACGTCTCTTGACAATGATGCACTTCTTAAGATACTAACTAAGTTGTCTAATGGGCAGGACGATCAAGCTAAGGCTATGCAAAACCAAGACAAAAGGGTGGATCAATTGGAGAAACAAATGGGGCAAATTGCCGAGTTTATGGGGCAGTTTCGTGAACAAGGAAAGCTCCCTAGTTCCACCGTTCCAAATCCAAAGGGAGGTTTCGAAAGTGCAAAGGCCATAACCTTGAGAAGTGGAAAAGAGATTGGGGCAGATCCTACACCATCACAATCAGGTCCCAAAGGTGATGAAAACTTGCAAATTGAAGAGGAAGAATCAAGCAAACCCACGGCAAAGGTGGGAGAGTCTTTGCCACAAGTTCCTAGTGCCCCAAAACTGTCTAATTCGGCTAAAAAGGGTAAGAATGTGTCAAATTCGATTTCTACTAATGCTTTTCCTTCGAATGCTCCTTTTCCTAGTAGGTTAATGCAAACAAGGAAGGAAGAAGCTGAAAAGGACATCCTTGAGACATTTAGGAAAGTTCAAGTGAACATACCCTTGTTGGATGCAATCAAGCAAGTCCCTAGATACGCCAAGTTTTTGAAGGAGTTGTGCACCACTAGGAAGAGGATGTCGACCAAGGAAGTGGTAAAAGTAGGTGAGAATGTGTCCGCCATCTTGCAACGCAAACTACCTCCCAAATGCAAAGATCCGGGTAGTTTCACCATTCCTTGTGTCATAGGTAACACTAGATTTGAATCTGCCATGCTTGACTTAGGTGCCTCTATAAATGTTATGCCATATTCCATATATGCATCTATGAACCTAGGAGCATTGAAAAAGGATGGTGTTATCATACAATTGGCCGATAGATCTAATGCCTATCCAAAGGGAGTTTTGGAAGATGTTTTGGTGCAGGTTAATCATTTGATCTTTCCGGCGGATTTCTATGTCCTTGAGATGGATGAATCGGATCATGCACCCTCGCTGCCCATTCTACTTGGAAGGCCATTCATGAAAACGGCCCGGACTAAGATTGATGTGTTTAATGGAACTTTGTCCATGGAATTTGATGGGGAAGTTGTTAATTTCAATCTTTCCGATTCTATTAAGTATCCTAGTGAAGATCATTCATGTTTCTCTATTGATACTGTTGACTCTTTGGCGTAGGGATACCTTGAAGATTTGAATGATGATATGCTTGAAAAAGTCATTACAAGTGGTGTAGAAGTCAAAACCAAGGGAGCAACATCCATGCAACCCCACGGCACAAATACACTATCCTATGCCATGCATCCTAGTGAGGATTTTCTTGAAGTAGTTGCTGCCCTTGAGTCATCACCAATACATGATGGTAAGTTCCCTAACAAAGAGTCCATTCCCATTTCGGCTAACAAGTTGCTTCCATCCATAATTCAGGCACCTATCCTTGAACTCAAACCTTTGCCAAGCCATTTGAAGTACATTTTCTTGGGAGAAAATGAGACACTGCCTGCCATCATATCATCATCCCTCACGGCACAAGAGGAGGAAAAACTCATGCATGTGTTGAAGGAGTACAAATCTGCCCTAGGATGGACATTGGCCGATATCAAAGGTATAAGCCCCACAACTTGTATGCATCACATATTTCTTGAGGAGGGGACCAAACCAACTAGAGAGGCTCAACGCCGTCTTAACCCTCCAATGATGGAAGTTGTGAAAAAGGAGATAATCAAACTTCTTGATTGTGGAGTCATTTATCCTATCTCCGATAGTCGTTGGGTTTCACCTATCCAATGTGTGCCTAAGAAATCCGGAGTGACGGTTGTGGAGAATGCCGAGAATGAGCTTGTACCCATGAGAATCCAAACCGGTTGGCGTGTATGCATCGATTATAGGAAGATAAATGCCACCACAAGGAAGGACCACTTCCCATTGCCGTTCCTAGATCAAATGTTGGAAAGGTTAGCGGGTCATTCTTTTTATTGCTTTCTTGATGGATATTCAGGTTATAATCAAATTGTCATTGCCCCGGATGATCAAGAAAAGACCACTTTTACTTGTCCCTTTGGAACATTTGCATATCGACGCATGCCATTTGGTTTGTGCAATGCCCCTGCCACGTTTCAAAGGTGTATTGAGATATTCATGGATGACTTTAGTGTTTTTGGTGATTCTTTTGATAAATGCTTGGATAATCTCACTTTAATCTTGAAACGTTGTATTGAAACAAACCTTGTTTTAAATTGGGAAAAATGCCATTTTATGGTTAAACAAGGTGTTGTTTTGGGTCATATAATCTCTGAAAAAGGAATTGAAGTTGATAAGTCTAAAGTAGATCTTGTACGCTACTTACCCTCTCCTACTTCGGTTAGAGAGGTTCGTTCTTTTCTTGGTCATGCAGGATTCTGTAGACGATTTATCAAGGACTTTTCCAAGATTGCACTAATAGGAGCATTTTTATGCGACTTAATTGGCTTGTTCTCATGCATTTATGTTGTTTTTCCTTAGTTAGTTTAGTGTTTAAAGTCATTTTCGTGCAATTTCAGGTTTTAGTGTCAAAGTATGCAAAAAGAAGCAATTTGGAGCATTCTAGAGCATTTTTGGGCCAAGATTGGATAGTGCAAGCATGGAGGCATGAGGATGGACGAATTTGAAGGATTGAATTCAGTTAGGGAGCTGCAAGAAACCTTATTTCTAGAAGGCTTTATCTATTCACACATGGTGCCTAATTTCTGTATTGGAAGAACAAGCTGTCCTAGCTTGTCACTAGCCGTCCTACCTTGTCTCCTAGCCGTCCTACCTTGTCATTAGCCGTCCTAGCTTGTCTCCTAGCCGTCCTAGCTTGTCTCCTAGCCGTCCTAGCTTGTCACTAGCCATCCTAGCTTGTCACTAGCCGTCCTAGCTTGTCTCCTAGCCGTCCTAGCTTGTCTCCTAGCCGTCCTAGCTTGTCACTAGCCGTCCTAGCTTGTCTCCTAGCCGTCCTAGCTTGTCTCCTAGCCGTCCTATCTTGTCTCCTACCTTGTCCAAGCTTCACACATATATCTTTTAAGTGTTTCATGTATAGAATTTCTGGTACAAAACCTCTTGTTTTCAACTAAGTTCAAAACCCTTCCTAGCCCTATAAATAAGGCAGCTGCAAGCATCACAAATTCATTCAAAAATTTCACAAACCCTTCACATCACTCATTCATCATCAAAATTCGTCCATTCTATTCCAGCCGCATCCATTGACCCCAAAACACCATTCTTCAACCTAGAGATACAATCAGCCATTCCCCCACTTCCCAACCATCAAACACTCATCCACACCCATCCTACATCCCTTGCCGTGTCTCTAAACATCCCACAAACCGTTCTACATCATCAAAACGTCCCAGAATTCATCCCCATCCAATCTGCCGCAAGCAAGAGGAAGGAGACAGATGCGCAAAATTGTTTGGTTCTTCATTCTGAGTTGTTGAACGATTTTAGGTGTATTCTCTCTTATATTTCAATGTCTAATTCATGTAATCTCTGTTTTGCTCTGAGTATGATTGGCTAAATTCGTTTTTGGCTAAGGGTGTATTCGAAACCATGGATATATATGTGAAATAAGTTGATTACTCCAGTTATCGTTGCATAAGTCATGAATACAATCTGTTTAACTATGTGATTTAGAACTTATTCTTGTATGTTGATTGAGAGTGCACACTTAATTTGCATGCTTGAATTTGGTGCTAGGATATGAATTTGTTTCACCTAATCGTTATGAGTTTATATCCACAAGTAGTGAAGGTCACTAGTCATGATCATGTTGAGTAGATTCCTGGCGAAAGTATCATGCTTTTCATAGTTACAATTGCCTTGTCGATGCTTATGATTTCCATTGAACGTAATGATTCTAACTTGTATCTTTATCATGCTGTTCATATAGAGAACTTGTTAGGAATAATTTGGTTGCAATGCATATTCATTCAATTCAATGATCTTAGGGAAATCTGAAGGTTAATTTAAGCGGACCTAATTAACTTGGAGTGTCGAGGTTCATAACTTGTCGAATCGATAACTGGAAGTTGATTTAAGTTGCATATATTTCATGTGTGGAGAAGAATCCCTTAGCCATTCCATTATCCATTGGTTTACATCAATTTGCTTTACAATCTGTTTTCTTTACAATCTGTCCATTTAATTGAATTTCGTCCAAAAACAAATCCCCCTTTAATTTGAAGTCTTAGATTAGTTAGAAAGTGTTTTGATTTGTGTTTCTAAGTATTTTGATTCAAGTTTTCATCCAATTTCGTCCATATTAGTGTAGGTGCTCAAAACTGCCCAGAAAGTGGTTTTTAGGCAGTTTTGAGTCTTCTAGTTGCTGTTTTGGGTTTTAGGTTTGTTTAAGTGTTTTAACTTTTAGTTTTGCATTCTTTGAGTCGAGTTTAGTGTTTTAAACTTTGTTTTTGAGTTTTTAAGTCAGTTTCCAAGTGTTTAGCAATCCCTCCTAATCCCCGGTCTAGAACGATCCCTACTTACATCTTTACTACAATTTGACAAAAAGAGGGTTTAATTTGTGTCAAGTAATTTTCACAACATGCACAACCCCTATGCCGCCTCCTCCAAAAAGATGTGTCTTTTGAGTTCAACGAGGCATGCGAGAAGTCATTCAAGCATCTCAAAGAGCTCCTAACCACGGCACCCATCATAACTCCCCCGGATTGGTCCATTCCATTTGAATTGATGTGTGATGCCTCGGATTATGCACTTGGGGCTGTTTTGGGTCAAAGGAAAAATAAACAGTCACATGTTATTTATTATGCTTCCCGCACTTTAAATGATGCTCAATTGAATTATTCTACAACCGAAAAAGAACTCTTGGCGGTTGTATTTGCTTTAGATAAGTTTAGATCATATCTTATTGGCACTAAAGTAATTGTTTTCACTGACCATGCAGCCTTGAAGTATCTTTTCACCAAAAAGGAGGCCAAACCAAGGCTCATTCGTTGGACGCTCCTACTTCAAGAGTTCGATATTGAAATTAGGGACAAGAAAGGTTGTGAAAACGTGGTGGCTGACCACTTGAGTAGATTGGTGCGTGAAGAAGAGTCCCTCCCCATTTCTGAGACGTTTCCGGATGAACAACTTCTGTCCATTGAGGTAAGTACCCCTTGGTATGCCGATTTGGTCAATTTCTTGGTGACTAAGCAAGTTCCTAACACCCTAAGCAAGGTCCAACGTGATAAATTGATACATGATGCAAGATTTTATGTGTGGGATGATCCATATCTATGGAAATATTGCCCAGATCAGATTATTAGAAGATGTGTGCCAACTTCTGATTTTCACTCAATTCTAGCATTTTGTCATTCTTATGCATGTGGAGGCCATTTTGGTACCCAAAGGACAGCTCGTAAAGTGTTAGAATCTGGTTTTTATTGGCCTACATTGTTCAAAGATGCTAGAATGTTTTGCTTAACATGTGATAGATGTCAAAGAACAGGTTCTATTGGTGCAAAAGACCAAATGCCGCAAACACCCATCTTCAATGTTGAAATCTTTGATGTTTGGGGTATTGATTTCATGGGTCCTTTTCCTTCTTCATTTGGTTTCACTTATATTTTGCTTGCGGTTGATTATGTTTCTAAATGGGTAGAAGCAAAAGCTACCCGTACTAACGATTCTAGAGTGGTTTCAGATTTCATCAAGACTAACATTTTCTCTAGATTTGGGATGCCGCGGGTATTTATAAGTGATGGAGGTTCACATTTCTGCAATAGGACCATTGAGGCACTCTTCAAGAAGTACAATGTCAAGCATAAGGTTTCAACACCTTATCACCCACAAACAAGTGGCCAAGCCGAAGTATCAAATAGAGAGGTCAAGCAAATCTTGGAGAAGACCGTGGGGCCTAACCGGAAGGATTGGAGCATGCGTTTAGACGATGCACTATGGGCATATCGCACTGCCTACAAAACACCCCTAGGGATGTCTCCATTTCGGATAGTTTATGGAAAACCTTGTCACTTACCCATGGAACTAGAGCATAAGGCACATTGGGCCATCAAAACGTTCAATTTGGACTTAGATGCTGCTGGAATGCATCGGAAGCTCCAATTGAATGAGCTTGAGGAACTAAGGAATGAAGCCTACGAGAATGCCCGCATTTACAAGGAAAAGACGAAGGCGTTTCATGACAAGATGATTAGGGGCAAAACCTTCACAATTGGGCAGAAAGTTTTACTTTTTAATTCTCGTTTACGTTTATTTCCCGGAAAGTTACGTTCTAAATGGATTGGACCTTTTGTTGTTACTAATGTTTTTCCACATGGTGCAGTTCAAGTCCAAAGCTTAAGGAATGGGGTGGAATTCAAGGTCAACGGACATAGATTGAAGCCATACTATGAGAATGCCGTGGGGCAGGTTGTGGAGGAGATCTCACTCCATGCCGTGGGCACCAATGGTGCCTGAACGTGTTCTTCGTCCGGCTGCAAGACGTTAAAAAAAGCGCTACTTGGGAGGCAACCCATGCCATTCAACAAAGGAAGACCTAGAAAGCACTCCAATTCTAGATTTGCGTTCCTAAACTCTTCTCTTTGTTGATTCTTTCTAATCTGCGTATTTAGTTGTTTTACTTGCTGTTTGTGTGTTTCTTTGTGTGATTCTATGCTTAAAACATTGAGGACAATGTTTGATTTAAGTGTGGGGGGGTAACTAAGTGTTTTTCATGCAAATTCGTGGGATTTTATCACCCATTATTTCAAAACTTGTTCCTTGCTGTTTTTAAGTGTTTTTAAGCAGTTTTGGTGTGTTTTAGTATGTTTTGAAGTAAAAATCCGAAAATCAAAGAAAAATTTGAAAAATTTGTTTTAAAAAAACCCAAAAAAGAGTTGTTTTTGTGTGTTTGTTTGTGTCTTAGGGTACCTTCCAACACAATGATGAGGATTTGGTTTTTAAATACATGGCTGTTAAAGAGAGTGATTAACATGGATGAAAGTTTGATTTACTCTATGTTTATGCTTGGTTGTGGTTATAACTTATGAATTCACATGCAATCATAAAAGAAAAAAATCAGTTTTTGTATCATGCTTGAAGGAAGGAACTCAAATTAACGCTACAACCTTGCGAGACTTGAGCCTAAACGTTTATTTGGAGAGTTAGAATCTGTGCATTCTTTGTTTTCTAAAATCGTTGCATGATCTCATTATTCTTTGCTTGGTTGCTACTTAGAAGGCGTTTCATCATTTAGTTTCAAACACTAGAAGTCATGCCCATTTCATTCAAAGCATGGTATTGATTAGCATAACACATATTCAAGATGAAGTTGTGCAGTGACCACCACTTTAGCCAAAAAGCCGTGTGCCCTACTCCATTATATGTTTAGGTGTTAACCCCATTGAGCCTTGTTTAGCCTTTTCTTTGTTAACCCACATTACCCTCACCTAGCCTAGATTAGGACTATCCATACCCTCGTTCTTAAAGTATAGTAAGCATGATTCAAATGGAATTCCTTTATGGCAGAAACCAAGTGTGGGGGAAGTTTTTATTTTGAGAATTATGTGCCATAAGCACGGGTAGAAAGAAAAGAAAAGAAAAATTCGTGAAAAAAAAATGAAAAAAAAAAAAAAGTATGAAAAGAGTTGAACAACATGAGAAAAAGAGTTCCAAGGTGTTGTTTGTTGAAGAAAGGGTCCAAAAAGTTGAATTCGGCCCCAAGAAGTTGTTTAAAGTCTTCCCCTTGTGTTTTTAAGTTAATTTCTGCAAACTAAGTGAATTCTAAGTCTTAATTTCATTACTTTGCTTACTAATGCTTGAAGAACGTTTGTTTTCCCTATCCTTTCTTTGTTAACCAATACCCCAAGCCCCGTTGCAACCCTTAAACTTCTATCTTGAGTGTTATGTGTTTCAATTTGTTGAGTTTGAATTTGGTATGAGCATATGGTGTCACTGGTTCTCGCATCTAAGTAGTAGCATTCCATTCATGAGATCATATCTAAACATGCCTATTAACTCCGGAAATTGCGTTCTTTGTGATACATATATGTGAGCATTCGTTTTTATATCTACATCAATTCTCTCACATATAACTAGTATAGGGTGTGTAGTTAGAAAATCTGAGTGAAAATAGAGTGCAAATCTATTAAGGATTGAGGGAATTCTCTAAGGCATGTTACTACATTCAAAACATTGTTTTAATTGGTTAATTGTGAACTAGTAAGTAGTAACTATGATTAAGCATGTGCTTAAATGTTAAATTGACTCAAATCTGTGGGAATGATAATCTTTAACATGTCATGTGCATTGGAAATCCCTGAGGCAAATGTTGGAAGGTTTAGATTATGTTTGTTTGTTTTGTCTTGTTTTATTTCTTTGTTTTGCTCGAGGACTAGCAAAAGCTAAGTGTGGGGGAATTTGATAGGAGCATTTTTATGCGACTTAATTGGCTTGTTCTCATGCATTTATGTTGTTTTTCCTTAGTTAGTTTAGTGTTTAAAGTCATTTTCGTGCAATTTCAGGTTTTAGTGTCAAAGTATGCAAAAAGAAGCAATTTGGAGCATTCTAGAGCATTTTTGGGCCAAGATTGGATAGTGCAAGCATGGAGGCATGAGGATGGACGAATTTGAAGGCTTGAATTCAGTTAGGGAGCTGCAAGGGGGCCTAAAAACCTTATTTCTAGAAGGCTTTATCTATTCACACATGGTGCCTAATTTCTGTATTGGAAGAACAAGCCGTCCTAGCTTGTCACTAGCCGTCCTACCTTGTCTCCTAGCCGTCCTAGCTTGTCATTAGCCGTCCTACCTTGTCTCCTAGCCGTCCTAGCTTGTCTCCTAGCCGTCTTATCTTGTCTCCTACCTTGTCCAAGCTACACACATACATCCTTTAAGTGTTTCATGTATAGAATTTCTGGTACAAAACCCTTTGGTTTCAACTAAGTTCTAAACCTTTCCTAGCCCTATAAATAAGGCTTTGCAGCAAGGCACTAAGGGGATCACTCATTCACCCAATTTTTGTCCATTCATCTAGCCACACCATTCTACACATCCTAAAATCCTAGAAACACAATTCCAGCCAACACTACACCTTGCCGTGCCTATCCTCCATCCAATTCCATAATCCCTGATCCTAAAACACATCCCAACCATCCCATCCACCTTTGTACCGTAGCAAGGAGAAAGAAGGAAGGACTCTTGGATGCTCAAGCTTCGTCGTTGGTGCATTCTGGGTGTAATTCATTTTATGATTTCAATGTTTAATTTATTTTCCTTTCATTTTGCTATGAACATGAGTGGCTAAACCCCTATTGGTTAGGGGTGATTTCGAAGCCATAACTATGTGTGCAAGTTGATTTGATAAATTCCAGTTATGAGTTCTTGAATCGTGAATGCAATTGGCTTAACTGTGCGAGTAATAACATATTTGTGTTTGTTAATTAGGGGTCGACACTTAATTGGCTTGCATGAATATGATGCTAGAATATAAGTTTGTTTCACATAATTGTCACACACTTATATTCACAAGTAGTGAAGGTTGCTAGTCACAATCGCGTTAAGTTCAATTCCTAGCATAAGTGTCATGATGTCATAGTCACAAGTGCTTTGTCAATGCTTATAGTTTTCATTGAACATAATGATCTTTGATTGTATCTTTATTATGATGTCATGTAAGGAACTTTTGAAGAATGCTTTGGGTTGTCGTATGATGTCATCCAATTCAATAACACAAGGAAAACTTGAGAATTAACTAGTGATGTCATGGTTAATTTGGGGCATTGTCATTCATAATTCTATGAAGGAATAACTGGAAATCGAGTCATTTGCATACTTGTCATGTGTGGAGAAAGAACCCCTAACTAGTCCATCATCCATTAAAAACTCCAAAAACGTTTCAAAATCAGTTTTACTTTGCAATCTGTTTTCTCAACTTTAATTTCGTCCAAATCAAATCCCCCTTTACTTTGAAGTCTCAATTTAGTTAGAAATTGTTTTGGTTCATGTTTTTAAGTGTTTTGAGTCAAGTTTTCAACCAATTTCGTCCAAATTAGTGTAGGTGCTCAAAACTGCCCAGAAAGTGGTTTTTAGGCAGTTTTGAGTCTTCTAGTTGCTGTTTTGAGTTTTTGTTTTATTTTAGTGTTTTAACTTTGGTTTTTCATTCTTTGAGTCCAAATTAGTGTTTTTAACTTTGTTTTGGAGTTCTTAGGTCAGTTTTAAAGAGTTTAGCAATCCCTCCTAATCCCCGGTTTTGAACGATCCCTACTTACATACTTTGCTACAATTGTCAGAAGAGGGTTTAATTTGTGTGCTTAATATATTTCGCATCAAAGGTGCGGCTAGGGTTTAATTTAAAAAGGGAAATAGGTTTAAGTTCAGAAATTTGGACCTAAATATCCCCCTTGCACGGCAAGGGGTGGGGAGAAAGGGAAAGGCCACGGCAAAGGTGTGTAAGTGGGCTAGGGCCTTTGTTTTGTGTCCTAAAGTGCATTCAAGGCCTTCAAAGTGGCTGGAAAATAAGGATTTTCAAGATTAGGAAAGGTTACCAAAATGGGAAACCTAGGCTTAACTTTCCTACTTCAAGTAGGAATCCTTGTTAGAGTAGGAATCCTCGTTGAAGTAGGAATCCATCTTTCTTCACGTCTTCAACTCATTCATTCCTCTTTTGCTCCAAAAGACTCCAATTTGCATCTTCTTGCACATTTTGGCTTTATAATCTAAAAATACACAAAAGTGACTTTAAACACTAAAATAACTTAAAGAAACACAACATAAATGCACGAGAACAAGCTAATTAAGTCGCATGAATATGCTCCTATCAGAAAATCAAAACAAGACGATGCAAAACCAAGACAAAAGGGTGGACCACTTAGAGAAGCAAATAGGGCAGATTGCGGAGTTTGTGGGACAATTCCGAGACCAAGGCAAGCTTCCAAGCTCAACCATTGTCAATCCAAAGGGAGGGTTCGAATCTGCCAAAGCAATCACTTTGAGGAGTGGAAAAGAAGTTGGCACCACATCCACACCACCCAAAACAAGTCCTAAAGAAGAAGAAACATTGCAACATGAAGAGGAAGCTGAAGGGAAACCCACGGCAAGGACACAACCTCCATTGCCGCAAGCACAAAAGGGCCAAAACTCATCCATGCCATCCCATTCTCCCACCAAAGGTAAGTTGGGTTCAAATTTGATTAATTCTAACCCCGTTCCACCTAATGTTCCTTTTCCTCACAGATTTTTGCAAACAAAGAAGGAGGAGCATGAGAAGGACATTCTTGAAACGTTTAGGAAAGTTCAAGTCAATATCCCACTCCTAGATGCCATAAATCAAGTGCCCAAATACGCTAAGTTCTTGAAGGAATTATGCACTACAAGGAAGAGGGCTTCAAATAAAGAGGTAGTACGGGTAAGTGAAAACGTTTCCGCTGTTTTACAAAGGAAGTTACCACCAAAGTGCAAAGATCCAGGTAGCTTTACAATTCCTTGTATTATTGGTCAAACTAAGTTCGAACATGCTATGTTAGACTTAGGGGCTTCAATTAATGTCATGCCATACTCTATTTATGCTTCAATGAACCTTGGTGAATTGAAAAATGATGGTGTGATTATTCAGTTGGCCGATAGATCTAATGCCTATCCAAAGGGCGTGTTGGAAGATGTCTTAGTGCAGGTGAATAACTTGATATTTCCGGCGGATTTCTATGTTCTTGAAATGGAAGAAACTAGCCATGCTCCATCTTTGCCGATTCTTCTTGGGAGGCCCTTCATGAAGACGGCCCGAACAAAGATAGATGTGTTTAAAGGCACTTCAACAATGGAATTCGATGGGGAAGTGATTAATTTTAATATTTCTGAAACTATGAAATTTCCTAATGATGATCACTCATGTTTCTCCATTGATATTCTTGATTCTTTGGCGCAGGCACACCTTGATCAATTACATGGAGATGCACTTGAAACGGTCCTTACAAATGGTATAGAAGTGAAGGAGCACATGGATGCCACCATAATAACCCACGACATATAATTGAACACCCATGCCGTGGCCTTTGATGAAGATGTAATTGAAACCGTGGCAGCCCTAGAGTCATTGCCACGGCTCCAAGGTAAGTCCCCTAGTCCAATTTCAATTCCAATTTCAACTAACAAGTTGCTTCCTTCTATAGAACAACCACCTACACTTGAGCTCAAACCGTTGCCAAATCACTTGAAGTATTTGTTTTTGGGCGAGCAAGACACATTGCCCGTCCTTGTGGCATCATCACTCACGTCACAAGAGGAAGAGAAGTTGGTGAGGGTTCTCAAAGAGCACAAAACAGCCATTGGGTGGACTTTGGCCGATATCAAGGGTATAAGTCCTACCACATGCATGCATCAAATTCTCATGGAAGAAGGCGCCAAACCATCAAGGGAAGCCCAACGTCGACTCAACCCACCAATGATTTAAGTAGTGAAGAAGGAAATCATCAAATTGCTTGATTGTGGCGTCATCTATCCCATCTCGGATAGTTGTTGCGTTTCACCGGTCCAAGTGGTTCCCAAGAAGTCTGGAGTCATGGTGGTGAAGAATGAAGAAGATGAACTTGTGCCTACACGCATTCAAACCGGTTGGAGGGTGTGCATTGACTATAGGAAGCTAAATGCCGCAACAAGGAAAGATCACTTCCCTTTGCCATTCATCGATCAAATGCTTGAAAGGTTAGCCGGTCATTCTTTTTATTGTTTTCTTGATGGTTATTCGGGTTATAATCAAATTGTCATAGCGCCGGATGATTAAGAAAATACCACTTTTACTTGTCCATTTGGTACTTTTGCATATCGTCGTATGCCATTTGGTTTATGCAATGCACCGGCCACTTTCCAACGATGCATGGTATCTTCTCTGATTATGTTGAAAAGATAATTGAAGTATTTATGGACGATTTTAGTGTGTTTGGAGACTCATTTGATGCTTGTTTGCATAATCTTACTTTAATCTTGAAAAGATGCATGGAAACTAACCTTGTTTTGAATTGGGAAAAATGTCATTTTATGGTTAAACAAGGTATAGTTTTGGGTCATATCATCTCTGAAAAAGGAATTGAAGTTGATAAGTCTAAAATAGATCTTGTACGTCACTTACCCTCTCCTACTTTGGTTAGAGAGGTTCGTTCTTTTCTTGGCCATGCAGGATTATATAGGCGATTTATCAAGGATTTTTCCAAGATTGCACAACCACTATGCCATCTCCTACAAAAAGAAGTGTCATTTGAGTTCAACGAGGAGTGTGAGAAGGCATTCAAGCTTCTCAAGGACAAGCTTACCACGGCACCTATCATCCTTCCACCTGATTGGACGTTGCCTTTTGAGCTCATGTGTGATGCATCCGATTATGCAATAGGGGCTGTTTTGGGACAAAGGAAGCACAAGCAATCTCACACCATCTATTATGGTTCTAGGACCCTAAATGACGCTCAATTAAACTACTCTACCATTGAAAAAGAACTTCTTGCCGTTGTGTTTGCTTTAGATAAGTTTCGTTCATATTTGCTTGGCACTAAAGTGATTGTATTTTCTGACCATGCAGCTCTTAGGTACTTATTCACTAAGAAGGAGGCTAAACCACGGCTCATTAGATGGATGCTTCTTCTCCAAGAGTTTGATATTGAAATTCGAGACAAGAAAGGGAGTGAGAACGTAGATGCTGACCATTTAAGTCGTTTGGTGTGCCATGAGGACTCCTTACCCATCGAAGAGACTTCCCCTGATGAACAATTGCTGTCCATTAAGGTATGTGAACCTTCGTATGCCGATTTGGTGAACTTTTTGGTGTCAAAACGTGTTCCAAGTACCCTAGCTAGGCACCAACGTGATAAATTAAGGAAAGATGCACGGTTTTATGTATGGGATGACCCATATTTGTGGAAGTTTTGTGCAGATCAGATTGTGCGTCATTGTGTGCATGATTGTGAGTTTAATTCAATTCTAACCTTTTGTCATACTTATGCTTGTGGTGGACATTTTGGCACACAACGCACTGCCCTTAAAGTGTTAGAATGTGGTTTTTATTGGCCAACAATCTTTAAAGATGCTAGAACATTTTGTTTAACTTGTGATCGTTGCCAACGAATGGGAAATATAGGTGCATGGGACCAAATGCCGCAAACACCCATCTTTAATGTTGAAATTTTTGATGTTTGGGGCATTGATTTCATGGGCCCTTTCCCATCTTCGTTTGGTTTTACTTATATTTTGCTTGCGGTGGATTATGTCTCAAAGTGGGTGGAAGCCAAGGCCACCCGTACTAATGATTCTAGAGTTGTTGCAGATTTTATAAAGACTAACATTTTTGCTAGATTCGGGATGCCTTGAGTGCTTATTAGTGATGGAGGGTCTCACTTTTGCAATGGTACCATAGAAGCCCTACTCAAGAAGTATCAAGTCACACATAAGGTTTCCACACCTTACCATCCCCAAACCAATGGCCAAGCCGAGGTATCCAATAGAGAAATCAAGCAAATCTTGGAGAAGACCGTTGGACCAACAAGAAAAGATTGGAGTGTGCTTTTGGAGGATGCATTATGGGCTTATAGGACGGCATACAAGACACCAATAGGCATGTCCCATTTTCGGCTAGTGTATGGCAAGCCATGTCATCTCCCCGTGGAGTTGGAACACAAGGCTCATTGGGCGATCAAGACATTCAACATAGAGATAGATGCGGCTGGAATGCATAGAAAGTTGCAATTGAATGAACTTGAGGAGCTTAGGCGTGAAGCATATGAGAATGCTTGCATTTACAAGGACAAGACCAAGGCTTTTCATGACAAGATGATCCGAAGCAAAACATTCTCCATAGGGCAAAAAGTTTTACTTTTAAATTCTCGCTTACATTTATTTCCTGGTAAGTTACATTCTAAGTGGATTGGACCTTTTGTTGTTACTAATGTTTTTCCATATGGCGCAGTTCAAATCCAAAGCTTGAGGAATGGCCAAGAATTTAAGGTGAATGGGCATCATTTGAAGCCCTATTTTGCAAGCATTGAAGGGCAAATTGTGGAGGACCATACACTCTATGCCGTGGGCTCTAAGTGAGGCTAAGAAGCATGTTCGTCCGGCTGCACGACGTTAAAGCAAGCCCTTCTTGGGAGGCAACCCATGCATTCAACTAGAGAAGATTTGGGAAAGTCACCAATTCATGCCAAAACAATCAGATTTGCGTTCCTTAATCTCTATCTCTTTACTGTTTTTATTTCATCATGTTAGTTCGTTTATAATGTTTGTTTGAATGTCAGTCTTTGTTTGAAACATTGTGGACAATGTTTGATTTAAGTGTTGGGGGGGGGGGGTGATGTGATATAATAGCACACAAATTAAACCCTTTTTTTGACAATTGTAGTATAGATATAAGTAGGGATCGTTCTAGGCCAGGGATTAGGAGGGATTGCTAATCTAATGAAAATTGACTCAAAGATATAAAAATATGCTTTAAAACACTTAAACAAACTCAAAAGACTCTTAACTAAACTTATATGACTCAAAACAAACTTAAAAGACTCAAAACAACACAAAACAATCAAAAAGACGCAAACTAGACTCTAGGACTCAATTTGGACGAAAATAGAATTGGTTTTGACTCAAAACACTTAAAAACACACAATAGCTCAGATTCTAACCTAATTGACACGTAAAACAAAGGGGGGTTTTGGTTTTGACGAATTTGAATTAAAACAAAACAGAAACTAAACTAGACAAAGTTATGAACGAATTTGGGGAATATGGATGGGTGATTAGCTAGCTAGAGGGTCCTTCTCCACATATGACACACTTGCATACAAATTGATTTCTAGTTGCTTTTCGATAAACCATGAACCTCAACACCCCAGATTAACCATGACATCACTAATTAACCCTCAGATTTTCATTAAGTTATTGGATTGGATGACATCATACGACAACCCAAAGCATTCTTCAAAAGTTCCCTACATGACATCATAATAGAGATACAATCAAAGATCATTACGTTCTATGAAAATCATAAGTATTGACAAAGCACTTGTAACTATGACATCATGATACTCATGCTAGGAATTTACTTAACATGATTGTGTAAACAACCTTAACTACTTGTGAATATAAGTTTGTAACGATTATGTGAAACTCCCTTATATTCTAGCCCCAAATTCATGCCTGCAAACTAAGTGTGCACCCTTAATCAACAAACAAGAATAAGTTATCCATCAAACGTTTAAGTAAATTGCATTCACAATTTATGAAATCACAACTGGAATTCATCAATTCATATTGCAATTATAATCATGGTTTCAAAGTCTCCTCTAGCCAAAACAAAATTAGTTCCTCATGTTTGCAAAACAAAGATACTTAATCTTAAACATTAAAAACAAAGATAGAATACACCTAGAAACACTCCAGGTGGCTCCTCCTTCCTTCCTTGCTGCCAACAATGGGGATTTGTGTGAATTTAGGCTCTTGAGGTGTGGTGGATGGTGTGGTGTGAATTTGTGGTAGAGGGTGGTGGTTTTTGAGTGTTTTGGCAACAAGTATTTATAGGGTGAAGGGGAGGCACGAATTTGGTCTGAAAAGGAGAGGAATTAGGACTCCAAATCAACAAAGAACAAGGATACTTTCAATTAGATTCCAAGGAAGACAAGGAATGGTCCTTGTGGCAGATTCTAGAACTTCTAGAAGGGTTATATGTGGCATAAACATAATGCACGAAAATAGGGCTTCTAGAACTTGATATTTAGGTGATTAATGTGAAAGGGAGTCCTCTTTGAAGTTGGAATTAAGGTAGGAAAAGATTAGGATAGGATAAGATAAGATAAGGTTGGATAAGGTTTGGATAAGATAAGAAGGTTCCTTATTTCTTGCTCTTTCCTTATCTTCTTTGCATTTGGACTTCTTTCTCCAGATTTTTAGCCTTTCCTAGCATCTCTTGACTTCAATTTCGTCCATCCACATTGCTCCATAGTTAAGCTATCCAATCCATGCCCAAAACTGCTCCAAATAGCCTCAAAATGCACTTTCTTGCTCCTTTTGCCATTAGGACCTAAAAACATACGAAAATAGCTTAAAAGACTAAAATAGATAGTAATTAAGTAACTAAATGCAAGGGAACAACATAACTAAGTAGCATAAATATGCTCCTATCAGGGGGGTAAACAAGTGCTTTTGCATGATTTTTATATGATTTTCGTGGGATTTTATCACCTATCACTTATAATGTTGTTTCTCACTGTTTTTAAGTGTTTTTAGAGTGTTTTGAAGTGTTTTCATGTCTTTTGTTCAGAAAATCCGAAAATTTACAAAACAATTACAAAACAGTTTTGAAAAACCCAAAAAGAGTTGTTTTAAAGTTGTTTTTGTGTGTTTGTTTGTGTCTTAGGTTACCTTCCAACACAATGATGAGGATTTGGTTTTAAATTGCATGACTATTAAAGAATGTTGTAAACATGGCTGGAAGTTGATTTATGCTTTGGTTTATGCTTGGTTATGGTTATAGCTTATGAATTCACATGTAATTACAAAGAGAAAATCAGTTTTTGTAACATGCTTGAAGGAAGGAACTCAAACTAAAGCTACATCCCAGGGAGACTTGAGCCTATAACGTTCTTAGGACTTTCCATACCTTTGTTCTTAAAGGATAGTGAAGCATGACTTAGATTGAACTCCTATGGATTAATGTATGGCAGAAAACAAGTGTAGGGGAAGATGCTAGGGCACGGCAGAGAAGAAAATAAAAGAAAAAAAAATTTCGTGGAAAAATAAAGAGAAAATAGAAAAGTGGTGAAAAGAAAGAAAAAGAGTTGAAAAATAAGTGAGAATGATCTCACAAGTGTTGGTTGTTGAAGTTAAAGTCCAAAAGTTCGAAATTTGACCCTAAATGTTGCATGAGTCCTCCTTTGGGTTTAAAAGTTGATTTTTGCCAATAAAAGTGAGTTTAAGTGTCAATTTCATTACTTTGCTTCCTATTCCTTTAAGAACCCTTGTTTTTCTTTACCTTTCTTTGTTAGCCAATACCCTTAGCCTCGGTACAACCCTCAACTTCTATCTTGATGTTATGTGTTCAATATGTGGAGTTTGAATTTGGTATGAGCATATGGAATCCCTGGTTCTCATTCTAAGTAGTAGCATTCCATTCATGAGATCATATTCATGTTATCGATGTAAATCTAGAAAATGCTTTCTTTGATATAACATATGTGAGTGTTAGACTTCATATTTAAATCACCCTTCTCACATATACCTAGTGTAGGGTGTGGAGTTAGAAAATCTGTGTGAAAATTGAGTGCATTCTAGTAAGGAATTGAGGGAATTCTCTAAGGCATGTTACTACATTCAAAACATTGTTTTAATTGATTAAATGTGAACTAATAAGTGGTAACTATGGTTAAGTGTTTGTTGAAGTATAAAGAAAGCTAAAAACCATGGGAATTGATTCCTAACTAATCTAACACTTTAAATTAATGGGGGAATTGGTTTTGACGAAAATTAAATAAATTAAGACAAGGACAAAGAAAACAGATTCTTTAGACTAAATTGGGTGAATTGATGAATGATGAGCTAACTAGAGGGTTCTTCGCCACACATGATACACTTGCATTCAAATTGATTTCCAATTGCTTTTTTCAATAAATCATGAAACTCAATACCCCAAGTTAACCGTGAACAGCACTCTTTTAACTTTCAAGTTTTCCTTAAGTTATTGAGTTGGAAGGGAATGCGCATACAACAACTCAAAACATTCTCTAAAAGTCCCTTACGTGAAAAGCACAATAAAGGTATGATCAAAGATCATTAAGTTTCATGAAAACTATAAGTATTGACGAGGCAATTGTTACTATGAAAAGCATGAAACTTTTGCCAAGAATTCACTTAACGCGATCGTCGATAAACGACCTCCACTACTGATGCGAGAATTATACGCACACAAATTAAACCCTCTTTTTGACAATTGTAGTATGGATATAAGTAGGGATCGTTCTTAACCGGGGATTAGGAGGGATTGCAAATCTCTTGGAAACTGACTTAAAAACGTAAAATAAAGTTTAAAACACTAAACTAAACTCAAAGAATGTGAAACTAAACGCTTAAAACACTAAAACAAACCAAAAGACTCAAACATCACCCAAAACACTCAAAACTGCCTTAAAAACACTTTCTGGGCAGTTTTGAGCACTTTGGTGAATTTGGACGAATTTGTATAACAAATTGAATCAAAACACTTATAAACACAAACTAAAACACTTTCTAACTAATTTGGACATTAAAGTAAGGGGGGATTGAGTTTTGGACGAAATTAAACTAATTGCACAGATTCTAATTAAAACAGATTGTAAGTATGAATGTGATGGATTGCTAGCTAAGGGGTTCATCTCCATACATGTTACACTTGCATAATAAAAAGATTTCCAATTGCATTTCAATAAACCATGAATTCTCAACACCCCAGATTAACCGTGAATTGCACTAATTAACCCTCAGATTTTCCTAACGTTATTGAATTGGATGATTGCATACGACAACCCAAAACATTCCCCACAAGTCCCCTACATGATTGCATAATAGAGATACAAGCAAGAATCATTACGTTCTATGAAAATTATAAGTGTTGACGAGGCATTCGTTACTATGATTGCATGAAACTTATGCCAAGAATTCGTTTAACGCGATTGTTTATAAGCAACCTCCACTACTTGTGAATATAAGTTCGTAACTATTAGATGAAACTCACTTATATTCTAGCGTCATATTCATGCATGAAAATTAAGCGTGCATTCTCAATAAACATACATAAATAATTATCAATCAAACAGTTAAACAAATTGAATCCACAACTTATGAAACACAATTAGAAGTAATCAAATCAAAATGCAAGCATAAACATATATTTCGAATCCCCCCCCAGCCAAGGGGGGTTTAGTTCCTCATACGTACAAAACAAAGAGAATTGAATTTAAACATTGAATTCAAAGGAAAAGAAACACCTAAACATTCCAACAACTCAAACTTGAATTGTATGAACGTTTAGGCCCGCTTCTCTTCCTCTTTGTTGTAGCACAAGGTCTAAGGTTAGTTTGATGGTGTGAATGGTTTGGGGAGTGGTGAAAATGGAAGGGGGAGGCCACGGCAATGGGATGATTTCTGGTGGTGTTTCGATTGGTAGGGAGACTCACGGCACAAAGGGCTCTCTTTGGTGAATTTCTGAAAATTGAAGAATGAATGAATGTTGTGTGAAGTGTGTATGGTTTTTATAGGGAGATGAATGGATGGGAGAGGGAACATGACAACTAGGTAAAGTGAATGCATGTGCAATGACAACTAGGTTGAATTAATTAAAGGGATTGCATGTGGCTTGGCTGGAATGAATGGAATGCAATCTGAAATGGGAGATGGAATGGGATGCACGGCAATGATGATGTTTGTGTGAATGATGGCATATTGTGTGGGTGAGTGATTAGTTGGAAATGCATGGTTATGGTTATGATAAGTGATAAGTGAATGGTTATGATAAGTGATAAGTGAATGGTTTGATAAGTGATAAGTGAATGGTTTGGCCTTCAATTTCGTCCATCTACTTGGCTTTAAGCATATGCAATCCATTCCACTCTCTAATTTGCTCCAAAAGGCTCCAAAAGGCATCCTTTTGCATACTTTGCCCTTAGAACCTGAAAACACACAAAAGAAGCATAAATGACTAAAATAACTAATGAAACATAACGTAAATTCACGAGAACTAGCCATTTAAGTAGCATGAATATGCTCCTATCAACTACTAGCAAATATAAGGTTCTGGTGAGTTTAGGGGGTTATGGATGATGTAGAATGATGGATTTAGGTTTAGGATGGATGTAGGGGACGGCAAGGGTTGGTTTTGGGCAGAAAATATATAGAATGGTGAAGTATGGATGTGTTAGAGGGATGGGATGATTTTCTGGCGTGAATGATGAATGAATGGAGAGTTTTGTGGCTGCAACAAGGATGTTTATTTATAGGATTTCAGGAATTAAAACCCTAGGTTATTTAGGTAAACAGAAATTAAGTCAAAAGCTCTAGAAATAGGAAATCAAATCAGAAATTTAAAGGAAACAAGCTAAAAGTTGCGGCAAGGCATAAAACACAAAAGGAATGTGTTTTAATGCAAGGAAATAGGAAAGAACCATCTCCCTTGCACGGCAAGGAAGAGGAAACGTCAAGGGAGGTGCGGCTGTGATATAGGAAAGGTCTAAATGTCCTAAAACTAAACGAAACAAGATTCCCTTGCACGGCAAGGGATGATGATAAAGGGAAAGTTTGACATGATGCACGGCAAGGAAGAGGAAGGATCAAGGGACCTTTGTTTTGTGTCCTAGAAAGCATATGCAGTCTTCAAAGTGTTTGGGACATAAGGACAATTAGAATTTAGGAAATGTCAAACCAAGATAGGAAACCCTGGGCTTAACTTTCCTACTTCAAGTAGGAAACCTTCTTTGACTAGGATTCCTCATTTGATTAGGAATTCTCTTGTGATTAGGAATCCTAACTTCATTAGGTCTTCAATTTCGTCCATTCCTTTTGCTCCAAATATAAGCTATCCATTCCAAGCCCAATTTTGCTCCAAAATGCACCTTTTTGCTTCCTTAGCCATATGAACCTAAAAACACACGAAAATGGCATAAAGGACTAAAATAACTAAGGAAACACAACGTAAATGCATGAGAACAAGCAAATTAAGTCGCATAAATATGCTCCTATCAAATTCCCCCACACTTAGCTTTTGCTAGTCCTCGAGCAAAACAAACAAACTAAACAAAACGAAACAAAACAAAATAAAAGACAATCTAAACCTTCCAACGTTGCCTCAGGGATTTCCCATGCACATGACATGTTAAAAATTCATTATCTCCACAGATTTTAGTCATCTTCACACTTAAGTACATTCTTAATCATAGTCACCACATACTAGTTCACAATTAAGCATTTAAAACCATGTTTTCAATGTAGTAACATGCCTTAGAGAATTTGCTCAATTCCTTACAAGATATGCACTCAATCTTCCCTCAAATTTTCTAACTACACACCCTAATCTAGTTATATGTGAGAAGATTGATGTAAACATGAAAACGAACACTCACATATATGTATCACAAAGAAAGCAATTTCTGGAGTTAATAAGCATGTTTAGATATGATCTCATGAATGGAATGCTACTACTTAGATGCGAGAACCAGTGACATGATGCGAAATAGATAAGCACACAAATTAAACCCTCTTGTTGTCAAATTGTAGTAAGGATGCAAGTAGGGATCGTTCTAGACCGGGGATTAGGAGGGCTTGCTAAAACCTCTAAATTGACTCAAAAACATAAAAACAAAGTTAAAAACGTTCACAAAGACTCAAAGGACTCAAAACAGGTTCAAAAGACTCAAAACTGCCTAAAAACACTAACTAGGCAGTTTCTGACCTTAAACACAAATTTGGACGAATTTAAGATTATAGGTTGATTCAAAACACTTTAAAACACGAATTAAGACACTTTAACACTAAACTAGACTCAAAGAATGCAAAACTAAAAGTTAAAACACTTAAACAAACCTAAAACCCAAAACAGCAACTAGAAGACTCCAAACTGCCTAAAAACCACTTTCTGGGCAGTTTTGAGCACCTACACTAATTTGGACGAAATTGGATGAAAACTTGAATCAAAATATTTAGAAACACAAATCAAAACACTTTCTAACTAATCTAAGACTTCAACTTAAAGGGGGATTTGTTTTGGACGAAAATTGAAATAACAAAACAAAGTAACAAACTAGGCAGATTGTAAAACGAATTCCTTGAAAACAAGATGATGGATGGATTAGCTAAGGGGTTCATCTCCACACATGTTACACTTGCATACAAAACGATTTCTATTTGCTTTTCAATAAACCATGAATTCTCAACGCCCCGGGTTAATTTGGTCCGCTTAAATTAACCGTCAAGTTTTCCTTAAGTTAATGAATTGGATGATTGCATACGACAACCCAAAGCATTCCTCACAAGTTCCCTACATGAATTGCATAATAGAGATACAAGCAAGAATCATTAAGCATCATGAAAACTATAAGTGTTGACGAGGCATTCGTTACTATGATTGCATGAAACTTATGCCAAGAATTTGTTTAACGCGATTGTTTATAAGCAACCTCCACTACTTATGAATATAAGTTCATAACTATTTCGTGAAACTCACTTATATTCTAGCGTCAAATTCATGCATGAAAATTAAGCGTGCACTCTCAAGAAACATACATAAATAGGTTATCAATCAAACACTTAAACAAATTGAATTCACAACTTATGAAACGTAATTAGAAGTAATCAAATCATATTGCAAGCATAAACATATATTTTGAATCCCCCCCTAGCTAAGGGGGCGTTTAGTTCCTCATGATACAAAACAAAGAGAATCAAAGAAACACCTAAACATTCCAACAACTCAAACTTGAATTGTATGAACGTTTAGGTCCTCTTCTCTTCCATTCCTCATTCGTACAAAACAAAGAGTATTGAAATTAAACATTGAAATCAAAGAAACACCTAAACATTCCAACAACTCAAACTTGAATTGTATGAACGTTTAGGCCCTCTTATCTTCCTCTTCGTTGTAGCACAAGGTCTAAGGATAGTTTGATGGTGTGAATGGTTTGGGGGAGTGGTGAAAATGGAAGGAGGAATGGTGTTTGGATTATAAGGGAATGGGGACTCACGGCTAGGAAGAAGTGGATGTGTTTGTCGTGTGGTGTTGTGTATGAAAATGAGATCAGAATGAGTGGGAATGAATGCTTATTTATAGGCGAAATGGGGGGGAACATGACAGCTAGGAGGGAATGTGGCTGCATGTTTTGTTGTGGAGAAAGGAATAATCTGAAATGGGAGAGCATGTGGGTGGAAATGCATGTGGGTTAAAGTGGAATGATGATGGGAGATGCATGTGGCTGATTTATGCATGTGATTAAAGGGAGTGCATGTTTGAATGATTAAAGGGACATGTGAGGGTGCAATGATGAAGGAATAATCTGAAATGGGAGAGCATGTGGGTGGAAATGCATGTGGGTTAAAGTGGAATGATGATGGGAGTTGCATGTGGCTGATTTATGCATGTGATTAAAGGGAGTGCATGTTTGAATGATTAAAGGGACATGTGAGGGTGCAATGATTAGGTTGGAAATGCATGTGAATGCAAGGTGTGAATGATTATGAGTGCATGTGGGTGAATTAAAGGATGGAATGCATGTGCAATGGTTAAAGGAAAGGTTTAAATGTCCTAGAACTAAAGGGAACAAGGTTCCAACACTTTGGTCTTCAATTAGGTCTTCAATTTCGTCCAACACTTTGACTCCAAGCATAAGCTATCCATCCTTAGCCCAAAAGTGCTCCAAAAGTCTCCAAAATGCATCTTTTTGCTCCTTTAGCCCTTTGGACCTACAAACACACGAAAATAGCTTAAAGTACTAAAATAACTAAAGAAACATAACGTAAATGCACGAGAACAAGCCATTTAAGTCGCATGAATATGCTCCTATCAAATACCCCCACACTAATCTTTTGCTAGTCCTCGAGCAAAACAAATCAAAAACAAATAAACAAAACGACACTAAACACGTAAAACACAACCTAAACCTTCCAACAACCGTCTTAGGGATTTCCAATGCACATGACATGTTAAAAATCATCATTCTCACAGATTTTAGTCATCTTCACACTTAAGTACATTCTTAATCATAGTCACCACATACTATTTCACAATTAAGCATTTAAAACCATGTTTTGAATGTAGTAACATGCCTTAGAGAATTTGCTCAATTCTTTACAAGATATGCACTCGATTTTCACTCATATTTTCTAACTACACACCCTAATCTAGTCATATGTGAGAAGATTAATGAAAACGAACACTCACATATATATATCACAAAGAGAGCAATTTCCGGAGTTAATAAGCATGTTTAGATATGATCTCATGAATGGAATGCTACTACTTAGATGCGAGAACCAGTGACACCATATGCTCATACCAAATTCAAACTCCACAAATTGAAACACATAACACTTGATAGGAGCATATTCATGCGACTTAAATGGCTTGTTCTCGTGCATTTACGTTATGTTTCTTTAGTTATTTTAGTCCTTTATGCTTCTTTTGTGTGTTTTCAGGTTCTAAGGGCAAAGTATGCAAAATGGTGCATTTTGGTGCATTTTGGAGTAGTTTGGGGCGTTAAATGGATTGCATATACTTGAAGCCAAGTAGATGGACGAAATTGAAGACCAAAGGAGGCCCTTTGTACCAGAAATTCACACCAACACATCCCATTTCAGATTGCATTCCAATCATTCCAGCCAAGCCACATGCACTCCCTTTAATTTATTCAACCTAGCTGTCAAAGCACATGCACATTCATCCTAATCATTCACATACACAATCTGCCATCATTCACACATTCATTCCACATGCATTCCCTTCACAAATCAGCCACATGCACTTTGCCTTTCATCATTGCACCATAAATCAGCCACATGCACCCATAATCATTCAACCAACTTTGCACATGCATTCATCATCATAACCTAGCTGTCATTACCCTTTAATCACATGCATAAATCAGCCACATGCATCTCCCATCACCATTCCAGATTTCCACCAAGTTCCTAGCTGTCATATTCCCTCCTTTTCACCTATAAATAAGCATCCATTGCAGCCACAATTCATGGATTCCCATTCATTCTCATACATTCTTCCATTTCAGAAATTCATTCATTCAAACACACATCCACACCATCAAACTATCCTTAGACCTTGTGCTACAACGAAGAGGAGAAGAAGAGTGCCTAAACGTTCATACAATTCAAGTTTGAGTTGTTGGAATGTTTAGGTGTTTCTTTTCCTCGATTACAATGTTTAATTTCAATTCTCTTTGTTTTGTACGTATGAGGAACTAAACCCCCCTTTGGCTAGGGGGGGATTCGAAATATATGTTTATGCTTGCATTTTGATTTGATTACTTCTAATTGCGTTTCATAAGTTGTGAATTCAATTTGTTTAACTATTTGATTGATAACCTATTTATGTATGCTTATTGAGAGTTCACGCTTAATTTTCATGCATGAATTTGACGCTAGAATATAAGTGAGTTTCACGTAATAGTTATGAACTTATATTCACAAGTAGTGGAGGTTGCTTATAAACAATCGCGTTAAACATATTCTTGGCATAAGTTTCATGCAATCATAGTAACGAATGCCTCGTCAACACTTATAGTTTTCATGTTGCTTAATGATTCTTGCTTGTATCTCTATTATGCAATTCATGTAGGGAACTTGTGAGGAATGCTTTGGGTTGTCGTATGCCCTCATCCAATTCATTAACTTAAGGAAAACTTGACGGTTAATTTAAGCGGACCTAATTAACCCGAGGCGTCGAGAATTCATGGTTTATTGAAATGCAATTGGAAATCTTTTTATTATGCAAGTGTAATGATAGGAGCATATTCATGCAACTTAAATGGCTTTTTCTCGTGCATTTACGTTATGTTTCTTTAGTTATTTTAGTACTTTAAGCTATTTTCGTGTGTTTGTAGGTCCAAAGGGCTAAAGGAGCAAAAAGATGCATTTTGGAGACTTTTGGAGCACTTTTGGGCTAAGGATGGATAGCCTATGCTTGGAGCCAAAGTGTTGGACGAAATTGAAGACCTAATTGAAGACCAAAGTTTTGGAACCTTGTTCCCTTTAGTTCTAGGACATTTAAACCTTTCCTTTAACCATTGCACATGCATTCCATCCTTTAAATCAGCCACATGCATCTCCCATCATCATTCCACTTTAACCCACATGCATTCCCTTCTTTAATCATTCCTAGCTGCCATTCACATGTTCTCCCATCCCTTCTCTCCCTATAAAACCATGCATTGCATTCATTCAAAACATTCATTCCCATTCATACACAATTCATTCACCATTCACGCCAGAAATTCATCCCCTCTCTATAACACATCCATACTTCACCATTCTTCATATTTTCTGCCCAAAAAGAAGCCTTGAGGTCCCCTACATCCATCCCTATCCTAAACACATCATTCTACACCATCCATAACTCCCCATCCCTCCAAAACTATCCTTAGACCTTGTGCTACAACGAAGAGGAGGAGAAGAGTGCCTAAACGTTCATACAATTCAAGTTTGAGTTGTTGGAATGTTTAGGTGTTTCTTTTCCTCGATTCCAATGTTTAATTTCAATTCTCTTTGTTTTGTACGTATGAGGAACTAAACCCCCCCTTGGCTAGGGGGGGATTCGAAATATATGTTTATGCTTGCATTTTGATTTGATTACTTCTAATTGCGTTTCATAAGTTGTGGATTCAATTTGTTTAACTGTTTGATTGATAACTTATTTATGTATGTTTATTGAGAGTACACGCTTAATTTTCATGCATGAATTTGACGCTAGAATATAAGTGAGTTTCACGTAATAGTAATGAACTTATATTCACAAGTAGTGGAGGTTGCTTATAAACAATCGCGTTAAACATATTCTTGGCATAAGTTTCATGCAATCATAGTAACGAATGCCTCGTCAACACTTATAGTTTTCATGTTGCTTAATGATTCTTGCTTGTATCTCTATTATGCAACTCATGTAGGGAACTTGTGAGGAATGCTTTGGGTTGTCGTATGCAATCATCCAATTCATTAACTTAAGGAAAACTTGACAGTTAATTTAAGCGGACCTAATTAACCTGGGGCGTTGAGAATTCATGGTTTATTAAAATGCAATTGGAAATCTTTTTATTATGCAAGTGTAACATGTGTGGAGATGAACCCCTTAGCTAGTCATCCCATCCATTCAAATCCATCACATTCATATTTACATTCTGTTTTTAATTAGAATCTGTGCAATTAGTGTAATTTCGTCCAAACCTCAATCCCCCCTTACTTTAATGTCCAAATTAGTTAGAAATCAATTTAGTTTGTGTTTTTAAGAGTCTTGAGTCAAGTTACAACTTAATTTCGTCCAAATTTGGGTTTAAGGTCAGAAACTGCCTAGTTAGTGTTTTTAGGCAGTTTTGAGTCTTTTGAACTTGTTTTGAGTCCTTTGAGTCTTTGTATTGTTCAAATTAGTTAGAAAGTGTTTTGATTCAATTTGTTACCCAAATTCGTCCAAAGTACTCAAAGTGCTCAAAACTGCCCAGAAAGTGTTTTTAAGGCAGTTTTGAGTGTTTTGGTGCTGTTTTGAGTCTTTTGGTTTGTTTTAGTGTTTTAAAGTTTAGTTTTGCATTCTTTGAGTCGAGTTTAGTGTTTTAAACTTTGTTTTTGAGTTTTTAAGTCAGTTTCCAAGTGTTTAGCAATCCCTCCTAATCCCCGGTCTAGAACGATCCCTACTTATATCTATACTACAATTGTCAAAAAGAGGGTTAATTTGTGTGCGTATAATTCTCGCATCATGTAACATATGTGGAGATGAACCCCTTAGCTAGCCATCCCATCCATTCAATTCCATCACATTCATCTTTACAATCTGTTTTAAATTACAATCTGTGCATTTTAGTTAATTTCGTCAAAAACTCAATCCCCCTTTACTTTAGTGTCCAATATAGTTAGAAAGTGTTTTAGTTTGTGTTTTTAAGAGTCTTGAGTCAAGTTACAACTTAATTTCGTCCAAATTTGGGTTTAAGGTCAGAAACTGCCTAGTTAGTGTTTTTAGGCAATTTTGAGTCTTTTGAACTTGTTTTGAGTCCTTTGAGTCTTTGTATTGTTCAAATTACTTAGAAAGTGTTTTGGTTTGTGTTTATAAGTGTTTTGATTCAATTTGTTACCCAAATTCGTCCAAAGTACTCAAAGTGCTCAAAACTGCCCAGAAAGTGTTTTTAAGGCAGTTTTGAGTGTATTGGTGCTGTTTTGAGTCTTTTGGTTTGTTTCAGTGTTTTAAAGTTTAGTTTTGAATTCTTTGAGTCGAGTTTAGTGTTAAAAACTTTGTTTTTGAGTTTTTAAGTCAGTTTCCAAGTGTTTAGCAATCCCTCCTAATCCCCGGTCTAGAACGATCCCTACTTACATCTTTACTACAATTTGACAAAAAGAGGGTTTAATTTGTGTGCGTATAATTCTCGCATCAACACTCAAGATAGAAGTTAAGGGTTGTAATGGGGCTTGGGGTGTTTGTTAACAAGGAAAGGATAGGGAAAACAAACGTTCTTCAAGCAATAGTAAGCAAAGCAATGAAATTGAGACTTAGAATTCACTTAGATTGCAGAAATTAACTTTAAAACACAAGGGAAAGATTTAGACAACTCCTTAGGGCCGAATTCATTGTTTTGGACCCTTACTTCAACAAACAATACTTTGGAACTCTTTTTCTCAACTTTTCAACTTTTTCTTCATTCATTTTTTTTTTCTTTTTCCACGAATTTTTTTTTTTTCGTGCCTATAGCACACAATTCCTCATGAAAAACACATCCCCCACACTTGTTTTCTGCCAACATAAATCAAAAGGACTTCAATTTGAATCATGCTTTGCTATGCTTCAAGAACAAGGGTATGGATAGTCCTAATCTAGGCTAGGTGAGGAAAACATGAGTTAACAAATAATGACGGCTAACAAGGCTCAATGGGGTTAAAAACCTACAAAACATAATGACACAGGGCACACGGCTTTTAGGCTAAGGTGGTGGTCACTACACAACTTCATCTTGAATGTGTGTTATGCAAATCAATAACATGCTTTGAATGAAATGGATATAAGTTCTAGCATTTAGTTCTATCGTGATACAATTGCATTCTAAGTAGCAACCAAGCAAGGAATAATGAGATCATGCAACAACTTTAGAAAACAAAGAATCACAGAAAATAACTCTCCAAAGAACATTTAGGCTCAAGTCTCACAAGGTTGTAGCGTTTGTTTGAGTTCCTTCCTTCAAGCATGTTACAAAAACAATTTTTTTCTTTTATGATTGCATGTGAAGTCATACATTATAACCATAACCAAGCATATACCAAGAGTAAATCAAACTTTTCTCTATGTTCATAACTCTTTTTAACAGTCATGCAATTACAAACCAAATCCTTATCATTGTGTTGGAAGGTACCCTAAGACACAAACACACAAAAACGACTCAAAACACTCTTTTTAGGCTTTTCAAAACATGTATTTCAAATTTTTATGTGATTTTCGGAGTTATAAAAACAAAACATATTAAAACACTCTAAAACATCTTAAAAACACCTTAAAACAGCAAGAAACAACATTTGAAGTTATGGGTGATAAAATCCCACGAATTTGCATCAAATATACTTAGTTACCCCCCCACACTTAAATCAAACATTGTCCTCAATGTTTTAAGCATAGATTCACACAAAACATAAGTAAACGCACAAAAAGCAACTAAACATACTAAACATGGCAGAATGTAGTTAACAAAGAGAAGAGTTTAGAGACGCAAATCTGGTTATAGAGTGTAAATTCCATCTTCTCCTTGGTAATTGCATTGAGGCTTGGATCTTTGTGATTCCACATGCTTACTCTTGAACTGCGCTGCTCCCATCGTTGATTTTCCTTTGTGCTACTCTTGAACTGGGCAGCAGGCTTCCTTTGGTCTCCCCCGAAGGTCTGAGCTTCCTCCTTTTATCTGTTTCTTTGTTCAATCTCTCCAATTCGTATTGAAGAGGGTTAGAGGATAGCTCAGCATATGCAGTTGTTGCTTGTCTCCACATGCTTCAATGTGTCATTTTCACTTGCCTTACTTGCTCCCCTTTGCAGAAGTGGTCCCTTCTCTGGAAGTGTATCAACCGTTGAAGATGACTACTCGAGAGCAACGTTAGGTAAGCAATCAGGAAAGGGATTCCCGGCCGTCGGAAGACTGACTCCAAGTGCCGGCTGATTGCTTCTTTTACTTTGCTATGCGAGTAATAACAAAGACAAAGGAAAAGACAGGGAAAGAGCATGATATGAGATACTTTTGCTTTTGACCTTGATGATATGAGATACCTTTGCTTTTGAAGAAGCGGTGAATGAATCAGCACATGTATTTGTTGTGCTGTTTCCTCCTGGGTCATCTGTACTCGAGGCATCTGGTATCATCTTTGGGGAAGAAGAAAGAATTGAGTATTTCGAAAGGCTTTGCTGGGAGTGCGCCCTCAAAAGTGAGGAAGAGTTGGGCATTTTCTTCAGGTTTGCCTTGCCATAAAAGATGAAGGTCGACATATATAGGGATTTCCCAATAGCAAGTGGTGGTATTGTTCTTTTACCCTCGTCGACAACGTTTTGATCCCGCAAATCCGGCTTTTTGAAATAGTGACGCCTCTTCGATTTCTGAACGACGCCTCTTCGATTTCTGAGCAGGCGCCCCTTCGATTTCTGAGCGACGCCCCTTCGCTTTCTGAACGACACGTAGTAGTGCGGATGCGGCTCTTTTGACAAAGCTGCATGCGTTTTCTGAAAAGTAGAGAAAGCGTCGTCGAACTTTGCGTTTGTCGGCTAAAGATGTGTAGCTGCGATGATGGCCTCCACGTGTTTTCACTTTGTCAGAGATCTTTTGACAAAGTGAATGCGTTTTCTGAAAAGCCGAGAGATCGTCGCCGAACTTTGCGCAGGAAATTCCGGCTTTTTGAATTGGTGGACGCGTCGCCTTGGCTTTTTATAGAGCTACCGATCACCTCAAACATACACACTCTGAAGACTTCCCATTTTTGAAAATTGTCTCCGGCCCTCTGAAATTTAACTCCATCCACCCTTCTCTTGAACACCTTTGAAAAATGGCAAACCCGTCGAACCTTAGCTTAGAATTGAGTCTCAGCAATGATAATGGCGCGCCGCATCAAGGTAACGTATGGCGCCCTTCTTTCTTATCTTCTAACGGTCCTCTTACAGGTGAAGACTTAGTGATGCAGGATGCCACAACAGCTACAATAGTAGCTAGGAACCTCCTCACTACCAAAGATAGTCAGCTGCTTTCAGGACGGTCCGATGAGTTGGCCGTTCAAGAATCCCTCGCACTTAGTGTTCAGTGTGCGAGCTCTGTGTCCAACATGGGCCAACGCCTGCTTGCTCGGTCCCGTCAAGTGGAATCATTGATGGCAGAGGTGGAAAATCTTAAGCAGGAGATCAACCAGCTTAAGTACGAGAATAGAAGTTTGCACGTGCTTGCAAATAACTATTCGTCGGGCATGAAGAGGAAGCTTGATGAGCTGCAAGAATCTCAAGGTCGAATGCAAAGTGACCGTCAAAGGCTTGCGTCTTTCTTCCAGAGGCACCTTTTTCCTGGGTCATCCAGCGTTCCACCCAGTATTGAGGCCTGGAATGCTCTAGCTCCGATGCCTCCTGCTCTGATGCTTCCGCTCCGATGCCTTCCGCTCCGAAGCCTTCCGCTCCGATGCCTTCTGCTCCGACGCCTCGTAGTGCGGCTTCACGTAAACATCCTTTGTGAAGGCTCCATCTTTCTCCATGTTTAGTATCTTTTTTTTTTCTTTTTTTTTTTTTATTTTTTTTTTATGAACATGCTTTGTTTTATTTAGTGCATTGGGTTGTCTCCCAAGTAGCGCTTTCTTTTACGACTTGCAGCCGGACGAAGAACCCAATCACTCCCGGATATGTTCACGAATCGGATGAGAACTCCGAGTCATGAACTAGTACCTAAAACAAGAAACAAAACAAAATTAAGAATCTGGAAAAATAAAAAACAAACGAAAATAAAACAATCCAAGGGATTAGCAAAGTTGCTAATCCCCGGCAACGGTGATAGGAGCATATTTATACGACTTAGTTAGCTTGTTTTCTTGCATTTAATTAGCTAAACTATGTTAATTATAGTGTTTAAAGTTATTTTCGTGCAATTTCAGGTTTTAGTGTCAAAGTATGCAAAAAGAAGCAATTTGGAGCATTCTAGAGCATTTTTGGGCCAAGATTGGATAGTGCAAGCATGGTGGCATGAGGATGGACGAATTTGAAAGGTTTGAATTCAGTTAGGGAGTTGCAAGGGGGGCCTAAAAACCTGATTTCTAGAAGGCTACATTTCAGCCACATGCACTCCCATCCTTTAATCCATTGCAGCCACATGCACTTCCATCCTTTCATCATTGCATCACAAATCAGCCACATGCACTTTGCCTTTTCATCATTGCACCACAAATCAGCCACATGCACTTTGCCTTTCATCATTGCACCACAAATCAGCCACATGCACTCCCATGCTCTCCCATTAATTAATTCAAGTCCATATCTGATTTCCCTAGGGTTCTAAGTGCCTATATATACTCATATTAACCCCTAGATCAGATCACCACCTCTCATACACATTCATTCACGCCAGAAATTCATTCCCTCTCTCTAACACAGCCATACTTCACCATTCTTCATATTTTCTGCCCAAAAACACTCCTTGCCTTCCCCTACATCCATCCCTACCCTAAACACATCATTCTACGTCATCCATAACCCCCAAAACTCACCAAAACCCCTTGTGCCGCAGCAACTAGAGGAGAAGAGGCTTAAACGTTCATACAATTCAAGATTGAGTTGTTGGAATTTTTAGGTGTACTTCGATTCTTGTTTTCAATGTTTACTTTGTTATTACTCTCTAAGTTTGTTGTAATCATGAGTGGCTAAACCCCCTTGGTTAGGGGGGAATTTGAAACCATGTACATGCTTGCAATATGATTTGATTACATTCAGTTGTTATTTCATAAGTTGTGGATTCAATTCGTTTATCTATTTGATTGATAACTTATTTGTGTATGTTGATTGAGAGTGCACGCTTAGTTTTCATGCATGAATATGATGCTAGATTATGAGGGAGTTCCACCTAATAGTTACAATCTTATAATCACAAGTAGTGAAGGTCGCTTGAAAACGATCGCGTTGAATGAATTCTTAGCATAAGTTTCATGCAATTCATAGTAACGAATGCTTCGTCAATGCTTATGTTTTTCATAGAACTTAATGATTCTTGCTTGTATCTCTATTATGCAATTCATGTAGGGAACTTGTAGGGAATGTTTTGGGTTGTCGTATGCAATCATCCAACTTAATAACTTGTGGAAAAACTGAGGGTTAATTAGTGCAATTCACGGTTAATTTGGGGCGTTGAGTATTTATAATTTATTGGAAGAACAACTGAAAATCGTTTTGTTTGCAAGTGTGACATGTGTGGAGAAGAACCTCCTAACTAGCCTTTTATCCATCCTTTTTATCCAAAAACATTCTACAATCTGTTTAGTTTAAAGTTTCTGTTTTATATTTCAATTTTCGTCAAAACAAAACCCCCCTTTACTTTCTTGTTCTATAGTGTTTAGAATCTGTTTAATTTGTGTTTTAAAGTGTTTTGAATCAACCTATAATCTTAAATTCGTCCAAATTTGTGTTTAAGGTCAGAAACTGCCTAGTTAGTGTTTTTAGGCAGTTTTGAGTCTTTTGCACCTGTTTTGAGTCCTTTGAGTCTTTGTATTGTCCAAATTAGTTAGAAAGTGTCTTAGTTTGTGTTTATAAGTGTTTTGATTCAATTTGTTATACAAATTCGTCCAAATTCACCAAAGTGCTCAAAACTGCCCAGAAAGTGTTTTTAAGGCAGTTTTGAGTGTTTTGGGTGATGTTTGAGGTTTTAGGTTTGTTTAAGTGTTTTAACTTTTAGTTTTGCATTCTTTGAGTCGAGTTTAGTGTTTTAAACTTTGTTTTTGAGTTTTTAAGTCAGTTTCCAAGTGTTTAGCAATCCCTCCTAATCCCCGGTCTAGAACGATCCCTACTTACATCTTTACTACAATTTGACAAAAAGAGGGTTTAATTTGTGTGCGTATAATTCTCGCATCAAACGGCGCCAAAATTTGATGCGAGAATTATACGCACACAAATTAAACCCTCTTTTTATCAATTTGTAGTAAGGATGCAAGTAGGGATCGTTCTAGACCGGGGATTAGGAGGGCTTGCTAATCACTTGGATTTGACTCAAAAACGTAAAAAACACAATATAAAACATAAACTAGACTCAAAGAATGCAAAACTAAAAGTTAAAACACTTAAACAAACCTAAAACCCAAAACAGCAACTAGAAGACTCAAAACTGCCTAAAAACCACTTTCTGGGCAGTTTTGAGCACCTACACTAATTTGGACGAAATTGGATGAAAACTTGAATCAAAATACTTAGAAACACAAATCAAAACACTTTCTAACTAATCTAAGACTTCAAATTAAAGGGGGATTTGTTTTGGAGGAAAATTGAAATAACGAAACAAGTTAATAAACTAGACAGAATGTAAATATAAAATTGATGAAATGGAATGAATGGATGCTAGCCAAGGGGTTCATCTCCACACATGTTACACTTGCATAATAAAAAGATTTCCAATTGCATTTCAATAAATTATGAAACTCATCACCCCGGGTTAATTAGGTCCGCTTAAATTAACCTTCAAATCTTCCTAACGTTATTGAATTGGATGATTGCATACGACAACCCAAAACATTTCCCACAAGTCCCCTACATGATTGCATAATAGAGATACAAGCAAGAATCATTACGCTCTATGAAAATTATAAGTGTTGACGAGGCATTCGTTACTATGATTGCATGAAACTTATGCCAAGAATTCGTTTAACGCGATTGTTTATAAGCAACCTCCACTACTTGTGAATATAAGTTCGTAACTATTAGGTGAAACTCACTTATATTCTAGCGTCATATTCATGCATGAAAATTAAGCGTGCACTCTCAATAAACATACATAAATAAGTTATCAATCAAACAGTTAAACAAATTGAATCCACGACTTATGAAATGCAATTAGAAGTAATCAAATCAAAACGCAAGCATAAACATATATTTCAAATCCTCCCCTAGCCGAGGGGGGGTTTAGTTCCTCATGATACAAAACAAAGAGAATCAAAGAAACACCTAAACATTCCAACAACTCAAACTTGAATTGTATGAACGTTTAGGCCCTCTTCTCTTCCATTCCTCATTCGTACAAAACAAAGAGTATTGAAATTAAACATTGAAATCAAAGAAACACCTAAACATTCCAACAACTCAAACTTGAATTGTATGAACGTTTAGGCCCTCTTATCTTCCTCTTCATTGTAGCACAAGGTCTTTTGGATAGTTTGATGGTGTGAATGGTTTGGGGAGTGGTGAAAATGGAAGGAGGAGGCCACGGCAATGGGATGATTTCTGGTGTGGTGTTTGGATTATTAGGGAGAGAGCATGGCACAAGGGAATGGTTGGTGTTTGTGACTGAAATGTGTATGGAAGAATGAGATGAGAATGAGTGGGAATGAATGCTTATTTATAGGTGAAATGGGGGTGAACATGACAGCTAGGAGGGAATGTGGCTGCATGTTTTGGTGTGGAGAAAGGAATAATCTGAAATGGGAGAGCATGTGGGTGGAAATGCATGTGGGTTAAAGTGGAATGATGATGGGAGATGCATGTGGCTGATTTATGCATGTGATTAAAGGGAGTGCATGTTTGAATGATTAAAGGGACATGTGAGGGTGCAATGATGAAGGAATAATCTGAAATGGGAGAGCATGTGGGTGGAAATGCATGTGAATGCAAGGTGTGAATGATTATGAGTGCATGTGGGTGAATTAAAGGATGGAATGCATGTAAGTCGCATCAATATGCTCCTATCACATGCTTTGAATGAAATGGATATAAGTTCTAGCATTTAGTTCTATCATGATACAATTGCATTCTAAGTAGCAACCAAGCAAGGAATAATGAGATCATGCAACAACTTTAGAAAACAAAGAATCACAGAAAATAACTCTCCAAAGAACATTTAGGCTCAAGTCTCACAAGGTTGTAGCGTTTGTTTGAGTTCCTTCCTTCAAGCATGTTACAAAAACAATTTTTTTCTTTTATGATTGCATGTGAAGTCATACATTATAACCATAACCAAGCATATACCAAGAGTAAATCAAACTTTTCTCTATGTTCATAACTGTTTTTAACAGTCATGCAATTACAAACCAAATCCTTATCATTGTGTTGGAAGGTACCCTAAGACACAAACACACAAAAACGACTCAAAACACTCTTTTTAGGCTTTTCAAAACATGTTTTTCAAATTTTTATGTGATTTTCGGAGTTATAAAAACAAAACATATTAAAACACTCTAAAACATCTTAAAAACACCTTAAAACAGCAAGAAACAACATTTGAAGTTATGGGTGATAAAATCCCACGAATTTGCATCAAATATACTTAGTTACCCCCCCACACTTAAATCAAACATTGTCCTCAATGTTTTAAGCATAGATTCACACAAAACATAAGTAAACGCACAAAAAACAACTAAACATACTAAACATGGCAGAATGTAGTTAACAAAGAGAAGAGTTTAGAGACGCAAATCTGGTTATAGAGTGTAAATTCCATCTTCTCCTTGGTAATTGCATTGAGGCTTGGATCTTTGTGATTCCACATGCTTACTCTTGAACTGCGCTGCTCCCATCGTTGATTTTCCTTTGTGCTACTCTTGAACTGGGCAGCAGGCTTCCTTTGGTCTCCCCCGAAGGTCTGAGCTTCCTCCTTTTATCTGTTTCTTTGTTCAATCTCTCCAATTCGTATTGAAGAGGGTTAGAGGATAGCTCAGCATATGCAGTTGTTGCTTGTCTCCACATGCTTCAATGTGTCATTTTCACTTGCCTTACTTGCTCCCTTTTGCAGAAGTGGTCCCTTCTCTGGAAGTGTATCAACCGTTGAAGATGACTACTCGAGAGCAACGCTAGGTAAGCAATCAGGAAAGGGATTCCCGGCCGTCGGAAGACTGACTCCAAGTGCCGGCTGATTGCTTCTTTTACTTTGCTATGCGAGTAATAACAAAGACAAAGGAAAAGACAGGGAAAGAGCATGATATGAGATACTTTTGCTTTTGACCTTGATGATATGAGATACCTTTGCTTTTGAAGAAGCGGTGAATGAATCAGCACATGTATTTGTTGTGCTGTTTCCTCCTGGGTCATCTGTACTCCAGGCATCTGGTATCATCTTTTGGGAAGAAGAAAGAATTGAGTATTTCGAAAGGCTTTGCTGGGAGTGCGCCCTCAAAAGTGAGGAAGAGTTGGGCATTTTCTTCAGGTTTGCCTTGCTATAAAAGATGAAGGTCAACATATATAGGGATTTTCCAATAGCAAGTGGTGGTATTGTTCTTTTACCCTTGTCGACAACGTTTTGATCCCGCAAATCCGGCTTTTTGAAATAGTGACGTCTCTTCGATTTCTGAGCAGGCGCCCCTTCGATTTCTGAGCGACGCCCCTTCGATTTCTGAACGACACGTAGTACTGCGGATGCGGCTCTTTTGACAAAGCTGCATGCATTTTCTGAAAAGTAGAGAAAGCGTCGTCGAACTTTGCGTTTGTCGGCTAAAGATGTGTAGTTGCGATGATGGCCTCCACGTGTTTTCACTTTGTCAGAGATCTTTTGACAAAGTGAACGCGTTTTCTGAAAAGCTGAGAGATCGTCGCCGAACTTTGCGCAGGAAATTCCGGCTTTTTGAATTGGTGGACGCGTCGCCTTGGCTTTTTATAGAGCTATCGATCACCTCAAACATACACACTCTGAAGACTGCCCATTTGTGAAAATTGTCTCCGGCCCTTTGAAATTTAACTCCATCCACCCCTTCTCTTGAACACCTTTGAAAAATGGCAAACCCATCGAACCTTAGCTTAGAATTGAGTCTCAGCAGTGATACGGGCGCGCCGCGTCAAGGTAACGTATGGCACCCTTCTTTCTTATCTTCTAACGGTCCTCTTACAGGTGAAGACTCTGTGATGCAGGATGCCACAACAGCTACAATAGTAGCTAGGAACCTCCTCACTCCCAAAGATAGTCAGCTGCTTTCAGGACGGTCCGATGAGTTGGCCGTTCAAGAATCCCTCGCACTTAGTGTTTAGTGTGCGAGCTCTGTGTCCAACATGGGCCAACGCCTGCTTGCTCGGTCCCGTCAAGTGGAATCATTGATGGCAGAGGTGGAAAATCTTAAGCAGGAGATCAAACAGCTTAAGTACGAGAATAGAAGTTTGCATGTGTTTGCAAATAACTATTCGTCGGGTATGAAAAGGAAGCTTGATGAGCTGCAAGAATCTCAAGGTCGCGTTCAAAGTGACCGTCAAAGGCTTGCGTCATTCTTCCAGAGGCACCTTTTTCCTGGGTCATCTAGCGTTCCACCCAGTATTGAGGCCTGGAATGCTCTAGCTTCGATTCCTCCCGCTCCGATGCCTTCCGCTCTGATGCCTTCCGCTCCGATGCCTTCTGCTCCGACGCCTCGTAGTGGGGCTTCACGTAAACATCCTTTGTGAAGGCTCCATCTTTCTCCATGTTTAGTATCATTTTTTTTTTTTTAATTTTTTTTTTTTTATGAACTTGCTTTGTTTTATTCAGTGCATTGGGTTGCCTCCCAAGTAGCGCTTTCTTTTACGTCTTGCAGCCGGACGAAGAACCCAATCACTCCAGGATATGTTCACGAATCGGATGAGAACTCCGAGTCATGAACTAGTACCTAAAACAAGAAACAAAACAAAATTAAGACTCTGGAAAAATAAAAACAAACGAAAATAAAACAATTCAAGGGATTAGCAAAGTTGCTAATCCCCGGCAACGGCGCCAAAATTTGATGCGAAATAGATAAGCACACAAATTAAACCCTCTTGTTGTCAAATTGTAGTAAGGATGCAAGTAGGGATCGTTCTAGACCGGGGATTAGGAGGGCTTGCTAAAACCTCTAAATTGACTCAAAAACATAAAAACAAAGTTAAAAACGTTCACAAAGACTCAAAGGACTCAAAACAGGTTCAAAAGACTCAAAACTGCCTAAAAACACTAACTAGGCAGTTTCTGACCTTAAACACAAATTTGGACGAATTTAAGATTATAGGTTGATTCAAAACACTTTAAAACACGAATTAAGACACTTTAACACTAAACTAGACTCAAAGAATGCAAAACTAAAAGTTAAAACACTTAAACAAACCTAAAACCCAAAACAGCAACTAGAAGACTCCAAACTGCCTAAAAACCACTTTCTGGGCAGTTTTGAGCACCTACACTAATTTGGACGAAATTGGATGAAAACTTGAATCAAAATATTTAGAAACACAAATCAAAACACTTTCTAAGTAATCTAAGACTTCAAATTAAAGGGGGATTTGTTTTGGACGAAAATTGAAATAACAAAACAAAGTAACAAACTAGGCAGATTGTAAAACGAATTCCTTGAAAACAAGATGATGGATGGATTAGCTAAGGGGTTCATCTCCACACATGTTACACTTGCATACAAAACGATTTCTAATTGCTTTTCAATAAACCATGAATTCTCAACGCCCCGGGTTAATTAGGTCCGCTTAAATTAACCGTCAAGTTTTCCTTAAGTTAATGAATTGGATGATTGCATACGACAACCCAAAGCATTCCTCACAAGTTCCCTACATGAATTGCATAATAGAGATACAAGCAAGAATCATTAAGCATCATGAAAACTATAAGTGTTGACGAGGCATTCGTTACTATGATTGCATGAAACTTATGCCAAGAATTTGTTTAACGCGATTGTTTATAAGCAACCTCCACTACTTATGAATATAAGTTCATAACTATTACGTGAAACTCACTTATATTCTAGCGTCAAATTCATGCATGAAAATTAAGCGTGCACTCTTAACAAACATACATAAATAGGTTATCAATCAAACAGTTAAACAAATTGAATTCACAACTTATGAAACGTAATTAGAAGTAATCAAATCATATTGCAAGCATAAACATATATTTCGAATCCCCCCCTAGCTAAGGGGGGGTTTAGTTCCTCATGATACAAAACAAAGAGAATCAAAGAAACACCTAAACATTCCAACAACTCAAACTTGAATTGTATGAACGTTTAGGCCCTCTTATCTTCCTCTTCGTTGTAGCACAAGGTTTAAGGATAGTTTGATGGTGTGAATGGTTTGGGGGAGTGGTGAAAATGGAAGGAGGAATGGTGTTTGGATTATAAGGGAATGGGGACTCACGGCTAGGAAGAAGTGGATGTGTTTGTGGTGTGGTGTTGTGTATGAAAATGAGATGAGAATGAGTGGGAATGAATGCTTATTTATAGGCGAAATGGGGGGGAACATGACAGCTAGGAGGGAATGTGGCTGCATGTTTTGGTGTGGAGAAAGGAATAATCTGAAATGGGAGAGCATGTGGGTGGAAATGCATGTGGGTTAAAGTGGAATGATGATGGGAGATGCATGTGGCTGATTTATGCATGTGATTAAAGGGAGTGCATGTTTGAATGATTAAAGGGACATGTGAGGGTGCAATGATGAAGGAATAATCTGAAATGGGAGAGCATGTGGGTGGAAATGCATGTGGGTTAAAGTGGAATGATGATGGGAGATGCATGTGGCTGATTTATGCATGTGATTAAAGGGAGTGCATGTTTGAATGATTAAAGGGACATGTGAGGGTGCAATGATTAGGTTGGAAATGCATGTGAATGCAAGGTGTGAATGATTATGAGTGCATGTGGGTGAATTAAAGGATGGAATGCATGTGCAATGGTTAAAGGAAAGGTTTAAATGTCCTAGAACTAAAGGGAACAAGGTTCCAACACTTTGGTCTTCAATTAGGTCTTCAATTTCGTCCAACACTTTGGCTCCAAGCATAAGCTATCCATCCTTAGCCCAAAAGTGCTCCGAAAGTCTCCAAAATGCATCTTTTTGCTCCTTTAGCCCTTTGGACCTACAAACACACGAAAATAGCTTAAAGTACTAAAATAACTAAAGAAACATAACGTAAATGCACGAGAACAAGCCATTTAAGTCGCATGAATATGCTCCTATCAACGACAACCCAAAACATTCCCCACAAGTCCCCTACATGATTGCATAATAGAGATACAAGCAAGAATCATTAAGTTCTATGAAAACCATAAGCGTTGACGAAGCACTTTTACTATGATTGCATGAAACTTATGCCAAGAATTTACTTAACGTGATTGAGATCATCAACCTTTACTACTTGTGAATATAATTCCATAACGATTAGGTGAAATTTCCTTATATCCTAGCATCCAATTTATGCATGATAATTAAGCATGCACTCTCAACCAACACACACAAATCAATTTAATTCACATAGATAAGTAAATTGAATTCACAACTTATGAAACTCAATTGGAAGTAATCAAATCATATTGCAAGCATAAACATGTATTTCGAATCCCCCCCTAGCCAAGGGGGGGTTTAGTTCCTCATACGCACAAAACAAAGAGAATTGAAATTAAACATTGAAATCAAGGAAAAGAAACACCTAAAAATTCCAACAACTCAAACTTGAATTGTATGAACGTTTAGGCCCTTCTCCTCCTCTTTGTTGCGGCACAAGGTCTAAGGATAGGTTTTGGGGGTTATGGATGGCGTAGAATGATGTGTTTAGGATAGGGATGGATGTAGGGGACTTCAAGGCTTATTTTTGGGCAGAAAATATGAAGAATGGTGAAGTATGGATGTGTTATAGAGAGGGGATGAATTTCTAGCGTGAATGGTGAATGAATGAATGGTTTGTGGCTGCAATGGAGGTTTATTTATAGGTGGATGAATAATTAAAGAGGGAATATGACAGCTAGGGAGAGAATGTGGCTGCCATCATGAAGAGTGCATGGATGTGGCTGAATAATCACATGGGAAAGCATGTGGCTGAATGGATTAAAGAAGGAATGATGATGGGAGAGCATGTGGGTGACAGCTAGGTTGGTTGGTGGCTGCAATGGAGGTGTGGAATGATGATGGGAGAGCATGTGGGTGAATTATAGAATGGGAAAGCATGTGAGTGACAGCTAGGGTGATTGGTGGCTGCAATAATTTCGTCCATCCTCTTGGCTCCAAGCATATGATATCCATTCCAAGCTCTAATTTGCTCCAAAATGCTCCAAAATACATCCTTTTGCATACTTTGCCCTTAAATCCTGAAAATACATAAAACTAGCTTAAAAGACTACTTTACTAAGGAAAAACACTTTAAATGCACAAGACAAGCTAAACTAAGGTGCATAAATATGCTCCTATCAAATTCCCCCACACTTAGCTTTTGCTAGTCCTCGAGCAAAACAAAACGATAACAAACAAACAAAACGACACTAAACAAGTAAAACACAACCTAAACCTTCCAACAATCGTCTTAGGGATTTCCAATGCACATGACATGTTAAAAATCATTATTCCCACAGATTTTAGCCATCTTTACACTCGAGCATAGGCTTAATCATAGTCACTACTTACTAGTTCACAAATAACCACTTAAAACGATGTTTTGAATGTAGTAACATGCCTTAGAGAATTTGCTCAATTCCTTACAAGATATGCACTCAATTTTCACTCATATTTTCTAACTACACACCTTAATCTAGTTATATGTGAGAAGATTAATGAAAACGAGCACTTTGGCTTGTGAGGATAGTGTGGGTTAATAAAGAACGTAAGCTTAACAAGGCTCAATGGGGTTAACTTAAACATATAATGAAGTAGGATACACGGTAATTTGGCTTTGGTGGTGGTCACTACACAACTTCTTCTTGAATATGTGTTACGCAAATCAACAACATGCTTTGAATGAAATGGGCATGAGTTCTAGCATTTGGAACTATATGATGAAACGCCTTCTAAGTAGTAACCAAGCAAAGAATAATGAGATCATGCAACGACTTTAGAGAACAAATGCACAGATTTTAACTCTCCAAATAACGTTTAGGCTCAAGTCTCACAAGGTTGTAGCGTTTGTTTGAGTTCCTTCCTTCAAGCATGTTACAAAAACCAATTTTTCTTTTGTGATTGCATGTGAAGTCATACATTATAACCATAACCGAGCATATACCAAGAGTAAATCAAACTTTTCTCCATGTTTATAACTCTTTTTAACAGTCATGTAATTAAAAACCAAATCCTCATCATTGTGTTGGAAGGTACCCTAAGACACAAACACACAAAAACGACTCAAAACACTCTTTTTAGGCTTTTCAAAACATGTTTTTCAAATTTTTATGTGATTTTCGGAGTTATAAAACAAAACACACTAAAACACTCCAAATCAGCTTAAAAACATTTTAAAACAGCAAGGAACAACACTTGAAGTTATGGGTGATAAAATCCAACGAATTTGCATCAACATACTTAGTTACCCCCCCACACTTCAATCAAACATTGTCCTCAATGTTTTAAGCTTAAAACCACACTAAACACAAGCAAACACAAAAACAGTAACTAAACGCATTAAACAGGGTAGAATGTAAATAACAAAGAGAAGAGTTTAGGGACGCAAATCTGGTTATGGAGTGTAAATTCCATCTTCTCCTTGGTGATTGCATTGAGGCTTGATCTTGAGTTTGACTGGAAGATTTTCTGGTTTCTTCCAATCGTTGATTTTCCACAGGCTACTCTTGAACTGGGCTGGAGGATTCTGACACATGGCAGGCAAGCATGAGGTGGAGGTGATGACCTGTTTCTTTGTTCAATCTTTCCAATTCGTATTGAAAAGGGTAGATCGGAAGACTGACTCCAAGTGCCGGCTGATTGCTCTCTTTCACTTTGCCATGCGAGTAATAACAAGGACAAAGGAAAAGACAGGGAAAGAGCATGATATGAGATACCTTTGCTTTCGCCCTTGATGATATGAGATACTTTTGCTTTTGAAGAAGCAGCGAATGAATCAGCACATATATTTGTTGCGCTTGTCTCCACATGCTTTGATCTACCTTTTCCTCCTGCCTCATCTGTACTACAGGCATCTCGTATCTTCTTTGGGGGTACATCACTGGTTGAATAGGTGTTCTCAAGGGAAGAAGAAAACTGAGCATGTTTGAGAGGTTTGGTTGCAGCTACATTCTCGGTCGAGAAGACAAGTCATGCGTTTTTGGATGTATGCCTTGCCATGAATGTTGATGTATATAGGAATTGTAATGGCAAATAGTAGTGCGGATGCGGCAATGATCTCCACGTGTTTTCAACTTTGTCAGAGAGCTTTTGACAAAGTTGCACGTTTTCCAAAAATTTGATGCGAACTATGTAAGCACACAAATTAAAACCCTCTTGTGACAATTGTAGTATATGAATAAGTAGGGATCGTTCTTAACCGGGGATTAGGAGGGATTGCAAAATCACTTGGAAACTGACTCAAAAACGTAAAATGAAGTTTGAAACACTAAACTAAACTCAATGAATGCAAAACTAAACAATAAAAACACTAAAACAAATCAAAAGACTCAAAACAGCCCCAAAACACTCAAAACTGCCTTAAAATCACTTTATGGGCAGTTTTGAGCACTTTGACAACTTTGGACGAATTTGGCTAATAAAATGAATCAAAATGCTTAAAAACACAAACTAAGACACTTTCTAACTAAATTGGACACTAAAGTAAAGGGGGATTGAGGTTTTGACGAAAATAAATTAAATGCACAGATTGTAAATTAGGGCAGATTCTAAAGATGAATGTGATGAAAATGTGGATGAATGCTAGCTAGAAGGTTTTTCTCCACACATGTCACACTTGCATACAAAAAGAATTTCAGTTGGTCTTTCGATGAATTATGGAACTCAACACTCCGAATTAATTAGGTCCGCTTAAATTAACCGTCAAGTTCTCCTTAAGTTAATGAATTGGATGGGATAGCGCAACGCAATTCAAAACATTCTCCAAAAGTCCTTTACGTGAAAAGCACAATAAAGATACAATCACAGATCATTAAGCATCATGAAAACTATAAGTGTTGACGAGGCATTCGTTACTATGATGAGCATGAAACTAGTGCCAAGAATTCAACTAACGCGATTGTTTATAAGCAACCTCCACTACTTGTGAATATAAGTTCATAACTATTAGGTGAAACTCACTTATATTCTAGCGTCAAATTCATGTATGAACATTAAGCGTGCACTCTCAATAAACATACACAAACAAGTTATCAATCAAACAGTTAAATGAATTGAATCCAACATTCATGAAATTCCAACCAAAAGTAATCAATTCATATTGCAAGCATAAACATGGTTTCGAATCACCCCCTAGCTAACTAGGGGGATTTAGCCTCTCATGTTCACAAAAAGAGAATTACAAATGAATTTAAACATAAAGCACAAAGGATTGATTACACCTAGAACGCCCAACGAATCCACGTGAATTGGTGCGCGTCGAAGCTCCTCTTTCCTCTTCTCCTTGCTGCGGCAGAGATGGTTTTGGATGATTTTGGGTGAATTTCTGGGTTATAGATGGGTTTAGGGTGGTTTAGGGGTGCGGCAATGGTGGTAGAAGGTGGGGGATGGTGTGGAATTGTGTGAGGAGTGGTGGAGATGGCTGCGGTAAGGCTTGGAAGTGGCTGGAATGGAGGAGAAGGTGCACGGCTTTTGGGTTGAATGGGAGAGATTCTATGATGGTGGCTACGGTTTGTGAATTAATTAGGGAGAATGGTAATGCACGGCTTAGGGGGAAGGAATGGGAGAGAATGGCAGATTTTTAATTAGGGTGTGACGGCTAGGGTAGTTTTTGGTGTGAAGGTGGCTGATTAGTATGAATGGATGCTACAGATTAAAGGGGAAGGGAATGGAGGCTGCGGATTGAATGTGAATTAGGTTGAATGGCTGAATGAAAATAGAATGAGAGGTATATGGTGCGGCTTATGAAAAGAATTAGGGTTATTAGGGTGAATGGCTGAGATGGTTTGATCAAATAAATGGATGGGAGTGAATTGAGTCAGCTAGGGTGAAAGAAAAGGTGAAAATCTGAGATGGAATGAATAAATAGACCTAGCGTGCGGCTGCAAGGTTAAAGGGCTAGGGTTTAGAAGCATGGATTTGGGCCTAAAATGCCCCCCTTGCACGGCAAGGGAAAGGACTTGGGCTAAAGCCCACGGCATTGGTTGGAATTTGGGCTAGGGCATTCATTTTGTGTCCTAAAGCGCCTACAAGGACTTCGAAGTGGCTAGAAAATACGGACGTTCATGATTAGGAAAGGTTACCAAAACGGGAAACTTAGGGTTAACTTTCCTAAAATAGGAAACCTTGTTCGAGTAGGATTCCTCGTTTTGGTAAGAATTCATCGTTTCTTCAAGACTTCAACTCATTCATTCCTCTTTCGCTCCAAAAGGCTCCAATTTGCATCTTCTTGCACACTTTGGCCTTATAATCTGAAAATACACAAAAGTGGCTGATAGGAGCATATTCATGCGACTTAAATGGCTTGTTCTCGTGCATTTACGTTATGTTTCTTTAGTTATTTTAGTACTTTAAGCTATTTTCGTGGGTTTGTAGGTCCAAAGGGCTAAAGGAGCAAAAAGATGCATTTTGGAGACTTTTGGAGCACTTTTGGGCTAAGGATGGATAGCCTATGCTTGGAGCCAAAGTGTTGGACGAAATTGAAGACCTAATTGAAGACCAAAGTGTTGGAACCTTGTTCCCTTTAGTTTTAGGACATTTAAACCTCTCCTATATCCTTAGCCGTGCATAACATTCCAACATTCCACTCTTTCATTTCAGCCACACTCCCACGTATCATTACTTATCATCACCACTTATCGCTTATCATAAATCATTACTTATCATCACCACTTATCACTTATCATAATCACATATCATACACTTATCATCACCACTTATCACTTATCATAATCACCCATAATCATTCACATAAATCAGCCACATGCATTCACTCTTCATAATTCAACCTAGCTGTCATGTTTCCCCTTTCATCATTCCCTCACATTCTTTAATTCAGCCAACACATGCTTACACATGCATTTTCAGCACCAAAGAATCATTGCACATGCATTTCCAACCCACATGCATCATTTAATCATTCAAACATGCAGCCACATTCACTTTACCTAGCTGTCATGTTCCCTCTCCCATCCATTTCATCATTGCACCAACCAATCTAGTTGTCATTACACATGCATTCCCTTCTTTAATCATTCCTAGCTGCCATTCACATGTTCTCCCATCCCTTCTCTCCCTATAAAACCATGCATTGCATTCATTCAAAACATTCATTCCCATTCATACACAATTCATTCACCATTCACGCCAGAAATTCATCCCCTCTCTATAACACATCCATACTTCACCATTCTTCATATTTTCTGCCCAAAAAGAAGCCTTGAGGTCCCCTACATCCATCCCTATCCTAAACACATCATTCTACACCATCCATAACTCCCCATCCCTCCAAACCTATCCTTAGACCTTGTGCTACAACGAAGAGGAGGAGAAGAGTGCCTAAACGTTCATACAATTCAAGTTTGAGTTGTTGGAATGTTTAGGTGTTTCTTTGATTTCAATGTTTAATTTCAATACCCTTTGTTTTGTACGAATGAGGAATGGAAGAGAAGAGGGCCTAAACGTTCATACAATTCAAGTTTGAGTTGTTGGAATGTTTAGGCGTTTCTTTGATTCTCTTTGTTTTGTATCATGAGGAACTAAACCCCCCCTGGTTAGGGGGGGATTTGAAATATATGTTTATGCTTGCATTTTGATTTGATTACTTCTAATTGCGTTTCATAAGTTGTGAATTCAATTTGTTTAACTATTTGATTGATAACCTATTTATGTATGTTTATTGAGAGTGCACACTTAATTTTCATGCATGAATATGATGCTAGAATATAAGGGAGTTTCACGTAATAGTTATGAACTTATATTCACAAGTAGTGGAGGTTGCTTATAAACAATCGCGTTAAACGAATTCTTGGCATAAGTTTCATGCAATCATAGTAACGAATGCCTCGTTAACACTTATAATTTTCATAGAGCGTAATGATTCTTGCTTGTATCTCTATTATGCAATCATGTAGGGGACTTGTGGGGAATGTTTTGGGTTGTCGTATGCAATCATCCAATTCAATAACGTTAGGAAGATTTGAAGGTTAATTTAAGCGGACCTAATTAACTTGGGGTGTTGAGAATTCATGGTTTATTGAAATGCAATTGGAAATCTTTTTATTATGCAAGTGTAACATGTGTGGAGATGAACCCCTTAGCTAGCCATCCCATCCATTCAAATCCATCACATTCATATTTACATTCTGTTTTTAATTAGAATCTGTGCAATTAGTTTAATTTCGTCCAAAACTCAATCCCCCCTTACTTTAATGTCCAAATTTGTTAGAAATCAATTTAGTTTGTGTTTTTAAGAGTCTTGATTCAAGTTACAACTTAATTTCGTCCAAATTTGGGTTTAAGGTGAGAAACTGCCTAGTTAGTGTTTTTAGGCAGTTTTGAGTCTTTTGAACTTGTTTTGAGTCCTTTGAGTCTTTGTATTGTTCAAATTAGTTAGAAAGTGTTTTGGTTTGTGTTTATAAGTGTGTTGATTCAATTTGTTACCCAAATTCGTCCAAAGTACTCAAAGTGCTCAAAACTGCCCAGAAAGTGTTTTTAAGGCAGTTTTGAGTGTTTTGGTGCTGTTTTGAGTCTTTTGGTTTGTTTTATTGTTTTAAAGTTTAGTGTCGCATTCTTTGAGTCTAGTAGAGTGTTTTATATTGTGTTTTTACGTTTTTGAGTGAAATCCAAGTGATTAACAATCCCTCCTAATCCCCGGTCCTGAACGATCCCTACTTACATTCTATACTACAATTGTCAAAAAAAGAGGGTTTAATTTGTGTGCGTATTCTCGCATCAGTGGCCTTAAACACTAAAACAACTAAGTAAACACAACATAAATGCACGAGAACAAGCTAATTAAGTCGCATGAATATGCTCCTATCACACGCGTTATCTGAAAAGCCGGGATTGCGGCTTTGTCACCCACGCTTGTCGGCAAAAGTGTGTAGCTGCATTCTCGGCCTCCACGCGTCTTCAACTTTGTCAAAGATCTTTTGACAAAGTTGCACGCTTTATATGAAAAGCCGGGATTGCGTCTGAAGAGTGTTGGAAGTATGCCCACAAAGCCACTCATTTGATGTAATAGCTTTTTGGAATACTTATTGTGTTAAACTTTTATATGTTTAATAGAGGGCAAAGCTTATTGTTAATCACTATTTATAGTATCTTGTGTTTAAGTAATAAGGGAATCCAAGGAATGTATTTGATCTAAGAGACAAGTGATTTAAGTTAGTTAAATTAACGAGACCTTTCTCTTATGTTCATTCCTAAAACGTTCCTAGCCATAGGATTGCCAATTGGGCATTGACAATCCGCTAAGGTTAGTATGTGTTATGTCGACTCAAGCGTGAGTATGAACTAGTCTCAAGTCATTTGGTGTTGGACACTAAGGCAAACACATAGGTGCTCGAAAGAGTAATCGAGTACACTGAACAACGATCAAACAAGAGTTCGAGCATACATGTCATGTGAGAACTCAATAGTTGCAATATGCAAAGTAGTCCTTTGACCTGAGGCATCATTGATGTCTAATGGTTAGGTCCTTGATCTTTGATTATGTCAACGGCATTCCATTGGAGTGTCCACGGCATTGTTGGGGTTGATAGGAGCATATTTAGGCGACTTAGTTGGCTTGTTCTTGTGCATTTACGTTGTTATTTCTTAGTTCTTTAAGTCTTTTAAGTCATTTTCGTGTGTTTTCAGGTTCTAAGGGCTAAAGGAGCAAAGAAGTGCATTTTGGAGCCTTTTGGAGCATTTTTGGGCTAGAGATGGATAGCTTATGCTTGGAGTCAAAATGTTGGACGAAATTGAAGACCAAGTGAGCCTAGAATCGAAGGAAGAAGGAGAAATCAAGAATTGGAAACTAGTTTCCATTATTGGGAGTTTCCATTTGTGAAGGTTTCCAATTGTGCAAAGTTTCTAAATAATGTGGTTGCCTAAAACACATGTTCTAGAAGCCCTAGACATGTCCTAAATTGTGCCTTGAGTTACCTTCCTTTTCTCTCCTAAAATCTGACCTAAAAACCTTTCCCCTTCTCCTTGCCGTGGGTTTAATGCCTTGTCTCTCCCAAAATCTGCAAGATTATGTTACATTCCCTTTCTTAAAAGCCTTAGCCGAACCTATACTTCCTCTTTTCTCCCAAAACCTGCAAGTTTTGCACTTTCCCTTTCTTTTCCTCCCTTGTGCCGCAAGACTTAGCCTTTTTCCCTAATTCCTGATTTCAATTGCCTATTCTAAAGGGATTTAACTTAATTCCTAATTCTTAGAGTTGATTTAGGGAATTAAACACTTACCTATTTCTGAAAATCCTTGCCGTGCACTCCCTTGGACCATTCCTCTTCCTTGCCGTGCAAGGGGGAGGATTCTTTCCTATTTTCTTGAGTCTTTGACTTAATTTCTGTTTACCTAAATAGTCTAGGGTTTTAATTCCTGAAATCATATTAATAAACCTCTTTGTTGCAGCCACAATGGATCCATTCATTCACCATTGACGCCAGAATTCATCTCCTCCCTCTAAGACCTCCATACTTCACCATTCTTGAGAGTTTCTGCCCAAAAACATCCCTTGCCGTCCCCTACATCCATTCCAACCTTAAACCTACCATAAAACACCATCCATATCCCCAAAAACTCACAAAAACCCTTGTGCCGCAGCACTTAGGAGAGGAAGGAAGCCTAAAACGGTTCATGCTTGCAGATTGGAGCGTTTTAGGTGTACTTCGTTCTTGTTTTCAATGTTTACTTTGCTATTATCTTCTAAGTTTGCTGTAATCATGAGTGGCTAAACCCCTAATTAGTTAGGGGAAAGTTTGAAGCCATGAACATGTTTGAAATATGAATTGATTTCTTCCAATTGTGATTTGTTAAGTTGTGATTGCAATTCAATTATCCGTTTTATTCATAACTTGTTCTTGTATGTTGATTAAAGATGCATATTTAGTTTTCATGCATGAACTTGATGCTAGTTTATGAACAAGTTTCACCTAATCGTCACAAGTTTATAAACATGAGTAGTGAAGGTTGTTAGTCACAATCAAGTTAATTGAATTCTTGGCAAGAGTATCATGCATTCATAGTTACAATTGCCTCGTCAACACTTATAATTTTCATAGAGCATAATGATCTCTCATCGTATCTCTTCTATGCATTCATGTTGAGGACCATTGGAGAATAATATGAATTGTCGTATGCATCATCCAATTCATTGACATAAGGAAGATTTGAAGGTTAATTAGTGCATCACGGTTAACTTGGGGTGTTGAGCATCATAGTTAGTGAAAAGCAATTGGAGAATCGATTCATATATAAATGTGTCATGTGTGGAGAATGGACCTCTAACTAATCCATCCATCATCTTGTTTTTAACTCGTTTTACAATCTGCCTAGTTTGATTACTTGCTTTGTTATTTCAATTTTCGTCAAAACAAAACCCCCCCTTTACTTTCTTGTTCTAAAGTGTTTAGAATCTGTTTAGTTTGTGTTTTAAAGTGTTTTGAATCAATCTATAACCTTAAATTCGTCCAAAAGTGTGTTAAGGTCAGAAACTGCCTAGTTAGTGTTTTTAGGCAGTTTTGAGTCTTTTGAGTCTGTTTTGAGTCTTTTGAATCTGTTTTGAGTCTTTTGAGTATTTGTGAACGTTTTGAACTTTGTTTTTATGTTTTTGAGTTAGTTTAGAGGTTTTAGCAAGCCCTCCTAATCCCCGGTCTAGAACGATCCCTACTTGCATCCTTACTACAATTTGACAACAAGAGGGTTAATTTGTGTGCTTAACTATTTTCGCATCAGGGGTCAAGCTATCTAGTCATGTAGGCATATGAATGCACAACAAGGGATCTCTAACCTTCCATGATGGAAGGAGAATACTCTAAGATATGATTCGAGAGTCTTTGGCCAAAGCATATGAATATGACTAAGGAAGATGTTCCAAATCTTATTCAATTGAATCATATAGAGAAGTATCACATTGGATAGTAGACATGAAACAAACTATCACTTAAACAATGTGATTAAGAGTATTGTATTAGAGAAGGACCGTATTGCATTGTAGTTGTAACTGGATAGGTTCTCCAACCACTTCTACTTAGCTTGGGTAACCATGACATGCTGCTAGGCGTCACCCATGGTTTGTGGAAGCCCTAAAGATTAGCAAACACTAATTTAAGGGAGAATTTAAGAGTAACATCGCCCACTACCTCGCTAATTGGAACCTAATGGATCGTACACCGAGTAAAGATATAAGTGAAGAAATTATATGAAATGGATAAGCAATTAAATGGTTTAATTGAAGAATGGTCAAGATTAATTAAATAGTTAATTAATTATACGAAACGTTCGTATTGGGCGTTCAAGTTAGTTTTGGGCTTCGGGGCACAAAAACGTTTTGGTCCACAAGGCCCATTATATTTAAGTTGTATGACAACTAAAACAAAATGGGCAATTAAGCCCAATAACAACTAATGGCTGGCCATAAGGGTGGAGGGTAGTGAACTTGGCTTAATTGCAAGTTTGCCACTCCATTGTGAGGTGGTATAAAGACATCTTTATAGCCATTTCATCCTAAGGGTTTCTAATTGAATTTGGGTGAAACAAACTCTCTCATTTTCTTTGAGAACAAATTACCTTAGGTGAGGAACATCTAGCAATCTTTCTTCCCTAAGTCATCCATTTCATCTTCACACAACATCTTTGGTGTGGAGACTTAGAGACACCAAACTTTTGGTGTTTTGGAGAACAAATCCTCAAATCCTCAAAGAAGAAAAGGAGCACTAAAAGGGAGGAAATCACAAGGAAGATTCAAGGAGCAAGGAGGTGACTTGAAGGCCCTCCACTTGGGTGAATCCCTTGTGCAATCAAGGATGAGCTTCAAGGGTAAAGAATCTCTAAATTCTAATTCTCTTTAATTTTGTTAAAGAGTCTTATGGTTCACCATATACTAGGCTTTGAAAGTCATGAGTTTTATGAATTGTTTTTGAATGCATGCCTACTTTAAAGTGTTATTAGTTTGCATATGTATTCAAATGTTCTTACATGTTCTTAGCTAGGACAAAATTTTTTCTTCAAGTGGTATCAAGAGCCTAGGCCTAGTTTATGGTGGATCCTTTTGGGTTTTGTGATTTTTCCATATTTTGTGATTTAAGTGTTGTAAATGTTACAAGCTTTGTTCTTGCTTTGAATATAAATTTTACTTGAAAATTGAGCATCTCAAATGTTGTAGATGTATTTCATTAAAGCATGAATAATGGAACTAAAAGTTGGTGCCAAGTGTTTTGGGATTTTCGACCAAATCCAAAGGGTGATTTTTTGGGTTCATGTTAGGCTTGTTAAAATGGTTTTAAAGTGCTTTTTGGAACCCCTAAGTACCCTAGGATATTAACCCTCTTTTGAGTTGTGAAAATTTGAGTTTTTGGTGAAAGAAAACATCCATGGAGCTATTATGAGTTTTCATGTATGTTCTTCATATTTCTTGAAGTTCTTACCAAGAACAAAAGTTTTGAAGTTTTGATTCAAAAGTTTTATGTTTTTCATAAAGTTTTGTTTTTCAAATGGTGGGTGATAGTTATTGGTGAGATGTGACTAAAAGAATTTTAAAGTTTTATAAAAAGCATTTTCTTACAAACCATCAAAGTCACCTTTGTCTCACCTACCAAAAACCACTCACAAAACTTTAGAATTTTTCAATTTTTCAACAACCATGGCCGGCCACCTTTGGTAAAAGGTGATGGAGGGACTTTTGTGCAATTATATAAAGTTTTGATACTTTTGTGTATTTGTATTTTGGTCCAAAAGTTTGTGTTGTGAAAATTACTTGACACACAAATTAAACCCTATTTGTGACAATTGTAGTAATGAAGTAAGTAGGGATCGTTCTAACCAGGGATTAACTAAGGGTGCTAAAACCTCTAAACTGACTTAGAAACACAAAAATAAACTTAAAAACGTTTGAAAAGACTCAAGGGACTCAAAACAGTTCACAAGACTCAAAACAAGCTAAAAACTCTCAAAACTGCCTAAAAACACAAACTGGGCAGTTTTGACACTAAACTCAACTTTGGACGAAAATTAGGTTTGGGCTTGACTCAAAACACTTAAAAACACAAACTAAACAGAATTAAAACACTCTAAGACAAGAAAGTAAAAGAGGGATTTTTTTTTTGGACGAATTTAGACTAAAAACAAACAGAAACTAAACTAGGCAGATTTGGGCGAAATTGGACCTTCTTATGACTCAAAATGCTTCAAAACACAAGATAAGACAGATTCTAAGCCTAAGACTTAACAAAATATGGGGGGATTTGTGTTTGGACGAAATGCAATTAAATGGACAGATTGTAAAGAAAACAGATTGTAAAGCAAATTGATGTAAACCAATGGATAATGGAATGGCTAAGGGATTCTTCTCCACACATGAAATATATGCAACTTAAATCAACTTCCAGTTATCGATTCGACAAGTTATGAACCTCGACACTCCAAGTTAATTAGGTCCGCTTAAATTAACCTTCAGATTTCCCTAAGATCATTGAATTGAATGAATATGCATTGCAACCAAATTATTCCTAACAAGTTCTCTATATGAACAGCATGATAAAGATACAAGTTAGAATCATTACGTTCATTGGAAATCATAAGCATCGACAAGGCAATTGTAACTATGAAAAGCATGATACTTTCGCCAGGAATCTACTCAACACGATCATGACTAGTGACCTTCACTACTTGTGGATATAAACTCATAACGATTAGGTGAAACAAATTCATATCCTAGCACCAAATTCAAGCATGCAAATTAAGTGTGCACTCTCAATCAACATACAAGAATAAGTTCTAAATCACATAGTTAAACAGATTGTATTCATGACTTATGCAACGATAACTGGAGTAATCAACTTATTTCACATATATATCCATGGTTTCGAATACACCCTTAGCCAAAAACGAATTTAGCCAATCATACTCAGAGCAAAACAGAGATTACATGAATTAGACATTGAAATATAAGAGAGAATACACCTAAAATCGTTCAACAACTCAGAATGAAGAACCAAACAATTTTGCGCATCTGTCTCCTTCCTCTTGCTTGCGGCAGATTGGATGGGGATGAATTCTGGGACGTTTTGATGATGTAGAACGGTTTGTGGGATGTTTAGAGACACGGCAAGGGATGTAGGATGGGTGTGGATGAGTGTTTGATGGTTGGGAAGTGGTGGAATGGCTGATTGTATCTCTAGGTTGAAGAATGGTGTTTTGGGGTCAATGGATGCGGCTGGAATAGAATGGACGAATTTTGATGATGAATGAGTGATGTGAAGGGTTTGTGAAATTTCTGAATCAATTTGTGATGCTTGCAGCTGCCTTATTTATAGGGCTAGGAAGGGTTTAGAACTTAGTTGAAAACAAGAGGTTTTGTACCAGAAATTCTATACATGAAACACTTAAAGGATATATGTGTGTAGCTTGGACAAGGTAGGACGGCTTGGACAAGGTAGGAGACAAGATAGGACGGCTAGGAGACAAGCTAGGACAGCTAGGAGACAAGCTAGGACGGCTAGTGACAAGCTAGGACGGCTAGGAGACAAGGTAGGACGGCTAGGAGACAAGCTAGGACGGCTAGTGACAAGCTAGGACGGCTAGGAGACAAGCTAGGACGGCTAGGAGACAAGCTAGGACGGCTAGTGACAAGCTAGGACGGCTTGTTCTTCCAATACAGAAATTAGGCACCATGTGTGAATAGATAAAGCCTTCTAGAAATAAGGTTTCTTGCAGCTCCCTAACTGAATTCAAGCCTTCAAATTCGTCCATCCTCATGCCTCCATGCTTGCACTATCCAATCTTGGCCCAAAAATGCTCTAGAATGCTCCAAATTGCTTCTTTTTGCATACTTTGACACTAAAACCTGAAATTGCACGAAAATGACTTTAAACACTAAACTAACTAAGGAAAAACAACATAAATGCATGAGAACAAGCCAATTAAGTCGCATAAAAATGCTCCTATCAAATTCCCCCACACTTAGCTTTTGCTAGTCCTCGAGCAAAACAAAGAAATAAAACAAGACAAAACAAACAAACATAATCTAAACCTTCCAACGTTTGTCTCAGGGATTTCCAATGCACATGACATGTTAAAGATTATCATTCCCACAGATTTGAGTCAATTTAACATTTAAGCACATGCTTAATCATAGTCACTACTTACTAGTTCACAATTAACCAATTAAAACAATGTTTTGAATGTAGTCACATGCCTTAGAGAATTCCCTCAATCCTTAATAGATTTGCACTCTATTTTCACTCAGATTTTCTAACTACACACCCTATACTAGTTATATGTGAGAGAATTGATGTAGATATAAAAACAAATGCTCACATATATGTATCACAAAGAACGCAATTTCCGGAGTTAATAGGCATGTTTAGATATGATCTCATGAATGGAATGCTACTACTTAGATGCAAGAACCAGTGACACCATATGCTCATACCAAGTTCAAACTCAACAAATTGAAACACATAACACTCAAGATAGAAGTTTAAGGGTTGCAACGGGGCTTGGGGTACTGGTTAACAAAGAAAGGATAGGGAAAACAAACGTTCTTCAAGCATTAGTAAGCAAAGTAATGAAATTAAGACTTAGAATTCACTTAGTTTGCAGAAATTAGCTTAAAAACACAAGGGGAAGACTTTAAACAACTTCTTGGGGCCGAATTCAACTTTTTGGACCCTTTCTTCAACAAACAACACCTTGGAACTCTTTTTCTCATGTTGTTCAACTCTTTTCATACTTTTTTTTTTTTCCCGAATTTTTCTTTTCTTTTCTTTCTACCCGTGCTTATGGCACATAATTCTCAAAATAAAAACTTCCCCCACACTTGGTTTCTGCCATAAAGGAATTCCATTTGAATCATGCTTACTATACTTTAAGAACGAGGGTATTGATAGGAGCATATTCATGCGACTTAAATGGCTTGTTCTCGTGCATTTACGTTATGTTTCTTTAGTTATTTTAGTACTTTAAGCTATTTTCGTGTGTTTGTAGGTCCAAAGGGCTAAAGGAGCAAAAAGATGCATTTTGGAGACTTTTGGAGCACTTTTGGGCTAAGGATGGATAGCTTATGCTTGGAGCCAAAGTGTTGGATGAAATTGAAGACCTAATTGAAGACCAAAGTGTTGGAACCATGTTCCCTTTAGTTCTAGGACATTTAAACCTTTCCTTTAACCATTGCACATGCATTCCATCCTTTAAATCAGCCACATGCATCTCCCATCATCATTCCACTTTAACCCACATGCATTTCCACCCACATGCTCTCCCATTTCAGATTATTCCTTCATCATTGCACCCTCACATGTCCCTTTAATCATTCAAACATGCACTCCCTTTAATCACATGCATAACTCAGCCACATGCATCTCCCATCATCATTCCACTTTAACCCACATGCATTTCCACCCACATGCTCTCCCATTTCAGATTATTCCTTCGTCATTGCACCCTCACATGTCCCTTTAATCATTCAAACATGCACTCCCCTTAATCACATGCATAAATCAGCCACATGCATCTCCCATCATCATTCCACTATAACCCACATGCATTTCCACCCACATGCTCTCCCATTTCAAATTATTCCTTTCTCCACACCAAAACATGCAGCCACATTCCCTCCTAGCTGTCATGTTCCCCCCCATTTCACCTATAAATAAGCATTCATTCCCACTCATTCTCATTCATTCTTCCATACACATTTCAGTCACAAACACCAACCATTCCCTTGTGCCATGCTCTCTCCCTAATAATCCAAACACCACACCAAAAATCATCCCATTGCCGTGGCCTCCTCCTTCCATTTTCACCACTCCCCAAACCATTCACACCATCAAAGTATCCATTAGACCTTGTGCTACAACGAAGAGGAAGATAAGAGGGCCTAAACGTTCATACAATTCAAGTTTGAGTTGTTGGAATGTTTAGGTGTTTCTTTGATTTCAATGTTTAATTTCAATACTCTTTGTTTTGTACGAATGAGGACTGGAAGAGAAGAGGGTCTAAACGTTCATACAATTCAAGTTTGAGTTGTTGGAATGTTTAGGTGTTTCTTTGATTCTCTTTGTTTTGTATCATGAGGAACTAAACCCCCCCTTGGCTAGGGGGGATTCGAAATATATGTTTATGCTTGCGTTTTGATTTGATTACTTCTAATTGCATTTCATAAGTCGTGGATTCAATTTGTTTAACTGTTTGATTGATAACTTATTTATGTATGTTTATTGAGAGTGCACGCTTAATTTTCATGCATGAATATGACTCTAGAATATAAGTGAGTTTCACCTAATAGTTACGAACTTATATTCACAAGTAGTGGAGGTTGCTTATAAACAATCGCGTTAAACGAATTCTTGGCATAAGTTTCATGCAATCATAGTAACGAATGCCTCGTCAACACTTATAATTTTCATAGAGCGTAATGATTCTTGCTTGTATCTCTATTATGCAATCATGTAGGGGACTTGTGGGAAATGTTTTGGGTTGTCGTATGCAATCATCCAATTCAATAACGTTAGGAAGATTTGAAGGTTAATTTAAGCGGACCTAATTAACCCGGGGTGATGAGTTTCATAATTTATTGAAATGCAATTGGAAATCTTTTTATTATGCAAGTGTAACATGTGTGGAGATGAACCCCTTGGCTAGCATCCATTCATTCCATTTCATCAATTTTATATTTACATTCTGTCTAGTTTATTAACTTGTTTCGTTATTTCAATTTTCCTCCAAAACAAATCCCCCTTTAATTTGAAGTCTTAGATTAGTTAGAAAGTGTTTTGATTTGTGTTTCTAAGTATTTTGATTCAAGTTTTCATCCAATTTCGTCCAAATTAGTGTAGGTGCTCAAAACTGCCCAGAAAGTGGTTTTTAGGCAGTTTTGAGTCTTCTAGTTGCTGTTTTGGGTTTTAGGTTTGTTTAAGTGTTTTAACTTTTAGTTTTGCATTCTTTGAGTCTAGTTTAGTGTTAAAGTGTCTTAATTTGTGTTTTAAAGTGTTTTGAATCAACCTTTAATCTTAAATTCGTCCAAATTTGTGTTTAAGGTCAGAAACTGCCTAGTTAGTGTTTTTAGGCAGTTTTGAGTCTTTTGAACCTGTTTTGAGTCCTTTGAGTCTTTGTGAACGTTTTTAACTTTGTTTTTATGTTTTTGAGTCAATTTAGAGGTTTTAGCAAGCCCTCCTAATCCCCGGTCTAGAACGATCCCTACTTGCATCCTTACTACAATTTGACAACAAGAGGGTTTAATTTGTGTGCGTATAATTCTCGCATCAAATTTTGGCGCCGTTGCCGGTGATTAGCAACTTTGCTAATCCCTTGGATTGTTTTATTTTCGTTTGTTTTTTATTTTTCCAGATTCTTAATTTTGTTTTGTTTCTTGTTTTAGGTACTAGTTCATGACTCGGAGTTGTCATCCGATTCGTGAACATATCCTGGAGTGATTGGGTTCTTCGTCCGGCTGCAAGACGTAAAAGAAAGCGCTACTTGGGAGGCAACCCAATGCACTGAATAAAACAAAGCATGTTCATAAAAATAAAAAAAAAAATAAAAAAAAAAGATACTAAACATGGAGAAAGATGGAGCCTTCACAAAGGGTGTTTACGTGAAGCCCCACTACAAGGCGTCGGAGCAGAAGGCATCGGAGCGGAAGGCATCGGAGAGGAAGGCATCGGAGCGGAAGGCATCAAAGCGGGAGGCATCGGAGCTAGAGCATTCCAGGCCTCAATACTGGGTGGAACGCTAGATGACCCAGGAAAAAGGTGCCTCTGGAAGAAAGACGCAAGCCTTTGACGGTCACTTTGAACGCGACCTTGAGATTCTTGCAGCTCATCAAGCTTCCTCTTCATGCCCGACGAATAGTTATTTGCAAGCATATGCAAACTTCTATTCTCGTACTTAAGCTGTTTGATCTCCTGCTTAAGATTTTCCACCTCTGCCATCAATGATTCCACTTGACGGGACCGAGCAAGCAGGCGTTGGCCCATGTTGGACACAGAGCTCGCACACTGAACACTAAGTGTGAGGGATTCTTGAACGGCCAACTCATCGGACCGTCCTGAAAGCAGCTGACTATCTTTGGGAGTGAGGAGGTTCCTAGCTACTATTGTAGCTGTTGTGGCATCCTGCATCACGGAGTCTTCACCTGTAAGAGGACCGTTAGAAGATAAGAAAGAAGGGTGCCATACGTTACCTTGACGCGGCGCGCCCGTATCACTGCTGAGACTCAATTCTAAGCTAAGGTTCGATGGGTTTGCCATTTTTCAAAGGTGTTCAAGAGAAGGGGTGGATGGAGTTAAATTTCAAAGGGCCGGAGACAATTTTCAAAAATGGGCAGTCTTCAGAGTGTGTATGTTTGAGGAGATCAGTAGCTCTATAAAAAGCCAAGGCGACGCGTCCACCAATTCAAAAAGCCGGAATTTCCTGCGCAAAGTTCGGCGACAATCTCTCGGCTTTTCAGAAAACGCGTTCACTTTGTCAAAAGATCTCTGACAAAGTGAAAACACGTGGAGGCCATCATCGCAACTACACATCTTTAGCCGACAAACGCAAAGTTCGACGACGCTTTCTCTACTTTTCAGAAAACGCATGCAGCTTTGTCAAAAGAGCCGCATCCGCGCTACTACGTGTCGTTCAGAAAGCGAAGGGGCGTCGCTCAGAAATCGAAGGGGCGCCTGCTCAGAAATCGAAGAGGCGTCGTTCAAAAAGCCGGATTTGCGGGATCAAAACGTTGTCGACATGGGTAAAAGAACAATACCACCACTTGCTATTGGGAAATCCCTATATATGTCGACCTTCATCTTTTATGGCAAGGCAAACCTGAAGAAAATGCCAGTCTCTTCCTCACTTTTGAGGGTGCACTCCCAGCAAAGCCTTTCGAAATACTCAATTCTTTCTTCTTCCCCAAAGATGATACCAGATGCCTGGAGTACAGATGACCCAGGAGGAAACAGCACAACAAATACATGTGCTGATTCATTCACCGCTTCTTCAAAAGCAAAGGTATCTCATATCATCAAGGTCAAAAGCAAAAGTATCTCATATCATGCTCTTTCCCTGTCTTTTCCTTTGTCTTTGTTATTACTCGCATAGCAAAGTAAAAGAAGCAATTAGCCGGCACTTGGAGTCAGTCTTCCGACGGCCGGGAATCCCTTTCCTGATTGCTTACCTAGCGTCACTCTCGAGTAGTCATCTTCAACGGTTGATACACTTCCAGAGAAGGGACAACTTCTGCAAAGGGGAGCAAGTAAGGCAAGTAAAAATGACACATTGAAGCATGTGGAGACAAGCAACAACTGCATATGCTAAGCTATCCTCTAACCCTCTTCAATACGAATTGGAGAGATTGAACAAAGAAACAGATAAAAGGAGGAAGCTCAGACCTTCGGGGGAGACCAAAGGAAGCCTGCTGCACAGTTCAAGAGTAGCACAAAAAATAATCAACGATGGGAGCAGCGCAGTTCAAGAGTAAGCCTGTGGAATCACAAAGATCCAAGCCTCAATGCAATTACCAAGGAGAAGATGGAATTTACACTCTATAACCAGATTTGCGTCTCTAAACTCTTCTCTTTGTTAACTACATTCTGCCATGTTTAGTATGTTTAGTTGCTTTTTATGCGTTTACTTATGTTTTGTGTGAATCTATGCTTAAAACATTGAGGACAATGTTTGATTTAAGTGTGGGGGGGGGGGGGGGTAACTAAGTATATTTCATGCAAATTCGTGGGATTTTATCACCCATAACTTCAAATGTTGTTCCTTGCTGTTTTAAGGTGTTTTTAAGATGTTTTAGAGTGTTTTAATATGTTTTGTTTTTATAACTCCGAAAATCACATAAAAATTTGAAAAACATGTTTTGAAAAGCCTAAAAAGAATGTTTTGAGTCGTTTTTGTGTGTTTGTGTCTTAGGGTACCTTCCAACACAATGATAAGGATTTGGTTTGTAATTGCATGACTGTTAAAAAGAGTTATGAACATAGAGAAAAGTTTGATTTACTCTTGGTATATGCTTGGTTATGGTTATAATGTATGACTTCACATGCAATCATAAAAGAAAAAAATTGTTTTTGTAACATGCTTGAAGGAAGGAACTCAAACAAACGCTACAACCTTGTGAGACTTAAGCCTAAATGTTCTTTGGAGAGTTATTTTCTGTGATTCTTTGTTTTCTAAAGTTGTTGCATGATCTCATTATTCCTTGCTTGGTTGCTACTTAGAATGCAATTGTATCATGATAGAACTAAATGCTAGAACTTATATCCATTTCATTCAAAGCATGTTATTGATTTGCATAACACACATTCAAGATGAAGTTGTGTAGTGACCACCACCTTAGCCTAAAAGCCGTGTGCCCTGTGTCATTATGTTTTGTAGGTTTTTAACCCCATTGAGCCTTGTTAGCCGTCATTATTTGTTAACTCATGTTTTCCTCACCTAGCCTAGATTAGGACTATCCATACCCTTGTTCTTGAAGCATAGCAAAGCTTGATTCAAATTGAAGTCCTTTTGATTTATGTTGGCAGAAAACAAGTGTGGGGGAAGTGTTTTTTCATGAGGAATTGTGTGCTATAGGCACGAAAAAAAAAAAAAAAATTCGTGGAAAAAGAAAAAAAAAATGAATGAAGAAAAAGTTGAAAAGTTGAGAAAAAGAGTTCCAAAGTATTGTTTGTTGAAGTAAGGGTCCAAAACAATGAATTCGGCCCTAAGGAGTTGTCTAAATCTTTCCCTTGTGTTTTAAAGTTAATTTCTGCAATCTAAGTGAATTCTAAGTCTCAATTTCATTGCTTTGCTTACTATTGCTTGAAGAACGTTTGTTTTCCCTATCCTTTCCTTGTTAACCAACACCCCAAGCCCCATTACAACCCTTAACTTCTATCTTGAGTGTTATGTGTTTCAATTTGTGGGGTTTGAATTTGGTATGAGCATATGGTGTCACTGGTTCTCGCATCTAAGTAGTAGCATTCCATTCATGAGATCATATCTAAACATGCTTATTAACTCCGGAAATTGCTCTCTTTGTGATATATATATGTGAGTGTTCGTTTTCATTAATCTTCTCACATATGACTAGATTAGGGTGTGTAGTTAGAAAATCTGAGTGAAAATCGAGTGCATATCTTGTAAGGAATTGAGCAAATTCTCTAAGGCATGTTACTACATTCAAAACATGGTTTTAAATGCTTAATTGTGAAATAGTATGTGGTGACAATGATTAAGAATGTACTTAAGTGTGAAGATGACTAAAATCTGTGAGAATGATGATTTTTAACATGTCATGTGCATTGGAAATCCCTAAGACGGTTGTTGGAAGGTTTAGGTTGTGTTTTACGTGTTTAGTGTCGTTTTGTTTATTTGTTTTTGTTTTGTTTTGCTCGAGGACTAGCAAAAGATAAGTGTGGGGGTATTTGATAGGAGCATATTCATGTGACTTAAATGGCTTGTTCTCGTGCATTTACGTTATGTTTCTTTAGTTATTTTAGTACTTTAAGCTATTTTCGTGTGTTTGTAGGTCCAAAGGGCTAAAGGAGCAAAAAGATGCATTTTGGAGACTTTTGGAGCACTTTTGGGCTAAGGATGGATAGCTTATGCTTGGAGCCAAAGTGTTGGACGAAATTGAAGACCTAATTGAAGACCAAAGTGTTGGAACCTTGTTCCCTTTAGTTCTAGGACATTTAAACCCTTCCTTTAACCATTGCACATGCATTCCATCCTTTAAATCAGCCACATGCATCTCCCATCATCATTCCACTTTAACCCACATGCATTTCCACCCACATGCTCTCCCATTTCAGATTATTCCTTCATCATTGCACCCTCACATGTCCCTTTAATCATTCAAACATGCACTCCCTTTAATCACATGCATAAATCAGCCACATGCATCTCCCATCATCATTCCACTTTAACCCACATGCATTTCCACCCACATGCTCTCCCATTTCAGATTATTCCTTCATCATTGCACCCTCACATGTCCCTTTAATCATTCAAACATGCACTCCCTTTAATCACATGCATAAATCAGCCACATGCATCTCCCATCATCATTCCACTTTAACCCACATGCATTTCCACCCACATGCTCTCCCATTTCAGATTATTCCTTTCTCCACACCAAAACATGCAGCCACATTCCCTCCTAGCTGTCATGTTCCCCCCCATTTCGCCTATAAATAAGCATTCATTCCCACTCATTCTCATTCATTCTTCCATACACATTTCAGTCACAAACACCAACCATTCCCTTGTGCCATGCTCTCTCCCTAATAATCCAAACACCACACCAGAAATCATCCCATTGCCGTGGCCTCCTCCTTCCATTTTCACCACTCCCCAAACCATTCACACCATCAAAGTATCCATTAGACCTTGTGCTACAACGAAGAGGAAGATAAGAGGGCCTAAACGTTCATACAATTCAAGTTTGAGTTGTTGGAATGTTTAGGTGTTTCTTTGATTTCAATGTTTAATTTCAATACTCTTTGTTTTGTACGAATGAGGAATGGAAGAGAAGAGGGTCTAAACGTTCATACAATTCAAGTTTGAGTTGTTGGAATGTTTAGGTGTTTCTTTGATTTCAATGTTTAATTTCAATACTCTTTGTTTTGTACGAATGAGGAATGGAAGAGAAGAGGGTCTAAACGTTCATACAATTCAAGTTTGAGTTGTTGGAATGTTTAGGTGTTTCTTTGATTCTCTTTGTTTTGTATCATGAGGAACTAAACCCCCCCTTGGCTAGGGGGGGATTCGAAATATATGTTTATGCTTGCGTTTTGATTTGATTACTTCTAATTGCATTTCATAAGTCGTGGATTCAATTTGTTTAACTGTTTGATTGATAACTTATTTATGTATGTTTATTGAGAGTGCACGCTTAATTTTCATGCATGAATATGACGCTAGAATATAAGTGAGTTTCACCTAATAGTTATGAACTTATATTCACAAGTAGTGGAGGTTGCTTATAAACAATCGCCTTAAACGAATTCTTGGCATACGTTTCATGCAATCATAGTAACGAATGCCTCGTCAACACTTATAATTTTCATAGAGCGTAATGATTCTTGCTTGTATCTCTATTATGCAATCATGTAGGGGACTTGTGGGAAATGTTTTGGGTTGTCGTATGCAATCATCCAATTCAATAACGTTAGGAAGATTTGAAGGTTAATTTAAGCGGACCTAATTAACCCGGGGTGATGAGTTTCATAATTTATTGAAATGCAATTGGAAATCTTTTTATTATGCAAGTGTAACATGTGTGGAGATGAACCCCTTGGCTAGCATCCATTCATTCCATTTCATCAATTTCATATTTACATTCTGTCTAGTTTATTAACTTGTTTCGTTATTTCAATTTTCCTCCAAAACAAATCCCCCTTTAATTTGAAGTCTTAGATTAGTTAGAAAGTGTTTTGATTTGTGTTTCTAAGTATTTTGATTCAAGTTTTCATCCAATTTCGTCCAAATTAGTGTAGGTGCTCAAAACTGCCCAGAAAGTGGTTTTTAGGCAGTTTTGAGTCTTCTAGTTGCTGTTTTGGGTTTTAGGTTTGTTTAAGTGTTTTAACTTTTAGTTTTGCATTCTTTGAGTCTAGTTTAGTGTTAAAGTGTCTTAATTTGTGTTTTAAAGTGTTTTGAATCAACCTTTAATCTTAAATTCGTCCAAATTTGTGTTTAAGGTCAGAAACTGCCTAGTTAGTGTTTTTAGGCAGTTTTGAGTCTTTTGAACCTGTTTTGAGTCCTTTGAGTCTTTGTGAACGTTTTTAACTTTGTTTTTATGTTTTTGAGTCAATTTAGAGGTTTTAGCAAGCCCTCCTAATCCCCGGTCTAGAACGATCCCTACTTGCATCCTTACTACAATTTGACAACAAGAGGGTTTAATTTGTGTGCGTATAATTCTCGCATCAGGTATGGATAGTCCTAATCTAGGCTAGGTGAGGGTAATGTGGGTTAACAAAGAAAAGGCTAAACAAGGCTCAATGGGGCTTAAACCTACAAAACATGGGGTACAGCTATTTGGCTCTTGGTTCACAAACAACTTCATCTTGTTATGTGTTATGCTAATCAATTTTATGCTTTGAATGAAACGGGCATGAGTTCTAGTATTTGGAACTAAATGATGAAACGCCTTCTAAGTAGTAACCAAGCAAAGAATAATGAGATCATGCAACGACTTTAGAAGACAACAAATGCACAGATTATTAACTCTCCAAATAATCGTTAAAAGCTCAAGTCTCTCAGGGTTGTAGCGTTAGTTTGAGTTTCTTCCTTCAAGCATGTTACAAAAACTAATTTTTCTTTTGATTACAAGTGAATTCATGAACTATAATTACAACTAAGCATAAACCAAAGAGCATATCAAACTTTCATCCATGTTTGTAACTTACTTCAACAGTTATGCAATTAAAAACCAAATCCTCATCATTGTGTTGGAAGGTACCCTAAGACACAAAATGACTCAAAAACAACTCTTTTTGGTATTTTCAAAACAATTTTTCAAATTTTTATGTGATTTTCGGATTTTTAAGTTAAAACACACTAAAAAGCACCAAAACAGCTTAAAAACACCTTAAAACAGCAAGGAACAAGTCTATAAGTAATGGGTGATAAAATCCCATGAATTTGCATCAAAAACACTTAGTTACCCCCCCACACTTCAATCAAACATTGTCCTCAATGTTTCAAGCATAAAATCACACAAAACACAAAGAAACGCACAAACAGCAAGTAAAACAACTAAATAGGCAGATTCTAAATAAACAACAAAGGGAAGGGTTTAGGAACGCAAATCTGGAATTGGAGTGCGTCCGAGAGCTTCCTTTGTTGAATTGCATGGGTTGCCTCCCAAGTAGCGCTTTCTTTTACGTCTTGCAGCCGGACGTTGCCACGGTGATCAACCTTCATGGAAACCCACGGCATAGTGGGTTGTCTTCTCAACATCATGTTCTACAAAGCCCTCGTAGTAAGGCTTCAATCTGTGCCCATTCACTTTGAACTCTTGACCTGTTTTGAAGCTACGAACTTGGACTGCACCATGAGGAAAAACGTTAGTAATAACAAAGGGTCCAATCCAACGTGAACGTAACTTACCTGGAAATAGACGAAGACGAGAATTAAACAACAACACTTTCTGTCCAACAGAGAAGGACTTGGTGCGAATCATCTTATCATGAAAGGCCTTCGTCTTTTCCTTGTAAAGGCGAGCATTCTCATAAGTGATAGGAGCATATTTATACGACTTAGTTAGCTTGTTTTCTTGCATTTAATTAGCTAAACTATGTTAATTATAGTGTTTAAAGTTATTTTCGTGCAATTTCAGGTTTTAGTGTCAAAGTATGCAAAAAGAAGCAATTTGGAGCATTCTAGAGCATTTTTGGGCCAAGATTGGATAATGCAAGCATGGTGGGATGAGGATGGATGAATTTGAAAGGCTTGAATTCAGTTAGGGAGTTGTAAGGGGGCCTAAAAACCTGATTTCTAGAAGGCTACATTTCAGCCACATGCACTCCCATCCTTTAATCCATTGCAGCCACATGCACTTCCATCCTTTCATCATTGCACCACAAATCAGCCACATGCACTTTGCCTTTTCATCATTGCACCACAAATCAGCCACATGCACTTTGCCTTTCATCATTGCACCACAAATCAGCCACATGCACTCCCATGCTCTCCCATTAATTAATTCAAGTCCATATCTGATTTCCCTAGGGTTCTAAGTGCCTATATATACTCATATTAACCCCTAGATCAGAGGACCACCTCTGATACACAACCATTCACGCCATAAATTCATCCCCTCTCTATAACACATCCATACTTCACCATTCTTCATATTTTCTGCCCAAAAAGAAGCCTTGAGGTCTCTTACATCCATCCCTATCCTAAACACATCATTCTACACCATCCATAACTCCCCATCCCTCCAAACCTATCCTTAGACCTTGTGCTACAACGAAGAGGAAGAGAAGAGCCAATGACTCTTGAACGGCCAACTCATCGCACTGAACACAGATCCAGCGCACTGAACGCTAAGAGCCAAGGACTCTTGAACGGCCAACTCATCGGACCGTCCTGAAAGCAACTGACTATCTTTGGGAGTTAGGAGGTTCCGAGCTACTATCGTAGCCGTTGTGGCATCCATCATCACAGAGTCCTCATCTGTAAGAGGGCCATGAGAAGATAAGAAAGACGGGCACCATACCTTATCCTGAAGCGGCGCAACAGGATCATTGCTTAGACTCAAATCTAAGCAAATGTTCGATGGGTTAGATGAGCTAGCCATTTTTCAAGAAGTTAAAAGAGAAGGGTTGGATGGAGTGAAATCTCGACGGGCCGGAGACGATTTCGGGGCAATTTTCAAGTGTGCATGCTAGAGGTGATCGATCAACTCTATTAAAGGAGAGGCGTTCATCGATTCAGAAATGAAGAGACACCACTCTTCAAAACCGGAATTTCCGGCGTGAAGATCGCCAGCTCGTCAGACGCAATCCCGGCTTTTCAGAAAGCGTGTGTAACTTTGTCAAAAGCTCCCAGCTTTTCAGAAGACGCGTGGAAGGCGAGAAATCAGCTGCACACTTTTGCCGACAAGCGTGGGAGACAAAGCCGAAAGCTCCCGGCTTTCCAGAAAGCGTGTGCATCTTTGTCGAAAGCTCCCGGCTTTGCAAAAAACGCGTGCCACTTGTCAAAAGATCTCAGACAGAGCCGCATCCGCACTACTACGTGTCGTTCAGAAAGCGAAGGGGCATCGCTCAGAAATCGAAGGGGCGACTGCTCAGAAATCGAAGAGGCGCATTCAAAGATCGAAGAGTCGTCACTATTTCAAAAAGCCGGATTTGCGGGATCAAAAAGTTTGTCGACAACGGTAAAAGAACAGTACCACCACTTGCTATTGAATTCCCTATATATGTCGACCTTCATCTTTTATGGCAAGACAGAACTGAAGAAAATGCCCAACTCTTCCTCACCTCTGAGGGCGCACTCCCAGCAAAGCCTTTCGAAATACTCAATTTTTTCTTCTTCCCCAAAGATGATACCAGATGCCTGGAGTACAGATGACCCAGGAGGAAACGGTAGATGGAAGCATGTGCTGATTCATTCACCGCTTCTTCAAAAGCAAAGGTATCTCATATCATCAAGGTCAAAAGCAAAAGTATCTCATATCATGCTCTTTCCCTGTCCTTTTCTTTGTCCTTGTTCTTACTCGCATGGCAAAGTGAAAGAAGCAATCAGTCGGCACTTGGAGTCAATCTTCCGATCTGGAACCAACTGCCTGGAATCCCTTCCCTGATTGCTTACCTAGCGTTGCTCTCGAGTAGTCATCTTCAACGGTTGATACACTTCCAGAGAAGGGACCACTTCTGCAAAGGGGAACAAGTAAGGCAAGTGAAAATGATACATTGAAGCATGTGGAGACAAGCTACAACTGCGTATGCTGAGCTATCCTCTAACCCTCTTCAATACGAATTGGAGAGATTGAACAAAGAAACAGAAAAAAAGGAGGAAGCTCAGACCTTCGGGGGAGACCAAAAGAATCCTGCTGCTCAGTTCAAGAGTAGCACAAAGGAAAATCAACGAGTGGAGGAGACCAAAAAGAATCCTCCAGCCCAGTTCAAGAGTAGCACAAAGGAAAATCAACGAGTGGAGGAGACCAAAAAGAATCCTCCAGCCCAGTTCAAGAGTAAGCCTGTGGAATCACCAAGATCAACCCATGCATTCAACAAAGGAAGACCGAGAAAGCACTCCAATTCCAGATTTGCGTCCCTAAACTCTTCTCTTTGTTAGTTACATTCTGCCATGTTTAATATGTATAAATGCTGTTTGTGTGTTTACTTATGTTTTATGTAAATCTATGCTTAAAACATTGAGGACAATGTGTGATTTAAGTGTGGGGAGGTAACTAAGTATATTTGATGCAAATTCGTCGGATTTTATCACCCATAACTTCAAATGTTGTTCCTTGCTGTTTTAAGGTATTTTTAAGTTGTTTTGGTGTGTTTTAGTGTGTTTTGATGCAAAAATCCGAAAATCACATAACAATTTGAAAAATTTGTTTTAAAAACCCAAAAAGAGTTGTTTTTGTGTGTTTGTTTGTGTCTTAGGGTACCTTCCAACACAATGATGAGGATTCGGTTTGTAATTACATGGCTGTTAAAGAGAGTGATTAACATGGATGAAAGTTTGATCTACTCTTTGTTTATGCTTAGTTGTGGTTATAACTTATGAATTCACATGCAATCATAAAGAAAAAAATAATAATCAGTTTTTGTAACATGCTTGAAGGAAGGAACTCAAACTAACGCTACAACCTTGTGAGACTTGAGCCTAAACGTTTATTTGGAGAGTTAAAATCTGTGCATTCTTTGTTTTCTAAAGTCGTTGCATGATCTCATTATTCTTTGCTTGGTTGCTACTTAGAAGGCGTTTCATCATTTAGTTCCAAATGCTAGAACTCATGCCCATTTCATTCAAAGCATGTTATTGATTTGCATAACACACATTCAAGATGAAGTTGTGTAGTGACCACCACCTTAGCCAAAAAGCCGTGTGCCCTATGTCATTATGTTTTGTAGGTTTTTAACCCCATTGAGCCTTGTTAGCCTTCATTATTTGTTAACTCATGTTTTCCTCACCTAGCCTAGATTAGGACTATCCATACCCTTATTCTTGAAGCATAGCAAAGCATGATTCAAATTGAAGTCCTTTTGATTTATGTTGGCAGAAAACAAGTGTGGGGGAAGTGTTTTTTCATGAGGAATTGTGTGCTATAGGCACGAGAAAAAAAAAAAAAAAATTCGTGGAAAAAGAAAAAAAAATGAAGAAAAAGTTGAAAAGTTGAGAAAAAGAGTTCCAAAGTATTGTTTGTTGAAGTGAGGGTCCAAAACAATGAATTCGGCCCTAAGGAGTTGTCTAAATCTTTCCCTTATGTTTTAAAGTTAATTTCTGCAATCTAAGTGAATTCTAAGTCTCAATTTCATTGCTTTGCTTACTATTGCTTGAAGAACGTTTGTTTTCCCTATCCTTTCCTTGTTAACCAACACCCCAAGCCCCATTACAACCCTTAACTTCTATCTTGAGTGTTATGTGTTTCAATTTGTGGAGTTTGAATTTGGTATGAGCATATGGTGTCACTGGTTCTCGCAGCTAAGTAGTAGCATTCCATTCATGAGATCATATCTAAACATGCTTCTTAACTCTAGAAATTGCATTCGTTGTGAAACATATATGTGAACATTCGTTTTGATATCTACATCAATCTTCTCACATATGACTAGTATAGGGTGTGGAGTTAGAAAATCTGAGTGAAAATAGAGTGTATATCTTGTAAGGAATTGAGGGAATTCTCTAAGGCATGTTACTACATTCAAAGCATTGTTTTAATTGATTACTTGTGAACAAGTGAGTAGTGGCTTTAATTAAGTATGTGCTTGTGTAAAGAGGACTCAAATCTGTGGGGATAACGATCTTTAACATGTCATGTGCATTGGAAATCCCTGAGGCAAACGTTGGAAGGTTTAGGTTTTGTTTTGGTTAGTTTGTTTCGTTTTGTTTTCTTTCTTTTGTTTGTTTTGCTCGAGGACTAGCAAAAGCTAAGTGTGGGGGAAATTGATAGGAGCATATTTATACGACTTAGTTAGCTTGTTTTCTTGCATTTAATTAGCTAAACTATGTTAATTATAGTGTTTAAAGTTATTTTCGTGCAATTTCAGGTTTTAGTGTCAAAGTATGCAAAAAGAAGCAATTTGGAGCATTCTAGAGCATTTTTGGGCCAAGATTGGATAGTGCAAGCATGGTGGCATGAGGATGGACGAATTTGAAAGGCTTGAATTCAGTTAGGGAGTTGTAAGGGGGCCTAAAAACCTGATTTCTAGAAGGCTACATTTCAGCCACATGCACTCCCATCCTTTAATCCATTGCAGCCACATGCACTTCCATCCTTTCATCATTGCATCACAAATCAGCCACATGCACTCCCATCCTTTAATCCATTGCAGCCACATGCACTTCCATCCTTTCATCATTGCACCACAAATCAGCCACATGCACTTTGCCTTTTCATCATTGCACCACAAATCAGCCACATGCACTTTGCCTTTCATCATTGCACCACAAATCAGCCACATGCACTCCCATGCTCTCCCATTAATTAATTCAAGTCCATATCTGATTTCCCTAGGGTTCTAAGTGCCTATATATACTCATATTAACCCCTAGATCAGAGGACCACCTCTGATACACAACCATTCACGCCATAAATTCATCCCCTCTCTATAACACATCCATACTTCACCATTCTTCATATTTTCTGCCCAAAAAGAAGCCTTGAGGTCCCTTACATCCATCCCTATCCTAAACACATCATTCTACACCATCCATAACTCCCCATCCCTCCAAACCTATCCTTAGACCTTGTGCTACAACGAAGAGGAAGAGAAGAGGGCCTAAACGTTCATACAATTCAAGTTTGAGTTGTTGGAATGTTTAGGCGTTTCTTTGATTTCAATGTTTAATTTCAATTCTCTTTGTTTTGTACGTATGAGGAACTAAACCCCCCTTGGCTAGGGGGGATTCGAAATATATGTTTATGCTTGCATTTTGATTTGATTACTTCTAATTGCGTTTCATAAGTTGTGGATTCAATTTGTTTAACTGTTTGATTGATAACTTATTTATGTATGTTTATTGAGAGTATACGCTTAATTTTCATGCATGAATATGACGCTAGAATATAAGTGAGTTTCACGTAATAGTTATGAACTTATATTCACAAGTAGTGGAGGTTGCTTATAAACAATCGCGTTAAACAAATTCTTGGCATAAGTTTCATGCAATCATAGTAACGAATGCCTCGTCAACACTTATAGTTTTCATGATGCTTAATGATTCTTGCTTGTATCTCTATTATGCAATTCATGTAGGGAACTTGTGAGGAATGCTTTGGGTTGTCGTATGCAATCATCCAATTCATTAACTTAAGGAAAACTTGACGGTTAATTTAAGTGGACCTAATTAACCCGGGGCGTTGAGAATTCATGGTTTATTGAAATGCATTTGGAAATATTTTTATTATGCAAGTGTAACATATGTGGAGATGAACCCCTTAGCTAGCTTTTCATCTCATCCATTCTATTCCATCAATTTCATACTTACATTCTGTTTTTAATTAGAATCTGTGCATTTAGTTTAATTTCGTCCAAAACTCAATCCCCCCTTACTTTAATGTCCAAATTAGTTAGAAATCAATTTAGTTTGTGTTTTTAAGAGTCTTGAGTCAAGTTACAACTTAATTTCGTCAAAATTTGGGTTTAAGGTCAGAAACTGCCTATTTAGTGTTTTTAGGCAGTTTTGAGTCTTTTGAACTTGTTTTGAGCCCTTTGAGTCTTTGTATTGTTCAAATTAGTTAGAAAGTGTTTTGGTTTGTGTTTATAAGTGTTTTGAGTCAATTTGTTACCCAAATTCGTCCAAAGTACTCAAAGTGCTCAAAACTGCCCAGAAAGTGTTTTTAAGGCAGTTTTGAGTGTTTTGGGTGCTGTTTGAGTCTTTTGGTTTGTTTTAGTGTTTTAAAGTTTAGTTTTGCATTCTTTGAGTCTAGTATAGTGTTTTATATTGTGTTTTTACGTTTTTGAGTGAAATCCAAGTGATTAACAATCCCTCCTAATCCCCGGTCCTGAACGATCCCTACTTACATACTTACTACAATTGTCAAAAAGAGGGTTTAATTTGTGTGCGTATAAATCTCGCATCAATAAGCTTCATTCCGTATCTCCTCAAGTTCATTCAATTGAAGCTTACGATGAATTCCCGCTGCATCCACATCCATGTTAAACTTCCTCACGGCCCAATGAGCCTTGTGCTCCAACTCCACAGGTAAGTGACATGGCTTGCCATAAACAAGCTGAAAGGGGGATATTCCTATGGGTGTTTTGTAGGCGGTCCTATAAGCCCACAATGCATCTTCTAGCCTTAAGCTCCAATCTTTTCTTGTTGGACCCACTGTCTTCTCAAGAATCTGTTTTATCTCCTGATTCGATACCTCGGCTTGCCCGCTTGTTTGAGGATGATAGGGTGTGGACACCCTATGTGTAACGTTGTACTTCTTGAGCAAGGCCTCAATTGTACGATTACAGAAATGTTAGACTTCACAAAATCTGCAACTACCTTGGAATCGTTAGTACGGGTGGCTTGGACCAATAGTTATGATAGGGCCATGTTCTTTTAATATGATTAAAATGTTTTGATGTAGCCCAAAACTACTCCCTCAAACGAATATTAAGTTGATAAACGAGAGATGTTTTGAACATTTCTTCGTAGGCCTTCCACCGTGGTGGGCTCCAATCGTTTGTGACTCATGCACCGGCTTCACCCTATAATGGGGAGGTACAAAGTATGGGCTTACATTCAGGAGGAGTCCATAAACATATGATGAGGTGAGTGTAGACAACGAGTATGACCAACATGATATAATTATGAGGTTGTGCTTGAACCTCTACATAAACTAAGCATGGTGGGAATAACTTAACTAAGTGCAATGGTGCCAACATGATATAATTCTGAGGCATTCATTCTCTAGAGGCCAAACTAGATGGGTAATTACAAACGTTGTAAATGACTAAAGTGTTATTCTCTCATCATTATTTTTGCTAACCAACATGATATAATTCTGAGGTGGGCTTGGTAATGGTGAGTCTCCCATACCCCGCTAAGAGTTCAATATAACTCTCGAATTCCATTGAGGGATGTGGAGTTTGCCAAAAATAGTGGGTGGTACTATTTGATTCAAGACCCAATCAAGTAGTTAATCAACAATCTAATACGATTTCTGTTATGTTATGTAGTTAACGACATGCCTAAAATACTACCCACCATTATACTTGACAAAATGGCCCAAGACTTTTTCCTTGCATATCTCTCGGATGATTTCACTAAGTTTATTGTAAACTATAAAGTGAATAGATTCGATCATACTTTTAACGAGATGATTGACATGTGCTGTAAATTTGAAAAAGTTTTCAAAAGGGACAGTGGGAGTGAGAATGCAAAAACAAGGAAAAGGTTTCTTAAGAAGAAGGCAAAGAAATCCAAAGGAACATGCTTTCATTGTGGAAGGGATGAACGTTGGAAGAAGAAATACAGGGTGCGCACTGCGAGCCTTATGACACGAACTTTTGAAGAGACTATTTCGGTTATAGAAAGTGCTTTTACAGTGAGCTCCAATTCCTGGATATTTGATTCAAGCGCTAGTCAACATATCTGTAATACGATGCAGGGACTAGTAGGGAGCAAGACACTGCGCAATGGGGAGATGGTTGTACGAGTTGGGAACGGCACCAAAATCTCTGCAAAAGCAATAGGCACCTACATGCTTAACCTACCCTCTGGGGAAGTCCTGGAACTTAAAAATTGTTTATATTTTCCTTCATGTATAAAGAATTTGATTTCTATCTCTAAGCTTTTACCAGATGGGCACTCAGTCTTGTTTGACAAAATGAGTTGCACTTTATACTTGAACGGTCGTATTATCTCTCATGGTAATATGATAGAGGGACTTTTTTACCTAGAGACGAATAGTGGGATGCACTGTATTGAAAGCGGGAATACCTCAAAACCCAAAAGGGCTAGAGAAGAAGTTAACCAAGTTAGACTTTGGCATCTTAAACTTCGACATGTAAACCAGGATAAGATTCGCAAGATGTCGAAAGATGGATATCTTAGCCCATTAGGTAATGACCTCATGGGAACTTGTGAACCTTGTCTACTGGGGAAGATGACCAAATCTCCATTCACTGGGAAAGGAGAGCATGCCACTCAAATTCTAGGGTTAATCCACACTGACGTATGTGGACCTATGTCTACTACGTCGAGAGGAGGCTTCTCCTACTATATCACATTCACCGACGATCACTCTCGGTTTGGCTATTTGTATCTTATGAAGTACAAGTCAGAGTCCTTTGAAAGGTTCAAAGAATTCAAGAATGAAGTTGAGAAGCAAACTAGGAAACAGATAAAGACCCTAAGATCGGATCGAGGGGGTGAATATCTGAGTGACGAGTTCCTAGATTATCTCAAAGAGTGTGGAATTGTATCACAGTGGACTCCACCAGGAACTCCTCAACATAACGGAGTTTCTGAGAGGAGAAACCGAACCTTGATGAACATGGTTCGTTCTATGATGAGTTCCGCTGATCTACCAATATCATTCTGGGGATATGCACTACACACAGCAGCTTATTTGCTAAATGCAGTGCCTTCTAAATCTGTTCCACAAACACCATATGAGATATGGTATGGAAAGAAGCCAAGTCTTAAACATCTTAAGATTTGGGGTTGTCCAGCATACGTTAAGAAACAAGATGCTGGAAAGCTTGAAGCGAGATCCGTTAAATGCTATTTTGTGGGGTATCCTAAACAAACCTATGGATACGAATTCTATCACCCTGACGACCAGAAAGTCTTTCTCGCCAGAACTGCTATATTCATGGAGGATGAATTAGTTCTTAAAGGAACTAGCAAGATAGAATTGAAGGAAATTAATGAGATTAATGATGAACCACAAACAAGCACTCGACAAGTGCACAACCCTGTTCCTGAACCCCTAGCTCCACGTAGATCTGAACGGGTTAGTAAGCAACCTAGGAGGTATGGCTTAGACAATGACTTTGCGGAATTGCACCTTCTAGGTGACAATGACACAAAGGAGGACCCTAGAGACTACAATGAAGCAATGTCCGACATTGATTCAAAGAGATGGCATGAGGCCATGAAATCCGAGATGGATTCCATGTATCAAAATCAGGTCTGGACTCTTGTAGACCCTCCAGAAGGTATAGTACCTGTTGGAAATAAATGGGTATTCAAGAGGAAGATAGGCGTTGATGGGAACGTGGAGACTTATAAGGCTAGACTAGTAGCCAAGGGTTACAGGCAACGAGAAGGGATTGACTATGAAGAAACTTTCTCTCCTGTAGCCATGATTAAGTCCATTCGGATTATGCTTGCTATAGCTGCGTACCATGATTATGAAATCTGGCAAATGGACGTGAAGACAGCCTTTCTGAATGGCTACCTAGAGGAAGAGCTTTATATGGCTCAACCCGAAGGTTTCGTGTCCAAGTCTGAAAAGACTAAGGTATGCAAACTTCAAAGGTCCATTTATGGACTTAAGCAAGCCTCCAGGAGCTGGAACATTCGTTTTGATACTGAAATCAAATCGTTTGGTTTTACTCAAAACGAAGACGACAATTGTGTTTATCAAAAGGTCATTGGGGAAGCAATTGTATTCCTAGTGTTATATGTAGATGACATATTACTATTCGGGAATGACACTGCAGTACTTTCTTCTGTAAAAGTGTGGTTGTCCAAAACCTTCCACATGAAAGATTTAGGAGATGCATCTTATGTACTTGGGATAAAGCTCTATCGTGATAGATCCAGAAAATTAATTGGATTATCCTAATCTATGTACATTGATAAGGTGCTAAGTAGGTTCCAGATGGAACAATCTAAGAAAGGTTTTCTTCCTGTGAGACATGGAATTCACCTTTCTAAATCCATGGGACCTAAGACTCCTGAAGAGATACGGCAAATGAATACTATTCCTTATGCTTCCGCCATAGGAAGTCTCATGTATGCCATGATATGCACAAGGCCTGATATCGCATATGCTGTGAGCATTACTAGTCGATATCAATCTAACCCAGGATCAGAACACTGGGCAGCTGTCAAGACGGTCCTTAAGTACTTAAGAAGAACTAAGGACATGTTCCTCGTTTATGGAGGAGCATCAGAGTTGCGAGTGGAAGGCTATACAGACGCAGATTTCCAATCTGACGTCGATGATAGAAATTCCAACTCCGGATATGTATTCACTCTGAATGGTGGGGCTGTCAGCTGGAAAAGCAAGAAACAAAGTGTAATTGCTGATTCCACGATAGAGGCTGAATATGTCGCTGCAGCTGAAGCCGGCAAAGAAGCGTTCTGGATGCAGAAGTTCATCACTAAACTTGGAGTGGTTCCAACCATTACGTCACCAGTAACTTTGTACTGTGATAATAATGGGGCGATAGCTCAAGCCAAGGAACCCAGGGCACATCAAAAGAACAAGCATTTTGATAGGCGCTTTAATATCATTAGAAGATATGCTGCCGAGGGGAAAGTCAACATCCTCAAAGTTGCTTCAGCCGATAACGTAGCAGATCCACTAACGAAGCCAATGTCTCAAATCCAACTTGACCGCCATATGGAAAAAATGGGTATTAGATACATGGGAGGATGGCTTTGAGTGCAAGTGGGAGATTGTTGGAAGTATGCCCACAAAGCCACTCATTTGATGTAATAGCTTTTTGGAATACTTATTGTGTTAAACTTTTATATGTTTAATAGAGGGCAAAGCTTATTGTTAATCACTATTTATAGTATCTTGTGTTTAAGTAATAAGGGAATCCAAGGAATGTATTTGATCTAAGAGACAAGTGATTTAAGTTAGTTAAATTAACGAGACCTTTCTCTTATGTTCATTCCTAAAACGTTCCTAGCCATAGGATTGCCAATCAGCTAAGGTTAGTATGTGTTATGTCGACTCAAGCGTGAGTATGAACTAGTCTCAAGTCATTTGGTGTTGGACACTAAGGCAAACACATAGGTGCTCGAAAAAGTAATCGAGTACACTGAACAACGATCAAACGAGAGTTCGAACATACATGTCATGTGATAGGAGCATATTCATGCGACTTAAATGGCTTGTTCTCGTGCATTTACGTTATGTTTCTTTAGTTATTTTAGTACTTTAAGCTATTTTCGTGTGTTTGTAGGTCCAAAGGGCTAAAGGAGCAAAAAGATGCATTTTGGAGACTTTTGGAGCACTTTTGGGCTAAGGATGGATAGCTTATGCTTGGAGCCAAAGTGTTGGACGAAATTGAAGACCTAATTGAAGACCAAAGTGTTGGAACCTTGTTCCCTTTAGTTCTAGGACATTTAAACCTTTCCTATAACCATTGCACATGCATTCCATCCTTTAATTCACCCACATGCACTCATAATCATTCACACCTTGCATTCACATGCATTTCCAACCTAATCACTCACCCACACAATCTGCCATCATTCACACAAACACTATCATTGCCGTGAGTTTCATACACTTTCCAGCCATTCCACATGCCATTGTCATTCCACTTCATTTCACCTTGCATTTTCAGATTATTCCTTCATCATTGCACCCTCACATGTCCCTTTAATCATTCAAACATGCACTCCCTTTAATCACATGCATAAATCAGCCACATGCATCTCCCATCATCATTCCACTTTAACCCATATGCATTTCCACCCACATGCTCTCCCATTTCAGATTATTCCTTCATCATTGCACCCTCACATGTCCCTTTAATCATTCAAACATGCACTCCCTTTAATCACATGCATAAATCAGCCACATGCATCTCCCATCATCATTCCACTTTAACCCACATGCATTTCCAACCCACATGCATCCTTTAATCATTCAAACATGCAGCCACATTCCCTCCTAGCTGTCATGTTCCCCCCCATTTCGCCTATAAATAAGCATTCATTCCCACTCATTCTCATCTCATTTTTCATACACAACACCACACCACAAACACATCCACTTCTTCCTAGCCGTGAGTCCCCATTCCCTTATAATCCAAACACCATTCCTCCTTCCATTTTCACCACTCCCCCAAACCATTCACACCATCAAACTATCCTTAGACCTTGTGCTACAACGAAGAGGAAGATAAGAGGGCCTAAACGTTCATACAATTCAAGTTTGAGTTGTTGGAATGTTTAGGTGTTTCTTTGATTTCAATGTTTAATTTCAATACTCTTTGTTTTGTACGAATGAGGAATGGAAGAGAAGAGGACCTAAACGTTCATACAATTCAAGTTTGAGTTGTTGGAATGTTTAGGTGTTTCTTTGATTCTCTTTGTTTTGTATCATGAGGAACTAAACCCCCCCTTAGCTAGGGAGGGATTCGAAATATTTGTTTATGCTTGCAATATGATTTGATTACTTCTAATTACGTTTCATAAGTTGTGAATTCAATTTGTTTAACAGTTTGATTGATAACCTATTTATGTATGTTTATTGAGAGTGCACGCTTAATTTTCATGCATGAATTTGACGCTAGAATATAAGTGAGTTTCACGTAATAGTTATGAACTTATATTCATAAGTAGTGGAGGTTGCTTATAAACAATCGTGTTAAACAAATTCTTGGCATAAGTTTCATGCAATCATAGTAACGAATGCCTCGTCAACACTTATAGTTTTCATGATGCTTAATGATTCTTGCTTGTATCTCTATTATGCAAGTCATGTAGGGAAGTTGTGAGGAATGCTTTGGGTTGTCGTATGCAATCATCCAATTCATTAACTTAAGGAAAACTTGACGGTTAATTTAAGCGGATCTAATTAACCCGGGGCGTTGAGAATTCATGGTTTATTGAAAAGCAATTAGAAATCGTTTTGTATGCAAGTGTAACATGTGTGGAGATGAACCCCTTAGCTAATCCATCCATCATCTTGTTTTCAAGGAATTCGTTTTACAATCTGCCTAGTTTGTTACTTTGTTTTGTTATTTCAATTTTCGTCCAAAACAAATCCCCCTTTAATTTGAAGTCTTAGATTAGTTAGAAAGTGTTTTGATTTGTGTTTCTAAATATTTTGATTCAAGTTTTCATCCAATTTCGTCCAAATTAGTGTAGGTGCTCAAAACTGCCCAGAAAGTGGTTTTTAGGCAGTTTGGAGTCTTCTAGTTGCTGTTTTGGGTTTTAGGTTTGTTTAAGTGTTTTAACTTTTAGTTTTGCATTCTTTGAGTCTAGTTTAGTGTTAAAGTGTCTTAATTTGTGTTTTAAAGTGTTTTGAATCAACCTATAATCTTAAATTCGTCCAAATTTGTGTTTAAGGTCAGAAACTGCCTAGTTAGTGTTTTTAGGCAGTTTTGAGTCTTTTGAACCTGTTTTGAGTCCTTTGAGTCTTTGTGAACGTTTTTAACTTTGTTTTTATGTTTTTGAGTCAATTTAGAGGTTTTAGCAAGCCCTCCTAATCCCCGGTCTAGAACGATCCCTACTTGCATCCTTACTACAATTTGACAACAAGAGGGTTTAATTTGTGTGCTTATCTATTTCGCATCATCATGTGAGAACTCAATAGTTGCAATATGCAAAGTAGTCCTTTGACCTGAGGCATCATTGATGTCTAATGGTTAGGTCCTTGATCTTTGATTATGTCAACGGCATTCCATTGGAGTGTCCACGGCATTGTTGGGGTCAAGCTATCTAGTCATGTAGGCATATGAATGCACAACAAGGGATCTCTAACCTTCCATGATGGAAGGAGAATACTCTAAGATATGATTCGAGAGTCTTTGGCCAAAACATATGTAGATGACTAAGGAAGATGTTCCAAATCTTATTCAATTGAATCATATAGAGAAGTATCACATTGGATAGTAGACATGAAACAAACTATCACTTAAACAATGTGATTAAGAGTATTGTATTGGAGAAGGACCGTATTGCATTGTACTTGTAACTGGATAGGTTCTCCAACCACTTCTACTTAGCTTGGGTAACCATGACATGCTGCTAGGCGTCACCCATGGTTTGTGGAAGCCCTAAAGATTAGCAAACACTAATTTAAGGGAGAATTGAAATGTGGTTTCAATTCACAATCGATCGTTAAGAGTAACATCGCCCACTACCTCGCTAATTGGAACCTAATGGATCGTACACCGAGTAAAGATATAAGTGAAGAAATTATATGAAATGGATAAGCAATTAAATGGTTTAATTGAAGAATGGTCAAGATTAATTAAATAGTTAATTAATTATACGAAACGTTCGTATTGGGCGTTTAAGTTAGTTTTGGGCTTCGGGGCACAAAAACGTTTTGATCCACAAGGCCCATTATGTTTAAGTTGTATGACAACTAAAACAAAATGGGCAATTAAGCCCAATAACAACTAATGGCTGGCCATAAGGGTGGAGGGTAGTGAACTTGGCTTAATTGCAAGTTTGCCACTCCATTGTGAGGTGGTATAAAGACATCTTTATAGCCATTTCATCCTAAGGGTTTCTAATTGAATTTGGGTGAAACAAACTCTCTCATTTTCTTTGAGAACAAATTAACTTAGGTGAGGAACATCTAGCAATCTTTCTTCCCTAAGTCATCCATTTCATCTTCACACAACATCTTTGGTGTGGAGACTTAGAGACACCAAACTTTTGGTGTTTTGGAGAACAAATCCTCAAATCCTCAAAGAAGAAAAGCAGCACTAAAAGGGAGGAAATCACAAGGAAGATTCAAGGAGCAAGGAGGTGACTTGAAGGCCCTCCACTTGGGTGAATCCCTTGTGCAATCAAGGATGAGCTTCAAGGGTAAAGAATCTCTAAATTCTTATTCTCTTTAATTTTGTTAAAGAGTCTTATGGTTCACCATATACTAGGCTTTGAAAGTCATGGGTTATATGAATTGTTTTTGAATGCATGCCTACTTTAAAGTGTTATTAGTTTGCATATGTATTCAAATGTTCTTACATGTTCTTAGCTAGGACAAAATTTTTCCTTCAAAGAGTTGGCGAACTTTACGCAGGAAAATCCGGCTTTGAAGAGTGGTGTCTCTTCAATTTTGAATCGGTGGTTGTGTCGCCTTGATAGGAGCATATTCATGCGACTTAATTAGCTTGTTCTCGTGCCTTTATGTTGTGTTTACTTAGTTGTTTTAGTGTTTAAGGCCACTTTTGTGTATTTTCAGATTATAAGGCCAAAGTGTGCAAGAAGATGCAAATTGGAGCCTTTTGGAGCGAAAGAGGAATGAATGAGTTGAAGACTTGAAGAAACGATGAATTCCTACTCCAACGATGAATTCTTACCAAAACGAGGAATCCTACTCAAACAAGGTTTCCTATTTTAGGAAAGTTAACCCTAAGTTTCCCGTTTTGGTAACCTTTCCTAATCTTAAACGTCCGTATTTTCAAGCCACTTTGAAGTCCTTGTAGGCGCTTTAGGACACAAAACGAAGGCCCTAGGGCCTCTAAAACCCTTTGCCATGGGCTTTAGCCCAATTCCTTTCCCTTGCCGTGCAAGGGGGGCATTTTAGGCCCATTCCATGCTTCTAAACCCTAACCCTTATTCCTTGCAGCCAGTCTCCCTTTTATTTCTGAATTTTAACCTATTTCTCTCCTAAATAAAACCTAGCCGCACCCTAGGGGTTCAAATTATTCAGCCATATATTCAGCCACACCTTTCCCTCCTAAGCCGTACCCATTCTACCCTAAGTCCCTCTCTAGCCGTCACTTTCCCATTCATCCATAAGCCATCTGATTCATTCATTCAAAACCATCTCAGCCATTCATTCATAAACCCTAAACTACAACCTTGTAGCCGTCACTTCCCATTCATTCTAATCAGCCACCATCATATGGTTTTATGTATATTTTGCTTGCGGTTGATTATGTGTCAAAATGGGTGGAAGCCAAGGCCAGCCGGACTAATGATTCTAAAGTGGTTGCAGATTTTATTAGAACTAACATTTTTGCAAGGTTTGGCATGCCACAAGTGATCATTAGTGATGGAGGGTCACACTTTTGCAATCGGACCATTGAAGCGTTATTGAGGAAATACCATGTCACCCATAAGGTTTCTACACCTTACCATCCTCAAAAAAATGGCCTCATAGAAGCATATTTATACGACTTAGTTAGCTTGTTTTCTTGCATTTAATTAGCTAAACTATGTTAATTATAGTGTTTAAAGTTATTTTCGTGCAATTTCAGGTTTTAGTGTCAAAGTATGCAAAAAGAAGCAATTTGGAGCATTCTAGAGCATTTTTGGGCCAAGATTGGATAGTGCAAGCATGGAGGCATGAGGCATCAAGATTGGATAGTACAGCCTCTGGTGAAGGGGATCTGTTTGTTTTTCCATTCTGCAAAGCCAAACATAAGTTATTTCATAGAACTAGATTTATATTTAGGTCTTTATGCGGAAGCGATAATCGTTTATAGATATACCCATATGCCAGTTTGCTGCTGCTGTTAGTTCATCTCCTTCGCATACGTGTCGTAAAATGAACTTAACATTTTGGCCCATGCCTGCAGTTAGCTGCTCAAAAAAACTCATAACCTCCTGCATAAATGAAGTTTAGGTTTTGTCAGTAGAAAGGGAAAACTATTGCTTTATTGTCATGAGGAAGAACAAGGAGTATTGACCTTTTTGCCTTGTAATGGTGTGTGGAAAGAGCACTCTTCAATGTAGCAGTCTTCTGAGATGTGATCACGTAGTTGCTTTAAGTTTTTCTCATTGATGCATCTGTAGAATTGCTTGATTGTGTCCGATGGAGAAGGAGATCCCGGAAAAATGTCCGAGTTTCTCGTTGCTGCTAATGCAGGAAACACCCTGTGCTCATTCAATAGTCTATCTTGTGCCTTCCTTGTCATATAGATGCAATGTTGCACAGTATTTGTTCTACTAAGAGGAAATTGGCATGTTCTTTTGATAGCCAAGGAACCAATGGCTGGCCCTGGTCCTGGTCCTGCCATTGGCTTGAGGCAAATTCTCTGACTCGTGGTTTTGCCAGAGAAATTGACAACGGTAGCCATTGTGTTGTGAAGAAATTGGAACAAGATGGTGGAAAGTTGGAGAATGAATGATGTAGCATGTAGGGGTAGAGAATTTGCCACAAGGGACTAGTGTGACAGAATAGAGGAAAGAATAAGGGCACATTTGCACCATTGCTTTAGTTAGGGAATCCAGATGCTTTAGATCATTCAAGGCCCCAAACCTTGGTGGAACGCTGGATGACCCAGGAAAGAGGTGCCTCTGGAAGAAAGCCGCAAGCCTTTGACAGTCATCAAGCTCATCAAGTTTCCCCTTCATGCCTGACGAATAATTGTTGGCAAGCACGTGCAAACTTCGGTTCTCGTACTTAAGCTGTTTGATCTCCTGCTTAAGACTCTCCACCTCTGCCATCAAGGATTCAACCTGACGGGAGCGAGCAAGAAGGCGTTGGCCCATGTTGGACACAGAGCTAGCGCACTGAACACTCAGAGCCAGGGATTCTTGAACGGCCAACTCATCGGACCGTCCTGAAAGAAGCTGACTATCTTTGGGAGTGAGGAGGTTCCGAGCCACTATCGTAGCCGTTGTGGGATCCGTCATCACAGAGTCCTCATCTGTAAGAGGGCCATGGGAAGATAAGAAAGACGGGCACCATACCTTACCCTGACGAGACGCGACCGGATCACTGCTTAGACTCAAATCTAAGCAAAGGTTCGATGGGTTGGATGAGCTAGCCATTGTTCACGAAGTTAAAAGAGAAGGGGTGGACGGAGTAGATTTTCAAAGGGCCGGAGACGAGTCTCAAGAATGGGAAATCTTCAGAGTGTGTAAGTTGGCAGGTGATCGGTAGCTTTATAAAAAGCCAAGGCAACGCATCCACCGATTCAAAAAGCCGGAAATTCATGCGTAAAGCAAGGCGACGCTCCCTCGACTTTTTAGAAAATGCGTTCACTTTGTCAAAAGATCTCTGACAAAGTGAAAACACGTGGAGGCCATCATCGCAACTACACGTCTTTAGCCGATAAGCGCAAAGTTCGGTGACGCTTTCTCTACTTTTCAGAAAACACATGCAGCTTTGTCAAAAGAGCCGCATCCGCACTACTACGTGTCGTTCAGGAAGCGAAGAGGCGTCGTTCAGAAATCGAAGGGGTGCCTGCTCAGAAATCGAAGAGGCGTCGTTCAGAAATCGAAGAGGCATCACTATTTCAAAAAGCCGGAGTTGCGGGATCAAAACAGTTGTCGACAAGGGTAAAAGAACAATACCACGACTTGCTATTGGGAAATCCCTATATATGTCGACCTTCATCTTTTATGGCAAGGCAAACCTGAAGAAAATGCCCAACTCTTCCTCACCTCTGAGGGCGCACTCCCAGCAAAACCCTTCGAAATACTCAATTCTTTCTTCTTCCCCAAAGATGATACCAGATGCCTGGAGTACAGATGACCCAGGAGGAAACAGCACAACAAATACATGTGCTGATTCATTCACCGCTTCTTCAAAAGCAAAGGTATCTCATATCATCAAGGTCAAAAGCAAAAGTATCTCATATCATGCTCTTTCCCTGTTTTTTCCTTTGTCTTTGTTATTACTTGCATGGCAAAGTGAAAGAAGCAATCAGCCGGCACTTGGAGTCTATCTGGACTCTATTCCCTGGTTGCTTACCTAGCTTTGCTGAGCTATCCTCTAACCCTCTTCAATACGAATTGGAGAGATTGAACAAAGAAACAGATAAGAGGAGGAAGCTCAGACCTTCGGGGGAGACCAAAGGAAGCCTGCTGCCCAGTTCAAGAGTAGCACAAAGGAAAATCAACGATGGGAGCAGCGCAGTTCAAGAGTAAGCCTGTGGAATCACAAAGATCCAAGCCCCACTGCAACCACCAAGGAGAAGATGGAACGAACACTCCATAACCAGATTTGCATCTCTAAACTCTTCTCTTTATTAGATATATTCTGCCATGTTTAATATGTTTAATTGTTGTTTATATGTTTGTTTGTGTTTAGTGTGGTTTTTAACATTGACGACAATGTTTGATTTAAGTGTGGGGGAGTTACTAAAGTGTTTTGATGCAAATTCGTAGGGTTTTATCCACCATAACTTCAAATGTTGTTTCTTGCTGTTTTTAAGTGTGTTTAGTGTGTTTTGACTTAAAAATTCGAAAATCACATAAAAATTTGAAAAACATGTTTTGAAAAGCCTAAAAAGAGTGTTTTGAGTCATTTTTGTGTGTTTGGTTTTTAATTGCATGACTGTTAAAAAGACTTATAAACATGGAGAAAAGTTTGATTTACTCTTGGTATATGCTTGGTTATGGTTATAATGTATGACTTCACATGCAATCATAAAAGAAAAAATTAGTTATGTAACATGCTTGAAGGAAGGAACTCAAACAAACGCTACAACCCTGAGAGACTTGAGCCTATAACGTTCTTTGGAGAGTATAATCTGTGATTTCTTGTTTTCTAAAGTCGTTGCATGATCTCATTATTCTTTGCTTGGTTACTACTTAGAAGGCGTTTCATCATATAGTTCCAAATGCTAGAACTCATGCCCGTTTCATTCAAAGCATGTTATTGATCTGCATAACACATATTCAAGAAGAAGTTGTGTAGTGACCACCACCATAACCAAATAGCCTTACTTCCCATATTTCGTATATGTTGTAAGTTTTAACCCCGTTGAGCCTTGTTTAGCCTTTATTCTGTGTTTACCCAAATTTTCCTCACCTAGCCTAGTTTAGGACAATCCCCACCCTTGTTCTTAAAAGAGAGTGAGCATGACTTAATTGAATTCCTTTTGAGTTACATTATGAAAGAAAATGAGTGTGGGGGAGAGAATGTTTAAGTGTTTATGTATGTTTTGAGATTCAAAAGAAAAGAAAAAAAAAAAGAAAAGAAAGAAAGAAAGAGAAAAAAAAAAAAAAAACTTGAAAAAAATGAAAGAATGAGTGATTGAAGAAAGGGTCCAAAACACCAATTCTGGCCGTAAATTGTCTAAATTCTCCCTTTTTGTTCAAAAGTTGAGTTTTCATTCAAAAGTGAATTCTAAGTTGATTCAAGTGCTTTGCTCACTATTTCTTTAAGAACCTTCGTTTTCCATATCCCTTCTTTGTTATCCACACGCCCCGAACCCCATTACAACCCGTGACTTCAATCTTGAGTGTTATGTGTTTCAATTTGTGGAGTTTGAACTTGGTATGAGCATATGGTGTCACTGGTTCTCGTGTCTAAGTAGTAGCATTCCATTCATGAGATCATATCTAAACATGCTTATTAACTCCAGAAATTGCGTTCTTTGTGATACATATATGTGAGTGTTCGGTTTCATGTTTACATCAATCTTCTCACATATACTTAGTGTAGGGTGTGTAGTCAGAAAATCTGAGTAAAAATTGAGTGCATATCTTGTGAGGAATTGAGCAAATTCTCTAAGGCATGTTACTACATTCAAAACATGGTTTTAAATGCTTAATTGTGAAATAGTATGTGGTGACTGTGATTAAGAATGTAATTAAGTGTGAAGATGACTAAAATCTGTGGGAATGATGATTTTTAACATGTCATGTGCATTGGAAATCCCTAAGACGATTGTTGGAAGGTTTAGGTTGTGTTTTACTTGTTTTGTTTCATTTCGTTTTGTTTTGTTTTTCTTTCTGTTTTGCTCGAGGACTAGCAAAAGATAAGTGTGGGGGTATTTGATAGGAGCATATTCATGCGACTTAAATGGCTTGTTCTCGTGCATTTACGTTATGTTTCTTTAGTTATTTTAGTCCTTTATGCTTCTTTTGTGTGTTTTCAGGTTCTAAGGGCAAAGTATGCAAAATGGTGCATTTTGGTGCATTTTGGAGTAGTTTGGGGCGTTAAATGGATTGCATATACTTGAAGCCAAGCAGATGGACGAAATTGAAGACCAAAGGAGGCCCTTTGTACCAGAAATTCACACCAACACATCCCATTTCAGATTGCATTCCAATCATTCCAGCCAAGCCACATGCACTCCCTTTAATTTATTCAACCTAGCTGTCAAAGCACATGCACATTCACCCTAATCATTCACATACACAATCTGCCATCATTCACACATTCATTCCACATGCATTCCCTTCACAAATCAGCCACATGCACTTTGCCTTTCATCATTGCACCATAAATCAGCCACATGCACCCATAATCATTCAACCAACTTTGCACATGCATTCATCATCATAACCTAGCTGTCATATTCCCTCCTTTTCACCTATAAATAAGCATCCATTCATTCCCATTCATTCTCATACATTCTTCCATTTCAGAAATTCATTCATTCAAACACACATCCACACCATCAAACTATCCTTAGACCTTGTGCTACAACGAAGAGGAGGAGAAGAGTGCCTAAACGTTCATACAATTCAAGTTTGAGTTGTTGGAATGTTTAGGTGTTTCTTTTCCTCGATTACAATGTTTAATTTCAATTCTCTTTGTTTTGTATGTATGAGGAACTAAACCCCCCTTTGGCTAGGGGGGGATTCGAAATATATGTTTATGCTTGCATTTTGATTTGATTACTTCTAATTGCGTTTCATAAGTTGTGGATTCAATTTGTTTAACTGTTTGATTGATAACTTATTTATGTATGTTTATTGAGAGTACACGCTTAATTTTCATGCATGAATATGACGCTAGAATATAAGTGAGTTTCACCTAATAGTTACAAACTTATATTCACAAGTAGTGGAGGTTGCTTATAAACAATCGCGTTAAACGAATTCTTGGCATAAGTTTCATGCAATCATAGTAACGAATGCCTCGTCAACACTTATAATTTTCATAGAGCGTAATGATTCTTGCTTGTATCTCTATTATGCAATCATGTAGGGGACTTCTGGGAAATGTTTTGGGTTGTCGTATGCAATCATCCAATTCAATAACGTTAGGAAGATTTGAAGGTTAATTAGTGCATCACGGTTAACTTGGGGTGTTGAGAATTCATGGTTTATTGAAATGCAATTGGAAATCTTTTTATTATGCAAGTGTAACATGTGTGGAGATGAACCCCTTAGCTAACAATCCATCACATTCATACTTACAATCTGTTTTAATTAGAATCTGTGCAATTAGTTTAATTTCGTCCAAAACTCAATCCCCCCTTGCTTTAGTGTCCAACTTAGTTAGAAAGTGTCTTAGTTTGTGTTTATAAGTGTTTTGATTCAATTTATTACACACATTCGTCCAAATTCACCAAAGTGCTCAAAACTGCCCAGATTGTGTTTTTAAGGCAGTTTTGAGTGTTTTGGGGCTGTTTTGAGTCCTTTGGTTTGTTTTAGTGTTTTAAATGTTTAGTTTTGCATTCTTTGAGTCTAGTTTAGTGTTTTAAACTTTATTTTACGTTTTTGAGTCAGTTTCCAAGTGATTTTGCAATCCCTCGTAATCCCCGGTTAAGAACGATCCCTACTTATACTTATACTACAATTGATAAAAAGAGGGTTTAATTTGTGTGCGTATAATTCTCGCATCAAATTTTGGCGCCGTTGCCGGGGATTAGCAACTTTGCTAATCCCTTGGATTGTTCGTTTCTGTTATGTATTTTAGTTTTAGTTTTTGATTTGAGTTTCAAAAGAAAAGAAAAACAGAAAAGAAAAGAAAGAAAGAAAGAAAGAAAAAAGAGCTTGAAAAAAATGAAAGAATGAGTGATTGAAGTAAGGGCTCAAAACACCAATTCTGGCCCTAAATTGTCTCCCTTTTCGTTCCAAAGTTGAGTTTTCATTCAAAAGTGAATTCTAAGTTGATTCAATTGCCTTGCTCACTATGTCTTTAAGAACCTTTGTTTTCCATATCCCTTCGTTGTTATCCACACGCCCCAAGACCCATTACAACCCGTGACTTCAATCTTGAGTGTTATGAGTTTCAATTTGTGGAGTTTGAACTTGGTATGGGCATATGGTGTCACTGGTTCTCGCGTCTAAGTAGTAGCATTCCATTCATGAGATCGTATCTAAACATGCTTATTAACTCCAAAAATTGCGTTCTTTGTGATACATATATGTGAGTGTTCGTTTTCATGTTTACATCAATCTTCTTGATGCGAAAATAGTTAAGCACACAAATTAACCCTCTTGTTGTCAAATTGTAGTAAGGATGCAAGTAGGGATCGTTCTAGACCGGGGATTAGGAGGGCTTGCTAAAACCTCTAAACTAACTCAAAAACATAAAAACAAAGTTAAAAACGTTCACAAATACTCAAAGGCCTCAAAACAGGTTCAAAAGACTCAAAACAGATTCAAAAGACTCAAAACTGCCTAAAAACACTAACTAGGCAATTTCTGACCTTAACACACTTTTGGACGAATTTAAGGTTATAAGTTGATTCAAAACACTTTAAAACACAAACTAAACAGATTCTAAACACTTCAAAACAAGAAAGTAAAAGGGGGGTTTTGATTTGACGAAAATTGAAATAACACAGCAAGTAATCAAACTAGGCAGATTGTAAAAAGAAATTCTTGAAAACAAGATGATGGATGGATTAGTTAGAGGTCCATTCTCCACACATGACACATTTATATATGAATCGATTCTCCAATTGCTTTTCACTAACTATGATGCTCAACACCCCAAGTTAACCGTGATGCACTAATTAACCTTCAAATTTTCCTTATGTCAATAAATTGGATGATGCATGCAACAATTCATATTATTCTCCAACGGTTCTCAACATGAATGCATAGAAGAGATACAGTGAGAGATCATTATGCTCTATGAAAATTATAAGTGTTGACGAGGCAATTGTAACTATGAATGCATGATACTCTTGCCAAGAATTCAATTAACTCGGTTGTGACTAACAACCTTCACTACTCATGTTTATAAACTCGTGACGATTAGGTGAAACTCGTTTATAAACTAGCATCAAGTTCATGCATGAAAACTAAGTATGCATCCTTAATCAACATACAAGAACAAGTTATGAATAAAACAGATAATTGAATTGCAATCACAACTTAACAAATCACAATTGGAAGAAATCAATTTATATTTCAAACATGTTCATGGCTTCAAACTTTCCCCTAACTAATTAGGGGTTTAGCCACTCATGATTACAGCAACCTTAGAAGATAATAACAAAATAAACATTGAAAACAAGAACGAAGTACACCTAAAACGCTCCAATCTGCAAGCATGAACCGTTCTAGGCTTCCTTCCTCTCCTAGGTGCTGCGGCACAAGGGTTTTTTTGTGAGTTTTAGGGGTTATGGATGGTGTTGAATGGTAGGTTTAAGGTTGGGATGGATGTAGGGGACGGCAAGGGATGTTTTTGGGCAGAAAATCTCAAGAATGGTGAAGTATGGAGGTCTTAGAAGGAGAGGATGAAGTTTTGGCGTGAATGGTGAATGAATGGATCCATTGTGGCTGCAACAAGGAGGTTTATTAATATGATTTCAGGAATTAAAACCCTAGACTATTTAGGTAAACAGAAATTAAGTCAAAGACTCAAGAAAATAGGAAAGAATCCTCCCCCTTGCACGGCAAGGAAGAGGAATGGTCCAAGGAAGTGCACGGCAAGGATTTTCAGAAATAGGTAAGTGTTTAATTTCCTAAATCAATTCTAAGAATCAGGAATTAAGTTAAATCCCTCTAGAATAGGTAATTGAAATCAGGAATTAGGGAGAAAAAGGCTAAGTCTTGCGGCACAAGGGGAACAAGAAAAGGGAAATACAAAACTTGCAGATTTTGGGTGAGACAAGGCATTAAACCCACGGCAAGGAGAAGGGGAAAGGTTTTTAGGTCAGATTTTAGGAGAGAAAAGGAAGGTAACTCAAGGCACAATTTAGGACATGTCTAGGGCTTCTAGAACATGTGTTTTAGGCAACCACATTATTTGGAAACTTGCATAATTGGAAACCTTCACAAATGGAAACTCCCAATAATGGAAACTAGTTTCCAATTCTTGATTCCTCCTTCTTCCTTCGATTCTAGGCTCACTTGGTCTTCAATTTCGTCCAACACTTTGACTCCAAGCATAAGCTATCCATCTCTAGCCCAAAAATGCTCCAAAAGGCTCCAAAATGCACTTCTTTGCTCCTTTAGCCCTTAGAACCTGAAAACACACGAAAATGACTTAAAAGACTTAAAGAACTAAGAAATAACAACGTAAAAGCACAAGAACAAGCCAACTAAGTCGCCTAAATATGCTCCTATCAAATTCCCCCACACTTAGCTTTTGCTAGTCCTCGAGCAAAACAAAACAACAAAAGAACACGAAACGAGACAAAATGAACAAAACACAACCTACACCTTCCAACATTTGCCTCAGGGATTTCCAATGCACATGACATGTTAAAAATCATCATTCCCATAGATTTTAGTCATCCTTACACTTAAGTACAGTCTTAATCTTAGTCACCACATACTAGTTCACAATTACGCATTTAAAACCATGTTTTGAATGTAGTAACATGCCTTAGAGAATTTGCCCAATTCCTTACAAGATATGTACTCAATTTTCACTCAAATTTTCTAACTACACACCCTAATCTAGTTATATGTGAGAAGATTGATGTAAACATGGAAACGAACACTCACATATATGTATCACAAAGAAAGCAATTTCTGGAGTTAATAAGCATGTTTAGATATGATCGCATGAATGGAATGCTACTACTTAGATGCGAGAACCAGTGACACCATATGCTCATACCAAGTTCAAACTCCACAAATTGAAATACACAACACTCAAGATTGAAGTCACGGGTTGTAACGGGGCTTGGGGTGTTTGGCTAACAAAGAAGAGATATGGGAAACAAAGGTTCTTAAAGAAATAGTGAGCAAAGCATTTAAATCAACTTAGAATTCACTTTTGAATGCAAACTCAACTTTTGAACAAAAGGGAAGAATTTAGACATTTTAGGGCCAGATTTGGTGTTTTGGACCCTTTCTTCAACATTCAACACTTAATCACTTATTCTTTCATCTTTTCAAACTCTTTTGCCTTTCTTTCTTTCTTTTCTTTTGAATCTCAAAACATACATATAAACTTAAGAACAAACATTCCTTCCCCCACACTCATTTTCTTGCATAATGTAACTCAAAAGGAATTCATTTAAGTCATGCTCACTATCTTTTAAGAACAAGGGTGTGGATTGTCCTAAACTAGGCTAGGTGAGGATGATATGGGTTAACAAAGAACAAAGGCTAACATGGCTCAATGGGGTTAAACTTAAACACAAAATGAGGTAGGATACACGGCAATTTGGCTTTGGTGGTGGTCACTACATAACTTCTTCTTGAACATGTGTTATGCAAATCAATAACATGCTTTGAATGAAATGGGCATGAGTTCTAGCATTTGGAACTATATGATGAAACGCCTTCTAAGTAGTAACCAAGCAAAGAAAAATGAGACCATGCAACGACTTTAGAAAACAATAATGCACAGATTTTAACTCTCCAAATAACGTTTAGGCTCAAGTCTCACAAGGTTGTAGCGTTTGTTTGAGTTCCTTCCTTCAAGCATGTTACAAAAACGAATTTTTCTTTTCTGATTGCATGTGAAGTCATACATTATAACCATAACTAAGCATATACCAAGAGTAATTCAAACTTTTCTCCATGTTTATAACTCTTCTTAACAGTCATGCAATTACAAACCAAATCCTCATCATTGTGTTGGAAGGTACCCTAAGACACAAACACACAAAACTGACTCAAAACACTCTTTTTAGGCTTTTCAAAACATCTTTTTCAAATTTTTATGTGATTTTCGGAGTTATGAAACAAAACACACTAAAACACTCTAAAACAGCTTAAAAACACTTTAAAACAGCAAGGAACAACACTTGAAGTTATGGGTGATAAAATCCCACAAATTTGCATCAAATATACTTAGGTACCCCCCCACACTTAAATCAAACATTGTCCTCAATGGTTTACACATAAATTCACACAAAACACAATTAAACACCCAAACAGCAACTAAACAACATAATAGGGCAGATTAGAAACAATAACAAAGAGAAGGGTTTTAGAAACGCAAATCTGGAATTTGGGGGATTCCTTGAGCTTCCTTTGTTGAATGGATGGGTTGCCTCCCATATAGCGCTTGCTTTAACGTCGTGCAGCCGGACGAACACCCCCATCAAGCTTCAGGGGAGGCCACGGCATGGAGGGGTGTTTCCTCCACAACATGCTCCTCAAACAAAGTGTAATACGGCTTCAACCTATGCCCATTGACCTTGAACTCGTGGCCACTCTTTAAGCTTTGGACTTGGACTGCACCATGAGGAAAAACATTAGTAACAACAAGAGGTCCAATCCACTTAGAACGTAACTTACCAGGGAATAACCGAAGTCTTGAATCAAAAAGCAACACTTTCTGCCCCTTGGAGAATGTTTTGGTACGAAGCATCTTATCATGATAAGCCTTCGTCTTGTCCTTGTAGATTCGAGCATTCTTGTAAGCCTCGTTCCTAATCTCCTCAAGTTCATCTAATTGGAGCTTCCTATGAACTCCAGCAGCGTCGATGTCCATATTGAAGGTTTTCACCGCCCAATGTGCCTTGTGCTCTAACTCAACGGGCAAATGACATGGCTTACCATATATAAGCCGAAAAGGTGACATTCCAAGGGGAGTTTTGTAAGCCGTGCGATAGGCCCACAATGCATCGTCCAAGCGCAAACTCCAATCTCTTCTTGAAGGTCCCACGGTTTTCTCTAGGACTTGTTTGATTTCCCTATTTGAAACCTCAGCTTGCCCATTGGTTTGAGGGTGATAAGGTGTTGAAACCTTATGCGTAACGTTGTATTTCTTGAGCAAAGCTTCAATGGTGCGGTTACAAAAGTGAGAACCCCCATCACTTATTAAAACTCGTGGCATCCCAAACCTAGCAAAAATATTAGATTTCACAAAATCTGCAACAACCTTAGAATCGTTAGTACGGGTGGCTTTGGCTTCCACCCATTTGGAAACATAATCAACAGCTAGTAAGATGTAAGTGAAACCAAAAGAGGGAGGAAAGGGACCCATGAAATCAATACCCCAAACATCAAAAATTTCCACAAATGAGAGAGATTGCTGCGGCATTTGGTCTTTAGGCCCTATGTTACCCGTTCTTTGACACTTATCACATGTTAAACAAAACATTTTAGCATCTTTAAAGAGATTAGGCCAATAAAATCCAGATTGTAACACCTTTAGGGCTGTCCTTTGGGTGCCAAAATGTCCCCCACATGCATAAGTATGGCAGAATGTAAGAATGGAATTAAAATCAGATTCGGGCACACATCTACGCACAATCTGATCTGGGCAGAATTTCCATAAATATGGATCATGCCAAACATAAAAACGTGCATCATGAACAAGTTTATCACGTTGGAATTTGTTTAGGGTACTAGGAACTTGCTTAGACACCAAGAAATTGACCAAATCGGCATACCAAGGGGTTCTTACCTCAATGGACAGAAGTTGCTCATCCGGGAATGTTTCTAAGATGGGAATGGACTCTTCTTTGCCTACCATTCGGCTAAGGTGGTCAGCCACCACGTTTTCACATCCTTTCTTGTCTCGAATTTCCAGATCGAACTCTTGGAGTAGGAGCATCCAACGAATGAGTCTTGGCTTGGCTTCCTTTTTGGTGAAAAGATACCTCAAAGCTGCATGGTCAGTGAAAACAATGACTTTAGTACCAAGAAGATATGATCTAAACTTATCTAATGCAAATACAATAGCCAAGAGTTCTTTTTCGGTTGTAGAATAATTTAGTTGTGCATCATTCAACGTCCGTGAGGCATAGTAGATGACATGCGGCCTCTTGTCTTTCCTTTGCCCTAAAACAGCCCCTAGAGCATAATCAGAGGCGTCACACATCAACTCAAAAGGGAGACTCCAATTGGGGGGAGCAATGATTGGTGCCGTGGTCAACAACTCCTTGAGTTGATTGAATGAAGCCGTGCACTCCTTGGTGAATTCAAACGCCACATCTTTTTGTAGAAGACGGCAAAGAGGTTGTGCAACTTTTGAGAAGTCCTTGATAAACCTACGATAGAATCCTGCATGGCCAAGAAAAGAACGAACCTCTCTAACCGAAGTTGGAGAGGGTAAGTGACGTACAAGATCTATTTTAGATTTGTCTACTTCAATACCGTTTTCAGAGATGATGTGCCCTAAAACTATGCCTTGTTTAACCATGAAATGACACTTTTCCCAATTAAGAACAAGGTTAGTTTCAACACAACGTTTTAGAATCAAACTCAGATTATGCAAGCAACCATCAAAAGAATTACCAAAGACGCTAAAATCATCCATAAAAACTTCAATGATTTTCTCAACATAATCAGAAAATATACTCATCATGCATCTTTGAAACGTAGCAGGTGCATTACATAAACCAAAAGGCATGCGACGATATGCAAATGTACCAAAAGGGCATGTGAAAGTGGTTTTTTCTTGGTCCTCGGGTGCTATGACAATTTGATTATAACCAGAGTACCCATCAAGAAAACAATAGAAAGCATATCCCGCTAACCTTTCGAGCATTTGGTCAATGAACGGCAATGGGAAGTGGTCCTTCCTTGTGGTGGCGTTTAGCTTCCTATAATCGATGCACACCCTCCACCCAGTTTGAATGCGCGTAGGAACAAGCTCATTCTCGGCGTTTTCAACCACAGTCACTCCAGATTTCTTTGGAACGCATTGCACGGGCGAAACCCACCTGCTATCAGAAATAGGATAAATCACTCCACAATCAAGCAATTTGATTACCTCTTTCTTCACTACTTCCATCATCGGAGGGTTAAGACGGCGTTGAGCCTCTCGAGATGTTTTGGACCCCTCCTCTAGAAGAATACGATGCATGCACATAGTAGGGCTAATTCCCTTTATGTCGGCCAAAGTCCATCCAATTGCCGTCTTGTACTCTTTAAGCACTCGCACTAACTTGCTCTCCTCTTGTGCCGTGAGTGAGGATGAAATAATGACGGGTAATGTCTCCTCCTCTCCCAAGAACACGTACTTCAAGTGACTCGGCAACGGCTTAAGTTCAAGTGTAGGTGGCTGCACAACTGAAGGAAGCATTTTATTAGTCGAAACAGAACTTAAAATAGGGTCCAAAAACTTACCTGAATGGGATGGCAATGACTCGAGTGCAGCCACCATCTCCATCATATCCTCACTAGGGGGCACGGCCAAGGACTCCTCATGCATGCCGTGGGGTTCCTTGGTGGTTGTCTCAATGTTCTGCACGTCCCTTCCTTGTGCAATGACCAATTCAAGTGCATCGTCCTTCAAATTGTCCAAATGGTCCTGCGCCAGAGAATCAATTATATCAATAGCAAAACACGAATGATTCTCACTAGGGTACTTCATAGAATCAGAAAGATTGAACTTAATAACTTCCCCATCAAATTCCATTGTCAAATTGCCATTATATACGTCAATCTTTGTACGAGCAGTTTTCATGAATGGCCTTCCAAGGAGGATGGGCAATGAAGGGGCATGGTCGGATTCATCCATTTCAAGCACATAGAAATCCGCCGGAAAGATTAAATGATTGACCTGCACTAAGACATCTTCCAACACTCCCTTTGGATATGCGTTAGACCTATCGGCCAATTGTATAATAACACCATCATTTTTCAATGCTCCTAGATTCATAGATGCATAAATTGAATATGGCATGGCGTTTATTGATGCACCTAAATCTAACATGGCAGATTCAAAACGAGTATTACCAATGACACATGGAATTGTAAAACTACCCGGATCCTTGCATTTAGGGGGCAGTTTTCTTTGCAAGATGGCGGAGACATTTTCACCCGCTTTGACAACCTCCTTGGTCGAAATCTTCCTCTTATTAGTGCAAAGCTCCTTCAAAAACTTGGCGTACCTCGGGACTTGCTTGATTGCATCCAAAAGAGGGATATTGACTTGAACTTTCCGAAATGTTTCAAGAATGTCTTTTTCGGCTTCCTCTCTCTTTGTTTGCATGAACCTACTAGGAAAAGGCACATTCGAAGGAAAAATATTAGTAGGAACTGAACTTAACACGTTTTTACCTTTATTGGACAGATTGGGTGATTTAGAGCCACTAGAAGCTTGCGGCAAAGGGAGTTCCACCCTTGCCGTGGGTTTGGTTGCTTCCCCTTCTTCAAAATGTAGTTTTTCATCCTCTTTATGACCTGTTTTTGATGAAGAACCCGCCCCAACTTCTTTTCCGCTTCTTAACACTATGGCTTTGGCAGATTCGAACCCACCTTTCGGATTCACTTGCGTTGAACTTGGTAACTTACCTTGTTCTCTACTAAATTGCCCCATGAATTCCGCCATTTGTCCCACTTGTCTCTTCAAATCCGTCACCTCTCGAGCTTGATTTTGTACCTCATTGGCGTAATTTTGCATGTCTTTGGCTTGTTTTTCTTGCCCCTGCGCCAATGTAGTTAGTAATTGAATAACTTGAGAATTATCAAAGGACGAACCTGAGTTGTTTTGGGACGATGGTGGTGGGTTTGCTTGGTATGGCCGTGGGAACCCAGGGGGGTTTTGTTGAAATCCCCTTTGTGGTGCAGATTGTTGGGACTCCCTCCACTTGAAATTGGGGTGATCTCTCCATTCGGGGTTGTAGGTGTTGGAGTATGGATCATGTTTGGGTTGGTTTTGGCCTTGGAAACCAATGGCATTGGCAGATTCCCATCCTCCATTCTCTATCAACTGAGGACATGTCTCGGATGGATGCCCTTGCATTGAACACACGCCACACACTTGGTTTTCTTGTGGTTTTGACCCCTTGACAACCTGAGATACAAGAGAAGTAAGATTAGCCAATTGTGATTGAATATCAGAAATTGCACTTACCTCATTCACACTTTGTTGCCGTGGCCCCTCTCTTTGTCCAACACCTTCATATTGTTGAGCGTTGTGTGCTCGGTTGGCAATTAGAGCCTTGGCATCCACTAGAGTCTTGTCCACTAATGCACCACCCGCCGAAGCATCTAGCATTTGACGTTCCATGGGAAGGAGTCCCTCGTAGAAATATTGAATGAGCAGCTCCTCCTTCATTTGGTGCTGTGGACATGAAGCAACAAGTGATTTAAAACGTTCATAATAAGATGGAAACGACTCACCTTGATTTTGTTGGATGCCACTAATTCGTTTCCTCAAGAGAATGATCTTGGCAGTGGGAAAGAATTTCTCTAAGAATGCACGTTTCATACTTTCCCAAGAATTGACAGTTCCAGGGGACAATTCAAACAACCAATCTTTGGCCTTGTCCATAAGCGAGAATGGAAAGGCCTTCATCTTCAAAATACTCCCATCCACGTTGATGGGCGTCATACTTGAGCAAACTACTTCAAATTCCTTAAGATGTTTGTTAGGATCTTCCATGGACAACCCATGGAATTTAGGAATATGATGTAATAAACTAGACTTAAGTTCAAATTCTTCCGTCTTACCTTCAGCTGCCGTAGGGTATTGTATGCATAAAGGAACGGCATTGCCCATACCTGAGGCAGAGAGCTCTTTGATGGTTCGATTATCGACGGCCATGGTTGGTACTTCTTCCACAAATTGTGCCGTGGGCTCTCTTTCCTCCACAAACTCTGCCGTGTCCCCTCCTTCCTCCACAAACTCGGATGTAGAGCTAGAAGATGGTGGGGTAGGGTTTTGTTGATTCTTTTGTTTCCTCAACGTCCGCTCAAAATCGTCGTCAAAGTCAAGGATGTGCTCACGAACAGGTTTTGAACTCCTAGTCATAAACTAGGACCCCTAGAAACAAGAACACGAATAGGGTCAGTAACCAAAACAAAATTATATGGAAAAGAAAATAAATAAAAAGAAATAACGAGGGATTAGCAAAGTTGCTAATCCCCGGCAACGGCGCCAAAATTTGATGCGAAAATAGTTAAGCACACAAATTAACCCTCTTGTTGTCAAATTGTAGTAAGGATGCAAGTAGGGATCGTTCTAGACCGGGGATTAGGAGGGCTTGCTAAAACCTCTAAACTAACTCAAAAACATAAAAACAAAGTTAAAAACGTTCACAAATACTCAAAGGCCTCAAAACAGGTTCAAAAGACTCAAAACAGATTCAAAAGACTCAAAACTGCCTAAAAACACTAACTAGGCAATTTCTGACCTTAACACACTTTTGGACGAATTTAAGGTTATAAGTTGATTCAAAACACTTTAAAACACAAACTAAACAGATTCTAAACACTTCAAAACAAGAAAGTAAAAGGGGGGTTTTGATTTGACGAAAATTGAAATAACACAGCAAGTAATCAAACTAGGCAGATTGTAAAAAGAAATTCTTGAAAACAAGATGATGGATGGATTAGTTAGAGGTCCATTCTCCACACATGACACATTTATATATGAATCGATTCTCCAATTGCTTTTCACTAACTATGATGCTCAACACCCCAAGTTAACCGTGATGCACTAATTAACCTTCAAATTTTCCTTATGTCAATAAATTGGATGATGCATGCAACAATTCATATTATTCTCCAACGGTTCTCAACATGAATGCATAGAAGAGATACAGTGAGAGATCATTATGCTCTATGAAAATTATAAGTGTTGACGAGGCAATTGTAACTATGAATGCATGATACTCTTGCCAAGAATTCAATTAACTCGGTTGTGACTAACAACCTTCACTACTCATGTTTATAAACTCGTGACGATTAGGTGAAACTCGTTTATAAACTAGCATCAAGTTCATGCATGAAAACTAAGTATGCATCCTTAATCAACATACAAGAACAAGTTATGAATAAAACAGATAATTGAATTGCAATCACAACTTAACAAATCACAATTGGAAGAAATCAATTTATATTTCAAACATGTTCATGGCTTCAAACTTTCCCCTAACTAATTAGGGGTTTAGCCACTCATGATTACAGCAACCTTAGAAGATAATAACAAAATAAACATTGAAAACAAGAACGAAGTACACCTAAAACGCTCCAATCTGCAAGCATGAACCGTTCTAGGCTTCCTTCCTCTCCTAGGTGCTGCGGCACAAGGGTTTTTTTGTGAGTTTTAGGGGTTATGGATGGTGTTGAATGGTAGGTTTAAGGTTGGGATGGATGTAGGGGACGGCAAGGGATGTTTTTGGGCAGAAAATCTCAAGAATGGTGAAGTATGGAGGTCTTAGAAGGAGAGGATGAAGTTTTGGCGTGAATGGTGAATGAATGGATCCATTGTGGCTGCAACAAGGAGGTTTATTAATATGATTTCAGGAATTAAAACCCTAGACTATTTAGGTAAACAGAAATTAAGTCAAAGACTCAAGAAAATAGGAAAGAATCCTCCCCCTTGCACGGCAAGGAAGAGGAATGGTCCAAGGAAGTGCACGGCAAGGATTTTCAGAAATAGGTAAGTGTTTAATTTCCTAAATCAATTCTAAGAATCAGGAATTAAGTTAAATCCCTCTAGAATAGGTAATTGAAATCAGGAATTAGGGAGAAAAAGGCTAAGTCTTGCGGCACAAGGGGAACAAGAAAAGGGAAATACAAAACTTGCAGATTTTGGGTGAGACAAGGCATTAAACCCACGGCAAGGAGAAGGGGAAAGGTTTTTAGGTCAGATTTTAGGAGAGAAAAGGAAGGTAACTCAAGGCACAATTTAGGACATGTCTAGGGCTTCTAGAACATGTGTTTTAGGCAACCACATTTTTTGGAAACTTGCATAATTGGAAACCTTCACAAATGGAAACTCCCAATAATGGAAACTAGTTTCCAATTCTTGATTCCTCCTTCTTCCTTCGATTCTAGGCTCACTTGGTCTTCAATTTCGTCCAACACTTTGACTCCAAGCATAAGCTATCCATCTCTAGCCCAAAAATGCTCCAAAAGGCTCCAAAATGCACTTCTTTGCTCCTTTAGCCCTTAGAACCTGAAAACACACGAAAATGACTTAAAAGACTTAAAGAACTAAGAAATAACAACGTAAAAGCACAAGAACAAGCCAACTAAGTCGCCTAAATATGCTCCTATCACTTCTCACATATGACTAGATTAGGGTGTGTAGTTAGAAAATCTGAGTGAAAATTGAGTACATATCTTGTAAGGAATTGGGCAAATTCTCTAAGGCATGTTACTACATTCAAAACATGGTTTTAAATGCTTAATTGTGAACTAGTATGTGGTGACTATGATTAAGAATGTACTTAAGGGTAAAGATGGCTAAATTCTGTGGGAATAATGATTTTTAACTTGTCATGTGCATTGGAAATCCCTGAAACGATTGTTGGAAGGTGTAGGTTGTGTTTTACGTGTTTAGTGTCGTTTTGTTTATTTGTTTTTATTCTGTTTTGCTCGAGGACTAGCAAAAGATAAGTGTGGGGGAGTTTGATAGGAGCATATTTAGGCGACTTACTTAGCTTGTTTTCGTGCATCTATGTTGTTAATTCATAGTTGTTTTAGTAGTTTAAGCCATTTTCGTCTGTTTTTAGGTTCATATGGCTAAGGAAGCAAAAAGATGCATTTTGGAGCAAAATTGGGCTTGGAATGGATAGCATATGATTGGAGCCAAAGTGTTGGACGAATTTGAAGGCCTTGTATTCATTTTGGACATAAAACAAAGGGCCTAGCCCATTCTCTCTTAAACCAACCCCAAGGCCATGCATTTCCTTCCAATTCCAAAGCCCACAATCACTTCAAAAGCCATGCAAAGAACCATCCATATCATCATAAACAATCATGCACTCCACATGCATTTCCACCCTTACAAGACCCTAAACATATCATCCACACAAATCTGCCATCATTCACACATTTCTCCACTCATTGCCGTGCACATTCACTCACCACAAACATTCCACATGCATTCATCAACATATCTAGTTGTCACTCACATGCATTTCTTTCATCATTTCCAACCCACATGTTCCTTTAATCATTCACACATACACCCATTCACCACCAGAAATCATCCTTGCTGTGAGTTCCCATCAGATTTCCATCATATTCACATGCATTCCATCCTTTAAAACATTGCACATGCATCCATAATCATTCATTTCAGCCATTCCACATGCATTCATCATCATCACTCTAGCTTTAATTCACATGCACATTCAACATTCCAGAAATTCTCCCATGCGGTGCACATTCTCCTTTCATTTCTGTCAAAGCACATGCATTCCCTTCATAAATAATTCACATGCATTCATCATCATTACCCCTTTAATCCACATGCTCTCCCATTTCAGATTCACCACAAGAAAACACCATCATTGCCGTGCACATGCATTCCCTTCCATTTTCTGCTTGCATTTCCAGCTTTGCACATGCGTATATTCCTCCTCCTAGCTGTCATGTCCCCCCCATTTTACCTATAAATAAGCATCCATTGCATTCATTCTCATTCACTCTCATTTCATACACATTTCAGTCACAACTTCTTCCATTTCAGAATGTAGACATCAAACCACCCTTGCCGTGCTCTCCCTTACAATCCAAAAAACCATCTTCCATTTCCATCACTCCCCACTCCACTCCACACTTCCATCCCCCCAACCAACTATCCCTAGACCTTATGCTACAACGAAGAGGAAGAGATGAGGGCCTAAACGTTCATACAATTCAAGTTTGAGTTGTTGGAATGTTTAGGTGTTTCTTTGATTTCAATGTTTAAATTCAATTCTCTTTGTTTTGTATGTTTGAGGAATGGACGAAAAGAGTGCTTAAACGTTCATACAATTCACGTTTGAGTTGTTGGAATGTTTAGGTGTTTCTTTGATTTCAATGTTATAAAGAACTAAATCCCCCTTTGGCTAGGGGTGGATTCGATGTAGCCTTGCAAAACTATTCCATGTTATTAAGTTAAAGTATTTGATTCACCAATCTGTGTTCTTGTTTCATTCACTGATTTTATAGTTTAATTTGTTTGTTAATCTTAATGTGTGATCACCATTAGGGCTGCTTATGAATTATTTGATCAAGGTTATAGTACACATCATGCTTAATCTTGGTAGACATGTGAATGAATGAAGAAACTGCTATGCATACATCCTGCCATGTGATTTCTTTGATTCTTTGAAGTTTTCTTGTTCTTAATGGATTCTTACTTGCTAATCTAAGTTGAACATCACAACTAGGTTGCATATTAGGAGTACTTGATCACAACCACACATCAAATGGATGATCATAAATAAGTAAAACGAACCCTAGTTGCAGATTGGAGAGTTGAATACGTTTTGACTTAACAAAACATGGACTTGGTTTAGCAATGGTGAAATCGAATCCCTAGCTTCATCTCCGTTGATACTATCTCATTTTCTTAGTTGTTGATTCATTTATTTGTGTTTATTTCATTTCCTTATGCTTTTAAGTTACAACAACAAATCTGCCTACATTGATTAGTTTTATTTCTCTAGTAAAGAGTTCTTGCAAAACAAGTAATTATATAGGTCCAATTAGTCCCTGTGGATTCGATTATATGCATATGTTCATGTGTGGATAAGGAACCCACTAACTAGTTTCTCATCATTCTTCGTTTTACAATCTATTTTGTTCCCAAGTATTTGTTTTGTTTTCAAGTTCATCCAAAACCAATCCCCCTTTTCTTTGTTAAGTCATTTTAGTTAGAAAGTATCTTAGTTTGTGTTTTTAAGCATTTTGATTCATTCTATTACTCAATTTCGTCCAAAGTTACCAAAGTGCTCAAAACTGCCCAGAAAGTGATTTTAAGGCAGTTTTGAGTGTTTTGGGGCTGTTTTGAGTCTTTTGATTTGTTTGAGTGTTTTTATTGTTTAGTTTTGCATTCTTTGAGTCTAGTTTAGTGTTTCAAACTTTATTTTACGTTTTTGAGTCAGTTTCCAAGTGATTTTGCAATCCCTCCTAATCCCCGGTTAAGAACGATCCCTACTTACATTCTTCACTACAATTGACAAAAAGAGGGTTTAAATTGTGTGCGTATAATTGTCGCATCACCACCTAAGCCGAATGGTGCACAATGAAGAGGCCCTACCCATTGCCGAGACATTCCCCGATGAACAATTGCTGTCCATTAAGGTTAATGCACCTTGGTATGCCGATATTGTTAATTTTTTGGTGTCAAAACGTATTCCAAGTGAGTTCACTAGACACCAACTTGATAAACTTAGGCATGATGCACGGTTTTATGTGTGGGATGATCCGTACTTATGGAAACTTTGTCCCGATCAGATTATACGTCGTTGTGTGCATGATTCTGAATGTCATTCGATTTTGAGTTTTTGTCATACATATGCATGTGGAGGGCACTTTGGCACACAACGCACGGCCCTCAAAGTGTTACAATGTGGATTTTATTGGCCTAGTGTTTTTAAGGATGCTAGAACGTTTTGCTTAACATGTGATAAATGCCAAAGAATAGGTGGTATTAGTGCAAGGGACCAAATGCCGCAGGTTTCTATCCTAAATGTTGAAATTTTTGATGTTTGGGGTATTGACTTCATGGGTCCCTTTCCATCATCATATGGTTTTATGTATATTTTGCTTGCGGTTGATTATGTGTCAAAATGGGTGGAAGCCAAGGCCAGCCGGACTAATGATTCTAAAGTGGTTGCAGATTTTATTAGAACTAACATTTTTGCAAGGTTTGGCATGCCACAAGTGATCATTAGTGATGGAGGGTCACACTTTTGCAATCGGACCATTGAAGCGTTATTGAGGAAATACCATGTCACCCATAAGGTTTCTACACCTTACCATCCTCAAACGAATGGCCTCATAGAAGCATATTTATACGACTTAGTTAGCTTGTTTTCTTGCATTTAATTAGCTAAACCATGTTAATTATAGTGTTTAAAGTTATTTTCGTGCAATTTCAGGTTTTAGTGTCAAAGTATGCAAAAAGAAGCAATTTGGAGCATTCTAGAGCATTTTTGGGCCAAGATTGGATAGTGCAAGCATGGAGGCATGAGGATGGACGAATTTGAAAGGCTTGAATTCAGTTAGGAGTTGCAAGGGGGCCTAAAAACCTGATTTCTAGAAGGCTACATTGCAGCCACATGCACTTCTATCCTTTAATCCATTGCAGCCACATGCACTCCCATCCCTTAATCCATTGCAGCCACATGCACTTCCAGCCTTTCATCATTGCACCACAAATCAACCACATGCATTGCACCACAAATCAGCCACATGCACTCCCATGCTCTCCCATTAATTAATTCAAGTCCATATCTGATTTCCCTAGGGTTCTAAGTGCCTATATATACTCATATTAACCCCTAGATCAGATCACCACCTCTCATACACATTCATTCACGCCAGAAAGTCATTCCCTCTCTCTAACACAGCCATACTTCATCATTCTTCATATTTTCTGCCCAAAAACACTCCTTGCCTTCCCCTACATCCATCCCTACCCTAAACACATCATTCTACATCATCCATAACCCCCAAAACTCACCAAAACCCCTTGTGCCGGAGCAACTAGAGGAGAAGAGGCTTAAACGTTCATACAATTCAAGATTGAGTTGTTGGAATTTTTAGGTGTACTTTGATTCTTGTTTTCAATGTTTACTTTGTTATTACTCTCTAAGTTTGTTGTAATCATGAGTGGCTAAACCCCTAATTAGTTAGGGGAAAGTTTGAAGCCATGAACATGTTTGAAATATGAATTGATTTCTTCCAATTGTGATTTGTTAAGTTGTGATTGCAATTCATTATCTGTTTACTAAAAACTTGTTTTTGTATGTTGATTAGGGATGCATACTTAGTCTTCATGCATAAACTCGATGCTAGTTTATAAACGAGTTTCACCTAATCGTCACAAGTTTATAAACATGAGTAGTGAAGGTTGCTAGTCACAACCGCGTTAATTGAATTCTTGGCAAGAGTATCATGCATTCATAGTTACAATTGCCTTGTCAACACTTATAATTTTCATAGAGCATAATGATCTCTCATTGTATCTCTTCTATGCATTCATGTTGAGAACCATTGGAGAATGATTTGAATTGTCGCATGCATCATCCAATTCAATAACATAAGGAAAATTTGAGAGTTAATTAGTGCATCACGGTTAACTTGGGGTGTTGAGCATCATAGTTAATGAAAAGCAATTGGAGAATCGATTCATATACAAATGTGTCTTGTGTGGAGAATTGATAGGAGCATATTCATGCAACTTAAATGGCTTGTTCTCGTGCATTTACGTTATGTTTCTTTAGTTATTTTAGTACTTTAAGCTATTTTCGTGTGTTTGTAGGTCCATAGGGCTAAAGGAGCAAAAAGATGCATTTTGGAGACTTTTGGAGCACTTTTGGGCTAAGGATGGATAGCTTATGCTTGGAGCCAAAGTGTTGGAACCTTGTTTTCTTTAGTTCTAGGACATTTAAACCTTTCCTATATCCATTCACATGCTTTCACAACCTAATCCACATGCAATTGCATCACCCATTCACCACCAGAAATCACTCATTGCCGTGCACATTCACTCACCACAAACATTCCACATGCATTCATCAACATATCTAGTTGTCACTCCCATGCATTTCCTTCATCATTTCCAACCCACATGTCCCTTTAATCATTCACATACACCCATTCACCACCAGAAATCATCCTTGCTGTGAGTTCCCATCAGATTTCCATCATATTCACATGCATTCCATCCTTTAAAACATTGCACATGCATCCATAATCATTCATTCCAGCCAAGCCACATGCACTCCCTTTAATTAATTCATCCTAGCTGTCAAAGCACATGCACATTCACCCTAATCATTCACATACACAACCCGCACATTCTCCTTGCATTTCAACCATTCCACATGCATTCATCATCATCACTCTAGCTTTAATCACATGCATAAATCAGCCACATGCATCTCCCATCACCATTTCAGATTTCCACCAAGTTCCTAGCTGTCATGTTCCCTCTTCTTCACCCATAAATAAGCATCCATTGCATTCATTCTCATTCACTTCTTCCATTTCAGAATGTAGACATCAAACCACCCTTGCCGTGCTCTCCCTTACAATCCAAAAAACCATCTTCCATTTCCATCACTCCCCACTCCAATCCACACTTCCATCCCCCCAACCAACTATCCCTAGACCTTATGCTACAACGAAGAGGAAGAGAAGAGGGCCTAAACGTTCATACAATTCAAGTTTGAGTTGTTGGAATGTTTAGGTGTTTCTTTGATTTCAATGTTTAAATTCAATTCTCTTTGTTTTGTATGTTGGAGGAATGGAAGAAAAGAGTGCTTAAACGTTCATACAATTCACGTTTGAGTTGTTGGAATGTTTAGGTGTTTCTTTGATTTCAATGTTATAAAGAACTAAATCCCCTTTCTTCTTAATCCTATGTTCACTCATGTTATATATTTTTATGTCAAACCTTTTGTAAACATGAAGTGTAACTAATCTCTCTCTAGGGATTCGATGTAGCCTTGCAAGATTGCCATGTAGTTAATTCAGAATTCTCATTTAGTCTATCTATTTCTTGTTTCATTCTCCGATTTAATTGTGACTTAGTGTCTTTATTTTAATGCTTGATCATCATTTGAATTAACCACAGGTTGTTTAGCCAAGATTAAAGCGCACATCATGCATAATCTTGGTGGATATGTGAATGAATGAAGGGAGTGTTTTGCAAACATCCTGCCGAGTGTTCCCTTCGGTTTTATGAAAGTTTCTTGTGCACTACATATTCTTGATTAGGAACCAAAGTTGCACATCACAATTAGGTTCATGATTAGAGACATTTGATCAAATCCACACATCATATGGTTGATCATATCTAAGTGAAACAAACTCAAGAAATAGGTAGATGACTGAGTATAAATTGATTTAACAAACATGGACTTGGTTTAGCAATAGTGAAATCGAATCCCTAGCTTCATCTCCATTGATACTATCTCATTTTATTAGTTGTTGATGATGCGTGAATTATACGCACACAAATTAAACCCTCTTTTTGACAATTGTAGTATAGATATGTAAGTAGGGATCGTTCAGGACCGGGGAATAGGAGGGATTGTTAATCACTTGGATTTGACTCAAAAACGTAAAAACACAATATAAAACACTATACTAGACTCAAAGAACGCAAAACTAAACTTTAAAACACCAAAACAAACCAAAAGACTCAAAACAGCACCAAAACACTCAAAACTGCCTTAAAAACACTTTCTGGGCAGTTTTGAGCACTTTGAGTACTTTGGACGAATTTGGGTAATAACTTGAATCAAAACACTTAGAAACACAAACTAAGACACTTTAACACTAAACTAGACTCAAAGAATGCAAAACTAAACACTTAAGACACTAAAACAAACCAAAAGACTCAAACATCACCCAAAACACTCAAAACTGCCTTAAAAACACTTTCTGGGCAGTTTTTGAGCACTTTGGTGAATTTGGACGAATTTGTATAACAAATTGAATCAAAACACTTATAAACACAAACTAAAACACTTTCTAACTAATTTGGACAGTAAAGTAAGGGGGGATTGAGTTTTGGACGAAATTAAACTAATTGCACAGATTCTAATTAAAACAGATTGTAAGTATGAATGTGATGGATTGCTAGCTAAGGGGTTCATCTCCACACATGTTACACTTGCATAATAAAAAGATTTCCAATTGCATTTCAATAAAGCATGAATTCTCAACACCCCAAGTTAACCGTGATGCACTAATTAACCTTCAAATCTTCCTAACGTTATTGAATTGGATGATTGCATACGACAACCCAAAACATTCCCCACAAGTCCCCTACATGATTGCATAATAGAGATACAAGCAAGAATCATTACGCTCTATGAAAATTACAAGTGTTGACGAGGCATTCGTTACTATGATTGCATGAAACTTATGCCAAGAATTCGTTTAACGCGATTGTTTATAAGCAACCTCCACTACTTGTGAATATAAGTTCGTAACTATTAGGTGAAACTCACTTATATTCTAGCGTCATATTCATGCATGAAAATTAAGCGTGTACTCTCAATAAACATACATAAATAAGTTATCAATCAAACAGTTAAACAAATTGAATCCACAACTTATGAAACGCAATTAGAAGTAATCAAATCAAAATGCAAGCATAAACATATATTTTGAATCCCTCCCTAACCAGGGGCGGTTTAGTTCCTCATGATACAAAACAAAGAGAATCAAAGAAACGCCTAAACATTCCAACAACTCAAACTTGAATTGTATGAACGTTTAGGCCCTCTTCTCTTCCATTCCTCATTCGTACAAAACAAAGGGTATTGAAATTAAACTTTGAAATCAAAGAAACACCTAAACATTCCAACAACTCAAACTTGAATTGTATGAACGTTTAGGCCCTCTTATCTTCCTCTTCATTGTAGCACAAGGTCTAAGGATAGGCTTGGAGGGATGGGGAGTTATGGATGGTGTAGAATGATGTGTTTAGGATAGGGATGGATGTAGGGGACCTCAAGGCTTCTTTTTGGGCAGAAAATATGAAGAATGGTGAAGTATGGATGTGTTATAGGGAGGGGATGAATTTCTGGCGTGAATGGTGAATGAATTGTGTATGAATGGGAATGAATCCATTGTGACTGCAATGGATGCTTATTTATAGGTGAAAAGGAGGGAATATGATAGCTAGGAACTTGGCGGAAATCTGGAATGGTGATGGGAGATGCATGTGGCTGATTTGTGAAGGGAATGCATGTGGATTAAAGTGGAATGACAGCTAGGTTATGATGATGAATGCATGTGCAAAGTTGGTTGAATGATTATGGGTGCATGTGGCTGATTTATATGAAGGGAATGCATGTGGAATGAATGTGTGAATGATGGCAGATTGTGTATGTGAATGATTAGGGTGAATGTGCATGTGCTTTGACAGCTAGGTTGAATAAATTAAAGGGAGTGCATGTGGCTTGGCTGGAATGATTGGAATGCAATCTGAAATGGGATGTGTTGGTGTGAATTTCTGGTACAAAGGGCCTCCTTTGGTCTTCAATTTCGTCCATCTACTTGGCTTCAAGTATATGCAATCCATTTAACGCCCCAAACTACTCCAAAATGCACCAAAATGCACCATTTTGCATACTTTGCCCTTAGAACCTGAAAACACACAAAAGAAGCATAAAGGACTAAAATAACTAAAGAAACATAACGTAAATGTACGAGAACAAGCCATTTAAGTCGCATGAATATGTTCCTATCAAATACCCCCACACTTATCTTTTGCTAGTCCTCGAGCAAAACAGAAAGAAAAACAAAACAAAACGAAATGAAACAAAACAAGTAAAACACATCCTAAACCTTCCAACAATCGTCTTAGGGATTTCCAATGCACATGACATGTTAAAAATCATCGTTCCCACAGATTTTAGTCATCTTCACACTTAATTACATTCTTAATCACAGTCACCACATACTATTTCACAATTAAGCATTTAAAACCATGTTTTGAATGTAGTAACATGCCTTAGAGAATTTGCTCAATTCCTCACAAGATATGCACTCAATTTTTACTCAGATTTTCTGACTACACACCCTACACTAAGTATATGTGAGAAGATTGATGTAAACATGAAACCGAACACTCACATATGTGTATCACAAAGAACGCAATTTCTGGAGTTAATAAGCATGTTTAGATATGATCTCATGAATGGAATGCTACTACTTAGACACGAGAACCAGTGACACCATATGCTCATACCAAGTTCAAACTCCACAAATTGAAATACATAACACTCAAGATTGAAGTCACGGGTTGTAATGGGGTTCGGGGCATGTGGATAACAAAGAAGGGACATGGAAAACAAAGGTTCTTAAAGAAATAGTGAGCAAAGCACTTGAATCAACTTAGAATTCACTTTTGAATGAAAACTCAACTTTTGAACAAAAAGGGAGAATTTAGACAATTTACGGCCAGAATTGGTATTTTGGACCCTTTCTTCAATCACTCATTCTTTCATTTTTTTCAAGTTTTTTTTTTTTTTTTTTTCTCTTTCTTTCTTTCTTTTCTTTTTTTTTTCCTTTTCTTTTGATTCTCAAAACATACATAAACACTTAAACATTCTCTCCCCCACACTCATTTTCTTTCATAATGTAACTCAAAAGGAATTCAGTTAAGTCATGCTCACTATCTTTTAAGAACAAGGGTGGGGATTGTCCTAAACTAGGCTAGGTGAGGAAAATGTGGGTAAATACAGAATAAAGGCTAAACAAGGCTCAACGGGGTTAAAACTTACAACATATACGAAATATGGGAAGTAAGGCTATTTGGCTATGGTGGTGGTCACTACACAACTTCTTCTTGAATATGTGTTATGCAAATCAATAACATGCTTTGAATGAAATGGGCATGAGTTCTAGCATTTGGAACTATATGATGAAACGCCTTCTAAGTAGTAACCAAGCAAAGAATAATGAGATCATGCAACGACTTTAGAAAACAAGAAATCACAGATTATACTCTCCAAAGAACGTTATAGGCTCAAGTCTCTCAGGGTTGTAGCGTTTGTTTGAGTTCCTTCCTTCAAGCATGTTACATAACTAATTTTTTCTTTTATAATTGCATGTGAAGTCATACATTATAACCATAACCAAGCATATACCAAGAGTAAATCAAACTTTTCTCCATGTTTATAACTCTTTTTAACAGTCATGCAATTAAAAACCAAATCCTTATCATTGTGTTGGAAAGTGACCTACGACACAAACACACAAAAATTACTCAAAAAACTCTTTTTAGGCTTTTCAAAACATGTTTTTCAAATTTTTATGTGATTTTCAGAGTTATCAAAACAAAACATACTAAAACACTCTAAAACAACTTAAAAATACCTTAAAACAGCAAGGAACAACATTTGAAGTTATGGGTGATAAAATCCCACGAATTTGCATCAAATATACCTAGTTACCCCCCCACACTTAAATAACACATTGTCCTCAATGTTTTAAGCATAGATTTACATAAAACATAAGTGAAAACACAAACAGCATTTATACATACTAAACATGGCAGAATGTAACTAACAAAGAGAAGAGTTTAGGGACGCAAATCTGGAATTGGAGTGCTTCCTCGGTCTTCCTTTGTTAAATGCATGGATTGATCTTGGTGATTCCATAGGCTTACTCTTGAACTGGGCTGGAGGATTCTTTTTGGTCTCCTCCACTCGTTGATTTTCCTTTGTGCTACTCTTGAACTGAGCAGCATGATTCTTTTGGTCTCCCCCGAAGGTCTGAGCTTCCTCCTTTTATCTGTTTCTTTGTTCAATCTCTCCAATTCGTATTGAAGAGGGTTAGAGGATAGCTCAGCATATGCAGTTGTAGCTTGTCTCCACATGCTTCAATGTATCATTTTCACTTGCCTTACTTGCTCCCCTTTGCAGAAGTGGTCCCTTCTCTGGAAGTGTATCAATCGTTGAAGATGACTACTCGAGAGCAACGTGATAAGTCACATTTTGTATACGTTTATATCTTCCTTATTTGGTGTCTTTGTGATTGTTTTGGATTAAACTAGTTGCATTTTACGTTATTTGGTGTTAGTGTGCAGCCAAGTGTGAAATTGGATCAATGGGAAGGCAAATGAAGTAAAAACATTCCAGAAAAGATGTGAAGTGTTAAGAGATGCAATTCGGCCATATTGGGTGATTCTAAACAAAGCAAAAACATGGAAGTTAGCTATGTGGTTCCAACATCAAAACATGCACTCACATGCAAGTTCACACTATGTGCCGTGCAAACCACATGCTTGCACATTTCCCTTTTGCACCAAAAACATCCATTTCCATTACTTATTCCAATCAGCCACATTTTCACCATGATCACAACCTAACCGTGCACTCCCATGTGGTCCAAGTCAGATTTTGCATTTCTAAAACACCAAAGCATGCATTCACATGCATGATCCACATCCATTCTGTGCATTCCATTACATTTCTGCACTTCATCTTTGCAGAAATACACATGCACTTCAATTAAATAAAACCATACTTGCACCTTTCCCTTTTGTTATTCACCCGTTATTCCAGAAAATCACTCATTCCCTTTGTTCAAACCGTGTGTTCTTCCCCTTTCCAGATTTGTATAAACAATTTCTGGTGGTTTATTTCACTTTTGCAGACTCCACTCACTTGTTGCAGCAAGAACACATGCATCCTTGATTAAATAAACCACATACCTGCAGTTCTTGTCCATCCCATGTGTCCACTACCTCAGAAACCCATCATTCCATCTGATTTATGCTCTGCCATCTGAGTTAAACAAATGCAAGATCCAATCTGAGTGTTGGAGACACATTCTTTTCCATTAAACAAGTCTCATTTGACATAACAAGGGGTCCGCAAGTTTCCTTCTTCAATTCAGTCCATTACACACTCTAAAACCTCTCCCATTTCACTCCATTCTCTGTCCATTTCTGTCCCAAGGGCAGAAACCATTCAAACCAAGCCAATCTAGTTCATCCGCACCACAATTGGAGAAGCAACATCAAGGAACTCTTCAAGGACTTCAACATCAGATTTGCTTCAAGGGTTCATTCTTATCAATTCTATGTTCATTCATGTTTTATATTTTTATGTCAAATCTCTTGTAAACATGAATTGTAACTAAGCTTCCTCTAGGGATTCGATGTAACCTTGCAAAGTTTGCCATGTAATTAAGTTAGAATGCTTAGTTTGTCTATCTAGTTCTTGCTTCATTCTCTGTTATAATTGTGAATTTGTGAGTTGATTTGTATGCTTGATCTCCATTTGAGTTAACCACAAGTTATTTAGCCAAGATTAAAGCATACATCATGTCTAATTTTGGTGGATTTGTGAATGAATGAAGGGAAAGCTTGGCAAACATCCTGCCGAGTGTTCCCTTTGGTTTAGTGAACGTTTCTTGTGCATTACATACCCTAGATTATGAACCAAAGTTGCACATCACAATTAGGTTCAAGATTAGAGACATTTGATCAAATCCACACATCATATGGTTGATCATATCCAAGTGAAACAAACTCAAGAAATAGGTAGATAAATGAGTATAAACTAACTTAACAAACATGGACTTAGTTGAGCAATGGTGAAATCGAATCCCTAGCTTCATTTCCATTGATACTATCCCAATATATTAGTTGTTGATTCATTGGTTTGTGTTTATTTCATTTTCTTATGCTTTCAAGTTACAATAACAAATCTGCCTATTTAGACTAGTTTGATTCAATAACAAACATGCCTAGTTTGATTAGTTTGATTCATTTCTTAGAGTTCTAGCAAAACAAGTAATTACATAGGTACAATTAGTCCCTGTGGATTCGACACCCTTGCTTGTGCCATTATACTAAATATATTCTAGCATTAGGAAGGACATATACATCAACACAACGCTAGGTAAGCAATCAGGGAAGGGATTCCAGGCAGTTGGTTCCAGATCGGAAGACTGACTCCAAGTGCCGGCTGATTGCTTCTTTCACTTTGCCATGCGAGTAAGAATGATAGGAGCATATTTATACGACTTAGTTAGCTTGTTTTCTTGCATTTAATTAGCTAAACTATGTTAATTATAGTGTTTAAAGTTATTTTCGTGCAATTTCAGGTTTTAGTGTCAAAGTATGCAAAAAGAAGCAATTTGGAGCATTCTAGAGCATTTTTGGGCCAAGATTGGATAGTGCAAGCATGGAGGCATGAGGATGGACGAATTTGAAGGCTTGAATTCAGTTAGGGAGCTGCAAGGGGGCCTAAAAACCTTATTTCTAGAAGGCTTTATCTATTCACACATGGTGCCTAATTTCTGTATTGGACGAACAAGCCGTCCTACCTTGTCTCCTAGCCGTCCTACCTTGTCTCCTAGCCATCCTAGGTTGTCACAAGCCGTCCTACCTTGTCTCCTAGCCGACCTACCTTGTCTCCTAGCCGTCCTAGCTTGTCACAAGCCGTCCTAGCTTGTCTCCTAGCCGTCCTACCTTGTCTCCTAGCCGTCCTAGCTTGTCACAAGCTCATATCTGATTACCCTAGGGTTTTAAGTGCTTATATATACTCATATTAACCCCTAGATGAGATCATCACCTCTCATACACATTCATTCACGCCAGAAATTCATTCCCTCTCTCTAACACAACCATACTTCACCATTCTTCATATTTTCTGCCCAAAAACACTCCTTGCCTTCCCCTACATCCATCCCTACCCTAAACACATCATTCTACATCATCCATAACCCCCAAAACTCACCAAAACCCCTTGTGCCGCAACAACTAGAGGAGAAGAGGCTTAAAAGTTCATACAATTCAAGATTGAGTTGTTGGAATTTTTAGGTGTACTTCGATTCTTGTTTTCAATGTTTACTTTGTTATTACTCTCTAAGTTTGTTGTAATCATGAGTGGCTAAACCCCCTTGGTTAGGGGGGAATTCGAAACCATGTACATGCTTGCAATATGATTTGATTACATTCAGTTGTTATTTCATAAGTTGTGGATTCGATTCGTTCATCTATTTGATAGATAACTTATTTGTGTATGTTGATTGAGAGTGCACGCTTAGTTTTCATGAATGAATATGATGCTAGATTATGAGGGAGTTTCACCTAATAGTTACAATCTTATAATCGCAAGTAGTGAAGGTCGCTTGAAAACGATCGCGTTGAATGAATTCTTAGCATAAGTTTCATGCAATTCATAGTAACGAATGCTTCGTCAATGCTTATGTTTTTCATAGAACTTAATGATTCTTGCTTGTATCTCTATTATGCAATTCATGTAGGGAACTTGTAGGGAATGTTTTGGGTTGTCGTATGCAATCATCCAACTTAATAACTTGTGGAAAAACTGAGGGTTAATTAGTGCAATTCACGGTTAATTTGGGGCGTTGAGTATTTATAATTTATTGGAAGAACAACTGAAAATCGTTTTGTTTGCAAGTGTGACATGTGTGGAGAAGAACCTCCTAACTAGCCTTTTATCCATCCTTTTTATCCAAAAATATTCTACAATCTGTTTAGTTTAAAGTTTCTGTTTTATGTTAAATTTTCGTCCAAAACAAATCCCCCTTTAATTTGAAGTCTTAGATTAGTTAGAAAGTGTTTTGATTTGTGTTTCTAAGTATTTTGATTCAAGTTTTCATCCAATTTCGTCCAAATTAGTGTAGGTGCTCAAAACTGCCCAGAAAGTGGTTTTTAGGCAGTTTTGAGTCTTCTAGTTGCTGTTTTGGGTTTTAGGTTTGTTTAAGTGTTTTAACTTTTAGTTTTGCATTCTTTGAGTCGAGTTTAGTGTTTTAAACTTTGTTTTTGAGTTTTTAAGTCAGTTTCCAAGTGTTTAGCAATCCCTCCTAATCCCCGGTCTAGAACGATCACTACTTACATCTTTACTACAATTTGACAAAAAGAGGGTTTAATTTGTGCGCGTATAATTCGCGCATCAAAGAACAACGACAAAGAAAAGGACAGGGAAAGAGCATGATATGAGATACTTTTGCTTTTGACCTTGATGATATGAGATACCTTTGCTTTTGAAGAAGCGGTGAATGAATCAGCACATTCTTCCATCTACTGTTTCCTCCTGGGTCATCTGTACTCCAGGCATCTGGTATCATCTTTGGGGAAGAAGAAAAAATTGAGTATTTCGAAAGGCTTTGCTGGGAGTGCACCCTCAGAGGTGAGGAAGAGTTGGGCATTTTCTTCAGGTCTGCCTTGCCATAAAAGATGAAGGTCGACATATATAGGGATTTCCCAATAGCAAGTGTTGTTCTTTTACCCTTGTCGACAAACGTTTTGATCCCGCAAATCCGGCTTTTGGAAATAGTGACGACTCTTCGATCTTTGAATACGCCTATTTGCTTTCTGAACGACGCCTCTTCGATTTCTGAGCAGGCGCCCCTTCGATATCTGAACGACGCCCCTTCGCTTTCTGAACGACACGTAGTAGTGCGGATATGGCTCTTTTGATAAAGCTGCACGCGTTTTCTGAAAAGCAGAGAAAGCGTCGCCGAACTTTGCGGTTGTCGGCTAAAGATGTGTAGTTGCGATGATAGCCTCCACGTGTCTTCAACTTTGTCAGAGATCTTTTGACAAAGTTGAACGCGTATTCTGAAAAGCCGAGAGAGCGTCGCCGAAATTTACGCAGGAAATTCCGGCTTTTTGACTCGGTGGACGCGTCGCCTTGGCTTTTTTATAGAGCTATCGATCTCCACCAACGTACACATTCTGAAGACTGCCCATCTGTGAAAATCGTCTCCGGCCCTTTGAAATTTAACTCCATCCAGCCCTTCTCTTTGAACACTTTTGAAAAATGGCAAACCCATCGAACCTTAGCTTAGAATTGAGTCTCAGCAGTGATACGGGCGCGCCGCGTCAAGGTAACGTATGGCGCCCTTCTTTCTTATCTTCTAACGGTCCTCTTACAGGTGAAGACTCAGTGATGCAGGATGCAACAACAGCTACAATAGTAGTTAGGAACCTCCTCACTCCCAAAGATAGTCAGCTGCTTTCAGGACGGTCCGATGAGTTGGCCGTTCAAGAGTCCCTCGCTCTCAGTGTTCAGTGTGCGGGCTCTGTGTCCAACATGGGCCAACGCCTGCTTGCTCGGTCCCACCAAGTGGAATCGTTGATGGCAGAGGTGGAAAATCTTAAGCAGGAGATCAACCAGCTTAAGTACGAGAATAGAAGTTTGCACGTGCTTGCAAATAACTATTCGTCGGGCATGAAGAGGAAGCTTGATGAGCTGCAAGAATCTCAAGGTCGAATGCAAAGTGACCGTCAAAGGCTTGCGTCTTTCTTCCAGAGGCACCTTTTTCCTGGGTCATCCAGCGTTCCACCCAGTATTGAGGCCTGGAATGCTCTAGCTCCGATGCCTCCCGCTCAAATGTCTCCTGCTCCGATGCCTTCCGCTCCGAGAGTTTCGCCACGTAGTGGGTCTTCACGTACACAACCTTTGTGAAGGCTACATTCTTTTATTTTATTTTTTTTTTAAATCAAACGGCATGGACTTGATCTTTGAATGGAAGGTGATACTTGAAATGATCCGGTAATGGTTTAAATTCTAAAGTGGGTGCCTGAATCATTAACAACATATTAGTATAAATCAAAATTGAAATTCGGGGAGGTGGCTTACCTGTGTGCTTCGACATAAACTCAAGAATAAACACCCCTTCGAAAGTTGTAAGACTAGAAATT